>OZ010642.1:12531170-13731170 GCA_963932165.1 Pimpla rufipes
TATGAAATTACTATTTTTCAATCCAATACGACATACTTTGAATACTTCGACAATTCATACTACAGAAATACTCTTTTCATACAACTTTTTTGCGTGGGAATGCAAGACTGAAACAAGATGTTGAAAAATAGTGAATTACTGACAGAATTCTTCGCTATGGCCTCCGGCCTCCGAACTTCTGGAGCACGAAATTGCACACGCGTGCTGAAAAAAAATAAGCCATTGATTCAATGGGATTGTGACGCAAACGTTTCACGGTTTTTCAGCTTCTTTCGTTATTATCACAGTTCAATTTAAGACTGAAACAAGATGTTGAAAATCAGTGAATCATTATTTCAATCCTGTCTGATGGAGTTTTAAACGGATGAAGTCAAGTTGACATTGCAACGTATTTGTGTGAGTTTGTGATAAAATTGTCAGTAAATCAATGACACTTGTTTCAGTTATATACGTTATGACAAGTGAAACGACTGAGGGGATGAGTGGCTATTGAATTAAAAAAATAATACAATGCAATTATTTTTTTTTTATGTGATCGACGTTGACGCTGACTGAGGACCAGTGATTGTCGATGTCGTGAGTGCAAATGCGAATACTGCGAAGGATTGTTAGCAACTAACAAGCAACGTGGATCAACGTATCGTACCAGAGACTTTTCAGTCAGGGCACTGGCGTGTCATGTCCAGTCCGTGGGATCTCCATTATCGAAAAATTGGACAGCATCGTCCGGTGTATAATTTTTCTGTTAACGGACGTTTCGTTCGCGTGCGTATCGGAAACATCGCCACCCGTCCCGATATAATCCGCACTAGCTTCCTCCGTATAACTGCTGTACGTAATGCTCGACAGCTGTTAGTGATAGCGAATAATTATTTAATCTCCGTCCTACCTCCGTCGAGTTTGCCTCTGCCCGACGCTGTCTCGCGCCTGCGATTCATAGATTTCATACCGTACGACCGTAAATCAGTCGGCCGTAGAGCGAAACATCTATAGTGGATGTTCGCGACATCCACTATTTACGTATGGTGGATCCGCAGTTTTGGATGTAATCGATTACTACATATATTCTGACGGTGTTCTGCTGTGCCAGCAGCAGTAGCAATAATTGAACGGCTTTCAATGTTCATTCATTATTTATTTAACATTACCGGCCAATACGCGCGCTTCGCGCGTATTCGTCAGTTGTCACTTCACTAAAAATGAGGTTACTTTTAGGTTTATCGATCGAACCTGGATTTTCCTCCTTCGGTTGAGAGAAAACGCCATAATGAAAAGAATGCTGCAAGGCGGAACGCGATATATTGATTTTTTAATTTTTTACAGAATTTTAGGGCCGAAAGTTGCCTTGCATTTTTCGCGAAAAAAAATTTTCGATTTCGAAAAATTTGAAGACCCTATCCGATGGGAAATTTCCCGCTGATTCCGAAAAGCACCGTTGTTTGCCTGAAAAATAGAAAATTCGATGAGAAAAACCCGAAAAACGATTTTTCACTTTTTTCGAAATTTCGATACTTCACTAAAGTTGAGGCTACTTTTTTTTTTAAATAGATGGAGCTTGGATTTTTTTCTTGCCTTCGAAAGGAAACTCAATAACGAAGAGAATGCCGCAAGGCGCAACGCGATATCTTGATTTCTGAATGTCTCATGGAACTTTAAACTCGTACCCCAAAAAATCGCGAATTTTTCGCCTTGCGTTTTCTTGCGATTTTTTATGGTCTTGTTTTAAACTTCTGTAAAAAAATAAAAAATCAAGATATCGCGTTCCGTCTTGCGGCATTCTCTTCATTATAGAGTTTTATTTCGAACGCAAAAAGAAAAACCAGGTTCAATCAATCGAAAAAAAAGTAAATCCAACTTTTTCAATGTGTCAAAATTTCGAAAAAAGTGAAAAAACGTTTTTCGCTTGTTTCTCCTAGAATTTTCAATTTTTCAGACAAACAACGGCGCTTTTTGGAATCAGCGGGAAATTTCCCATCGGATAGGATGTTCAGACTTTACGAAATCGAAAAAAAAATGTCGCCAAAAACGTAACCCTTGCACTTTCTGCGAAAGAATATTTTTGTCTATTTCGTAAAGTTTAAAAACTCCATCCGATGGGAAATTGTGTTCTTAAACGTCCAAAGCATTCAAAAAATATATAAAGACACATTGACAGTCGTTTGAAATTCACGAAATATTCATTCTCTGCATAGGAAAGACAGTTTTCTGCCAGTCACTGTACGCGCCCATCCTACCCTGTAAACAGACATTCCCCACTCATCGAAGACGAATCGATGTGTGTGGAAAAAAAAAATTACCTCAACACATATTTCCGGCGGAAATATGAAAAGCTCCGAGCGTTTGGCCTCGTGTGTCAGAAAAATGGTTTTACAGGCCAAAAACATTGCTAAACAAGTTAGCGATTCTCGCGTGACGTGAATTCGCGTCGCATTTCTTTCCCTGTCCGAAGTTTTCGTCATTTTCTCTCGTAACTTTGCCCCCCTCTCCCCAAACCACCGAGTTTATTCGCCGAAGGAAAAAGCGAGCGAAAAGGTGGCGAGGAAACCACAGTGGCTTTGAAATTTTCATGAAGAAAATCGGCGTCGTCGCCACGTTCGCGTAATAGCGGTCGCGGTTCCGCCCGACGCCGAGACCGAGAAAACGTTATTCTCAACGCGTATATAAACTGCCGGAAAGCACTAACGGTGCATTCGGGCACGTAAGCAAATTCGTTGCAAACATCGAGACAATAGCGTATGCCACAACGTGCGAGGAATTTTAAGTCGTTTCGCTTCTTCCGCGTCTGCGGGGCCAAACTCCCGCATTTTACTCTCTTTTCGTGGTTTTCCTCTGCCCTATTTTTTCCGTGACTTCTCGTGCCCCAACTCCCACCGACTGCAACGCGAGGGCATCGAGTGTCTCGCATGCCTCGGAATTGACAGGAACACTATGACGAGCGTCGTCTTTTCATCGCGAATTAACTATAGTCGATAATATACTAATTCCGGAGTAGTTCACGAGCGACGTTTTACATGACGTTCCATATTCCAGTTTAAGGTAGTACGAGCGGTACAGTCCCGCCAAAAGTGAGTTTCAAAGAATATTTCGAACACTTCTTGATAGGATAAAAATCTGAAAAAAATCAAGCACGTTGAAGGTCCTGAAAATTTATTTTGCTTAATAATAATTTCAAAATGTTATTAACAAATTAATGAAAAAATGAATTGTTCAACAATTTACCCGGTAACCCAACTTTTTTTTCCGATGAAAATTATACATTCATTTTTCTGAACACGTATGAATTTTTTCAGAATTTTGTATACATTTTTTTAAATGAGTTTTTCGCCCCTTATTTTATAAAAAAAACACGATTTTGAAAAACTAGACAAAATTCTGAAAAAATGCATACGTATTCAGAAAAATGAATGTATAATTATCATCGAAAAAAAAGTTGGGTTACCGGGTAAATGTTTGAACAATTCATTGTTACATTTATTTGTAATAACATTTTCGAATTATTATTATGCAAAATCAATCTTTTCAGTACCTTCAACGCTCTTCATTTTTTTTCATATTTTTATCCCATTGAGAAGTGTTCGAAACATTATCTGAAACTCACGTTTGGCGTGACTGTACGGCTCGTACTACACCTTAATCCGCAGATTCGTAACGTCATTGCAGCATTTCGCTGTCAGCGTTGCCGTGTAACCCTCGGCAAATGTCATTGCCGTCTCACTGCTCAGAATTTTACGTTTTTCCATCCCCGATGTGCGCCCACGTTTTATGATATACTTTCAAAGTAGTCGTGTTTATCCGCGCGCGGCTGATTCAATAACCGCACGCGACGAGTCAGCGAGCGCGAGTACGAGGGAAGATAAATTTTGACCTGGGAAGGGGATCTGGAAATGGGACAGGTATGACGCCAGAATGTTGTAACTGTTTAGAAAACACAACCCGGGAAACGGCAACCGCACGCCAACTTTTCGTGTCTATACTGAAAGAGCGAAAGCTCACAAAAGCGCGAAAGGGATGAGCCACGAGTGTGCGTCACGGGAGGAGGAGGAGGAGGACGGGGGTGGAGGCTGGAAAGCTCGGCAAAGGGTCGCCGCGATGAAGAGCCGGAGTTTCGAGGGTATTCAAAAGAGCGCGCGGCGAAGCGTCGAACACCGGCGCAGTTTTGCGCCCATAGTTAAAACTGGAACGCGCAGCGGTTTTCGGGTGGAGCGCGGTAATTGCAAAAAACGCAAACCAGGAGCTCCCGCCGGTATATCGAAGAGGCGGTAGGCGCAGCAACCCCTTCGCGGTTCCCGCGAAACTCCCTTATAGCCGCGGCCGATCTTCAACTGCGAAAAAAAAAGAAAAAAAAGAAAAAAAAAAGAAACGAGACGGCCGTCTGCGGCTCGATTCAATCAACGCGTTCAGTAGGTTAAAACAAAAACTGCGGGAAATCCGGCCGAGAGAGAGAGAGAGGAGAATACACGACAGCCCCGGAAAATACTTCGAAGCTCCACGCGGCGCAACCGCGCGGTGGAAACGTAGCCGTGCTTTTGACACGATGGAAGTGAAATTGAAAATAAAATTGCGTTATAGGTACTACGTTACTGCAGACAGTCGTCGATTATTCCTCGATTCCCGTTCCGCAACTATCCTGAAAAACATTTCCGGGCGCGCCGCGATTCTTTTTTTTTTGTTTTTTTTGTTTTTTTTTGCTTTTTTGTTTTTTTTTTTATTCCAGATAAACGGCAACGAAACTCAGCCTCGAGGCAAGGTTGGCCGCAATCGTGGCTGTTCGATCAGCGCGTGCGAGTACCTTTTTTTTTTTTTTCTTCTTTTTTTGGACAGTCGCACTAGGGTATGAAGCAACAGCGCCGGTGGAAAATGAAAGAGGGACGCGAGCGAGGGCCTGGTACACCGCCTATTTCGCGGCAAAGTGAATGCGAGCGCGATGGCACAATTGGCTTCATTGTGTCCATTGTCGTTTGCAGGTGTATCGATACGGCGAAGCAGCGCGCGAGTGCGAGTGGACGACGAGGGAGCGAGTAATTGAGAGGATGGAGCGAGAGCTCCGCGCGGGACGCACGAGAGCCGCGTAATCGTGTTAGTGCCAAGAGGATGAGAATCAGGCCAACGTCGCGATAATTATTTTTCCGCAATTTACTCACCCACGGTACGCGCGCCTTAGCACGGAAATTCGGGAATAAAAGCCGAGGGAGACGCGAATTTCCATGGATTCGAGTCACACGGGGACTTTTCGTGGCAGGTCGGAAGCGCAGCGCGAGTCAATAATCGATTTTTAGTTAAACCCGCGCGAGATTAACATACCTTTAAAACAACTACGGGTCAAATCGCGGTGGAGCTTCTGCATTATTTATCGGATCGATACTCCGCTAAGTCCTCGCGTAAACGATGAGAGTACAATGTGAATTGAAAGCGCCGCTTTCTTCGTTTCCACGAGTCGAGCCAATTTATTGGAACTGATCGATGAGCCAGTAACGCATTGATTTGCCATGCTGAAATTTTGTAGGCTTGTCGGCATGTCGTGTATTGATGATTTTCTTGATTTTCTTCAAAGTGCAATGAAAAAGTGTCGTTCATTAATAGGTGCATAAGCTTTAGGTGTTGAAGGCGCAAGAAAATTATTTTGGTTGACGAAATTCTGTAGGCTTGCAGAGGAGTCACGCACTGATGTTTTTTTTCTTGATTTTCGTCAAAGTGCAAAGCAAAAGTGTCGATGATCGCATTTTGGTTGACGAAATTCTGTACGTTTGCAGGGGCATTGATGTCTTTTCTTGATTTTCGTCAAGGTGCAAAGCAAAAGTGTCGTTTGTCACTAGGTGCAGAAGTGTTAGGTGTTGAAGGCGCAAGAAGGTCATTTTGGTTGATGAAATTCTGTAGGCTTGTAGGGGAGTCACGCACTGATGTTTCTTTTTCTTGATTTTCGTCAAGGTGCAAAACTAAAGTGTCGTTCATCGCATTTTGGCCGACGAAATTTTGTAGGCTTGCATGGGAGTCACGCACTGATGTTTGTTTCTTGAGTTTCATTCAGGTGCAACGAAAAAGTGTCGTTCATCACTAGGTGCATAAGCTTTAAGTGTTGAAAGCGCAAGAAGATGCAACGAAAAAGTGTCGTTCATCACTAGGTGCATAAGCTTTAAGTGTTGAAGGCGCAAGAAGATGATCTTGACGATATTCTGTAGGCTTGTAGGGGAGTCACGCACTGATGCTTTTTTCTTGATTTTCATTCAGGTGCAACGAAAAAGTGTCATTCATCACTAGGTGCATAAGCGTTAGGTGCTGAAAGCTCCAGAAGGTCATTTTGGTTGACGAAATTCGGTAGGCTTATAGGGGAGTCACGCACTGATGTTTTTCTTGATTTTCTTCAAAGTGCAACGAAAAAGTGTCGTTCATCACTAGGTGCACAAGCGTTAGGTGTTGAAGGCTCAAGAAGGTCATTTTATTTGACGAAATTCTGCAACCAAGAGAGTCTGTCATCAGTTTGACATTCCCAAGTCCCTGGATCAATCCGCGAAGCATTGACGAACTCGTAGATGCGCATCAGAAGCATCCCGCTGTTTCCAGTCTCGATCTCGCCCTCCAACTTGGAAAGCAGACGGAGCTGCGACTCTCCAAAGGGACGTATCGGCTTTACATGCATTACCGCCCTGTATGGTCGCGCATACCTTGCAGTCCGTGGCGTCAATCGAGACTTCCGGGGTCGCGATCTCCCGCCTGCTTGGCAGGAATCTCCTCCTGGTCTCTCGCTTCCGTCGTCGCATCCAGTCGGCTCAGTCGCCTGCGTCTCATGCCGGAGATCGGCTTATCGCGACGGTGCCTTTTAACCCCCTACCTCCTCCATACCTTCTCGCCCCATCTCTCTCTCTTTCTCTCTCTCCCTCGTGGGTCGCTTCGCCGTCCGATCATGCGAGTCGTCGCTTCCAACCATTTCTTCTTATATATACTTCTTATATGTCTCTCCCAATGCACACAGGCAAGACTGTATAGCAGATTCCTGGAAGACACCCTCGAGCTTCAGCTCACTCAATACCGACTGGCGATGGCTGCCCGTGGAACTGGTAATTTGATCTGCAGCCACGATATCTTTGGTACCACCGCCTCTTCGTTGTCTTATTTATCAACGCGCCACTCTATTCATGTTGTTCTCTCTCATCGTAGGGGGGGATGATGCGGGTCGTTAGTTTCATAATGGCTCTCGCACACTCAGAGAAATCGTAAGTTCTGGTCATTATAAAGTGACAACTATCAGTTGCTGTACCTACACGGAGAAAACGATTTTGCTATGCCAGCACATCTTTAGTTAAAATAGTGACAACATTGCATTGTCTGCTAACCTAGCAAAAAATTTGGTTGTACTAGCAAAAAAATATGTTAATCGAGCAAAAAAAAAATTGTTAGCTTAGCAGATAACGCAATGTTGTCACTATTATAACATAAAATTTGCTGTCATAGCAAAATGGTTTTTTCAGTGTATAAAAAATGATTGCCACTTTATGGTTGTCACTTTACAGTTGCCAATGCTATATTTTTCTCTCGGTGCAATTGATAAATTTTAGCTTAGCAGATAACGCAATGTTGTCACTATTTAACATAAAATTTGCTGTCATAGCAAAACGTTTTTCTCAGTGTACAAAAAATAATTGCCACTTGATAGTTGTCACTTTATAGTTGCCAATACTATTTCCGAGATTTTTCTCTCGGTCCAGTTGATCGAAGGAAAATCCTCTTAATCTTCAAACCCTAAGCATGCTTGGCGCCCGAACACCCGGCCATCGCGATAAACGTACCCCCATGGAAAAAAAGTATGCAATAAAAGTGTATTTTTTGATATATCGAAAAATATATAAATAATGTACGTGGTATAATAATCACATATTTTTTTGTATACTTTTTATATATTCGGCAATATCACATATTTCGCGCGAACGTATATCCGGGCGAATATACGTGCCGTGTACTTTTTTGTATATTCCTATGTATATCTGACGAACATACGTACGTTAGATTTTTTGTATATTGTACGTACATCCAGCGAATATACGTGCAGTGTACTTTTTTGTATATCTGGCGAATATATGTACGGTACATTTACTGTATATATACATAAATTCATACATAAATGCATGTATAAGGAGTATATCAAATATATATATGTACAAGTATATTGCCATATACACTTATAAAGTATACTGAAAGTTATATCCCTAGTATACCATTTTTCGCGCAAGTATACATGGTGTGAAAAAAATATACTTTTCAATATATTTTCGAATATACTTTTTTTCCATGGGGGTACAGGAACCGTGGTTGTGTATGCGTGAATAATGGCGAGTATGACGTATCTGCAGTGCATCAGGGCGCGCGCTAAGAACAATACGACGTCGACGAACTCGTAGACGAGACTCTCCGCGGTGGTTCCAGCGCTATTGCGCTGTCGTGCAACGTATACCACGCGGCTATGTGTCGCGCACAACGAGACTCACCCGCGTACAACGAATACGACAAGTAGATACGTTCTGCTACCAAGAGTTCTCGGGCTACGTCGCCATTTTCTCATTACTTCGGAGCTATGTGCCGAGGAGACCCTTCGCGAACGTGCGCGCGCGCGCGCGCAGTTTCTCGCAGACACTTCACCGCGATTGCAGGCGCACCGACGTCACCACCGCGTACCGCAAGACCAAGCACTTTCTGACTCGCGTCGCCGCGACTCGTCCTTATATTCATCGGCGAGCGAGAGTTCGATGACGTGTCGCACGCGGGGCCAGAAAGTATGAGTCGGGCGAGCCGCGTCGAAGGCGGGTTTCAATCCATTCGACAGGGCGCATTCAATATCGCGTTCCGTGTCGACGTATTGCTGGAAGCATCGTCGACTAATAATACAGGCAGCAAACTTTGGCTTTGGGATGACGAGTAGAGTCGTACCATAGCCAAAACCATTATTGGAATTTCTACTTCTGGTTGAAGATTTTGCGCTTCTTTTTCAAGTTGTTTTTTTGTTTTGAAGATATGTTTGAGAATAAATAGTCACGGATTTTTGTGGTGGGACAGACGTTGTCATGACTTTTGAAAAAAAAAATTGATTGATTTTTGTTTCATGATAAGTCGTCATTTCTGGGGGTTGGATAATTGAAGTGATCGTTGAGAGTGGAAATTTGAGTTGTAGTTTCAGCTTGATCCACATATTTCAAATTTTGCACACGGTTTGTTTGTCTTTGGACGAATAATCGAACGAGCAAAAACCATTATTTGAATTCCTACTTCTGGTGGAAGATTTTGTGCTTCTTTTTCAAATTGTTTTTTTGTTTTGAAGATATGTTTGGGAATAAATAGTCACGGATTTTTTTGGTGGGACAGACGTTGTCACGACTTTTGAAATAAAAATTGATTAATGATTGGTTGATGACAAGCCGTCATTTCTGGGGGGTTGGACGATTGAACTGAACGTTGAGAGTGGAAATTTCCATTTCCATTTCCAGTTTCAGCTTGATCCACACATTTCAAATTTGGTACACGGTTTGTTTGCCGTTGAACGAATAATCGAACGAGCAAAAACCATTATTGGAATTCCTACTTCTGGTTGAAGATTTCGTGCTTCTTTTTGAAATTGTTTTTCTGGGGGTTGGATGATTGAACTGAACGTTGAGGGTGGAAATTTCCATTTCCAGTTTCAGCTTGATCCACACATTTCAAATTTTGTACACGGTTTGTTTGTCGTTGAACGAATAATCCAACGAGCAAAAACCATTATTGGAATTCCCACTTCTGGTTGAAGATTTCGTGCTTCTTTTTTACATTGCTTCTCTTTCGAAAATACGTTTGAAAATAAATGTTCACGCATTTTTGTGGTAGGATAGAAAATTTCGCGCTTTTGGAAAGAATTGGCGTCGAGTAATTATTATTCTGGGACAAGTCGTCATTTCTGGAGGTTGGACGATTGAACAGAATATTGAAAATGGAATTTGTAATTGCAGTTTCAGCACGACCCACAGATTTCCAATTTTGTACCTGTTGTGTGTAGTTCGAACGAGTCAAAACCATTATTGGAATTCCTGATTCCGGTTGATCGACATTTTCACACCTTCGGAAAGTATTCATTGACCTGGAGTAATTATTTTTATTTTGGGCAAGTCGTCATTTCTGGGTTTTGGACGATTCAACTGGTCGTTGAGAGTAGACATTTGAATAGTAGTTTCGGCTTGATCCACGGATTTCAAATTATTCCGTTTGTCGTTGGACATAGACGGAAAAAGTGAGGCCCGAAGGAGCGTCAATGCCAGCTCGGACGATGCACACAGGGCGAGGCAACACGGGAGGCGAGCGGAACGACGCGGGCGATGATGACGGGACAGTGCGAGAGCGACGAGGGGGCTGGAGACGAACGGGGTGTAGCATCCATCATTCGACGGAAACCAGCCGGCACATTGCCGGAAGTGACGTCACCCCTGAAATATCGACTAATAATTTATACGCAGACGTTGGCGCCCGCTGTGCGCACTTCGCGCCTGACGTCCCGACGGCTTTCGTCCCCCTTCCATCCTTAATAACGCAAACTGACGGCACCGCGTTTGGCGATGGCTTTTGCACGTACACGCATAACATATATACACAACAAATATCACCGCGAATCCGATACTCGATTACCAGGACGCGGGTATGGCTGACGGATCTCAGGAAGTACAAATGATTTGTTTACGTAGTAACCCCATAACTGAATTCCTGAAACGTTTTGAAATGAATTAAACTAGTCGGAAGTCAGCAAAAGAAAAAAATCGGAAACCATCGGATGCCATGTTTTGTGGCATTTTTTGAGTCTTTTAAGAAAAAAAATCAGTAACCATCGCCAGTTTCTAATTACTAAAATGAATTTATTGCAATAAATTCGTTAAGAAAAAAAAATCAGTAACCATCATCAGTTTCTAATTACTAAAACGAATTTAATGCAATAAAACGAAATTATTGCAATAAAAGAAATTCATTGCAATAAAACGAAATTATTGCGATAAAACAAATTCATTGCAATAAAACGAAATTATTGCAATAAATTCGTTTTAGTAATTAGGAACTGAGCGATGACGGATCGTTCGTTGAATTATTCGCGCTGTGGTAGGCAAGAATTTTTAAGAGAGGAATTTCGCAATTAAAATGATCCTATTTTAAAATCGGCGAAATTGGAAAATTAACCGGCGGATATTCGCGGTATTTTTAAAGTCTTGTGAGGTGACCATTTGAATTTCATTATCGAACAAATCATATAGCAAGTAAGGCAACCAGATTGGATCTGTACGTCATGTTCTCGGCGTTATTAATAAGGGTCGGACTAAGATTTACGAAGCCCGATTAATAACGACGTATATTCGGTTTACCCGAATCTGAGGGTCCGGGGTACTTCGAGGGCGTCCTATCTACGGTTGATACGTTACCATACAGTTATGGGGGTGATAAATCAACCGCACCAAAAGTAAAAAAAATCAACATTACATATTTTTTCCTGTATCGAATGACTCGACCGATTTTCATAAAAATTAAATCCCCCATCTAGGGCATCCCTAAATTCGCAAATAAAAATCATCTCTACAAAAGCCCATCTTACATTCTCCACCCGCGCGTGCATCGCGCTTGCCCCGCTGCTCCGTTACAAGTGCAACAAAAATGCATACAAAACTGACTACATGTTAAAAAAAAAAAACCTATTTATAACGCGCCGCTTCGAAGCCCACGACAAAATCCACTTTTAACGCGCACGACGGGCGAAATAAAAAATAAACTTTCGCGAATGCTTATCACGTGTCTGGGGCGTTGGTCACGAACTCCGCGCTAACTTCCAGCGCCACCGTGGCCGATATACAAAGGGTGTCTCGGCGAGCGAGACAGCAGCAAAAAAAAAAGACAGAAGGAGATGCGTCGAGGAGAAAGGCTAACGCGTCGCGACTGCCATTCGCTGAGAGAGGTCGATGAAAAAAAAATATGACCACTTGCTTGGCCAGCAGTGCACACGGCAATAAACAGCCTGAAGTTATCGTCCGGTTCTACCAACCACCAACGCTGCACCCGCCGCAGCGCCGTACGACGTCTCACGTGCATATAAATACACATATATAACCGCACGTATTCCCGTCTCCCGCGGTGCCCCCCAGAAAGTTGCACTTTTTCCCTTAGATAGGGGAAACCGGGGTAAAACGGGCCTCCGGGGTAAAACGGGCCTCTCTTTTTTTATCATCAAAAAAATGCATCATCATCAAAAAATGTTGATCATCGAAAAATCAATAAACTAAAATTAGGATAAAGTGTACCCCCGTCTCCGTCGTAAGTCTTGAGGCTTCTTTCTTCGTCAAAACTTCTTTTCTCGCCGTCCTCCGTGATTTTTTTTTATTCGCGGGCTTCTTCGGCAACCGTTTTTTTTTCTCCATCAATTGTTGCCTGTACGGCGAATCCGCCACGACTGAAACGTGCTTTTGTGTCACATTTTAGTAAAAGACCCAAATAATCGACACTCATGCCGATCGGTAGCGTTTTGTGTACTAACTCATATTTTCAATTTTCCTTGTTTTTTCTTGTTTTGGCTTTGCTTATTTCATGTTATTTGCCTGCGGAGAAATTATCTTGTTCCTTTTTCATTTCTTTTTGCCGTCGCTTATATCAGATCTTTTATTTTTAGTTGTGACTTTTAGTACTTAGTTTAGTTTTAGTTTATTTTCAAGTTACTTGTAAGGTTTTTTCTAATTTGTTTTCCTAGTTTTTGATTGTTTGCCTCATGCTTTTGTATTGCTCATGTACGGATTTATGCACGGTGCGCTCAGGGGACTTCGGTCCCAGTGCACGAAATAAACAACTCATTCTCTCTCTCTCTCTCATATAGCGCCGGATTCTGACGGATGGCCCGTTTTACCCCGGAAAATTGTATTTTGCCGACTCTCAAAATTAATGATTAATATCGAATTTTTGAGTGAAAAGCAATAAAAAAATACACTTTGGGTTTTGTCATAGAGCCATTTTTTGCTTAGGTGTCCCGTTTTACCCCGATCTCCCCTATACCACGCGATAGATTCGCATTCTCGGTGAACTACAAACCCGGCGTTTCCCTCGTCGCTTCCTTCGCCGCTGCGAGAAACTTTAAGGGTTATCACCGAACTTCCGCAGTCGTACAGTTTTCTTTCATCGCCTCCCCCCCCCCCCCAACCCCTCCCCACAGCTTCCCCTGCATCGTGACCCCGCGGAAAGGGAAAATAAGCGACCTATATATTAAAAGCGGGTGCGGAGGCACATAGAGCGAGCGACCCCGGCGTGGCCCTCGGTGCTCGGCAGCCGCGCCTGTAATGGAGAGAAATGCGACAGAGGGCGAAGGCGGGGGAGGGGGGCGAGTTGGTTCCGTTGAAAGGAGGTCCGGGGGCTTCGGTACCCCACTCAATATTCCATATTTCTCGTGACAATTTTTCCCGGTAAATTTATAGACTTCCCTTTGCCGTTCGCGGGCAGGCGGCAGCCATACACCGGCAGCGCGAGTATCAGCGCGGGGCTGCTTCGAAGGGTAAATTCGCGGCACTCACTCTTTCCCGGTGAACAGGATCGTCGACGGCGGGGATGGCAAGGGGAGGTAGAAAACGGCGCGCAACTCAGGAAAAAGAGAGGAAGGAAGCAGCGGGACCGCCGGGCTGGTGAATGAAAAGCTTCCATCCCGGGCAATACTTTCCGCGATGCGATGCGATGGTGAAGTCGCGGTGCGCGACAAAGAGGGCAATGAAAAAAGGGAGTGAGAGGTATGGAAAGAGGAGGCAAAGGGGCGACGGGGGGGCGGGGGGGAAAGGCAAAGGGGGGAGGAGAGAAAACCCTGGGGTAGAACGTGTATGTAGTACATGGCGCTGAACGCGCCGCGAGTGACTCTTGTGCTGGTTACGTATCCGCAGTACACGGACATTTATCGCGCATACACCCGCCTGCCCCCCCTTGCTGTACAGAACGCCATGCAGTGACTATTCATGTGCGCGTGAGTGTTCAGGCAAATGACTGTCAATTACGGTGTGCCATGGTCGCTCTCAGGTGTATTGTCGACGCAATTGAATTAAAACGTGTACGCACGGTTTCAATCGCTCTGGTGAGCCGTTGAACGGTTATATTCGCTCGGTGGGGGAGGGGGGGAGGGGGCAGGGTGGAAGGGGGCAGGGGGTTTGCCGGTTGTATATACGCGTATTGCTTTCGGTATAATGTTATGTAGCGCGCGAATCAGCGCCAACTATGTAGAATCGATTTATTTTTAAAGGACGTTGAGAATTAAATGCTCCCCCTTGTGTTTCGGTAATTGAAACTCTTCTGTGCGCGGTTAATCAAAACATATACTTCGAGGGGGGCCCGCTGTGATATTCGTGGAAATGCGAGCGGAACAAGCGGCGGGGGATGATTGATCACCGGTCGATTTTGCGAAGAGGCTTTTCGAGGGCCTCTGGCGCTTGACGACAGAGCCTGGAAATGATACACGGATGCGCGGAGGAATTTGACGGATAATCGAAGGATCACGAGGAGAAAATCTGTGGCGTTACATTCGGACCAAATCAGGTCTTGATAGGGCTAATACGACCCCGATCAGGGCCTGAACAGGGCCTGATCCCCTGATAACACCGGATGGACGTCAAGGTACAGGTCTCATGTAGGAATAAAAAAGTACGCTTTTGAATGGGCAGTCTAACTTTTGCAGGCGCAGTACTACACTGAGAAAAATTAACAGCTGCGGCAACAAAACAAAGTATTGCTACATCCGTATTTCTTATTATAGCCATGAATATGGTTGCATGAGAAATTTCAGTAGCCGTGCAGTAAGAATCCCAGTAGAGCTGTGGGATCTATACATGACACGACATAGCAGCGTTGTTTTCGGAAGTGACATCCTACGATTAATAAGCGAATTTTCCGTTAATGGATGAGTGGATGAAGCGTAAACTGCAGGCATGGGGTTTGCAGTACTGGCAAAGTAGTTTTTACAAGTCATAAATTAATTATAAATTAATTAACTGCGATCGACACTAGTTATCTTTCCTAACCTTAAAATTTTCTCTATCGCAAAACCGCTCTTGATCCGTTCGCAGTTAGCCATCGTTCAGTTCCCACAGCTATACCGATTCGCTCCTGCAAGCGGACGACGTAAAGCGGAAGGATTCAGCTGTTAGAACTAGAAACTAACACTTTTGTGCTTGTAGACTCCAATATAGTTCTAGCAGTCAGATATTTGGTTGGCATAGCCGCTTTTTTTTCTCAGTGTAAGATTAGAACCCAACAACGAATGCTTTTTTGGACATCATGAGCCTAAAAATGGAAACCTAGTTAGTGGACTTTAGTGTACTTAATGCTCACAAATGGACCCTTTGGTGTTGTCAGGGATCAGGGCCGGATGTTACACTACAGATTTTCTACTCGTGACCACGTCGCGACTTCTGATAGTGAAATTTTCCACGGGGGCGAAAATGCCCGTGTGGGGAGGAGGGTGGGGGAAGAAAAGATGAAAAAAGGGGTTTAAGCTGTACAGGAATTTACACGCGACAAGCGTAGATTTTAACTGCGCCTTACACGCACGTAAAATGGTCGTACTGGGGCATAAAAATCGTACGATAAAAAATGTATATTGTTGCGATACGAGGAGCAGGGAGGGGGGGGGGGGGGATCCGCCCGCTGACCCCACGTCTCTTTTGCGATGAATACACGAATAGTACAGGTGGCACACATGTTCGCACATTATTTTCTGCATGCTATTTTCTACATCCGCTGGCCCATTTATCCATTGTCCCGCGGCCTTTCATTTCATATCGTCCTATTTTTCCATCGATCCTCTTTTTTTTTCGCCGCCTTTTTTTTTTTGAGTATCCAGTTTCACAAATGGATCATCAACACCCAACATTGTCTGAGACACATTTTTCAATTCGCGTGTTCGATCGTCTTCCCTCCGCCTCTCGCCCATAACTCTCTTGGCTCAGAAACTCCTCAATGCAGCATTTTGCGCGCCTCATCGCTCTTCGAATAACCCGACGTTTCGGATGTCCCACACGAATCCGAGATTTATCCGCATCGTCTGTATTCGTCTTATTTCCCTCGCCCGACATTACAGCGCCAAAGGCTCGTCGGGCGGACGTTAAATAAGAATTGCAAATCGAGTAACCCAATACCCAATGCAAGTCTTCATGATGGCTTCGAAGCCGCCGCTGAGGGCACCGCCGAATCGATCTCGTATATCTATTTTTTTCGCGGCGCGAGTCGACAGCGCCGATTGAACGTCGTTGCGTTCCGATGCGCGCCCGGTGCAATAATGCCTTCCCGGGGCGTCGTTAGCCCTCGCGAGCGGCGAGGCTAACGAGGCCCGGACGACACGACGCGCGGCCGGTACGACACAACGTAGCACTTTGGGTTTCGAGTGCCTCGTTACGCGGCCAGACACCGCGAGGTAAGAGTAAGACACATGTACAACGTCGGAGTGATGAACGGCGCGAATCCCGACCGCTTCGTCTGGTCGTCATCAGCGCGGCTACCAGACACCGCAGACCCGTAGCCGCTTTTATTGTTTCATACGAGCAGCGTCTGTTTGCCTCCCGTCAACTCTTTTCGAGCTCGTCGCTGCCGTCGCTGCCGTCGACCAAAAAAGCAACGAGCATCGCAGGGCGCATAGGAGTCAAGCGCCGCGTGACTTACGACCTGGCGGGTCGTAACACGGAGTCCGAACGCTTTATCGTTTAATCATCCGAAGGGGCCCAGGATTTTTTTTATTCTTTTTTATTCAGTGGCTCGACGAAGAGTCTGATATTAAAATAATTATCGAGAATATTTTTATGTGTGTATAATAGGCGAATGTGTTGAGCGCTGGAAGAGAAATTATGCAAAGTGCCAGGACATACAGTAGATCGTTAACGCTGCGCCCCCCCCTCTCCCCTCCCCGCGGGTACCTTCGCGCCGCTGACAACGAGTCGGAGGTGCATGAAACCCTTGACGAAAAATTTGATCTCTGTATATGAAAAATTCTCTGGCGATTCAGCCACTTTTTTCTTCGACTCTCTCTGATCTGCTCCATAATCGGAAATAAGTACCAATCAAAGTACCGGTCAAAGTACCAATAAAGGGCTGCAAGCCACAGTAAATTCTGTGTGAATTTTTACAGATATTTAAAAGGATATTTCAGAAAATATCGTTTTCCTTTCAAACAGAAATACCTCGGAAACTTGAAGTTACATTAAAAAAATGTCTGCACATAAAAGTTGTCGTTTTCTGTTATAGCTTTCGAGCACTATATTTCAAATAATTTTCACGTTCCGATTAGAATGATTTTTTTTACCGAAAAACAGAGGAATTTTTTTATTCTTTATTAAAAGCGGATAATTTTTTTCGACTGAACAAATTACAGAATATTCATGCGTGACTTTTGATATTGCAAAAAAATCCTCATAGTGGCACCGAATGCTCCTATTTTCCGGAACTTTTACACGAATAAATTTGTTGATACAAAAGTTTCGTCACGGCATAAAAGTCGTCGCGGCTAATATACTGCCTCCTCGAGCTGACGGGGGGGAAGGGGCGACGGATTCCCGTCGAAAACCGGTTGTTGGGTTGCGTAATTAAATTAATCTACCTGGCGAGCGGCGGCGACGTGAATGATACTGAAAGACCCTAAATATGCGCATTTATCATGCGTTATACACGGAATTTGTAGTACAGCGTTTTGGTCGAAGCTCTCGGATATAGTCGACGATAATTATCGCTCGCGATGATCGATTCGGTCGCGGCCTCGTCCATTAATTTTTCTATCATCCTAATTAATTGATCGGATATTAAACGGGACGTGGATTGATACAAGCGTAAGTTTCACGCTGACACACGTGAAAACCGAACTTACGGATGTTACAATACGGTGGGCGTTGAAAAATGCGTGCGTTTTTGGTATTTAACGAGAGACCGAGAAACACGAAAACGCGACGATCGTGACGCCTTTGGTGTCGAGAATTTTGTCGTACGCGACTTTTAAGTTTTATCGCAGCCGATCGCGAGTTTCTTTTTTTTTGCGTCCCCCGTCGATTAATTACGACGGATATTTTCACGCCGTTAAATTGATTCGGACCCGCTGCAAGTCGACGCGGAGCTGGCATATTTCAAGGCGCCGATAAGATCGCAATAATCATTTGCGGGATAATCGTGTCGAGCTCTCGTTCGCCCGTCACGGTTGCCGCACACGAACGACACCGCTAATGCCGTCGGATATATGGGCGAGGATCAATAATCACCATCTCAACACGTATAATTTATATCGCGACTCGGCGTTAAATTAGTCGCCGGTTTCTTTGATATTTCGCCGTTGGCCGATAAATAATAAATAAACCGAAAGCTCGCGTTTCGAATCCTCGAAAATCACGTAAGTCGCGGCAAATTAGCGACAAATCGCGAAGTTAAAAAAATAACTGATGGCCGCTGCTGTCGTCGTAATCCAAAAATATAGGATACGGAATTTTTCTCGAAAATCGAAACTATGAGGAAATCACCGTAACGGCGCCGCGAGTAAAACAGGCGCCACGACCGACTGCGCTGGGACTTTTCGCACGGAACGAAAAAGAACCTTTTCACGTTTCAGCTGTCGCTCGCGTTTCCCCATATGGAAATAAAGTATATGCAAAATATATAAAAGATATATTCTAGATATACAAGATATATTTTGCCCGAAAACTTCTATATGTCGGATATATTTTAGGATATATACGAAATATACGCGAGTGAAAAATATATCTAAGATATATCCAAAATGTATTGAAAATGTATTTTTATTGTATTATCGTCCGAAAAGTTCTATATGTCAGATATATTTTCGTATATATATTTCTTTTCCGTGGGGGTCGGATCCTCGAAAATCACGTAAGTCGCGGCAAATTAGCGACAAATCGCGAAGTAAAAAAAAATAACTGATGGTCGCTGCTGACGTCGTAATCCAAAAATATAGGATACGGTATTTTTGTCGAAAATCGAAACTATGAAGAAATCACCGTAACAGCGCCGCGAGTAAAACAAGCGCTGCGACCGACTGCGCTGGGACTTTTCGCGAGGAACGAAAAAGAACGTTTTCACGTTTCAGCTGTCGCTCGCGTTTCCCCATATGGAAATAAAGTATATGCAAAATATATAAAAGATATATTCTAGATATACAAGATATATTTTGCCCGAAAACTTCTATATGTCGGATATATTTTAGGATATATACGAAATATACGCGAGTGAAAAATATATCTAAGATATATCCAAAATGTATTGAAAATGTATTTTTATTGTATTATCGTCCGAAAAGTTCTATATGTCAGATATATTTTCGTATATATTTCTTTTCCGTAGGGGTCGAATCCTCGAAAATCACGTAAGTCGCGGCAAATTAGCGACAAATCGCGAAGTAAAAAAAAAATAACTGATGGTCGCTGCTGTCGTCGTAATCCAAAAATATAGGATACGGTATTTTTCTCGAAAATCGAAACTATGAAGAAATCACCGTAACAGCGCCGCGAGCAAACAGGCGCCACGACCGACTGCGCTGGGACTTTTCGCGAGGAACGAAAAAGAACGTTTTCACGTTTCAGCTGTGGCTCGCGTTTCGAATCCTCGAAAATCACGTAGGTCGCGGCAAATTAGCGACAAACCGCGAAGTAAAAAAAAAAACTGATGGTCGATGCTGTCGTCCAGTGTTGTAAGTCCCCATTACTTTAAAAATTAAAGTTTACACAACAGTTTATTTTCTAGTTACGATTTTATTATGATGGCCTGTACCGATTATACAATTATATGTGAGCTTTTGAATAGCTGCAAGAAAAACCTAATTTTTTATTAAATTTTGGGAGAAATCGTGAGAAAAATGGACAACCACGATCGTCCATTATTTTCGCAATGCATTAACAGTATTTCTCCATTTTTTCAATAAGATTACCATGAAGTGTTATCGGAATTTAATATTCCTTGCCTGTATTTAAAAGTTTACACATCATTTTATAATCGTTACGAGTTATTATGATAAAAACATAATTACAGAGGCAATCGTATCACCATTTTTATTTCTACAAAAATTAGGGATTTACAACTCTGCCGTCGTCGTAATCCAAAAATATAGGATACGATATTTTTCTCGAAAATGGAAACTGAAGAAATCACCGTAACAGTGCCGCGAGTAAACAGGCGCCACGACCGACTGCGCTGGGACTTTTCGCGAGGAACGAAAAAGAACGTTTTCACGTTTCAGCTGTCGCTCGCGTTTCGAATCCTCGAAAATCACGTAAGTCGCGGCAAATTCGCGACAAATCGCGAAGTAAAAAAAAAACTGATGGTCGATGCTGTCGTCCAGTGTTGTAAGTCCCCATTACTTTAAAAATTAAAGTTTACACAACAGTTTATTTTCTAGTTACGATTTTATTATGATGGACTGTACCGATTATACAATTATATGTGAACTTTTGAATAGATGTAAGAAAAACATATTTTTTAATTAAATTTTGGGAGAAATCGTGAGAAAAATGGACAACCACGATCGTCCATTGTTTTCGCAATGCATTAACAGTATTTCTCCATTTTTTCAATAAGATTACCATGAAGTGTTATGGGAATTTAATATTCCTTGCCTGTATTTAAAAGTTTACACATCATTTTATAATCGTTACGAGTTATTATGACAAAAACATAATTACAGAGGCTATCGTATCACCATTTTTATTTATACAAAAATTAGGGATTTCCAACTCTGCCGTCGTCGTAATCCAAAAATATAGGATACGATATTTTTCTCGAAAATGGAAACTGAAGAAATCACCGTAACAGTGCCGCGAGTAAACAGGCGCCACGACCGACTGCGCTGGGAGTTTTCGCGAGGAACGAAAAAGAAGGTTTTCACGTTTCAGCTGTCGCGAATCAACTTATCTTATTTACGACTTAAGGTTATCGCAGTTATATAACGAGGCGAGGGGGGTTGTTGCTGGCGGAAGGCGCACGGTTGGATAGATATCCGGGGCGCCCCGCACGCCGGGGCGAGAACGATACTGGATGCACGGAGAGTTATCGACTGACCAGTTGTCGAACGTGCGGAAACGAATTGCTGGATTACGTTTAGACGGCTCTCGCCAGCGGCAGCCTGGGAATAACCTGTCGGGGTCACGAGACCGTTGCGCAATAACGAGAATTCGTTCGGAGTGGAAAAACGTGGCGCCCGCGAGCTGCGCGACGCCAGTCCCGAGCAGCGAGCAACACGTCTTGATTCGAATGAACGATGTCGGGAAGAATACCTGCGATTGCGACAGGAAAATATCGAGCGTTACAGACGTCCGCGAAAGTAAGAACGAAAAGTGGATATTTCGAAAGTCTTTGCGAGTTTCGGTGCGGTCAGGATTAATGTTGAAATGGAGCAACGTCGAAATACACTGAGAGAAAAACACATAGTTGAAACAACAATACTATACTTTTACTATACAGTATAATTCCCAGGGGGAACGTTTATATTTTATAGTTACGACAATGAAAAAAAATAATAGCTGCAAACGTAATAATAGTTGAACTAATCAAATACATAGTATCCAGTACCAATCGATATAATCGTTCCTCCTGCGAATTATATCGGTACAGTTCGATCAACTATTCTACCATATTTTTCTCTGAGTGTATGTTTGTAATGAGTCAATATTTTACAAAAATATTTACTAAAAATTTACTCTTTTAAATAATTTACTTTTAAATGAATGAGTAAATATTTAATAAACATGTTTAAATATTTTACAAAAATATTTACTCATTTATTTATTTATATTATTTTTTTATTTCATTTAATAAAAAATCGTTAAAAATTATTTAAACGTCTCGTCCCCTCCAAACTTTCATTGCAGCATCGGCAACAAAATTGAGCAAAATGCCACGACTCACAGTCGCAAGATTTGTAATGTGTAAATATTTTTATAAAATATTTACTCATATTTTACAAAAATATTTACTCATTAGAATATAATATTTATAAAAAATATTAAACATAGATATTTAATAAAAATATTATTTCTAATTTTGTATCTTGAAGTAACTTCGCTCGCTCACTCTGTTCATGAACAAAAATCGGGAATAACTCGGGGAAAAAAATCGGATTTTTTCAATTTTTCGTGAAAACTATCGCGTTCAGTAAAAAAACTAATAGCGAATTCGTCTGCTCATTGGTTAGCAACGAGTTGCAGACAACCCGACCGTCAATCAGAGAACGAACAACCCGACATCAACACTTATATCGAAAACACGAGATATTTTACCCACTGATTTTTCGAACAGGGCCACCAATTTGTGAATAAAAACTTTCAAGCCAGCGTGTATATAATTTTCTAGCAAACTTTCTCAAGAACGCGAAACACTTAATACATTTTCGCTTTTTGTCTCGAAAACGTTGACCACAACGTCTATACGACTCGAACGATGCCACTAATTTGAAAATTGCGGCACTCGTTCCAACGTCGTGGCTGTAAAAAAGAAACGATATTTCACAAATTCAACCGTCCGGGTATTCCTAGTGCGAGCAAAGGTCGTGTCGGAATGCAAAATTCTAACCCCCGAAATTGCTGCATGCTTATCTGCATAGCGCTGGCTGGCCGGGGAAAGAGCACTAATTTTTCTTTCCTGCCTACGAGCCACAGCCGAAGGTTCGGGACGCTTTGTAATGCGAAAGTAAAGGGTTCGGGTAATATATCTCAAGTGGTGCCATCAAGCTAGACATTACCGAACCGTAAAGCACCACAGCGAGGAATGAAGGATCACGGGAAAGGCAACACCATCCCTTGCCCGACTTTACGACACGCCACTCGAAGAAGAAAATAAGTTAAGAGCCTCGTGCTACACCGAGTCCGGCCGGTTTAGCCCCGGCGATATAAAAAGCCTTAAAAAAGGAACCGTAGCCATCGACATGAAATTTCAGCTTGGGCTTGCGTGCTTGTTTGCTCTCTGGCGCCGATCGCTTTCTGGCCCCGACGTGTTTCTAATGTATGTAGTTCAGTAACTATTCATAACCCCCGAAAAAGAAAAAAAAACTATTTATTTAAAGTAGGGTAAATACACCGCTTATGGCCCCAGGGCCATTTTGTCCATTTCTGTTGTCCAACGCTTTGCCCAAAAAGCATTTCGGCATCTATTCTTTGGTCAGCAAGTGCTCCATGCATTGAACAAAAAATAAAATAAATTAATAAACAAAATAAAATCGTGTCGATTTAACGCAAATAAAAATGGTCCCTATTTAATGTAAATGAAAATCATTCCAATGTAATGTAAATTAAAATCGTCCCGATTTAATGTAAATAAAAATCGTCCCGATTTAATGTAAATAAAAATCGTCCCGATTTAATGTAAATGAAAATCATTCCAATGTAATGTAAATTAAAATCGTCCCGATTTAATGTAAATAAAAATCGTCCCGATTTAATGTAAATAAAAATCGTCCCGATTTAATGTAAATAAAAGTTGCAAAGTAGAACTTTGCACACTGCTTCCTCATTAATTCCCCTTTTTCACAAAGCCACCTCTATGAAGAAGCTTATTTATTAACTTTGGCTTCCTCATAGAGGAAGCTTTGTGAAAAAGGGGAATTAATGAGGAAGCAGTGTGCAAAGTTCTACTTTGCAACTTTTTTTTAATTTCAACAAATCTTTGCACTTTTTTAAAATTTGAACAAAAAAAAACTCCGTTACAAACACCGTTACATCTAATTTTGATTAGATACAAAGTTTTGACTTACTTTAATAACTTTTCTATAAGTTACAGCGAAAATCTTAATTTTTTCAAAAATTCATAACAGCGTAAAATCCGAACGACTTTACCGATTGTCACCAAATTTTATACGTGGCAGCGCTGTATGTTATTTTTTGACTGTTGAATATTTTGGTTCAGTTGATGAGATTCGACGTGATATAGAGCAAAATTTATTTTTTTCGAAAAATTCAAAATTCTATAAAACCGGAACCGCTTTACCGATTTCGCTGAAATTCAATACCAAACAACATTGAACGTGTCTTTATTTATGATGAAGTATATAGCTGAGTCGTCGAACTTTTACGAAAGTTAGAGCGATCACGCAATTTTTTTGAAAAATTAAAAATTCGATAAAATTTGTATACATGGATATATTTAATTTTAAAAAGATGTGAATTACAGAGGATTTAATACTCTACTTCCGTGCCAATTTTTAGCTCGATCCACCATGCCATTCCTGAGTTATGAACAATTGAATGTTCGGTGCCTGGACCATACATACATACACACACACACACACACACACACACACACACCCACACACACACCCACGCACCCACGCACCCACGCACACACCCACGCACCCACGCACCCACGCACGCACCCACGCACCCACGCACGCACGCACGCACGCACGCACGCACGCACGCACGCACGCACGCACGCACGCACGCACGCACGCACGCACGCACGCACGCACGCACGCACGCACGCACGCACGCACGCACGCACGCACGCACGCACGCACGCACGCACGCACGCACGCACGCACGCACGCACGCACGCACGCACGCACGCACGCACGCACGCACGCACGCACGCACGCACGCACGCACGCACGCACGCACGCACGCACGCACGCACGCACGCACGCACGCACGCACGCACGCACGCACGCACGCACGCACGCACGCACGCACGCACGCACGCACGCACGCACGCACGCACGCACGCACGCACGCACGCACGCACGCACGCACGCACGCACGCACGCACGCACGCACGCACGCACGCACGCACGCACGCACGCACGCACGCACGCACGCACGCACGCACGCACGCACGCACGCACGCACGCACGCACGCACGCACGCACGCACGCACGCACGCACGCACGCACGCACGCACGCACGCACGCACGCACGCACGCACGCACGCACGCACGCACGCACGCACGCACGCACGCACGCACGCACGCACGCACGCACGCACGCACGCACGCACGCACGCACGCACGCACGCACGCACGCACGCACGCACGCACGCACGCACGCACGCACGCACGCACGCACGCACGCACGCACGCACGCACGCACGCACGCACGCACGCACGCACGCACGCACGCACGCACGCACGCACGCACGCACGCACGCACGCACGCACGCACGCACGCACGCACGCACACACACGCACACACACACAGACACACACAGACACACACAGACACACACAGACACACACAGACACACACAGACACACACACACACACACACACACACACACACAGACACACACAGACACACACACACACACACACACACACACACAGACACACACAGACACACACACACACACACACACACACACACACACACACACACACACACACACACACACACACACACACACACACACACACACACACACACACACACACACACACACACACACACACACACACACACACATACACACATACAGACATATTTTCTAGACCACTTTTCTCGACGTTTTAGGTGATTCTAAGTATGTTAACATGAAAATCTCGAAAAAAAAAAAATTTCACGAAAACAAAGCTTCCTCTATGAGGAAGCAAAAAATCATCGCGATGTAATGTAAATAAAAAACGTCCTGATTTAATGTAAATAAAAATCGTCCCGATTTAACATAAACAAAAAACGTCCCAATTTAACATAAATAAACATCATCCCGATTTAAAATAAATAAACATCATCCCGATTTAAAATAAATAAAAATCGTTCCGATTTAACATAAATAAAAATCGTCCCGATTTAACATAAATAAAAATCGTCCCGATTTAACATAAATAAAAATCGTCCCGATTTAACTTAAATCAAAATCATCCCGATTTAACATAAACAAAAATCGTCCCGATTTAACATAAATAAAAATCGTCCCGATTTAACATGAATAAAAACTGTCTCGATTTAACATAAATAAAAATCGTCCCGATTTAACATAACTAAAAATCGTCCCAATTTAACATAAACAAAAATCGTCCCGACCGCAGACGACTTCATATCGTTTACAACCATTAAATCCCCACACCCGCGTTACACCTCCCAAACCTTTGTTTCAATCAAAATTTCGGCATCATCACAGCCCATCTGTTTCATCATGCCGAATGTACTGAGCGCCCCCAGCGGGGGCTAAACACGGCTTATTCCCGTCGCAGGTCGTCCGGTACAAACGCGCAGCCCTCGGCTGCTCACTAATGACGCATTATACAATCTCATCGGTAATTACTACCCAATTTGGCGGGGATAAAACAGCGTCCTTTTTGCCCTCCACCCGCGTTTCCGCGATAATCCGCGTCGCGGCAGAGCCAGAAACAGCGTCGCGCCGACTGCGAAACGCGACGCGCGGCCAAATGCAGCCATAGCGAATCCGCGCCATTATAGCAGAACAAACTGGCTCGGGGGGATGATGAAGCGCGGAAAGAGGAGAACGTGGCGCGGCGAGGGGGGGGGGGGGGGGGGGGGCGGACGAAAGGGTTCCCGGGGTGAAAATGAAAATTCGCCTGGGGAGCCCCACGAGCACAGAGAGAGGACCGCGAGGACCGAGCCGCAGCATCATTGCGCGCGTCGGTAACGGCCGAGGTATATGGAAGGTGAGCGCCAGTAGCCAGTAGGTCAATTCGTCAGCCTAACCAAGAGCGGCCGCGCGCGGGCCGAGGTACAACGGCGGAGAAAAGGGGATGCGCTCTGGCGGGCACGGGGGGGGAGGGGGGGGGGGAGGGGGTTACTAGCGCGCTAACGCACCAAATGCCATGCATTCATGCGAGTTCGTCATTATGCGCGGCATAATGCACCGCGCGGGCGGACGCGGTCGCTGGTGCTGCCGCGGTGCCTCTGCGCTGAGACTCGGTAATCATCAGGGCGTACGAGCTCTGCGCCCGCCAGAGGCATTTGAATTTGCGTGGACGAGCGGCGCGGGAGAGAGAGTGTGAGAGAGAGAGAGAGAGAGAGAGAGAGAGAGAGAGAGAGAGAGAGAGAGAGAGAGAGAGAGAGAGAGAGAGGCGAGAGCGGAGGCCGAACGACTGACGAGAGAATTCGCCAATTTCGAATCGTCGGCGGTCGTAGTTCGAGCCAGTGGGACGCCGGGGTACTAAACATCGTGGCGTATCGCATGATGTAAAACTCCGCGTATACCGGGATTCTTGGCAAAACTTCGGGCACGATGGTGCAAAGTAGAAAATCTGTAGCGTTACGTACATACAAGCCCAAGTCAGGCCCTGGCCAGGCCCTAGCCGGGTCAATGCTGCACTGACCAGACCCTAGCCGGGCCAACGCTGCTCTGACCAGACCCTAGCCGGGCCAACGCTACTCTGACCAGACCCTAGTCGGGCCAACGCTGATGTGACCATGCTCTACCCGGGCCAACGCTGCCCTGATCAGGCCCTGACCAGGCCCTAGTCGGGCAAACGCTGCTCTGACCAGGCCCCGACCAGGCCCTACTAGGCCCTGACCAGGCCTTAGTAGGATCAGCGCTGCCCTGACCAAGCCCTAGTCGGGCCAACGCTGCTCTGACCGGGCCCTTGCCAGGCCCTAGTCGGGCCAACGCTGCCCTGACCAGGCCCTGTCCAGGCCCTGTCCAGCGGGCCAACGCCGCGCTGACCAGGACCTGACTAAAGCCAAGTGTAACACGCCACGGATTTTCTACCAGTGACTATAGATTCTGTACTATGGATTCTCGTAGGCTGACCGGATTAGACAATAATTTCCTTCGCATGTATCGCAATAAATCGTGTAACTCTGACAGAAATTCAGATTATTTTATAATTAAAATTAAGGTTGTAGCGCGAAATTTTGTACACCGCAATTTTAACCAGGTCGGCCTTGCGGCGCCGAAAAAAATGAGGCATCTTCGCAGCGTAGATGATCCTCAGCTTGACGCTTGCGGAAAAAAAAATGTCGGAGCCGAAAACGCGGCTTCGAGGATTCGGCTCGGTCGCGCCGCGTTTGGGTAACACTCGGGGCTCGACTCGCGCCCTCCTGGCTTGCATCGCAACAGCCCGGGGTCCCCCGGCTTTGTCGCCCGAACACCCGCGACGTCATATAACGGCGCAGGCAGCCGAGAAAATGCGTTTGAAGTTATTCGATATTTACCGACAATATTGTTATGTCGTTATTGCGGTATGTACGCTTTGCGCCGCACGATGTTGCGGAACACAAAGGGACCGAGTGCGGAATATAACTAAAGAGGGGGCAGGGGGAGGGGGCGAGGGGAACGTGCGCCGCATGACCAAACCCTCGCTGAAAGTCAAGAATACTCGAACGTACGGCGCCTTTTTTCGCGTTTTTGTGTTGTACACAGCGCGAGCTCTATTCGAGCACTCTTTACATAGAGTTCTCTTTGGTGATTGAGGCATTTATTCGCTGAATGTGTATTCGCTTTTGTCGTGTGTTCCGACGCAGCGCGGTCGGTATTTCAGAAAGAAAGGAAAAGAAAAAAAACAACAACAAAAAACGTGAAAGGGGACTCGTGCCGCGCCGAAGAATTGCGCCGTTGTAAGAGCGAGAAAAGCGTGGATATTGAAATTGACTTTCGCGCGCGACAAAGACGGGGTTTGTGCGCCGTTAAATTGGTTTCGGCGGTCGCCGTCGAGTCGCGCGATGAGTCAGTGCCGGCGCCTCCGGGTCACGCGGTGCGTACGGCAATACATCAAAATATATTAATTATCGTTATATTCACTGAGAAAAATTAACAGCTCCGGCAACAAAACAAAGTATTGCTACATACGTATTTATTATTATAGCCATGAATATAGTTACAGGAGAAATTACGGTAGTCGTGCAGTAAGAATCCCAGTATAGCTGTGGGAGCTAGGGTGAATGCACCAGTAAATGAACAGTCACCAGTGAATGAACAACATCTTTTTGAGAGTTCATGAGAAATGACAACGGTTTGGACGAACATTAAATTCTTAATCTGTCTATTTTTTAGCTACCTACTGCGATTATTTTGTCTCAGAAGCGTATTTTCGACGAAAAGTGTAGGTTAGAATGGCCCGTTCATTTACTGGTGTTTTTGGATTTTTGGCTTTTAGCATTTATTTTTATACACTTCGCGATAAAAAATACGAGACTTTTTCAACTGCATCGCATAATTCAACATTCTGGCAATTCGTTAAAATGTTCGCAAACACTCTGAAACTGGTACATTTTATAAAAACCTATGATAAACAAATCGTTCTGCTTAACTGCTCATTTACTGGTACCTCTACCCTATACGTGACACGACATCGCTGCATTGTTTTCGGAAGTGACATTCTACGATTAATAAGCGAATTTTCCGTTAATGGATGAGTGGGTGAAGCGTAAACTGCAGGCATGGGGTTTTCAGTACTGGCAAAGTAGTTTTTATAAGTCATAAATTAATTATAAATTAATGAACTGCGATTGACACTAGTTTTCTTTCCTAACCTTAAAATTTTCTCTATCGCAAAACCGCTCTTCTTATGTTCGCAGTTAGTCATCGTTCGGTTCCCAAAGCAAACACGGAGAGAAGGATCTAATACTTTTGACCATATTTCTAGTAAAAAGTATTGTAAATTTCTGGTAGAGGGGAGATATAACGCCATCTATCGAGAAGAACTAGAACGATGAGAATTTTTACCACGAAATATGGTAAAAAATATCATATATATTTTTACTATCGCGTCCGGTAAATTTTATCAGATCCTTCTCTCCGTGTATACCGATTCGCTCCTGCAAGCGGACGACGTAAAGCGGAAGGACTAAGCTGTTACACTGTTAGAAATATGCGGTGTCAAATGCTGCTGGTGTGGACTTTTTCCTAGTGTTACTTATTACAATTTAATTACAATTTATTACAATTTAATATTGTTAATAGTAACACTTTTTACGGTGTAAAATGAACACCAATTGTATCGTTAAATTGATTCCTGTGTAAAGTGACGATACATTGTATATCGCCGTATTGTTATCACCGTGATTGGTGTGGACTTATATAGACACCGTCTTGGTGTAATTTTTAATAGTGTAGAACTAGAAAGTAATTCTTTTTTCCTTGCAGACTCCAATATAATTCTAGCAGTCAGATATTTGGTTGGCATAGCCGCTCCTATTTCACAGTGTGCAAATATATCAATCATCGTTATACCCCGCATGTGAAAGTCACTCGCCCGAGCAGCGAGGTTAATTGCTACTTTGCATAATAATTCAATACAAGTGGAGGGCGAAAAAAAAAATCGGAGCGCGCGAGGGTGACGAAGGGCGCGCGGCGTAACCGCGAAGCAACGAAGAAGTAATAAAGCGACCGCGCGTTCGATCTGCCACCCCGAAAAACGCGAGCGACACCCCGCGAAAATCGACGAGAACCGCGCCGACCGCGATATATTCGCGCTTTCGGCGTCGCTCGACACCCGCCGCGCGGGGAATAGATAATTTCGTTTTTCCGTGAAATATAACCGTAAGAAAAGTCGACGGTGGAAACGGTGTCGTCCGGACGCGACGAGATTGCCCGCGCAGGACCCGATTTTATCGTTAAACTTTCGTTTTTTTTTCTTTTTTCTTTTTTTTTTGCTCGTGCTCCTCCCACTTTCGAATACTTGGCATAAGTACGCCCGCAAACCCTCCCGCATGACATAAATTTCGATATACCTCGACTCTCCCCCCCCCCCCCCCTCGCTGCTCTCCAGCCATCATTCTCTCACTCGCACTTGCCCTATGAAAAATATGCTTCGCTCACCTACGAATGTCGTAAAAAAAAACTTTTTCACCGACGTCGAAGTTGTCCTCGAGTTTCTTCCCCGCCGCGAACCCGCCTTCTCTCGTTATACCCCGCGCGCGATTCGTTTTTACGGTCCGGTTCTCCCTTTTCAGACAAACGACGGTGCCGTCGTTTCTCGTTCTTTTTTTTTACACACTTCTCTCTGTTACGCACTGCAAGGCAGGGTTTGTGCTACTGTCGCGTTGGGATTGATTCTGATCGGATTGGTCGATCAGCTGTGTGGACGACACTTGACATTTTGTACGCGAAAGGAAAGGATTGGCTGATATTAACGACAAATGAGTAGATGCAACCAATCGATCATTGTATTTCCCTGAAATTGGCAATGATTCAAATAGTAACTTTTTATTTTTATTAAGTAAAGTAAATAAAAATAAACAAATTAGTATAAACACCCAGTCGATCATTCTATTTCCGTAAAATAGCCAATGATTCAAACAATAACTTTTCATTTTTATTTGAAACAATTAAAAAATAAAAAATAAAATGAGTATAAACAACCAGTCGATCATTGTATTTCCCTAAAATAGCCAATGATACAAACAATGACTTTTCATTTTTATTTAAAACAATTAAGAAATAAAAAATAAAATGAGTATAAACAACCAGTCGATCATTGTATTTCCCTAAAATAGCCAATGATACAAACAATGACTTTTCATTTTTATTTAAAAAAATAAAAAAATGAAATAATAGAATAATAAAATGAGTATAAACAACCAGTCGATTCCATTTCCCTTAATTAAATAGCCAATGATTCGAACGTCAGTCCCAACGATTCAATTTGTAATCCCAACGATTCGAATGGTAATCCCAATTATATTCGAACGGCTCGGCTTACTAATCTCGAGAAACAGTTCATAAATGTCATCGTCCATCACCGAACGAACTCAAAGTCAGAAGCTTCGTAAACCTACAGTTCCCATGCCTACGATTCGCAGCATCATTTTGTCATAAACGCTTCTTTTTCATCAATTCCTCGTATCGTTAAATTTTTCGAGTAGGCGTCACCGTCATGACGACCCCGTTGAAAATTACGATGACCCTCTATGTATATGGGGCATTCCACGTCAAATCAGCAGGCCATGACCCTCACCCTCATCGATATTGTTCATTTTTTAATATGATGTTATTACCGACCCATAAAGACCTCGGAATTTTTTTCAGATTTTTTTACCACCGGTAACATTTTTAAATCTTCGAGAAAAACCAATTTCATAAATGCCGTTTTTAAAAATCTGAAAAAATTCACACTGATTCTATGACATAAAATATGATTTTTGAACGCCATGCGATAATGGGATCTCAATATTTACTATTTTTTCTTTTTTTTTTCATTTCGCAATTTGATTTTTAATTTTCCAAATCAGGATAACTTTCTTAGATATCAATGGATCTCAATTTCTCTGAAAATTGTAGAATTACCAGAATGCCCGAAAACAATTGAAATCGTTAAAAAAAAATCGCAAATGCATTTCGCAATACAAGCGATAACTCGAAAGGTAATGATCATGGTGAAATGCATTTGCAAATTCTTTTTTAACGATATCAATTGTTTTCGGACATTCTGGTAATTCTACAATCTTCAGAGAAATTGAGATCCATTGATATTTAAGAAAGTTATCCAGATTTCAAAAATTAAAAATCAAACTGCGACATGAAAAAAATGAAAAAATGTGGAAAAAATAGTAAATATTGAGATCCTATTATCGCATGGCGCTCAAAATTCATATTTTAAATCATAGAATCAGTGTGAATTTTTCCAGATTTTTGAAAATGGCGTTTTTGAAATTGGTTTTTTCGAGGATTCAAAAATGTTACTGGTGGTAAAAAAAATCTGAAAAAAATTCCGAGACCTTTATGGGTCGATAACAACATCACATTAAAAAATGAACATAATCGATGAGGGTGAGGGTCATGGTCTGCTGATTTGACGTGGAATGCCCCGTATATCTCCGTGCGGTCCACGAGTGATACGCTCGATATATACACATAGGTATATAAACGAACGCGAGTATAGCCTGTATAACACCACGCGGTAGTAGATTAGGTATAGCCGCAGCATCCCATAGGAGGTCCCGAGACGGATTTCAGAGAGACCGTTAGGCGGGCTGGCTGCTCGTAGAGCAACCAGCGAACGCCTCCCACCGATTTAAATCTCGGTATCGTAAAACTCGACAGTGGACCTCATCGCGAGGCGTCGTCGCCGCGGTCCACAGACGCTTTTTCTTTACGGCTCGACAGTCGTCCGCCGCTCCACTCGTTCACGTCAGCGGTTTACAACTCATTTGGTCTCGGGGCGATCCGACGTCACCGCGGTGCCGTTTCCTCCTGCACAACGTTCAACCCCCGCGCGCCACTACCGGTAGTTTTATTACGGGAACGCCGCGGGGGGGCGTAAACAACTCCGGGCCGAAAGCCGGAATCTCTACACATCGACACCAGCGCGCAACTTCGTGGCTCGTACCACGGCTTGGGTGGGCCGCGATCGCCCCGCGCTATATTATCTATTTTCGAAATGTTGTAATGAAAGGGGACGGACTTAATATATCGAGGCAGCCCCCATATTATTCGGCACGCTACCTTCGCGAAATCTGCGTCGTATTTCATCCGAAAGGTTTCGCGCGTCTCCTTGGGCGAAATGGAATATTTTTTTATTGCGGTTTTGATTCGTCGGATGCGTAGATCGGATTAGAACGGAATCGTCAGATGTGCTGATGCGTGATCGAAGACATTTTTTAAACAATAAAAACAAGACATTTTTAAACAGTAAATTAAATAAGACATTTTAAAACAGTAAATTAAAGACATACTAAGACATTTTTTAAACAGTAAATTTGTTAGTTAGGCTTTAAGAAAATTAACTTTCGTTAAAGTAAACTGGACCATATTTGTGATTTCACTAAAATCGTGGTTACTTTTTTTATCGATCGAATCTCGATTTTCTTCCTAAGTTTGGGAGAAAATTGTACAACAAAGAGAATGCCGCAAGCCGGAACGCGATATCTTGATTTCCGTATTTTTTACCGAATTTTAAAGCCGAATGTTACGTTGCATTTTGCGGGAAATTTTTTTTTTTCGGGTTCGTGAAGTTTGAAGACCCTATCCGATGGGAAATTTCCCGTTAATTCCGAAAAGCATCGTTGTTTGCCCGAAAAATTGAAAATGCAACGAGAAAACGCGAAAAACGTTTTTTCACTTTTTTCGAAATTTCGGCAGTTCACTAAAATTGAGGTTACTTTTTTTTTATAGACCGGACTTGGATTTTCTTCTTTAGTTCGAAAGAAAACTCAATAACGAAGAGAATGCCACGAGCCGTAAAGCCGTATCTTGATTTCCGAATTCTTCACAGAATTTTAAAGTCGAACCCTCAAATATTGCAAATTTTTCAAAGGGTACCCCTTGCGTTTTTTTGCGATTTTTGGGGGTTCGACTTTAAAATTCTGTGAAAAATTCGGAAATCAATATATCGCATTCCGCCTTGCGGCATTCTTTTCGTTATGGAGTTTTCTTTCGAACGCAAGAAGAAAACCCACGTTCGATCGACAAAAAAAAATATAACCCCAACTTTTTCGAAGTGCCGAAATTTCGAAAAACGCGAAATAACGTTTTTCGCGTTTTTATCGTCGAATTTTCAAGTATTCGAGCAAAAAACCGTGCTTTTCGGAATCAGCAGGAAATTTCCCATCGGATAGGATCTTCAAACTTTCCGAAATCGACATTTTTGTTGTTGCGAAAATCGTGCGTCGTCGTTGATCCGGGGATGAGAAAAAAGGCAAAGTGTCTTCCAGTTACCGCGACGAAAGCTCGATATATTCAAGTAGTCCAACGTAAATATTTGTTTTCCGATAAATCTCGTGCGTTTGTAATACCGCGCGCAGTGTTTTCCGGGACACGTGGGTCGTCGAAGGGACGACCGCAGTCCCGAGACATCCAAAGTGGATAGACGAAGATATACGTCATCTCGGTTCCACTTTTCTCCTCTCGTATCTGGCCGGGGATCCTGCGTCTGTCTGCCGGGTGGGAAGTGGAGTGGACGAAGAGGAGGGAAAAAAATGAATGGGAAGAAAAGCACGAGGAAGGGACGACTGGATCAACAGAAAAGTGCGCGCGAGAGAGAGAGAGAGCGAGAGAGAAGTCAAGCGTTCGACGTAACCGAATCCTACACCACTGGGTATTCTCGAATCCAGCCACTTTGGGTTCTTTCGAGTGCTCGCCAACGAGACTGGGTCGTCGCTCTTCGTCGCAACAGCCAGACTGCGTTACCAATGTGTTTATTCGCTCCCCGAGAATTCGTCTCGGCTCGTTGCCGTGCAGACGGAGTTTACTTCACGGAGTGCACTCGATTATTCTACAGCATTTTTATCACTTTTTCCGTTCACCCCATTGTGCATATTAAAGCTGATTCCGAGCGAACTCCGCGGTTAAGTTTAGCACGGAACAGTCCAGTTCTGTACGAAGAATCGAAGCGTCTAGTCTGCATTCTTAAATTAGTTGCAGTTAATTAAAAAATTAATAGGGTGAATAAAAAAACGATGAATACTCATTTGGAATTTCCGATAAAAATGGTTTGTCCACTAGCGAACCGGCGAAGCATAAAAAAGTATTAAAAGAGTATGATAATGATATGAAGATGGAAATATGAGAAGAATGTCGTATTGGACGAATAAATCATACTCAAATTATACTCTACCAATTATTTATCGAAGTATGAAGTATGAAAGTACTATACTTCTCATACTTTCCATCTTCATACCATTATCATATTGTTTTAATACTTTTTTTTAGATATCTCATATTGGGGTATTTGATTGTATAGTACTTTCATACTTCATATTCCGATAAAAAATTGGTAGAGTATAATTTGAGTATGATTTTGTCCAATACGACATACTTCTCATACTTCCCTCTTCATACCATTATCATACTCTTTTAATACTTTTTTTTGCGCAGGAGTGAACAAAGTCAGTTGCAAGAAGTGCAATCTGACCATTCGCAATGAGCCGTGTCGTCACATGCACACATTGAAGATGATTTTCAAAAAGACGTGACATAAACAAAAAAATGTTTGTTCAATACATAAATTGTACGCCAAGTATTAAAAGAGTAGCCATCCCTCGCAAAAAAAAATTCGCAATAAAAAAATTTCCTTTAAAAAATAATAACACAAATGCAATATATTAGCCAAGTAAAGTTTATCATCAGTAGATAATTCGCTACAAAAAAACTCGGCATGCCAGTGACTTGGTGTGTCATTAAAAAACTGACGTGTCTCTTGCATGCCAAGTTTATTTATAGCGAAACATCTACTGACGATGAACTTTACTTGGCTAATATATTGCATTTGTGTTATTATTTTTGAAAGGATTTGGATTTCCCGACCCGCGTTGCTATTTCTATGTGAACGATTTTTCTCCGGCTCCTCGATTCACGAGAAAAGTGACTTGGTGTCTCATTACAAACTTGACGTGTCTCCTGCATGCCAAATTTTTTCTAGCGAATCATCTACTGACAATAAACTTTACTTGGCCAATATATCGCATATGTGTTATTATTTTTTAAACGATTTGGAATTCCCGACCCACGTTGCAATTTCTATACGAACGATTTTTCTTCGGCTCCTCAATTCACAAGAAAGATTGGAATACGATTTGCAAACGAATCAAGTAGATCCGTCGTTTAGCGGGAAAAATACGAAGGCCTCGAATCGGCGTTGTATCGAATATAATATAATGACGAGAATCAAGTGGGTTTCGTCGTAAAGTGTGCGCGGATTCGAGGGACGAGTGGATCTCGAGGCTCTTGACATGACCACTCGGTCGTGTTACGTTCCACGATACTCCGGGTCTTCGACAAGCTGTCAAGGAGTCGGGACGAAGAAACGGGACCAGGTGAGAAATGAAGTATATGAAGCGGGGGGTAGTAGGAGGGGAGAGGGGGGGGGGGGGGGGTGGCGGGGTTGGAAGGATGAGTGTTGCGCCGTAAGGCCGATAGAAAAAGCGAAACGAGAAGCGGCGAGGAAGTTCTTGAGACGAAGCGAGAGGGTGCGGCGATCCTGTTAGTGCTATCGAAGTGAAGATCGAGAGACTGCGTCGTGAGAAGCAGAGGAACGAGGGAGAGAGAGGGCGGGAAGGCCATGAAACTGCTATATTTTTACCCCTTTCGAGAGATGTGCAACTTTACCGAGACTTCCACGTCTTCATGCCGCCCACTTGTACCGCCAGGGGTATATAACGCCGTGGACGTGACTACTCAAGCATTTCATTATTTGCTGACGGCAGCCGTTGTGCGGAAATGGGATTAGGGGTAAGTGGAATTGAGTTCTGAGGAGGTCGCGTTTTCTTCGCGTTTCGTAACTTATGTTTTAATGAATTGGCAGGGTGTGGAGGCGATTCTTTGTATGCAGTTGAATTGAGTGAACTTTAGGTATATGAAAAATATTAGGTATTTGAGTTATATGAATATTAGGTATATGAACAATATTGGGTATATGAGTTATATGAATATTAGGTATATGAAAAATATTGGATGTATGAATTATTTGAATATTACGTATATGAAAAAATATTGGGTGTATGAATTATATGAATAATAGGTATATGAAAAATATTGGGTGTATGAATTATTTGGATATTAAGTATATGACAAAATATTGGGTGTATGAATTATATGAATATTAGATATATGAAACAATATTGGGTATATGAATTATATGAATATCAGGTATATGAAAAAATATATAAAATATAATGTATCAGAGTTCAACTGGTAGAATAAACCAAGTTTACTGTACCGAATGTGGTGATCATTGCCAGCAACTTTTTTGCTGAACTAATATTGAAAAATGTTTTAAATCTCTGATGTTTCGGAGAAATCCATATTTCGCATGACGCAAAAAATAACTGGCATCTGCTAGCACATATGAGTGTGTTTTCCATAATGTCCGCCGAACAACTCATTGCTATGCGTCGCGAGCCCGAGTTGCCCCTCTGTTAGCGAAACGTGGAATTCGCCAATATAACCGAAACGATACTGTAAAATTCCCAAATCACGAACGCATATTCGCGGGTGTTCGGTGCTGAAAATTCGCGAGTTATTTCAGCGATTTTTATAGACAAGTGCGAAATAAAAAATGCCCGCGTTTGCGCCAGGTGAAAATTCCAATATATGTACAACGTGCTGAGCATCCATTCAATTATCAGTAAAACATTTTTCGCAGACACAAATTGGTAAACGGTGGGCATTTTAATTTGGTGCTTTGTTGTGCTCGAAACGCCGTTCAATTTTCATCGAAAACAAATAATAAAGGGAAAATTTAAAAGCTGACTATATCTCAATCACGCCAGCATTGACGATAGGAGTTTGATCGGAACGCACTAATTAAATGTCCATCGAGGAAACAACGTTGATCGTTTGTTTAACATTCGTGACATATCGGTTACACCCAATACCGAAAACACCAGCTAACTTTTATTGCGTCTACCGTGTGGCATATCAGCCATTATTTTGAGACGTAAAATCTACAATTTTTCAAAAAGTTATGCGAATACGCGTTTTTCTCTTTTGCGTTCTGATGAATGACAACTCAACCTTTATTTTTCAAAACGTGTTTGATGCCGTTTATTTCCCGTTTCTTCAATATTTTTTAAATTATAGGAATTCGCGTCTTTCTCTTTTTGTTTTGATGAATCACAACTCAACCTTTATTTTTCAAATCGTGTTTTCTGTCGTTTATTTCCCGTTTATTCAATCTCTCAAAAATTATGGAAAAACGCGTTTTTTTCATCTTTGTTCTGATGAATCACAACTCAACCTTTATTTTTCAAATCGTGTTCGCTGTCGTTTATTTTCCGTTTTTCCAATATTTCAAAAACTATAAGAATACGCGTTTTTCTCTTTTTTGTTTTGACGAATCACAACTCAACGTTTATTTTTCAGAACGTGTTTTCTGTCGTTCCATCGAGTTCAAAACACAATTAAATAACTCAGGGAATTTGAAAGTGAGGAAACGCGAGGTTTCACTTGATTCCAGAAGGATTTCGCTGCGACTTATTCCGCTTTGCCGTCGTGGTGTCTGCTTTTGGCTGCAAAACGCTCCCCCCCTGTGGTTCTTGTTCGCTCTTTGTCATTCGGCTGCGACTGTGGTGGATCCCACAGCGCCATAGACCCGCAGCCACCAAGCCAGCTAACATATGGGACCGCGGTGTTATCTTTTCCTCTCAACGATAATATTACTCTTATACAAGGCGCCGCGCCGCATGCGTTTCTTCCACAGTAGTTCGAGGCACCGTCAACGTGTGCGGGGGGAACCGCTCTGCATTCGTCCCACCCGGTGAACTTCTCGCTCGAATCTCACCATCGCTTCTTTCTTCCCCCAAGATTTTGTTTTCCCTTCGATCCCCCCTCTTATTCCTCCGGACGAATTCCCGGAATTCCCCAACTGTCTGGAAACTTATATCCGCCGTTGGTGAAACAACCGAAATGCCGCGTGTTGAGCTGCAAGGAAATTGCAGAAATAAAACCACGGATTTTTCTACCCCCACTGCAATTAGAATTACCGGAGTAACTAAGTAAAAAAATGGAATTTTTTGGTGTCTAATTATTAATGACGAAACGTCCCATTTTCAACATTCCGTCTTGAAAACCTTTTTTTCAATTCCAAACTGCAGTTTCGGTCTAGTTGTTTGATTTACTAATTTTTTTAATATTTTAATTTTGTAATTGTTTAATTTTTTAATATTTTAATTTTTCAATTTTTTAATTTTTTAATTACTCAATTTTTTTTATCTTTAAATTGTTTAATTGTCTTATTTTTTTTATTTTTTTTATTTTTTAATATTATAATTTTTTAAAATTTTACTTGGGCGTTTGGAGAAATCTCGTAATAATCATCACAAAAATTGCTTTCAGTGTTGCGAGTGAAAAAGGTGTAATTTTTGTATGTTTTTATTATTATATCTCCACGTTCTCAGTCCATCGTGAAAACGTCTCTCCCTCCCGCATTTCCGGTACGTCTGTTTTTCTGAATAAAATGCGGCTGCGAGTTTGAGTTTGTTTCCCGCTCCGCGCTATCCGCGCTCGACTCGCGTCGGGTTCTCGTTTTTCTTGTATTCGAGAGAGAGAGAGAGAGAGCACGTGGGGATCCCATCTTGCGCTCGGTATGCGTGCAGCCCGGCGTGCCGAGAGGCGGGGAGTTTACACCTCGCCGCCAAAGAAGCTTTTAATGTCGGAACACCCGCCCCGACGATATTCGTCTGAAACGCAACCGCGAGGCTCCCGAACCTCCGTCGTAAAGCACCTTGCGCGTCTTGAAAAGCAATCCCATGCAGCTAACAGTCTTCCACTTTCCACACGAATCGTCACAGACCCGCCGACGCGAGGCTTCACGCACTCCGCTGGCGTCCGAGGTTATCGAGCAAAATTGACGCAGGCGCGACGCTTTCGACGTTGATCACGACGAAGCTCGCAAAAAGTAATCCCTTGTTTTTTTAAACAACCACGTAATTATCCGAATCCCTTGTTTTTTTAAACAACCACATAATTATCCGAATCCCTTGTTTTTTTAAACAACCACGTAATTATCTAAAACCATTTTCATTTCCATTATTGCGATTATAAACAGGCATGAACGAAACCCTCTTCCGATTTTTTATTCGCGGACAGCAAACAGAGGATTTTGACTGATGCTTTCACGAGATTGGAGATATAATAATGCGAATATAACACGAAAAAAATACATACATATTACATCGTGAGGTTAAAATCAGAAGAGCGGAGTTTCTGCGCGTCAGTGCAAATTACCTGTTTTTCATTTAGCGATATTGCGCAGTTGGAAAAATATCGTCGAGCTCGAGGTCGGTTCATTAATTAATGTTGGTTGAGAAGAAACCGAGTGAATTTCGAGAAACTCAATTAAAATAGAATTAGCTTGACCCCCAAGTGCCATCTCGTTTGCCCAACGTTTTCCACATCATTTCGCGTTTCCAAAAAAGAAGTGTATTCGTTCGTATCTCGGATACAAAAAGAGGGGCGAGCTATATAGCCAGAAGCCGTATTTCCGGTTGGCTTATCCTAATTAATGGCTTCATTAATTAATATTGGCTGAATCGAAACCAAGTGAATTTCGGAAAACGCCTTAAAATTAAATTCCCTTGACCCCCAAGTGCCATCTCGTTTGCCCAACATTTTCCACATCTTTTTGTGTTAAAAAAAAAAAAATACGTCCGTTCTCATTTCCGATGCAAAAAGAGGAGTGGATGTATATCCAGGAGTCGTAATTCCGGTTGGTTTATCCTAATTAATGGTTTCATTAATTAATGTTGGCTGAATCGAAACCAAATGAATTTCGGAAAACGCCTGAAAATTGAATTCACTTGACCCCCAAGTGCCATCTCGTTTGCCCAACATTTTCCACATCTTTTTGTGTTAAAAAAGAAAAAAAAATGCGTTCGTCGTTATTTACGATACAAAAAGAGGAGTGAATATATATCCAGGAGTCGTAATTCCGGTTGGTTTATCCTAATTAATGGTTTCATTCATTAATGTTGGCAGAATCGAAACCAAATGAATTTCGGAAAACGCCTGAAAATTGAATTCACTTGACCCCCAAGTGCCATCTCGTTTGCCCAACATTTTCCACGTCTTTTGGCGTTTCCAAAAAAAAAAAGTCTGTTCGTTCTTATTTCGGATACAAAAAGAGGGGGAGCGAGCTATATAACCAGGAGCCGTACTTCCGGTTGGCTTCTCCAGGGCTCGACGTAAACCCAGGGCCGAGGCGCAGCGGGGCAGACCCGGTGTGCACAGTCGAGAGAGCAATCCTGATAACCGAAACTCGTCGAGTTTCGAGCGCGCGCGGCGCAGCTCGCACTATGGAATAACAGTCGTAAATGTTTAGTGCGCGTACGCGAACGCGCGTGGAACGCGAGGTGCACGTTTCCCGCCGCCCGTATAGCATCGTCTATCCAACTGCAGTTAGATTCACTCTTGGGGGGGGGGGGGGGGTATCCCTTGTTTACTATGTAGCAGTCTATGTATAGCTTAGTCGCCTGGTCGACCCTAGTTGCCCATAGAGGATATACATGTGGATATATATTATACATATTATATACACATATATATATGTATATAGGGGAGGCCGGGGTAAAACGGACCCCCTAAGCAAAAAATGGCTTTATGACAAAACCCAAAGTGTTTTTTATTGCTTTTCACTAAAAAATTCGATATCAACCATCAATTTTCAGCGTCGGCAAAAAAAAAATTCCGGGGTAAAACGGGCCACCCCTCAGAATCCGGCACAAATATGAGTTAGTACACAAAACGCTACCGATCGGCATGAGGGTTGATTATTTGGGTCTTTTACTAAAATGTGACGCAAAAGCACATTTTAGTCATGACGGATTCGCCGTACAGGCAAGAAATGATGGAGAAAAGAAACTTTTGCTGATGATGCCCGCGAATAAAAAAAAATCACAAAAAATGGCGAGAAAGGAAGTTTTGACGAAGAAAGAAGCCTCAAAACTTACGACGGACACGGGAGCCCATTTTACCCTAATTTTTTTTTTTTTTTTCGATGATAAAAAATGGGGCCCGTTTTACCCCAGAGGCCCGTTTTACCCCGGCTTCCCCTTGGTATATATGCCATGTATATGAACGCGGGGGAGGATCGTATAAGATGTGTGTGTTATACATATCCACACCCCACGGAACCGCCGCTTGGTACTTAGCCAAATTTGACGATGGCTATAGTCTCGCGTATCCATCTAAACTATATACCGCCGACATAATTCTCATGATGCAAAGGCGACGAGATATTCATCCACCCTACCCGCGATTCCTCCCGCCGATGCTTCGCCCGTCTTCCTTCGGGATTGGGATGCATTCTAATATACACCCTGTTTATGGGACACTAGTTTGCAGACCGCAGCTATATCGCTGTCGCACTGGAGTTTAAATTGTCTTCGGGCTTGTAATGATTCGTGTCCTGTTGTCTGCCTGGCTGTGGATCGTGTCTACACGTCGCGTCGGAATTAACGGTGAAAAAGATTTTATTTTAATGTCGTCAATATCAGAAACATCGAAAAAATAATCTCCGTGTAAAGATAAAGTAATAACCGTGTACTGCAATATGTAATTAAAACTGAAAAAAGTAAATAACGAAAATTACATTTTTTTGTATGCCGTCAAAATCAAAAACATCGAAATAATAATCTCCGTGTAAAGATAAAGTAATAACCGTGTACTGCAATATGTAATTAAACCCGAAAGAAATGAATAACTAAAATTAATAAAGAAAATTACATTTTTTTAAATGTCATCAACATCAAAGACCGAAATAATAATCTCCATGTAAAGATAAAGGAAGAACCGTGTATTGCAATATGTAATTAATCACTAAAATTAATAAAGAAAATTACATTTCTTTATGTCAACTACATCAAAAACCGAAATAATAATCTCGATGTAACGATAAAGTTACTCTGTACTGCAGTATTTTAATTAAACCTAAAAAAATGAAGAACTGAAATTAATAAAGAAAATTCCTTTTTTTAAATGTCATTAACATCAAAAACCGACATAATAATCTCGATGTACCGAGATAAATTAATCCCGCAGTGCAATATTTAATTACTAAAAAAAAAAAAAAAATAACTAGAACCCCCGATGGTTTTGAGCCTTACTTCCCGAAGCAACTTGGCACGACCTGACTCGCTGACTCAAAATGACTAAAGTTCCAGCGGAGGCCGAGATAACGGGAGAGTCTGGCCGCGTGTCTCATCTGGATTTCGCCCGTAGGAGTTGTACATTTCGCGACTCGCCTCTGCGAACGACACCGAAGGCTCGGCTCGACACGAGAAAGTCATCTTTCTCCTCGTCCTCGCTCCGCACACACACACACGTATTTTCCTGTCGTCTGTCCCGCGGCGAACCTACGTCCCGGCAGTGAGCCTCGCACTTTGCGTCGCTTCGGGGCGCACGTAAGGTACGCGCGCGCCACTCTCGCACCTTTTTCGCTCGGTCTTTCTCGCGGGGAGAGAGATTCGTACCTCGCCTCGCTGGGGGCTCGCATTGTCGCGCACCCTCGTCGCTCGTCGTGCCGCACGACGACAACTGCTCGAACGCGTCGAGGGCAAAGGCACGGCTGCCGAGTGTCCGCGTATAAACGAATGTGGTACGTATGGGGCATTCCATGTCGGTTCGATCTGGGTTCGACCCTCGACCTCTCGGATTTCGTCCACGATTTTTTTTTATTTGTTGTCCCAACTCCAAAAAGAGCTCGAAATCTCTTTGCGACTTTCTTTTCTTCAAGTTTGAATTGGTTACAATTTTTTAAACATAAAAATATCGTCAGCCGGGACATAAAAATCGGAAAAAATTCTCCAAAATCCCGTATCAGATATCAACATTTTTAAGCGTAATTTCCAAGCATTTTCTCTGATTTTTACTCGCAAAAAAAAAACCAAAAATGTGAAAAAATGAAAAAAAATAGAAAATAATAGGAAAACTTAGAAGAAGGGGGCAATAATTTTTTTTATCGTGGACGAAATCCAAGAGGTCAGACCTAAGGCGAATCGATATGGAATGCCCAATATAACACGCATATGCACATATATGTATATAATACAAAGGATGAGAAAAAAAACGATACCGCGAGCCCAGTTTTTTCTCGTCAAAAAAAAGTGAAACACTCCGAAAAAAATAGAAAATAAAAAATAATATGAAAACATAGAAGAAGGGAGGCAATAATTTAAAAAATCGTGGGCGAAATCCGAGAGGTCAGATACCAACATTTAAAAACCTAATTTCTAAGCATTTTCTCGAATTTTTTAACGCAACAAAAATAAATATATGAATACTTCCGAAAAAATAGAAAATAGAAAATAATAGAAAAATATAAAAGACGGAGAAAATGACTCAAAAAATCTCGAGCGAAATCCAAGAGGTCGAGGGTCAGACCGAGGTCGATTCTGTATGGAATCCCGTAACAGATACCAACATTTTAAAACCTATTTCTAAGCATTTTCTCGGATTTTTTTTCGCAAAAAAAAAACTCGGAAAAAAATAGAAAATAGAAAATAATAGAAAAATATAGAAGAACGAGAAAATAACTCAAAAAATCTTGGGCGAAATCCAAGAGGTCGAGGGTCAGACCCAGGTCGATTCGGTACGAAATGCCCCGTATATACACGCACATGCACATATATAAATATCCCCATATATATATAACACACAAAGGACGAGAAAAAAAAAACACGATACCGCGAGAGCCCAGAACGAAGAAACTCGCGAGTTCTCTCGCTCCAGCGATATGCATATATTCACCCGAAGGAAAAGATATCATTTCAATATTTTCTGACAACGAGAGGGTAGAGAGACGGCGAGGATAGAAACGCGGGTGCGCGCCTCTCTCTCTCCACCCCCCGCGCGTTTCTTGCGCCAGCAGCCCGTCGACTGCGTGCGCGCCATACGTACTGCATATCTGTACGGTCGTGTATGCGCGGGTGTATAGCACAGAGCCCCGGTGTATACCTTTCCGCGGAGTCTGCGAGGCAAAAGAACGCTTGGCTGACTGGTTGGGTGGGCGTTAAGGTTCAGTGCTACTGGCGCTATTGCATAGACGACGAAAAAGCCCCCGACGAGAGCCAAGACGAGAGGAAGAAGAAGAAGAAGGGTGTGAGAAAAATAACGCCGCGCGCGAACCGAGAGAACCGAGAGAGGCCCCACCGATTTCATATTTCTCGGTGAGACTCTCAGGGTTCCGGTGCAGCGGGCGCTGGAATTTCTGACTTAATTTCGCTCGTTGCAGCCAGCAGGATTTTTCTCGACTCCTGTCACACCCTTCGGGCTCCCGTGATTTTCGTGCTATTTATTTACGATCGGGGAAAAAACGACCGAGAGCCGCGCGGACTCTCCGCGTTGTAGCCCGGCCGAGAAAATTCAACGGGCGTGAGCGACGAAGCAGCCGCGGTTCTTATTCCGTCGGAGCTGCGCGCAGTTATTTGGAACGGGTGGAAACGAAACTGCTGTTCGCTTCGTCGGAATCAACATGGGATCGAAATTATTCTTTCCGGTTGAAGTCCTCCGACGATCTAAAGCCTGACAAATTTCACGTTGAAACATTTCACGCGAGTCGTTATTAAAATCTGTCGATGGCTCGCGATACGCTGTAAGGTGTTATCGTAATATTTCACCCGAGGCGCCGTAAATAATTGAAAAATACAAAAAATTATAAAAATGGGATGTACTGTAAATAAGAATCTAACGATAATTCACATAAAATTCGTGAAGTCGGACCGTGATTGATTTAAACCGTCGGTGCACTCCGAGTCATGGTAAACAAGAACAGTGAAAAAAAATACAAAACGTTTTTTGAAAAATCAGCCCTCTTAAAAATGAAGGCTCGAAGCCTCCCAACCCAACAATCAAGTCTCCTCACATTTATTGCCAAACAAAATATAAATTATTATGCAAGTAAATTTAATAATGGAAAAAAAATCTAAAAACGGGATTTTGGAAGAATCAGCTCTCTCAAAAATTATTCACATTTATTTCGAAACGAAATATAAATTATTATGCAAGTAAATTTAATAATTGAAGAATAAAAAATTCTAAAAACGGTATTTTGGAAGAATCAGCTCTCTCAAAAATGATTCACATTTATTTCCAAACGAAATATAAATTATTATGCAAGTAAATTTAATAATTGAAGAATAAAAAATTCTAAAAACGGAATTTTGGAAGAATCAGCTCTCTTAAAAATTATTCACATTTATTTCCAGACAAAATATAAATTATTATGCAAGTAAATTTAATAACTGAAGAATAAAAAATTCTAAAAACGGCATTTTTAAAGAATCAGCTCTCTTAAAAATGATTCACATTTATTTCCAAACGAAATATAAATTATTATGCAAGTAAATTTAATAATTGAAGAATAAAAAATTCTAAAAACGGAATTTTGGAAGAATCAGCTCTCTTAAAAATGATTCACATTTATTTCCAAACAAAGTATAAATTATTATGCAAGTAAATTTAATAATTGAAGAATAAAAAATTCTTAAAACGGCATTTTTAAAGAATCAGCTCTCTTAAAAATGATTCACATTTATTTCCAAACGAAATACAAATTATTATGCAAGTAAATTTAATAACTGAAGAATAAAAAATTCTAAAAACGGGATTTTGGAAAAATCAGCTCTCTTAAAAATGATTCACATTTATTCCCAAACAAAATATCAATTATTACGCAACTAACCACGAATTTCACTCGGCACCATCGAGCAGATTCACATAGCGTCACAAGGACACCGAAAGTGAGATCACCGCCCATCCGTTTCGAATGTTGATTGATCACAATACTCCCGTATACGATTTCCGGTCTAGAAGCGAATACGACGAGCCACTCTTCTTCTTTCCACAACGAGCGAGACGAGCCACTCGACCTGTCGCGACGTGGACGACGACGACGACGACCCTCGACGCGTAATTCGACCCTAATTGACAGGGGGAATGTATAACGCGTCATAACGTCGGTCGCCCCCCTCATAAATACTCTTCTAATCGCTCGTCGTAGGCAACAAAACTGCTCGCTGCCCGAGGGGAGAGATTAATACTCCACCCTCTCCCCGAAGATCACCCCGGCTGTCGTACCTACGTCCCGAACGACAAAACCATGCAAGGGCATTGTCTATACACACACCATGGACCCACCTCTTCCACGGTGCCCCCCCGTTCCACAGAGCAGCAGCGGCAGCAGTCAAGCGCGCTCGTACATACTGATCGCGTTCTTGGCGTCGACATTTGTGCCTCACCCTCGCCGCACGACCCCGCAGACCTCGTAATGTTCTATATCGATGAAGACTTCCGCATGAATTTCAAGTTCCACGCTACGTATATATATGTATATGCAGACCAGTGACAGCCTGTAATATATTTTATAAACGCGGTGTATATACATTATGTACGGCGCGAAAAAAAAAAAAACGATCGCTGACATTTATGATATCACTGTTTCCGATAGAATTTCGTATGAGGACATAATTTAGTGAAATAAGGTGGAAAGTTTTTTTTTAGGAAACACGATTCGCTTGTGGGGACTGTTGGAAAAATATTTTTATTTTTTTTCTCGTCGTATCTGACTCAATAATTCCAAACACGGATTTTTGTTCTGTCGAACAAAATCTGAATATTGAACATGCACGTTTTTAATTATTAATGATTATTATTGGCTACAATTTTAGATTCCGTTTTTTATTTATTGGCTAGAATTTTGGATTTGGTTTGTTATTTATTGGCTATAATTTTAGATTTAGTTTTTTATTTATTGGCAACAATTTTAGATTTGGTTTTTTATTTACTGGCTACAATATTATATTTAGTTTTTTATTTATTGGCTACAATTTTAGATTTGGTTTTTTATTTATTGGCAACAATTTTAGATTTAGTTCTTTATTTATTGGCTACAATTTTAGATTTCATTTTTTATTTATTGTCTACAATTTTAGATTCAGTTTTTTATTTTTCGGTGCTCAATCGTTCGTGAAAACTTCGCGGTGTGATAATACATTTTGCCTCCAGGTCTATCGCCGTGAGTTCAGTGTTAAGCGAACATTCCATCTCTATGACAGAGACCAGGAGGCCAACTCGCACCGGGCTAATGCAGGACAGTACGACTTTAATCCCGACGGTGAGATTTTTATTCCCTCGCTCTGCCCCCCCTCGCCGTAGTCGTTCAGCAGAGCGAACTTTCTTAATTGGGAAGCGTCCTTCGTCTCGTCCTGCTCGAATTCGCAGGAGCGAGACTCCTCGGAGGTCCGGGAAGGTCCACGTTTTTTTTCCCTCGTCTCTCGACTCCGTGTCTTTTTTCCTTTTTGAAATTTCGTCACGGGCTATCCTGGCCAGAGTCTCCGAGAGATTCCGGGAACAACGGGCGGACGTTATCCGCAGCCCTGGAGCCCTTCCGAGTTGGTCGTCGCTGGCGCCATTTAGATTACTCGACGAATCGATCCGTAATATCAATGTCGGTGCGTAATGGATTTTCCACGACTCTCTCGCCAGCGGCGATTTAATGCCTCAACATATTTACAGTCACGATCTTTATGGTCATCATCCACGATGGAATGATGGATGAAGGTTACCGCTTTATGATGTGTTTACGGCGGAACGAGTTCCTTTTTTTGTTCACCGTTTGCCACGCGTAATTCAACTGGTTTGCGTCGTCGTGTGTCTATTTCGAAGATGAAACGATTCGTCGAGGCAATCTCGACGGGGGGCGCTCAGCGACCTGAGCATTTAAATCTTTCTCGTATTTTTTTTCCGGGAACCTGCGCCTAATTGAAGGCTGTCGTGTGGTCGTGGTATATATAGGCTGCGTGCTTGTTCTCTCTCTCGCTCTCCGGGTCTGGATCTGTTCGGTCTCCCGATGTGGAACTCGTTTTCTCAGTTGTAGCCCCCGCCCGATTAGTCTGGCGATAGAAGACGTAAAAAAAGGAGTTGCCACTCGGGCAACCAGGTCCAGATACACCCGTTAACCGCGTTCAGTCGCTCTACCAGCACCATCGCCACGCATCATTTGCCACTGATGACCGCGGTACGACATTAGGTATCGATCCAATGATGGAGCGTTTGATGTATACGTTTTGACACCGCTACCGCGCATGACGTGTGTCACTTCGTCGGTTAGTCTTGTAAAGATGGGTTTGGAGGATGAAGATGTCTTATGAATGAGTAATTTTATGATAAGTCGTAAAGAGGTAACGTAGTTGAGAGTCTGTAGCATTAAATACGGTTCAAGTTGGGCCCTGGTCAGGCCCTGAAAGGGCTGATGTGGCCCTGATCGGGGGCCTACCCCCGATGGAAAATAAATATAAGAAAATATATCTGACATATAGAACTTTACGGGTGATAATACAATAAAAATGCATTTTGAATATATTTTGGATATATCATAATTGTATATCGTGCAACAAGTGCGTAAAGTAGGTCATTTCCGCACGAGTTACACATACTATTTTTTTGTAACTGCGTGCGTAAAACTCGACTTTTCGAGGGGGTTTTGCGTGCGTAAAGTTCTCGTTTTCCGGCACGCATGCGTAAACTGGAATTTTAATCACGAGTGGTCAATTTACGCACTAGTGCGGAAAACGAACACTTTACGCACGCAGTTACAGAAATATTTTTTTCGCTTGTGTACATTTCGTATATATCCGAAAATATATCCGACATATAAAAGTTTTCGGACAAAATATATCTTGTATATCTAGAATACATCTTTTATATATCTTGCATATACTTTATTTCCATATGAGCTGACCAGGCCCGAACGTAACATCACGAATTTTCTAGTAGGGTATCTGTAAATTCATAAAAAGGGTGTATAATAAAAAAAACGGTAGGTTATTTTGTAAATTTGACTGAGTAACCTCTCCAAACGATCCAACAATGATTGTCAGTCAGGTTCATATCGAGAGCTCCAGATACGCTCGGCGCGGCGAGGCAAAAGAAAGAGAAGAAGATGACGCGTGGTGAGCTTCCAGTTGGCAGATGCGCACGGCCGGCTGCTGTATCGTACACCGAACAAATAAACGTCGCGGGGCGTCGCACCCGGCTCGCACGCAGCGTTGCGCTTCGACCGACAACGAGCGACGTCGAGCACGCGGCACGCAGTCTCTTGTAAACTCTCCGATTTTTACGCAAAGCGACCCCGGAGTCGAGAAATAACCGGGAGAACTTGGCTGCATGTTTGAAGCTGAAAGCACAGTGGATAGCACGATCCGTGGGAAGGAGAAGGCGAAAGCAACGCCGTGGAGATCCGGGAACTGAACGTAGTTCGCTCATCCAAATATTTGGACGAATTTCTTCTATTCCGAACCCCTCGGGCCGACGGACGTTGAAACAATCGCCCTCCGCGAATCGATCACCCTCCCATCAACGCGGCTCCATCTTATTCCCAAGCACCGAGGATATATATCGTTTATTATTTCTCGGCGATTCGTCGGAACTTTATGGCCAGTAGGGGAGAACGTATACGCACGTACATTTATATGCTACTATTATATAGATATATATTTCAAGCAATCGTCGTAAAACATGTTAAGGTTGATCCATTTTTAGCCGCCGAATGATCTATAAACATTTTTTAGACAAAAAAAACAGATAATTTACCATTGCAAAATATTCATTTGAGAATTGAAAATATCGTCAAATCATTGGAATTAGCAATTTGTTGCGTTTATAAGGACGTTCTAGGCGGTCAACATGAGGCTTACAACGACATCAAAATGTGCAACTATTATAGAGGAGTTTTGGTTTGTCCACCGAAAGTATTTTTTTTTGTTTCTCATTTTAGAAATATTTTTACACGTCTTTTTCATGTGTTTTGCGCATTGACACAAAATTGTTGAATCTAAACTCATGTTAGGCTACGATATTTTGCTCTATCCATCCATCCTCTTCGAAAAAGTTGGTGGAACAAAAGATTCGTGCTATAATTGGTCGGCGGTGTCATCAGACACGCTGATCGTGCATTGAAATTTTTTTTTTATGTGAAATGTCAAAACTTACAGAAAAAAGCCAAATTCATGCATTGAAATATTTTGTTTATGTCAAATGTCAAAATTCACAGAAAAGAGCCAAGTTCATGCATTGAAATATTTTGTTTATGTCAAACGTCAAAATTCACAGAAAAGAGCCAAGTTCATGCATTGAAATGTTATGTTTATGTCAAATGTCAAAATTCACAGAAAGGGACACGGGCGCTGTAGCTAACCCTAGTACCTTTAAATGACGTTCATACAAAGCAGAGGGACCTACACCATACGTGCCTGCATTCAGAGCGTCCCACATGTCATCATTAATTGGCGGTTAGTTGTCGGGTTAACTCGATGTATTGTACTACTATATAAGTCCGGTTGCAGTTCGCAGAAGCGCAAGAGTCGGGCTCGATTACACGAGAGTGCTGAGATCGGAAGACGAAGGCCGTCCTGATGTGGAAGGGTGACTCCCCGGGGTCATTCCCGACCCCGGGGTCCTCCGGGAGTGCATTTCAGCTCCGTGTTCCTTCTTTCTTCCGCCATCAGCCTTTTAGCCTTCCTCCTCGTCTCTTAAAGTCCTCCCAGGCTTACTCAACTCGAGTATGCATTAAACCTGCGGCTGCAGGTCCTCCGTTGCAGCGACAAGTTTAATGCACAAGCGCCTGGATTGCATCCCCGAGGCGAAATCATTGCCGCTGACAGATCCACCCTAGAGCTGATGTTCAGAACTTACTTAGACGACGAGACATGAACGACCGTCGACTTATCTCCTTATTGGTTATAGGCGCACTGCATACGTCACTACAGTAGCATTACTCGCAGCTGTTTCCTCCACGCACGAAAATCAATACGTCATGGTAGCCTCAAACAAAAGGGACACGTAAATCGCAGTTGTCTCAAGTCAATACATGTTTTCGTCTCTTACGTTAAAGATTCAACTTCCAACATGTCCACAGTCCAACCAGATCACTTCGACCTCCAGATACTCAAGAAACCCAGTTGTCCGAATTGCTTCATTTCGAAGTCGTCATGGTAGCCTCAAACAAAAGGGACACGCAAATCGCAGTTGTCTCAAGTCAATACATGTTTTCGTCTTTTAAGTTAAAGCTTCAACTTTCAGCATGTCTGCAGTTCAACCAGATCAGTTCGACTTCCAGATACTCATCAAACCCAGTTGTCCGAATGGCTTCATTTTGAAGTCGTCATGGTAGCCTCAAACAAAAGGGACACGTAAATCGCAGTTGGCTCAAGTCAATACATGTTTTCGTCTCTTACGTTAAAGTTTCAACTTCCAACATGTCTGCAGTCCAACCAGATCAGTTTGACTTACAGATACTCATCAAACCCAGTTGTCCGAATGGCTTCATTTCGAAGTTGTCATGGTAGCCTCAAACAAAAGGGACACATTGCAGTTATGTCAAATCAATACATATTTTCGTTTCTTAGGTTAAAGTTTCAACTTCCAGCATGTCTGCAGTTCAACCAGACCAGTTCGTCTTCCAGATACTCAACAAACCCAGCTATCCAAATGGCTTCATTTCGAAGTGTTCCACAAAGCAAAAAAATGGTCCCTGACCTCATCGAGCTAGAAACTGACTCCGTTCCCAAGTCGGTTAGAAAGGCGGGATCAGACTGTGGAAGAAACCGCGTATCGGATTGCACCATGCGCAGAAGAAATGGTGTTCGATATCGCTCATTGAAACTCCGGTATCCAGGACACCTACGAGATCCACGACTGTACCGATTGCGCCTCACGTTGTATCTATTATGCTTGATGCTGGAAACGTGGAACGTGTGGCCCGCGAAGACGCGAACGTGTCTCAGGCTTCGACGTTCCCGAGATGCGTCCCGCCTCGCCCCGCGACGCGGCCTTCCGGCCGCCAGCCGCGTCTAATCCAGATAATGGCTCTGTTGCTTCGGGCTTCCCGCTGGATGCGTCTCATCGATCGGGCCGCGCCGCAGCAACCAATTCGCGAGCGAAGAAACGTCGTCGTTGTCGCGGATGGGGCCCCAGGCGAGTGCAGCACGTCGCTCGCGACGTCCATGCATGACTTCCCCCGTGATATAGTGCATATAGAACACACTATGCATATTACACAACCGTCTATAGCCGCCTTATGTCCCGCTGGTGACGAGCGAGCCGTCGCTTTAACTGAGAACCGATCCCAAGTGCCCGTACGGTTTGTCTGGTTATCGTGTTACCGCAGTGTCTATTAATAAAGAAAAGAAAAAGTGGTTCGATATTCCTCGTCCACCAGCCACATATCGAATTCTCCACACCCGGAGGTGTCACCGTTCTTTTTTTCTTCTTCTTTTCTTCCAGTGACACGATACAGATTGGAAAGACAGACAATGTTTGTCTTTGCTCAAAGTTGTGGATGTATCGTTTGTGGGGGGTGAGAGGATCGCTCGCGATGCACATAGGTTACATCGTCAGCCTGGCCTCGTGTAGTCAGCGCATTTGTTATTCCACGTGTGCATCCGTTTTCCTCCAGGACGTAAAGATCGAGAGATGACGTCAGGCGTCCTGACTGGAGACCGTAAGTTAACGCGGGTTCGGGGGCTGCCGGGAAACTATCAGGGCAACTTGGGACGGCTGCAGTTCCAGTGGAGGATGACTTACACACGTCTGCCTCTTAGCTGCGATGCTGTTGCGCGAGAGGATTGGCTGAACTAAGTTGCGGCGCATAGGTGAGTACGGCGAACATGCGCTGGAAGCAACTGGCGCGCGGTGACTATGCGAGTCGAAGTCGAAGGAAGGGCTGTGCGGTGAAGCTTTTGGGGTTGAACTGCGGCGCGGTGAACCTGCGCGCCCCAGACCTGATTTTGTTGAGGGTAACCGACGAGACCTATCGTTAGCTCAACTAACTCCCACGTCAACCTCGAGGTCTAGTTTCAAAGTGGCGGTTTCACGTGCGTGTTCTCACTTCGGGCTCGCTGCAACTGTGGCGTATGTATGAATATTATCGACTTGCGAACCTTCTGGGACGTTAGAGATGGTTCGGTGCAGGTTTTCTTGGTGGACTTGACTTGAACTGGGGAGGGTCTGGACGTTGAACGTGTTGGGAAAAGTATTGAAGTGTTGGTCCCGATATACTTGGGACCCAAGTAATTGAAGATGTTATGTGTTGGTCCCAATATGCTTAGGACCATCATATAACATCCTCAATTACAGAAATCGTAGAAAGTTTTGTTACCCTTAAGGTTCAACTATTAATTCCTGGTACCTATTTGCCCGAAGCTCGATGTTTTTCTTTGCTGTCATCCCATCATCTTCACTTCGTGTAATCAGCTTTTGCAGTAGGTTGTATATATACAGTTATATGGGTATGTATGAATATTATCGACTTGCGAACCTTCTGGGCTGTTAGAGCTGGTTCGGTGCAGGTTTTCTTGGTGGACTTGACTTGAACTTGGACAGGTCTCGACGTGAAATGTGTTGGGAAAAGTATTGAAGCGTTGGTCCCAATATACTTGAGACCCAAGTAATTGAAGATGTTATGTGTTGGTTCCAATATACTTATTAGGACCATCACATAACATCTTCAATTACAGAAATCGTAGTAGATTTTGTTACTGTTAAGGCTCACCTATTAATTCCTGGTACCTATTTGCCCGAAGCTCGATGTTCTTCCTTCCTGTCAATCCATCATCTTCACTTCGTGTAATCAGCTTTTGCCGTACGTTGTATACCTACAGCTATATAGGCACCCACCAACGATTAACTGGATTATCTCGTTCCAGGGTCTCGTGTAGGAGATTCAGGTTACCATACATTGTCGTTTGCCGTGTGCCTCAAGTCATAGTCGGCAAGGCGAAACCGCTAACGAACCTCGTCGCTGATTCATACATCGATGCCTTTAGCGGATCGAACCTGCTCGGCGTCTTTGACGACACACGAGCCACATGCGACCTCGTGCCGTACGCGCTGATTTATCAAAATATGCGGGGCCTTTCCGAAAACCCGTGGATATCTCCGAACGCCATTGAATTAATCGACTCCATGGGTGGTCCTTTTTATTTTTTTACGAAGCGACGAAGCCTACGAGAAACGTAGGCTTCGTTGTCCAGCGTCGAGGTGAATTCGAGATATAACACACGCATTCTGTTCCATTGTACATAATTTATGGAGGCCGGCGTCATCGCCGCAGGGGGTCCGCTGATAGTAATTAGCGAGCGCGGTTTAATATTGACACACACCTATTTATACAGCCGGCGAGACCACCTCGATCCCCCGCCATAGTGTAGACAATGCGACGCGTCGAAAGTTAGTGTGTGTGTACTCGGTACCGTTATTGTCTATGTACTCACTCAATTTACGTATGGCATTATTTCGTTGATTAATTGGTTTGTAAATATGCGCACGAGAGTGCAACGAGGGGCGGTGAGACGAAAAGTGATAAACATTTCAGGCAAGGATCGGCCCTACAGCTGCAAGCTAGATGGCCAGAATTTTTTAATTAACTGTATACGCGAAGGTCCTTATAGGACACTCGTGAGTACTCACGATCGGCGTCCGCTGAAGCACAGATCGATTTGACTTTCTCGTTTTACAGTGATATCAAAATACATCGTGAAAATTGATGCCTGCGACTAAGTAAAAGCTTTTTGCAAATTAATTGTTTAATTTTTCTTACTTTGTTTTGTCCAGACTTCGGTGATTCTCTGTGAACAAAAATTCCATGTTTTCGTGCCTCACGAAATTCTGATAAAATCGGTCTAGGCTGTTCTATATTACTGTGGTCACTTTTAATTAGTGAGCAGGAGGTACCACAGGCTGTTCAGGATGTCCAAAAAAAAGGAACGAATTAGAAAAAAAAAAATCCCTACCGACTGACATACCGTGTCAACAACGCGCGAAAAAAAATGCAATGCTCATCGAGCAAGAACATTCGGAAGGTTCCTTATGCGCAAATTAATTATCGCGATTGATTTTCGCCGGTAGCGTTGAGAGGCACAAAAAAAAATTCATTTCTCCTGGCACACGCCGGACAGGCTGATTCAAAGTGATTGATTGCCTACGGGCGCCCGTGGGTAGATATAATTAACTACTCGAACGAGTTCAGAGCCTGAGTCGCGATTCTGATGTCGAGAATACGAGTTGAATTCAATTTCGGCTGTACGTTTACGCGTCACGTCTGAAGTACAGTGGAGCTTCGTTAACTGATGGTCCTGTCATTTCGCATTAAGTCGAGTTATATTTTGATAATTGAACGAAAAGCGAAAATGAAGACACAATCGTAAGTCGTACAAAATCCGTAAGTTGGGGTGTCCAAATTATTATAAACCAGCTATAGCATAGCTCTTTTTTGAACTTTGCGATTTTTTACAAAATCGATGCAGCTACTAAGATTATATGTAATTTTCAATCTTTTGATCAGCAAACCTGACGGAAGGGTTTGACGACGAAAAGCCGCAATACAGATTAGTGAAAAAAACATATAAATGATAAACTAATAACTAATAAATGACAAAATAATAACTAATAAATGATAAACAAATAACTAATAAATGACAAAATAATAACTAGTAAATGATAAACTAATAACTAATAAATGATAAACTAATATCTAATAAATGATAAACTAATAACTAATAAATGACAAAATAATAACTAATAAATGATAAACTAATAACTTACAAATGATAAACAAATAAATAATAAATGATAAACTAATAACTAATAAATGATAAAATAATAACTAATAAATGATAAACTAATAACTAATAAATGATAAACTAATGGCTAATAAATGATAAACTAGTAACTAGTAACTAATAACTGGTAAAAAATCGGCGTGATAGGAAGAGCCTTCACGATGCGCGAAACCTTATTAACGACGATGCAACTAAATTTATCCAGCCTCCGCGAGGTACGAAGCACTCACACTACATCCGATCTTGCCCCGCACAATCGTGTATCTTCAATTAATGACACGATGCGAAGGTCCTCAGAGCAGACGCAATTTAAACGTCAAAGAAAAGAGCGCGCGACGAGGAAGAGGCGGCGGCAGTTGAGCGGCAGAAGCGGCGAGCGACGCAAACACATGTGTTTGCCGTGCTCTTCGGTGGCGCTACTTGAAACGATAAATATCTGTCGACTGGAAAGAAAGCGAGAGAGACGCGGAAGACACATAGAGCCTCCGCGGTATGACGTCGACCCGGGTGGATTCTCCTTCGCTCTTCGTCAACGTCCCCGGCGTCATAGTAATATACATCTCTCCAAAAGCGCCCCTCGTGTCTCTCCTACCGTAATTTGTTAATTAACGGATAATACTGGACAATCCAAGCTCGAGCGCGCTAATTGCTTCATTGCAATTTTGATTTAAAAAAAACTAAGAAAAATTGCCGAAAAAAATTTAACCGTTTTGCTATCGTCCTTGGGAAGTTGAAACTAAATTGCAGAAAGTACGGACGAGGAAAAGAAGCTCGCCGAGGTGGACAATGAGAATTTCCGAAATTGTACTTCATCGTTCAATTAACGCTTGACCGCGACTGTCGAGTGAGTAATTTGCTGCTGCGAAATATCACTCATCTATATCATTATCAAAGTACCAAAGTAACTTTTATGTCACTTATCCGCATATTTCAAAAAGTATTGGAAAAATCGTCAGAATGTCCTAATGAACATGACAATCATTACCAAATCCTTCATCCTGTAATCGCGTTATACAAATCAGTGACAAGCGGACAAAAGTGCAACAAAACCAACCTCGTCATAAACAAATAAAAAAAAATGACACATTGCCACAAAAAATGGAGCCATTTCGCATTCCTTTGAGGTGGACAACGGGATTCCTGAAATTGTACTTCATCGTTCAATTAACGCTTGACCGCGACAATCGAGTGAGTAATTTGCTGCTGCGAAATATCACTCATCTATGTCATTATCAAAGTACCAAAGTGACTTTTATGTCACTTATCCGCATATCTCTAGAAGTATTGGAAAAATCATCAGAATGTCCTAATGACCATGACAATCCATTACCAAATCCTTCATCCTGTAATCGCGTTGTACAAATCAGTGACAAGCGGACAAAAGTGTAGCAAAACCAACCTCATCAAAATTAAATTTAAAAAAATGACACATTGCCACAAAAAATGGAGCCATTTCGCATACCTTTGAGGTGGACAACGAGATTCCTGAAACTGCCCTTCATCACGCGCCCCCGCTTTCTTTCATCGTTCAATTAACCTTTGACCGCGATCAGCGAGTGAGTAATTTGTTGCTGCGAAATATCGCCATAGACTTGCGCAGGAGCGCGCATAGGAGGCGGAGGGGAGGAGAAGAAAGAGAGGAGGGGGGGGGGGGGTGGCAGTCACGTTATACATGTCAGTGGTAAGTACAGTACAGCACGGGGGCAAACTACGGGGTATTATAAGTACACAGTCTACGGGCGCAGAGTTGCTAGGCGGCCGTAAAGAGGCGAGCCTGACGGCTAAATCAGAATCACCGCGAGATCCGATCGAAGTGTGATTAGGGCTCGCGGGTGTTGGGGGCGCAGTTAATGCCGCGGTAGCCCCCGCGGGATGGATGGGGGGTGGGGCACACGGCAGCCCACAAAACGATGCCTGGGCGTCCCTCTCTCTCTCTCTCTCTCTCTCTCTCTCTCTCTCTCTCTCTCTCTCTCTCTTTCTCCCCCGCAGGATATAGAAGAACTGCGGCTACGCTGGGAGCTCGAGGGCTGCGGCAAAGTCTCGAGTTAATACAGTGAAAAGCAGCGCGGGATTGCGAGGTAAATCCGTGCCAAGTGACTCGTGCTGGCTCCATACGTATACGTATGGAGCGGTGGCATCGATGCCACGAGGCCAAAAGGCAGGTTTCACCGCGATGTAATTCGCGCGCGGCAAGTTTTATACGTACTATAGGTAATGGCACCGGCCATTACTCGCCCCCTCTGCCCCCCCCCCCACTTTCCCCCTAACCCCCGCCGCCCCCCATGGAGTTGCGACTCGCGTTTATAAGACTCGATGGCGTGACTCGATCGTTTGCTGCGCGGGCGAAGGTGGTGAAGAAGCGGAGGGCTGGGTACGGCGGCCGCGAGTCCCGGGGGAGCCCGGCGAGGGTGGCTTGAGCTCTGACCCGCAGACCCCGTCACGAAACTCCGGCGGCCGTTTTGCTCGCGGGGGTGGCAACTGCGAAGCTGCCCCCCTTTTACCCTTACGAAACGCTCGATCGTTTATATCGATGATCTTTCTACGACCCGGAAATTTTCTTGATTGACGCGGCTGTAAAAGAAAAACGTAGCGTTTTATGTGACTACGCAGACGCTCAGGGGAAGGTCGTCGTTAATTCTATTTGCTTGGCTTTTTTTTTGGAGTAAATATGAGGGGCAAATGTTAGCTTCGAAACCTGTTATAAACTGAGTGTCTAAAATTGTACTTTGTGATCACAATTACAGCGAATTATCTGTCAGCCTGGTTTATTCCATTTGGGTTGGATACCCTCGTGATTCGTCCCGGCTGGAAATTGGAGACAGCATTATATTATTAGTGTGCATAGCTATGATTGTCATATTTTTAACAAAAAATTGTATAAAAAAAACAATAATCACCTTGGTGCACACCCGCCCAAAAAATAGTATTAAAAGAGTATTTCTGTAGTATGAACCGTCGAAGTATCCGAAGTATGTCGTATTGGATTCAAAAATACTCATTTCATACTTAAAAAAATTGAATCTTCAATCACAGGACTATGTTTTTAGGGTACAATTGGCGACTTGTAATGGAAATCTGAGGTAAAAAACTGAACATTTTCAAATTGAAACAATTGACGAGTCGTCTATCCTGAGTTTTTGAAAATTTTCAGTTTATGACCTCAGATTTCCATTACTAGTCGCGAATTGTACCATAAAAACATATTCCTGTGATTGAGGATTCCATTTTTTTGAGTATGAAATGAGTATTTTTCCGTCCAATACGACATACTGTGAATACTTCCACGGTTCATTCTACAGAAATACTCTTTTCATACAATTTTTTTTTGCAATGACGTCTGAGTTCAGGTGTTAGATACCTTCGTGATTCCTCTAGGCTGGAAATTGTCGCCAGAATAATATCATCAATGCACAGCTATGGTTATCATATTTTACCAAATAAATGTTACAAAAAAGCAACAAACGGGATACGGCCCGTATAATGAATATAAATAAATAAATAAATAAAAAACAATGGTTATCAGATTTTACCAAACAAATGTTACAAAAAAACAATAATCATCCTGTTGCACAGTGACGTCTGCGTTGCGGCGTCCGCCTGCCATGACTCATGACTACAAAACGATGTAACAAAAAACAAAGTTTACACACCGTTGAACTCGTCGTCACCGCGACTGCCAAGCGAATTTCCGAAAACGTGAGCGTAATTCGTTTTACACGTTTACCACGGGACGAGACCGAAAGACGGTTCGCATTTCCATCGCGCAGTTACATACCGACAATAATAGCAGTTGTCGTATAGTTGGAGAGAGGAGAGGAGCTCGAAGCAGACTGAATGCGATACCTCGGCTCCATTCTCCGATTGTATCGCAACCTCTCGGTGTACTCGAGAAGTGCGGTTTCCGTAGGCGCACCGCTGCCGTTATCATCGTCGAGTACAGTGCAGTGCAGTGCGCGGGGTATAGCGGAGTGGTTGATGGCCCTGGAAAGGGTTCTTGGATACAACCGGGGCTGCCGGGCGGGTAGTACATATTGCAGATTCTAGGAGAGCCGCGCGCGCGATATCGAGTCAGTTGTCCCCGCAATAATTGGGTAATTGGGTGGGTCGGAGCCGTGGCAAGGAGGCCCGGATAGAACCCACGTCAATTAGATCCGAGACTGCCGGACGGACTGCGATCCTCCCATCTACCTGCAGTTACCGGTGAAGCCACACTCGGATGCCTCGTTGTAGTACATGCTACAAGCACCGCACGTAGTACGTGTATTATTGTATATATGTATTTCTGCGCGTTTGTATATATTATACATATATATGTACACATCTGTACTGCGGGTACTAAGCATACTGCCAGATATACCGAAACCCATATGTGAGTACACAGAGTACGAGCTGAGTCGTGAACGTACAGTGAACGTTGCACCGCTGTAATGTAAAGTGCTGGGCACCAATCGCGTTTACGTCCCTCGAGGAATCCACGCAGGTTTCTCAAGTTTATTACGTTTGTTTGTTAATTCCCATGATTTGCTACCCATGGAAATTTGCGACAGCTAACGATAGTAACAATTGTATCGGTTGAAGTACTTTTGAGATTATTCAAGAGGGTGGAAATAGTATATTGTGTATGAAGTGTGTAAAGTACAACATTTCGGCACGAGTTACACATACTATTTTTTGTAATACCGTGCGTGATGCGAGTCTTCTTCGGGGAGGTTGAGCGAAGTCAAAGTGCGAGTTTTCCGAAAGGAGCGCGCAAAGTAAGCGGAGTGCGTAAAGCTTCACTTTACGCACGACCTTCGGAAAACGAGCACTTCACGCACGCGAAACCTCACCGAAATGACGAGCTTTATGCACGCTATTGCAAAAATGTATTTTTGCCTCGGTTAGTTCGGTTGAAATATGGAAGCGTGTCGCTTAGCTTTTTTGGGGGGTCAGAGTCAAATTCATGCCGAGTGAAAATATCGGGAAGACGTTGGAAGTGTAGATACGTGTTGGTTATATAGATGTAACACGGAGCGTAAAATGTAGGCACTACGTCGGCAGCCGCGCGGTTTGAAGCTCCAGGAGGCTCTCGCGCCGAATGCTCGCGTATTCCCGTGAGCATATTTGTGAGTGGTCGTTATTTATTGAATCCTTCCACTCTGGTCCTGCGTAGGGACCGCACTGGATTCGGAAAGGGCGAAACGAAAGTTAAGCAGAAACTCTCAGCGCGCGATGTCCCAAACGCCTCTTCGCACCGACCGACCTTCTCAATTATTAATCCGATACGGACGAGGGTTTCCTGAAAAACTGGCAAAGTGTTTTCACGTATTCTTTTTCCATTCGCGTTTTTTTTTGTCTTCATTCTTTTTTCACACCTTTGGCCAGCGCAGGTTGGACTTCAGTTACGCTCTCTTTTCCATCCCGGCTTGCACTCCTGTCTCTTCCCTTTTTGCTTCTCATTTCTTATTCACTTTTTTATCATTTTCAACGCGGTAATGGTACGCGAGTTGGTTTCGGGTTTCGCGCGAATACACGCGGGTACACAACTTCCTCTCGGGGGAATTAAGAAACGCGCGCGAAACATGGGAATTGTTTAACCCTCCAATGCCTGAAGCATTTCCGGAAACACGATATTCCTGAATTGTCCGAAAATGTTATACCTTACGGAATAATATTTTACGATAATTTAATAAGTACGTTTGTCTTAGCAAATAACAATTGTTTCAGTAAGAAATTAAATCGTTGGAAACATCGAAAAGGGCGTAAAAAGTCGTTTGAGAATTCACCTGTAATCAACTAAAAAAATCAAGGTGAAAAGGATACATAAATATTTACGACACCACATGATTATGGTGCTGCAGCTTCGGCGACGGTCGGCCTCATTAAATAACTCCTCCTTGTTTACGTTTCGCCTTAAGGTCGGGGCCTCTTCAGAATCATTTTATTATCAATATTTTCTTGTCATTCCTACACGCGTTTTCTTCATATTTATCACTCGTTTTGATGTTTTTAAATGTACTGTTGTTATTAATGTTTTTCCTTTCTTTTGTTTACAGGCATCCGAGATCTCCATTCATCGATGGAAAGCGAGGTTACGCTATCGATCTTTCAGCAGATGTTCTAATGCGTGGATTGTTATTAACAAATCTAAAACCACCAAAAAGGTTTATAGACCGGAGGCTCCGATGCACGTTACGTGTCATTTTATTATTAATATTTTCTTGTCATTCCTATACGCGTTTTCTTCATATTTATCCCTCGTTTTGATGTTGTTAAATGTGCTGTTGTTATTCATGTTTTTCCATTCTTTTGTTTACAGGCATCCGAGATCTCCATTCATCGATGAAAAGGGAGTTTATGCTATCGATCTTTCAGCAGATGTTCTAATGCGTGGGATTGTTTTTAACAAATTTAAAACCACCAAAAAGGTTTATAGACCGGAGGCTCCGGTGCACGTTACGTGTCATTTTATTATCAATATTTTCTTGTCATTCCTATACGCGTTTTCTTCATATTTATCCCTCGTTTTGATGTTGTTAAATGTGCTGTTGTTATTCATGTTTTTCCTTTCATTTGTTTACAGGCATCCGAGATCTCCATTCATCGATGGAAAGCGAGGTTACGCTATCGATCTTTCAGCAGATGTTCTAATGCGTGGATTGTTTATTTTTATTATCAATATTTTCTTGTCATTCCTATACGCGTTTTCTTCATATTTATCCCTCGTTTTGATGTTTTTAAATGTACTGTTGTTATTAATGTTTTTCCTTTCTTTTGTTTACAGGCATCCGAGATCTCCATTCATCGATGGAAAGGGAGTTTATGCTATCGATCTTTCAGCAGATGTTCTAAGGCGTGGATTGTTTTTAACAAATTTAAAACCACCAAAAGGTTTATAGACCGGAGAACCCGGCGCACGTGCCGTAATATTTTTCGAGGTACTGCCCCATGATTGTCAACCCCCCCCCCTCCCCCCTACGATCGTCACCCTGCGCTCAGAATTCCGAAGAAGAACCAGTACTGAAGACATTAAGAGGGTTAATTGCGACAATGAAGAATGAATTAAAAAGGTGGTCCCTTTTAAATCGTAAAATCTCTGGCTCGCCCTTCTCCGCCTGCTCCCTCGTAGAAAGCGCAATCACGATCGCGTGTGGTCCCGAACAGTGATTGGTCACGCATTCCCGGCGCGCGCTTTCACGCACAGGCGTTGGGAGTCATTCGCCTCAATGTCCGTTTGTCGCAATGTCATTCTTCCCTCGTCTCTCCCTCTGCGCCCGGCCCGTCATTCCCGCTCCAAAGAGAACGAGGGCTCGCTGGAAAGGCGAGTTCAGTGCGGCTGGAGAAGAACACAAGAATCCTGAAGTGACCGTCCGCGATGGGACAAGAGAGACCCCCCCGCCAAAGAGAACAAACGCGCCTCTCACAGATGAGAAAGATCTTTGGCGAGCTTGGCCGTCGAGTGATTGAGGGAGGCACGAGAGAAAGAAGCAAAAAAAATGAGACGCCACAAGAAGCTGAAACATTGTGAGCGAAACAAAAAAAGTGCGCGAAGGAAAAGAGAAACAAGAACCACCGAGAAACCCACGCAGGCCAAGAGAGAAAGACAGAGTTGGAGAAAACAAGCATACGACACACCGGTATATTCATTAAAGAAAAAACACAAAACGCGAACCTGACAAAAAACAGTGAAGCCTTCACGCTTCACGTTGAACACGTGGTGCAAGGATGTCAGTTGGGACTGGTTCGCGAGTCCTGCGGAGCCTCGAGTCGAATATCCGCCACAGCCGTAGCTCAGCCATTGCGGCTGCAGCGAGCGAAGTGCGAATGAGAGTCGTAAAGGAGTCTTTCAAATAAGGTGCTAAGCCGATGCCTCGAGCCAAGGTGCTAAACGGAAGAGACGAGAGAGAAAGAGAGAGCCGAATACGAGGTGTCTGCGCGCTTTTGCGTTTCTGTTTCACCGCGCATTACACTCCACTCTTACACGGGTCGTCCGTACACCACGTAAATCCGCCGGTACTCGCGGTCGGTCGGGTGTTCCGACTACAATCTGCCGGGAATGCCGCTCCGGGGTTTCCGTCTTTCTCAGCGGCTTCTCGGCCCCGATCGCGCCGTCTCTGTGCTCACTCTCTCTCCCTGGCCCTGCGCCGCATCTCGATATCCTGTCCCGCGCGCGCTGCCTCCGCATTAACACACACCGCAAGGTGCACGAGACAGCGGACGAGGGAGTAGCCCGAGGTGTCAGGAACACGAAGACGGAGAGAGAGCGAGCGGGTGAGGAGGATGAATACACGGGTGGAGGGACGAGGCGGGCGCGGAGGCACCGCCGAGCGGTGGTAGTGATAAAGACAGGCTGATGGGCGCACAAACGAGACGAGATCGAGTTGAGACTCTCCGCCGCGTCGCTCGCTCACTGGCTGTGGCTCCGGGTTCGGAAGCCCTCGGGCGAAGCTCTCGTTCGCCGTGCAAATTCCTCCGACGTAATTCGGATTACCGCCGGCATCCGCCCGGGCGGCCCGGTGTGGAAGGAGTGAAGGAGGAGCGCTGAGGGAGCGGGCGAGACGTACAGCGGTGACGGCGACGCGGCGAGAGCTCCTGTAATCAACTTTTTATCCAGTTCGTCGCGCCCGCTACACTGCGGGATGCATCGGTTTCCGCGATGCACACTGCTGCTCGCTTCGACGTGAGGGTGAGAGGCGGGTTTGTTAAGTTTTGTGTGTACTACACCTGCGGTCATACGTGTTTAATCGATTTTTGGGTTACGCGCTTATAGGTTAAGATGATGGCGTTGTTTTCGGTTGGTCTCGTGATCGTTGCAGTTGATGTCTGTGTCGATGTTGTCGTGAGAATTATTGGCTGTGCGATGTTTGGTGCCATCTGTGTAGCGAACTTAATGAGATCTCATGAACTCTCATGAGACTCAAACCTCAGCACTTTCTAAAACCTCAACACTTTCTAGAACATGATGACTTCCTCAAATCTCATCACTTTCTAAAACATGATGACTTCCTAAAACCTCATCACTTTCTAAAACATGATGACTTCCTAAAACCTCATCACTTTCTAAAACATGATGACTTCCTAAAACCCCATCACTTTCTAAAACCTCAGCACTTTCTAAAACCTCATTATGATTTCCTTAATGAGATCTCGATGACTTCCTAAAACACACAACTCATCCAGATGAGTCGTTTGTTTTAGAAAGTTTAGGAAGCTTTAGGATCTTTCTAAAACCACATGATTTCCTTAATGAGATCTCGATGACTTCCTAAAACACCTAAATGAGTCGTCTCTCGATGACATCCCAAACACTAGACTTCCTCTAAAGCATCTGGATGAGTTGTCTCTTTTAGGAAGTCATCAAGATCTGATGAAGGAAGTCACGAGGTTTCAGGAAGAGTTTCAGGAAGTCATGAGATCTCATTAAGTTCGCTACACAGATGTAGCAAAACATCGCATAGACAAACATTCTCATGCCAACATCGACAAAGACATCGACTCGTCTGAACGAAACTTACTCGATTAAATGAACAAAGCGACAAAAAAAACCACAATCATTTTGGAATAACGCTGGACCAATCTCGTCTTTGACATCAAGACGGCTTTCCTACCATAACCTTTCTGTTCAATAACAATCATACACTGATGCACATTTCTCAATCCAAAAACCCTTCCAGCACCAGCGCCATCGCGCAGCTTCACGCACGTCCGTCCGTCTTTTTTTCCTCCTCTCTATATGCATACATCATTTTTATTTAATTTCACTGTCCCACGTGTCTTGGCTTTCAATCGACAGACGCGCGTCCCGCTGCAAGGAGAATAACCCTCGTGAAAATCAATCGGAATGGAATGTCACAGTGAGTGACGCGACGAGACGAGCGATACAGACGTGACGATACGAAAGCGCGCAGCGAGAAAGAATCGAGGTGTCTGAGAGTGAGGTACCTGCGTTATGATGAGCGTGGAGAAAGGGTGACTACAGATAAACATGCAACCAACCTACACACGTTGAAAAAACACATAAACACGGACCGTCGGTGTGGGTTACGAGAATCATGAAAGAGGCGCCGACTTCTAAACAATCCAGCCACGCTCGAGGGGATCGATCCATCGCTTGACGATCTTGCATTTTAAGCGGGACACGATGGCTCGTCCTGGAATTGGTCTGCACGGCCAACAGCGCGGCACACGTACAGTACGAATGCGCGGGAGTGCGGCGAACGCGTGTGAGTGGGACATTATCGCACGACCACGAGAAGACGACCACCTCGACGTTATTATAGTCTTTAGCGTATCGACTGCGTCGTTACCAAGCTCGTTGTTAGATATGATTATCGATCATTTGCGAGGAAGCGTGATGAACCCGCCGAGAGCTCCAGGATTAAACGGCGGCTGCGCGGCGTCGGTGAAAGTGCGAGGTGTGGAGTCGTAATGCGATTTAAGTGAGAGGAAGACCGACAACAAAAATGGCAAACAAAACGCGACGAGCAACGTGAGAGACGGAGAAAAAGAGGTTGGAACGAGGTGCGAAGCGCGTGCTGCGCAAGGGAGCTCCGATCGCGGTCTCCGTGTAATCATGACGCGAATTTTTGTTTTCATTTTCCTGCCTCGCGGGCAAAAACCCGCGTGATCCGCGACTCGCCGATCGCGCGATCGATCACGTTGATCTTAGACACGCGATACGTCCGATGAATGGAGTCAACGATGCCATAAAACGGAGGGTGCGATGATGATCGGTGATGTACAGAGCGGGACAAACGATCATCGCGTCCACCGAGTTTACACTGTACGTCCCACACAGCCAGACAAAAATAGTACGCGCATAAAAATAGTATGAAAAGAGTATTTCTGTAATATGAAAAGAGTATTTCTGTAATATGAACAGAGTATTTCTGTAATATGAAAAGAGTATTTTTGTAATATGAACAGAGTATTTCTGTAATATGAAAAGAGTATTTCAGGAATATGTTTTAGGGTACAATTTGCGACTTGTAATGGAAATCTGATTTGCGACTTGTAATGAAAACTGAAAATGTTCAAAAACTTAGGATAGACGATTCGTCAATTGTAGGTTTTTTTTAATTTTCCATTTTTGACCTCAGATTTCCATTACAAGTCGCAAATTGTATCCTAAAAATATATTCCTGTGATTGAGGATTCCATTTTTTTGAGTATGAAATGAGTATTTTTCAGTCCAATACGACATACTTTGGATACTTCGACGGTTCACACCAAAGATACACAACGAGACATTTTATATTCCTTTAGCCTATAATTTCATTTGCGTGAAATATATGCGGCCCATAAAAGATTTAATTGATCGTTCAATCAGCGGCCAGACTGAGAAATGCCACTGCGTAATGTTCAGGGATTGAAAAGCCCTGGCGACGATTGATTGAGCAATCATAAACAGCGTGCCCGGTAGCGGTGAAGTGCGGCGCGTTTCGAAATAAATTGTCATTCGCTCGAGAAACGTTTTCGCGTAGGTTTCCGAGAGAGCGATCGTTATATTACGTTTATATTTTTTTATTCCTCTCCGCGAGTTCGTTAACGGCTCGAACACTCGTAGAAGCGCCGGCAGGTTTTTGTATTGACAGCCGAGAGATTAAGGGAAACGAGCGCGGCGAGTGAGAGGAGGCCCGAAAAAAAAGCAGCAGCGGCCACGCGATTGAAGCGTCGTCGCTTCTTCCTGAAATCTACGTGAACGCGCGTTATTAGCGTCATTAGCGCCCGAAGCGTTCGCTCACTTGTTACGCCCCGGCACATAATATTTTACAGCATATCCCTTGATCCTTCCCGGAAATCTCGTATGTGGACGCTCGTCGGAATTTCGCTGTTTCCACTCCTCGTCTTGTCCTCTCCATCCGCGCCCGCCGTTAAATAATTGGACGTCCCGAGGAGACACCGGTGGTTGCGGTAGGAGGGGTCAAAAAAATAAAAAGAAGAAGAAGAAGAAGAAGGCAACGGTGGGTCACCAAAGCGAAAGGGTGAAACGAAAGAAATGGGAAGGACGATGAGAAAGGTCGTCGCCACTTTGCGTTCTCGTTATTACGCCGCCGTCGGGTAGACCGTTGGTCGAGTCTTTGCAAAAAATCAACGTCAAAGTTGTGGACCACAAGCCATAAAAGCGAGAAGGTAAAGGAGGAGGCGGAACACGGCCTCCTTACACCAAACGATGGTTCACCTCCCGCCTGCGAAAATGTTCAACTCCCCCCGCGCTACCCTCGGGTGTGTACAACGCGTTTTCCTCCTCCTTCGCACCGCGTTCAGTCACCACCGTTCAACGTGACGCCGGCAACGCTCAAAACCGGCGAGCCGGGCTGCGGCGTTGATGAGGCGGCGTTTCATAAAGCACCTGCTTCAAACAACGCATTACGAAACACAATTATTCAGGGACGATAATGACGCGCGGTCACTCGGAATTGATGGCAACTGCGGAGCATCGTCGGGCGTTTACTCGCAAATTGCTGTCAATACATTACGGTATTCGCGCGGCTTATCGAGTGTCCAGGAGGTCGGAGTTTGTAAGGGTCAAACAATGATGGGAAATTTATAGATATTTCGGGGTACAAAATAACCTCGTTGCGAGCTGTGGGTCGAGGCACTCATGTTAGAGATTGTTTAATACGTTATGACTCGCGTGCTGATGACGCTCGAATCATACCCTGAATCGTCCCCTCGACAATCGGGTAATCGAGACCTTTAATAATGACAGCGAAAGCCACAGAGGGCAGAAGCAGCTATAAATTTCATTTCCTGGATTAAACATTGAAGTTTCGCGTTCATGTAATTGATGATACATAGGTCATTATGCTGTGCGCCGGGGCAGAATGAATCATTCGTGTTACATTGATATTGCATAACAGCTGGTCTGCCATTGATACTTGGGGTCGTTGACACTGCGTCGCATTTTTTTGTCTGGAGTATGAAAAGTTGATTGTCGAAGAAGGTCATGAGCTTTGGATGGCGGTGCGATCCTTCAATGAGGACACCGAAAACCTCGAGGTCAGATCGAGAGGCTGTCGTCACGCTTTCTCCCTCCAACACGCATCTCGGTGTGAGTTACCAGCGTCGACATAGCGGGCTATGGAATATCGATTGTAATCGATATCGTTGACCGCCACCTGCCTCTCTCGTCAGCAATACCACGTTTTATTCCATAGGCTATATGGACATGGATTATTAGCATTCCCTGGACGTTCGTTTTGCCCGGCCAGGCCGACACCGCGAACTCACTCGGTCTCTCGGTCTCTTTCCGCGATTGATATCTCTTCGTTATGGATACCCTTAGGACATAACCCTGTTGCAAAATCCGCCGTCGATTTATACGCCCGGATCGAATTCCCGTGAAATCCTATAATCCGTACACACGCGGCATTATGCAAATACAAATATTTTACGACATTTTTCCACACGCAGGTTCGGTGGAACCATTTTTTCGCTTCACGTTTCATTTTTAATGATCGACGTCATTCCCTGATAACACCGGGTGGACGTCAAGGTGTCGGTCTCATGTAGGAATCAAAAAGTACGCTTTTGAATGGGCAGTCTAACTTTTGCAAGCGCAATACTAAGATTAGGACCCAACAGCGCTTTTTTGGACATCATAAGCCTAAAAATGGAAACCCAGTTAGTGGACTTTAGTGTATTAAATGCTCACAAATGGACCCTTTAGTGTTGTCAGGGATTGATAGCATGTGCCGTATGATGCAGGCAATGCACAAGAATTCGGTAGGCACGTAATAGAAGGATCAGAGTGCCAAACCGGGCAAGTCCAATCCTGGATTCCCAATCGCAATCTCAAGTTCACGACTGCCACGGATTCGTGGTGCACGTAGTGCGCGAAGCTCGTGTGGGATGCTTCAGCTGTTAGAGAATTCAATCGGTAAACGTGTCGATTATTATCGTGAGTTACAATCGAGAGGGTCACGCGATAGATTCCACGAGTCGAGTGCAGCCAGACGGCACGGAAGATCGGTGTATATAGCACCGGCATAGCCCACTGTATAATTCGGGAGCGTCGCGTCTTCCCGTCGTATCTCAAACATCCGATATACCCGCGTCGGTACGTGACGGAGTGGCACGACGACTGTGGATTCCCGGTTGAAGGGGGGCTGGAGGGGGTCGAACCCTCTAGGCGTTTCTTGCGAGATGATAATTATTGTCGGGAAGGATTCAGCGACGTCGAGGACAAAAACCATCGGGCGGGAGCAGCCTCTACCGTCTGCGTCCGCGAGATGGCGTGCATAAATATATATGAATGCCGAGGGTCGTTCGTCATCCTTCAAGTAACTTCGGTGCTACCGGAGCTACCGTTCGGTCGAGTTAAAAAAGAAAGTAAAAAGAGGGTCGGGGCGGAGGGGATGAGGCGACAAACCTGACTGAAGGAGCGAGAGGGAAACTGTTTTGCTCGGCCATTCTCACCCGAGCGCCGGTACAGTGAGATATTGCATAAGTTGACGCTTCTTGTGCGTGAATTTGTGTGTCAAACCACGGTGGTTTTGTTAGAGATTATGAAAATATTTGGCCGCTGCCATGATCGTAATAAGGGTATGGTCCACCATAGGGCATGGGACCAACCCTACTTAACGTAACCCTGCCTAACCTAGCGCTGCCTAATTGAACCTACCAAAATTAATCCTATCAAACGTTAGTTCTACCCAACTTAATACTATCAAACCTTAATTCTACCCAACTTAATCCGATCAAATCTTAATTCTACCCAACTTAATCCTATCAAACCTTAACTCTACCCAGCTTAATCCTATCAAATCTTAACTATACCCAACCTAATCCGATCAAACCTTAATTCTACCCAACTTAAACCTGTCAAATCTTAATTCTACCCAACTTAATACTATCAAATCTTAATTCTACCCAACTTAATCCTATCAAGCATTAATTATACCCAACTTAATCCTATCAAGCATTAATTATACCCAACTTAATCCTACGTAATAAAGGCGACGATGGTGGCGAATTATTTTTATAATCTTGGGAAATGTGCTGTCAGACGATACAGTACAAATTGAATTGGTACATCCTACAAACCCATCATGATTACTTCAATATTACGAAACCGTTTTTACGAATTCCGCCAAATTGTCCCATTTAACAGCCAGTTCGCCAGTACTGATACCGTTCGCTGAAACTTGTGCAAAAATCTATTCCATTAGAACGCAACTGTCGACTAGTGGTCGACGACTCCAGCGACATCCAGCTTAACGAGGAGTGAAATTACGAGGTGCTTCACTGTTTCGCGACGGCAACACCATCGCACTCGACGTCGTCGTCTTCAGCTCCGCGAGACGACTGGCGACTCACTTTGGATTTACTTTGTTCTCGAGAGTTGCCGCGAATTCCTATGCCTGCGCGGGATGGAAGCGAGGAGGAATACAGCGACAGTAGTGAAGGACGAGGACGGAGGAATTCGTCGCCGCAGCGAGCAAGCAGCTCCCTCGATTATTATTCAGCAGAGTCAACGAGTCTTAAACTTCTCTCGTCACTTGTCGTCACGCAGTTGAAAAAACAAAAGTGGCGACACGCGAAGCACGTTTCTGACTCGATGCGAAGATGGGCGACACACAGCCTCGAGGCTCTTCTTATCGCACCTCGTACGGTGTCACATGAAAATCCGCAAACTTGAATTCGTCCAGGAAAAAAAGTATTCCCTCTGTTTCCCACGTCTTGAAGATCCTCGTTCTCACTTCCAATAACACAAGTTTCCAAATTCAATGGCGCCTAACAGATTCGTTTTTCCAAATCTTCGGATCATCACATACATATTTCTTTATGGCTGAACGTGAAGACGGTAGAGGAAGACGATCCACGGGCGTCTCTTCCGAGAACTGATTATGCATCGCCCGAGGTCAATTAACCCGACCCGCTCCTTCCAGAGCTATCTCGCAACTTGGGAGGGGGGGGGGGGGGTGAAAGGTCGAGGATGGTATATCAACGTGGCTGCTGCTCAGAGTCGCCGTCGAGTCGCGAGCACCTCGGAAAACGGAATTTCGAAGTCGCCACGCCAAGTGTCCGCAATCAAAGGAAGTAGTCGAGCGCGACCACTTTAACGTTCTCTCGCGCCTTCAAAGACCGACTACCTGTTCTCGCATACAGTCCTTCCCCCCGGCCTTCCTGCCTATACGTAACGTCGTGCTCTCGCGAACCATCCCACCTCCTCGCCTGTGTACTTAACTCTTGCAGACTTCGTTAATTTCGCAGGTGGCCTCGCGTGCGCCAACCGAGAGGAAGAAGTGTGCTTCTGACTTCTGTAACTGGAGTAGGCACGAGCTAATGCATGGGGCGCCCGTGGCGCAGTGATTGGCAGCTTAGAGATTGTCACGAGAAACACGGCAGGTCAATCTGGAACGCTGAATCTTCGTGGATCAATCGTGGACCAGATTCTTGTTGATACACTCTGCCATATCGAATGTGACCAGCATTGATTTCATTCGTATGTGTCGCTTGAACATCAACAGCTCTTCCTGTTAGTTCCAAAGGCTGAAATAAAAAGAGCTCGTGAGGCTGTCACATGAAAATCCATCTTCCTTTCCACTTCATGAGAACATGTCGACGCTTCGCGTTCAAATTTCTTGCCTTCGGGTAAAAACCATCCTGACGAAGTACCGAAGAACCAGCGTTGGCTCCCAAAATCCCAGAAGACCCAACTGCGCAGCTCCTCAGCAGCCTCTGCAGCCTCTCGTGGTCAATCACTATGCCCGGTGTCGATAGCGTCGAAGACGATGTGAGTAAGTCGTGGGTCAGATTCTTGTTGAGAGATTTTACCATATCGAATATGATCAGCATTGATATTGTAACGAGTCCCATATAAGCGTCTCCCGCTATACTTCTTTGGCTAGTGAGTCACCGAAGCTCTACGCAACACTGTTACGTTGCCAGATTTTGTACTCAGAATAAATGTCTTGAGCAGTTCAATACAGTGTTAACCCAGTCCTTCCCTTCTAAAAAAACCGCGTTCTGTAGCACAATTGGCTACTCGATATAACAGACATTCCCGAATTACTCCTTTGCGACATCGCAATATGATTCACGACGAAAAAGGAGTAGTTGGGACAACACCACTTTTATGAGTTGGCTATAAATGAGTTGCTAGAACAGTTCACTTCGCGTCTACACCCATTTTGTGGGTTGAGACAACTCATAAGTGGTTGTCTAAACTCACAAACGAGTGGTTATATGGACTGACGAAAAGTGCGTCCGTGCAACCACTTTTTGAGTCCGCCGAACTCTTTTGTTTTCCTCGTGTTCGAGTCTCTCGCTTGAACATCAACAGCTCTTCATGTCAGTTCCAAAGGCTGAAATAAAACGATCTCGCGACGCCGTCACGCCAAAATTCATCTTCCATCCCACTTCATGAGAATATACCGAGGCTTCGCTCTCAAATTTCTTGCCTTCGTGTAAAAACTATTCTGCCGAAGTACCGAAGACCCAGCGTTGCTTCCCAGAATCCCAGAAGACCCAACTGCGCAGCTCCCCAGCCCGCAGCCTCTCGCCGGCCAATCACTGTGCCCGCTGCCAGCAGCGTCGAAGACTGGCGAATTCCTCTCGTGGTAACGCGTTCACGGGCAATGAGGAACAAGAAACGCGAAAACGCGAGTATACCCCGAAGAGCTTAATTGCGAGCTCGTTGGAAAATAGTTTCCCTCTCGCGCCGGTCTCGCTCCGCCGGGTTCGCCGAAGCTCGGGCGCTGCACGGCTCACTCCGAGGCTTCGCCACAGGAGTTGCCGGTACTCGCACGCCGCGCCTCCGACTTCGAGTACTCCCTGCGCCACGGCGCCTTAATTACAGCCGTGAAGGTACGCCGCTTCATCCGCGACGGTTCTGTGTATATACGACGAGCCCTAAGTGTGTATGTGTGTGTGTGTGTGTGCGATGCACGCGGGGTCGACATGAGAAGAAGTCGCTCCGGCGAAATTCTCCGTCAGCGCCAATTTGCACGTCGTTGATCATTGCGCCGCGAGCCCCTCGATGCTCCCGTCGAATCACCGACGTCGCCAACAAACACTTTTTCCTTCCTCGCCTCTCGCGTGGCGCGCGAGCCGCGCTGGAAGGGGTTTCGGGCAACAGTTGCCGACCAGTCCGGCCAGGTTGCAAAAAAAGAAGAAGAAGGCGATACAATAGTGGTGGGACCGGGAGAAGAGGAAGAAAAAGACAGGAGAGGGATCCGAAGGGCGTCTTTTTGCTCCTGCCGAGCTGGAGGATTCGTGGAATCTCGTTTCGACGAGGCGACCCGGGAGGGTTTCACGATGAAGGGACCGTGGGGAAAAAAAGGGCAAACGCGCGCCGTGGAAGAATAAGAAGAAGTGGCAGAAAGGGACCACCTTTGGTGCGTGTAATTGCGCTGGTAATTTAATTAGAACGACGCCTGAGTAATTAAGGCCTCGGGCGGATCGACGCGCGTCGATCACGTCGCGCGCGCACCTTCAAAGGTCGAATAAAATTGACCGCCGTCAGTGATTCATTCCTGTCCTCGGGTTGCGCACTCGAAGTGAACCCTCGTGTTCGGCTCTGCTGTGTCTTTAATTCGAATGTGGGCCTCGAGCACCTTTATGAGGAATGAGACTCGCAGATAGACCACATCAATCGCTTTATTCATATTTTTATTTTTAGTTATTTATTGTTACGTGCTGGCCATTTTTCCGTACATTTATTATTAATTTATATTTTATATCGGAGAAATTCGCCCGAATGTCCGCGAATATTAATTCGTTGAAGCTCGATGCGGGACGATGGCGCATTTTTGTAATAAAGTCGGCACCTTCAGTGCATTGACCATTTCTATCCGAGCTCGGCGACCGACCAAAGTCATTGCTGTCAGAAATACTTAAATCTTGCCACCGCCCCCACCCGGTGCATTGGAGTGTACCTGGCGCATCGGATCGCCCAAATCATTCACTCTTTAATCATGTCTTGAACTATCAATAATCGAATAATAATTCTCTAGTATTAAGTTGATTTAATTGATTTAGTTCACATGCAAATCATCGAACCGTTAATAATTATGCCTGTGTAGTGTTTTAAATGCCGTGTTATACGTGTAAGTTATTCCTCGTAAGTTCGTTTGTAAGTAATTATCTTTGTTTCTCTGTTTTATTTTCATTTGATTGTTTTGTCTGATTTATTATTGATTTTTATTCTTGTTTAATAATGGTTATCAGTTTCAATAAACGTCCGTTTCCACGGTTTATGTGTACGAACCCGCGGTAAATTCGTAACATTTATATTTATATTTTTAGTTATTTATATTTTTATTTTCAGTTACTTTTATTTTTCGGTTTTTATATTTATATTTTTATTTATTTATAAGCTAGATTTCTTGTGTCTGATTGTTTGTCATTTGTCCTTTTTTTCTCATATGGATATTCATTCGATCTGTCTGAAAAACTTCGGCTCAGCAGGCCCAGATTTTTCGGATGAGATCCTAATCGCTTTTGGATGAGACCCTAAAATCTAAGCACTGATACATTTTAATCTCTCACCTGCTGCTCTCTTCAGCGTTGAGCATCTCCCGGAGTGAAGATGAGCCAACGCAACCAGGATTTTAAATATGTAAATTTCTGGTGGTCGCATATATTTATCTTTTTTCGGGGGGTCAAATACGTCTGCGCTGCAGGAGCTACGGGAAAAATTGTGTATACGAGAGCCAAGGAGAAACTGGAGCCGAGTCAACGTCGAGACAGCTGGTTGATATTCGGTTCTCTAAGAACGTTCGCCGCTTTATATTACAACGATTCAGGTATCACGGCGATGCCAGTAGAGGAGGATCCACGAGGACCCGCAGGCCCGATTGCCTCTCGACTTAATCAATTACGAGCGGATGGCGATCCATAACAGCAATAATACCTGACTCAAGCCGGCGAGCCGGCTGCAGGGTTACGACGATCCGACAGCCGTCATTCGACGCCCACTAACATCGACTCGCTCCTCCTGCGTCCAATCCTGTTTACAAATAATAATTAGCCCGGGAAGGCCCGCGCTACACGCCGAAGATTAAATTTAGACCTCCACAAGTTCTCCATTCGGAGTGAGCGAGAATCCCCTTGATCAGTTATTATTCAGGTCGAGACAAAAGAGGTCGTTTCGTATCATGAGAGTTTGAACTTCGACGTAGGTTTGGCTCCGAGGGTTTCATGTTACACGCTGCGACTCCAATGTGATTATGTATTTGACTCCGTTAGCCTCATCGCGTGGCAGCCGGATATTTTTCGCTGGAAATTTTTCTTCCTCGTTCTGAGTGACTCGGTTCATCGCTATTTCCTCCCTTTGGGTGGTCCGCGTAGCCAGCGGCCTGCAGGCCATGAATTCCAGGTTTGTTCACGACTGGCGGTTCGAAGACCTCTCTCGCTCTCTGCTGGAGATACACCGTTTCATCAGCTGCTGTGCAATACACCGCGAGAGTAAAGCCCTGTTTTTTTCGACAAACTCGCGAAATTGCTTTGCCGCGGATCCGCAATGACACGCAACGGTGCACAATCTGATAGGGGAGATCAAAAGAAACGGGCGCGCCACGAATGCAATCGTAATATCCATAAGCTCTGGCAACATCTTTCCTGAATTAGACAAGAATTTCTTTGCCGCCGTTCCTAAAAGAACTATGATCAAACGTGATTTTTGGGAAACAGCGGCTTTTGCACTGAGAAAAATTAACAGCTCTTGCAACAAAACAAAGTATTGCTACATCCGTATTTCTTATTATAGCCATGAATATAGTTGCATCAGAAATTTCGGTAGTCGAGTGCTGTAAGAATCTCAGTAGGGTAGAAGTACCACTGTGGCCACCGTAGAGTGTCTGGTCATTTTCACTGTAATTAATTTGAAATATTTGTTTTTCCATACTCGAATGCTGATATCTCGAAAGTATTCATACAAATTGATAAGATTGTCAGTCCCATTTTTATCATTTTGTCGAGCCCATTTTTATGTCAATTTTAATTTTCAAGCACGTCTTCACATATCCGCAACGTATGTTAATTTTAAGAGATGTTTGTGGACGAGACTTCGTAGTTTTCAGCCTTTCAATTTTTCAATCAAGTTTTGGAAATGTAAACTACAAAAAAGGACTATTCTTTATATGAAAATATATATAAAAATTGTAAACAGGTTCTACATTTGCATACTTTTACATTAATTTTAATATACTACTATGTGAATAGCCTTGTTAGTACACAAGTATTGTAATTTTAAATCTCGATTATATGAAAATTAATGCACTTTTGCTCAATTTTGTATACGGCTGGTATATTTACTACACAATGTATATTATTTTCTATTTTATATACCCAGTTTCGAAACTTCATACTTTTAGGTGTACGAAAATCGGTTTCTTTTTTACAGTGCGGACGACGTAAAGCAGGACTCAGCTCTTGGAACTACAAAGTAACACTGTTGTGCTTTAAGACCCCAATATGTTTCTAGCAGTCAGATATTTGGTTGGCAGAGCCGCTCATTTTTCTCAGTTCGCGGTGTCCAGAAAGAGCTTCAATGGTATTTAATGCCGATGTCGACAAATCGAAATGGAGCTTCGGTGTCCGGCGTGTGAAACCCTTGCGACAAATCTCTATCTATTCTTCACCAGAGCTGGATTTAGTTAATTTTGATTATTCGCGTGGCTCGACATTGCAGCGAGTCTTCGCTTTCGCTTGTGCGGCTTCGTGTCCAACGTGAACGACCGACCAGCGATCGAGTTCTATACATATAGAAGAGGCTTCCACTGAACGCGCTGCACAACGATCCATTGAGACTCCTGGTGTAAGCCGGCAATGTTGTCAGCGGGGTTCACGCATACGAAGGGAAATTGACACATAGCATCGCATTCAGCGAATTCACTTCAACGAGATTCACCTACACATTGTTGTCGTCGTTGTCGTCGGTGTGGATAAGTAAAGGTCTGTGGGGAGTACAAATATTATGAAACAAGCTTCCCGGTGCCTGTGGCGGTACAGAATTGTTTGTTGGGTGGCTCCCCCCCCCCCTCCCCCCAATACTAAAAAATCCACCCTTCGGAAATATTAATATTAATATGTATGGCATAATATGTAAAATTTACACAAAAATCTTCAGGATAACATTAATAATAATATTGCTGTAAATTCAATATAAATTAAAGCAAATTAATCAATACAAATAGAAATAAAAAATTGTATTGAATTGTATTGAATTTTTTTAATACAAGTTAATTCAATATTATTATAAATAGTAATAATCGTGAATTGCGTACAATTTCCGGACCCGCATGCGTGTCAAATGCGATTTCCGATAAAAAATGAGAACCCTAAAATCTCAGAAGAATCAAGTTTTCATACCATATGCGCAAGGTGGGTTTAATCCAGAGCTGAAGTGTTACAAGTTCATCGGGGTTCAACGGTGCGTTCAACCGAATGCTAAACTCAATTGATTCCTTCGTCGCCGCGCCTCTTCACACGAAATTGTCGAAATTTAATAAGCGAGAGAGGAAAAGAGGTGGGGATGGCAGAAACAGCTGCTGCGTATTTCGAGCGGAATATATGAACGATTAACGATACATCAAAGTTCGTTGACCTCCCCCGTCTGACTACCGTGGAACTCGTCTTGTGTCGGTGCAGTAATGGCTGTAAGCGGTGGTAGTGGAAAAACAACCAGTCCCATAAATCAGATCGCCCCGGGCCATAAAGCTAATATATCGGGCAGCCTCGTTATTATTTGATGTACATACAAAATCAGACTATGCAGCACGATTAGGATGCGATTTAACTTATTGGTTGAACGTCTTGTGGCAGACGTTTTTTTAATTTTCATTATTTATGACGGTGCTTATATTTATTTTCTTTTATTTCGTTAGAACTTAATCGTAAAATAAATATAATATTAAGAAGGTGGAAAGTCAACGACGTTACAATCGCAGAACCTCCACCAATTTTGTCTCCATAACATTTTTTCGTGCCTTCTCAAATGCTCAATTTGCTGTCAACAACCAATCGCAATCCCTACGAGGGGCAATTGCCACCTGCAATGAGTTTGGCTAACTTTTATTCATTGCGAATTACAACCGCGGGACCATCACACCGGAATTACCGTTAATGGCTCATCTCATATGCACATGTTTAACTCGCATTCGTCGAAACATGACCATAGAAGCCAAGTGGGTCAAGCTATAATAAAATGGTTAAACGTCGACGTAATTGAGGCACATTTAGCACAATTAAAACCTCCGGAAATATGCGGACGGCAATCAAATGTTTCACATACAACGGAAACACAGGATTTTTTTTTTAAACACCAGCCCGACACATTTCGCGCGTTTACCCAGTTCATGTTACATTATTTCATTAATGTTTTTTGCCAGTGTTTCCCTCTTACGTTTTTTTCGAGAATTTTTTTTCTGAATTTCGAAAAGTTTCATAACCCTGTGGCAAATTTTCCGTTGAATCCTAAAAACACCGTCGTAAGCCCGAAAAATAATAATAACAAATTCGACGAGAAAAATACGAACATTTTTTTTTTTCTCCAAAAATATAACGAGTTATATATTTTTTCAAATCTTTCTTTTTCTCGTCGAATTTATTCTTATTATTTTTCGGGCTGACGACGGTAAATAAATAATTTACTTAATGGCCGGCCTACTTGGATTTATTTGGATCAAATAAAATTTATTTCATTTAAATCAATTTTAATTTCATTCAAATAAATTTTTAATTCATTCAAATAAATTTTTATTTCATTCAAATAAATTTTTATTTCATTCAAATAAATTTTAATTTCATTCAAATAAATTTTAATTTCATTCAAATAAATTTTTATTTTATTCAAATAAATTTTTATTTCATTCAAATAAATTTTTATTTCATTCAAATAAATTTTTATTTCATTCAAATAAATGTTATTTGTTTCGTATACATCCCATCAGAACGATTTCTCTGGGTGCGAATTATACCAAAAACGCGTGATATTTTACCCACTGATTTCCGTAAAACCGACACCACACCGCAGTCTCGCAGTCCAACCACCAATTCGAACTACGTTCCCGCGAGCGCCGCAAGTGTGATAACGAAAGTAGCTGCTGGTGAGACGGATCGACGTCGATATTGGTAGGAAAAGTGGGCTGGCGAAAAAAAAAGGCGCCTGAAACGAACGTGGCAGGAAGAGATAGGAGATTTTTACCAGTTGGAAGGTGCGCGCAAGAGCGGCAGCGTGGATATTCACTTCGGTAAGGAAAATCGTTGGTAGGTGTTGGAGCGGCGGTGGAGGGAAGTCAAGGGGATGGCCGAGGTAGTTGAGAAACCGAGAGACAGAAACGCTCGAGCCGAGCGAGAGAGAGAGAGAGAGCGAGAGAAATCGGCTAGGGCAGAGGCGAAAGTAATTTCGAGATTCCAAATAATGTATGGCGTACGTTACATACGGGAACGGGCGCGATCGATCGCGCGTACGTGTTCTCATCTATAGTACAGTGTACAGTGTATATAGAGACCAGAATGTATTAGTCCAGTGGAAGAGGGTGGTTTGCGGAACGCTCGGCAAGAGTCGGCGGTCGGCGAGGGGAAGCTGCCGGGGTTTGGTGAGCTGCGCGGCACTGGCGAACGATTAGACGGAAACACTCTCCGTAAGGACAATGCTTTCCGCATGGACATCCGGAGGCAAGGATGAGGACTCTGCGCCCGCGGAGCACAGCCGAAAGGGGTGGCCGGTGGTTGCTGGCGTTTGCGGGATTGCGGGCAGACGACGCCGATACAAATGTTCCGCGATCGTGGCAGCCGGGGAGACCGAAAGAGCGAGAGAGGGCGGAAAGGGAAGCGCGAGGGACGAAGGGAAAGCGAGGGAGACGGGTAGATGGAGCGGCGGAGCCGGACTTTGCCGGTGAGCAGAGGCCTGTGGCACCAGAAAAGCCGCACCGCGCCCCTCTCGGACCAGCGCAGAAATGGAATTCCCACGGGCAGTTTCCGACCGCCGTTATGTGCGCCACAACGAACAATCCGACGATTCGAGAGTGAGAGAGAGAGAGAGAGGGAGGAAGGTGGTGGGTACTACACACACTGGCCGTGAGCCCGGCTACCGACCACTCGTACCATCAACCTGTACGCTATTATTGCGCTACACACAAACGGCGATGATTATACACGATAATCGTCACCATCTACAATGCGCGCCGACAACAATGCGGCGCGCGGCCGAGTGATGGAATATAAGAGGGATGTACGTAAATAAAATTGGCTCCCGCGAGCAGCGTTACCGGTGCCTCCGGCAAGAGCGGTGAGCGGGCCGAGGACCGGAAATGATTTCAGGCTCTTGCCGAGCTTGGGGATTAATCGATTATCGTTACTATTATTGGTAACGAGCGATATGTCGATTGGTTGGGGTTTCTTTTTTCTTGAGCGATGCAGTTTTTTTCCCGAGACAGATATTAACGGTGCATGGGAGTGGATCAGGGATTGTAGATCATGGAAGGTGGTGGTTTGCACGTGTGGACGTGGCTAGAAATTGGTGGCGAAGGATGCGATGGAAGAGAAGTGTTGCTTCAATGAGGAGTAAATGGCGCACGTAACCCCCATGAAAAAAAAGTATAGTGAAAAATATATTCATGGTTATATTTAAAAATATATACAAAATATACTTGAGATATGTATTTTATACTTATTATACATTTTAAATACATGCTGAATACATGGGAAGTATATTTTGAGTTCATGTGCCATAACATATACTTTTTAAGTATATCCAAAAGTATATTCGACATAACTAATTTTTCGTAAAAAGTATATTTATTATACTCAAAAGTATACTGTTGAATATACTTTAAATATACTTTTTTCCATGGGGGAAGCGACATTGCTAAATTAAAGAAAAAAGTCTGAAATCGAAACGCCTCAGGTAAACCTATCCAACCCAACCCTAACCAGCGTAACCCAATCTAAATTAATCCTGAGTAATTTAACTCTACATAACCCAACTCGATCTGTCTCAACCCTAATGTATACATTATAATCTGACATAATCTGCATACATCATAATCGGACATAATCTGTATACATTTGTAGACTTCTGGCAAAAAACTCTCGTGCGTGATGGCTGGTACTGGTGGCTGCAACGAAGCAACAAATGGGATACGGCCCATTATAATTATATAATTATATAAGAGACGGCCCATTATAATTATAAAGGAAGAGGTATATAAGAAACAAAAGAAAAAAACATTATAATCTGACATAACCTGTATACATCATAACGACATTATAACCTGCCCTAACTCTACCTAAAGTCTTCCGCACCTTCCTGCTCCTCCAGCTCCCAAAAAATCCCCGAGAACCCATAAACAGGTACAGAGCATAAAAAACGCTCTCACAGGTGAACCAAAACTTTCCCGGGATCCCCAATCAGAGCTTACAAACGACACACCAGCGAGCATAGATCACGTCGGTCGGTCACAGTCCCGGCGTGTGAAACGGTGGCGACTACAAACGCATCGGTGAAACATTCGACGGACACGAGAAATGTGGCATCAGCGAGGAATGAATGGCGCACAGAGGCGGAGCGGCAGAGCCCCGTTCGCAGATGGAATCTGCCGACGCGCCGCGCACACAGGGGGAGAGCGCAGAAGTGCGGAGAGCACCAGAGAGAGAGAAGAGCCTTAATTACACTGTGCGGTCAGGCCCGGCGTTGATCGGGCGTTGACCTTAATTATCCCCAACCCCTGCGGAGTCTCTCAAACACACACCGAGCGTATATATCGCTCTCTGCCTTGACGTACAGTGAAACTCGGGTTGCGCGCACCGATCGGCCGATGCGGCGAGCGCGGCGAGTGGCGGCGATGCCTGGTTATAACCATATCGTTCGTTAATTAGTTCATCGGAAATCAGCGCCGCGCTTATCAGTCGTATATATATATATATATATATGTATATACACAAGTCGTATTTAACGCGATGGCCTTGCGAGAGTTTTCCGCGAATTCCACTTCGGTCTATCGAGCCGCGACGAGACGCGGCGAATTTTCAAAAGGGTCGCGCCGGGCGAGATGCGGACTGGCGCAAAGCCCCGCGGGGCTCTTTCAAACTACGCTTCCGATTCTCCTCTCTCGAATCCTCCGGGCTCTGGGCTCTCTTCTCTGTGCGTTTCAGCTCGGCGCGCGCGGCACTCGAGTCAGGAAACAAAAGAGTTAGAAAAAGGATATATAGAACGCGAGCGAATACCGCTCGACGCTGCGAGATGCTTCACCGGCGAAGAAGTGCCGGCGGCAACGACGTAATGAGCATTGACCAGGCATTTCCCTTCCCCTCCGTCACCCCCCCGGTCCTCGCTCTTCAATATCGACCCGCTCCTCGCCTCTCTCTCTCTCTCCGCGAAATAGACGCTCTCCGGCTCTCCATTGTCGGTCCGGCGGGCTTTCCAACAACCGGGACTCCCCGCGTATATCCCAAATCGATTTTATCGGGAGCCCTCGAGCCCCTCGCGGAGATGGAGAATGTGCGGCGCGAATGACGATGGCGCGCGCGCGAGAGGAGGTCGATGAGGAAATAATCGGGAACCGATTTTATATTAACTTGTGCGCCGCGGCTATGAGAGGTCATTGCGGCAGCGATGAGTCCGGCTGTTACCGCGTAACACTTTTTGCCGGCCCATTTTCATTTGAAGCCATGAATTTCGCGGCCTCGCGGATATGGTGAGAAAAGTTTATTTCAATGAACTGCGATTTTTTTAAACAATCGAATCACGTGGGAATGAAATGTGAGTTATAATGCGATTTGCGTTCGGAGTGTGAAATAAGAAGGGATTAAAAGTACACAGATTATTTTTAATATCTTAAGTAGGAATATTTTATGGTGGAACCACGCGTTTTGTTAACTCTCTTCGCCACTTGCGGAAGTGGTTTACGCACGTGTGGCATACGATATTTTGTGACGTAGTGTGCGAAAAATGCAATTTTACGCACTGTCTTCGGTGCGTAAAATGAATTTTTACGCACTATCTTCGGTGCGTAAAATACATTTTTACCCACTTTTTTCGGTCCGTAAAATGAATTTTTATGCACAGTGCGTAAAACTGGATTTTTATGCACAGTGCGTAAAACTGGATTTTTATGCACAGTGCGTAAAACTGGATTTTGCGTCCACTGCGTGAAAAATAGGGTATGTCACGCGTGCGTAAAATTATATTTTTGACCTAGTATGCGAAAAATTCAATTTTACGCACCGTGCGTAAAAATTAATTTTACGAAAGCTGTACGTAAAAATTAATTTTACAAAGACAGTGCGTAAAAATTGAATTTTACGAAGGCAGAGCGTAAAATCGAATTTTACGCATACCACGTAAAAAAAATATTTCGTTACCTTATCTTCATAACCCGTAACGAAGACTGGAAATCCCAAAATACTTACCTTCGGTACCGTCGTGGGGCGATATGAATTTTTGTCTCGCGCGCCGAGACAAGTCCACGACCGCGTGCGCCCAATCCTCATTATAATTCGCCCGCGACGTAATCCGGCTTCCGCGTGGTGCCGCGCGCGCGAGATCGCAGCCGGTAGATTTAACGTGAACGCAACGGAAGCTATAGTACGTGGCGTGGTATATACGAACGGGGGTGAAGGGGGGGGGGGGGAGGTAGACAGGGAAACACGGGGGAGCACAGCCAGACTGGCTGGCTCGCGTTGGCTGCGGGGCGCGCACTGTACTCCCCCGTAATCCCGGAAGGAAACTTTCCGCTTCCGTTACGGGCTATCGCTGGCGGAAGCCTCCCCGAGTGGAAGAGATACACTCGTGGTTGCTCCTCTGGCGCACTGCTGCATCTCCTCTCTTCTCTCTTTCTCTTTTCCTCTCCCTCGCTTCGTCTCCTTCTCTCTCTCTCTCTCTCTTTCTCTTTTCCTCTCGCTCGCTTCGTCTCCTTCTCTCTCTCTCTCCTCTCTCTTTCTCTCCGTCCTCCGCAGCCTCCCGCTCCTCAATATACCACTGGCGCTCTGTCTGCTTCGCACAGCCAGTTCCACTGCAACTGCAACTGCACTGCCGTTGTACGTGGTGAGTCGCGCGCGACTCGCGAGGACCTCAGACTTCCTCAGACTTTCCAGTCTCCGCGCGTGCATCTCGAGATTTCTCTCCGCGTCCTGCGTTGCCTTCTCGCTGCGCGCCTCGCGGAATTACGACCTCACCGCGCTGAATCATCAGCACCGAGAGGCGCGCGCGGAGCGTCTCTGAACTCACCGAGAGGCGGGCGCGCGAGAGTCGAGTTGACCTCGTTTATGCCTCGCAAGTGCGTCTTACTTATGGCGATAATTGTTATTTGCGATTACGCAAAATAGTGCGCGGCGTGCGTGATGGGAGTTTACGCCGCCCGCGGGGATATAATCTGCATTTATATTGGAGTTCTTCCTGGAATCATTGCCAGCACGTTATTGGCGCGACGATGCGCGAAGGGTCTGGTGAGCAATCGTCGGTATTACCATACAAGCGCTGTGCGCAGTTCGGCGTACGGTCAATGACTTTGAGCTAGACGCGACGCGGGGTAATTTTGATGCTGGTGGTTCCGATGCGATTTAGCTGCCGCATTGATTGCATGATGATTAGTCACCTGTAATCGAAGGGTTTGAACGTTTTTAGAGTGGTTTGGAAAAAGGCAGAACGCGATATCTTGATTTCTGAATTTTTTACAGAATTTTAAAGAAAGTTGACTTGAGTTTTCCGCGAAAAAAAAAATTCTTTTTCGTGAAGTTTGGAAACCCTATCCGATGGGAAATTTCGCGCTGATTCCGAAAAGCGCCGTTGTTTGCCCCAAAAATCGAAAATTCGACGAGAAAAAGGCGAAAATCGATTTCGCACTTTTTTCGAAATTTCGTCACTTCACTAAAATTGGGGTTACTTCTTTTTGGACCGGTCGAACCTGGATTTTCTTCTTTCGTTCGAAAGAAAACTCAATAACGAAGAGAATGTCGCAAGGCGGAACACGATATCTTGATATTTGCATTTTTCACAAAATTTTAACGTCGAAGCCTCAAGAAACGCAAATTTTTCAAAGGGGTACTTTGCTTTAAGATTCTGTGAAAAATTAAAAAATCAAGATATCGCGTTGCGCCTTGCGGCATTCTCTTCGCTATCGAGTTTTCTTTCGAACGCAAGAAGAAAATCCAGGTTCGATCAATAAAAAAAAGTAATCCCAACTTTTGTCAAGTGACGAAATTTCGAAAAAAGTGCAAAAACGTTTTTCGCCTTTTTCTCCTCGAATTTCCGATTTTTCGGGCAAACAACGGTGCTTTTTGAAATCAGCAGGAAATTTCCCATCGGATAGGGTCTTCAAACTTTCCGAAATAAAAAAAACATGCCCCTTGCTTTTTTTTGCGCATTTTTTTTTACTATCCCACCGTCAGTCGAAGCCACGAAGAAAAATAAGTACACGAAGTTGAAGGAAGCCGCGAGCTTTCGTTTAAGTTGAAAGACGAAAACTCGTTCGCCCGACTCGCACAGAGGACGGGAAAACGTGTGCGCGGAAGCAGGAGACAAAAGTCTCTCCCATCCGAGCAGCAGAGCGACGGGCGGTTAGTCCGTGCGCGAGCCATCGAGAACTGAATTACCCGGGCGAGCCCGCGTCGCAATTTCGCCTCCGCGAAATTGTGCCGCTCCGCTTTTCCGGGAATCCGTTGAGTTATTAAACGTCCAGGTGTTATTTCGCTAATTACGAAGTATAATCACGTGACGAGTACCAGGGACAAATGGAGTCCGCTGCGTGCGGGACTGCAGGGCGCCGCGCGTACGCAAGCAAATATAATACAGAGAGAGAGAATGGCGCGCGTAGCGCTGGCCATAATGCATACGGTACACCGGATTCCGCGTGTTTAGTCGCGGCGAGAAAACAAAAAAAAATGCAGAACTGATTACAATCCGTGAAAATGCGGCGCTGGAGATAGCGCGAGCGTTTCTCACCGCTCGCGTCACGTCGTAATAAAAATCGCGGCACGGAAAATTGTTATAAAGCCCGAAATGCTCGGTGTGTTATTTGCGGAATTAATAGAAGCTGACGTGAAAAAAAACACCCGAAAAATTTGCGTGGAGTCGACGATCTCGGTAATTAAAGAATCGTCTGGTTGCACTAATTACGTTTGTACGTCACGAGCAGCGCGGGAGGGCGAGACGAGCGCAAATTAAACGCGCCGCCTGATTGAGGTGCCGACCTCGAATTTTTCATCACAGCTTAATTGGTAAATTCGCTATCAGTTGATGCAGCAGAGTGTTTTGCGCCGGAATAACGAGATTTCGGCGGGTCCTTGCGGTTTATTTTTCATTTTTTTTGTTTTTTTTTTCACTTTTCCCTCGCGATTCTTATCTTCGCCGATAGCCGTCATAATTCCTTCGCCAACTATTAACGTTATCGCGGTTAACCATCGCATCGACTCTCTTTCGCCGAGCGCTGCAGTTCGATCATCGTTCGTTTCCCAAACGAAATTCACGACACTCGCGGCGTTCGCAGTTAAAAACCCCAAAAAAAAAAAAAATCCACTCCATACCCGCCGCCGTCGCTTTTCATTTCTGGTTATCGCGATGTAAACCGCGGTATCCGCGGCAAACCGACAATATAACCCACCGCGCTACATAAAGTCAATGTATATACATCGCGTGTCTGCAATTTTCCCAAAATTTCCCGTATATTTTTACCACCACGATATCGCAATTCAATGTACAGATTGCGCGCGAGGATAGAGTATTTGGGTAAGGCTTTTCGAACCCAATTAACCAACACCGCTTGGTGCCCGCGATTTTCGCGCGTTCTCGCAAAGAGCCGCACGCGCTTCATCTCCCTCGGCGCTTCGTCCGCGAAACGCGTCCGTGTCGCTCGCTCCCAAGTCGACTGGACGAGGTTAACACGCGGGGGGGTGAGAGCCAACAATATACGAATTTATAGCGCGTGCACGATTTTGATGTATCGTCCGTACGCACGCGGGCTGTATGTGTGGCTTTAAGTTGTGTGCAAATCGACAGCGGCGAATTCGGTGTGCCTGTCTATATACCGGGTGTAACATAACTATTGTGTCAACCGTGGCGCTTAGATAGATAATGACGAGCTGAGTAAAAAATCATTGGGGTAAAATGTCGTCCGGTCAAAATTGACCGAGTTACAAGCGTTGCAAGTTGAACCAATGTGACAAAATTGTCACCTTACGTTCACCTTGTTCTCACCTTGTTATCAACATGCTCTCACCTTGTTCTCACCTTGTTATCAACATGCTCTCACCTTGTTCTCACCTTGTTATCAACATGCTCTCACCTTGTTCTCACCTTGTTATCAACATGCTCTCACCCTGTTCTCACTTTGTTCTCACTTTGTTCTCAACATGTTCTCACCTTGTACTCACCTTGTACTCACCTTGTCAATTTTGACCGGACGACATTTTCCCCCAATGATTTTTTACTCAGCTCCTCATTATCTACCTAAGTGCCACGGTTGATACAATAGTTATGTCACACCCTGTATATTCAATACATATATATACATATATATGTTAACCAATACTACCTGTCTACGCAAGCACCAAACGCCCTCTAGCGCGAGCGAGGACAATAGTAGAGGACGCAGGCTGTGTGCCCCCCTCCCCCCTTCCCCTCGCCCCACTCACTCGCCTATCCCCCCCCCCCGCCCCCAGCGCCACCGTCGCGTGGACGCGTCGTGACCTCCGACCCCCGCGGGTGCGCGCCGATGTCCCCCCGGTGTTTCGACGTTTGCGTGGTGTGTGTTTTATGCCGTTACCGGTGCGGCCGGCGCACCATCGACGCGCCTGCCCCCAACCTTCCGCTTTTCGCCGCTTGGAGCGAGCAGGACGAAAGAGTCGCGGGTGTACAGAGACAGTCATAGAGAGAGCCAGGGGGCGGGGGGGGGGGGGGGAGGGGGACTCGTGGGATCTGGTGGGACGTAGAGGGAAAAATCGAGAGAGAGAGAGAGAGAGAGAGAGAGAGAGAGAGAGACAGAGCGATGAGAAACGAGTGGAGAGACAGAAACAGAGAGCGAGTTGAGAACGAAGGGGGTGTGGGGGGAGGGGGGGCAGGGGGGACGGTGAATTTGCCCGGGCGAGGTGCGCTGCCTCGTTGGACAGTGTTTAACATCGGCTGTCGATGATAATTTATTATTACGCCACCCGCTATTGAGCGTAATCTGCGTCACGTTTTACAATTTGCCCGGTTCTCCGGGTTCGGGGGGTGGAGGGGGGAGGGGGGGGGGCCATGTGCGCCGGGAGCCCCGCAGCCCTATGTGAAAGCCATGGCTGTATAATTGATGCAGGTTCTACAAACCCGTGGCTGTAATAGTACAGTATGGCGTCTATATAGTCGCCTACAGCGACTCGGCGCTACTTTTCCGCACCGCTATATACGGCGCCAGTGCCACCACGGCTACGTGCTTTTCCCATGAAAACCCATGCGCGACGGCCCATTGGTCGCACCCACACACCACCGCCGGTCGTGTCGTGTGTACTGGCGGCAGCGGCTAACTGCTCGCCGGATTGTAGCGCGCGGCGCTTTCCGACTCTTTAATTACGCCTTTATCTGATGAATGAGAGTAATAATGTTGCGAGAACCGCGGAATTACGATAGAGCTGATAGGCGGATGTGTATATAGAACGCGCGAGCGTGTGCAATATTTATAACCGGTAAACGTACGGCGGCCACGATCGGTGTGGGCAGATCCGCGCGACGTGTGCGATGACGGAACGGCGAAGTCGGTAACGACGTCGCGAACGATACGATTTTGCGGCGTTTTATTTATATTCAGCCGAGGCTCATCGCGCACGTTTACTTTATTGTTTTTTGTTCATTTTGCTTCCTCATAGACGAAGCTTTGTTTTGTTTTCATGAAAAAAAAAAAAAAATTCTAGATTTTTTTGTTGTACCCGACTGTATTACGTATTCCAATTTAGAACCTGAGGATAGCTATACCGCTGCTTCACTTTTTCTTCTCCGGTAACGCGGATAAGCAATCAGAATCTCGCGGTGCTCGTTGGAATTGGATTCGCTCTTCTTTCTGGATACATTTCTGGTTTTTGCTTTGTTTGACGTGTGAGGCGATGCAACTGCTTTTTATTGCGTACTTTTCAGTCGTACTTGGATCCATTAATTTTTTACATTTTTAAATTTATTTTCATGATTATTATTATTTAAAAAATATTATTATTATTATTATTTCTTTTTAAAATGTTATTTTTATATATTATTTTTATTATTATTAATATTTGTAATATTACTATTAATATTACTAGTGGCCACAAACTGTACACAAACCTGACCATAATTAATGAATCTGCGAGACAGTTTGTAGATTTGACGGAAGATCAATTTTCGGTTTCCCAGCAAGACGGCATCCGCTTGTATTGTCGGTCATTATTCCAGCGGTTTAGAGCAAGATGTCCAACAAGACCCGGAGCGTAGGTACTGAAAGGGCTCGGTATATACAGACGGGGTTGAGCCGAGGACGGATTCGCCGCTGGAGATTTCTGAAATTCCATTGCAATGAAATTACAACACCGGGCGATAAGGTTTCGCCCTCTGTTTCTAATAAGCGCGGGACCGCTCGACCCGCTGACGGAACCCGACCCGTCGGCGTTGTCGGCTCGCGCGGTTACCGACCCGCTTTCGCACGCCGCTCGCGCGCGCACAAAACGCCGCTGCTTCTCTCAAAGCTCTTGCCAATCCCTTCCGGGAGACCCGCGCACTTCACCCTCGATTCGCTCTCGACATCGTTTCGCCTCACTTGGCGCATCCATATTTCGGATTTAGCGCGAGACGACGCGCGAACAGGTGCCGATATTCCCACGGCGGGATTCTTCCGCTTCTGCTCTTACGCCGCGTCGTTCCCGAGATATCGCTGTGTATCTACCGCGGCTTATATTACGCTCACACACAGACAATATTAGTTTTGTGCATTATGTCGGGCAGACTGTGCACAATGTACTGTTACATCGGGACGAAAAATTGGTTGGTTCAACTAAAATCAGCGGACATGGAAGCTGCACACTAATACTAACTATACTCTACTTCACTAGGAATTACTATGTTCGGCTAGGACAATATAGGGTAGACGGGCCATTGCATCAAAACCAACCAATGAATGGACAAAATTATATGAACTAATGCATTGAAACAAAATTTTGTTTGATCTCCCCTTTATGTTGGACACCGTTTTGTTATATCAACTCAACTCCGACTATTCGAAAGCGTTTGAAAAAAAATTAGTTAGGGTAGACTGACCAATGCATCAAAACCTACCAATGAATAAAGAAAATGATATATTTCCTTATATGTATGAACTAATACATCGAAACAAAATTTTGTTTGGCATCCTCTTAATGTTAAACACCGTTCTTTTATATCAACTCAACTTCGACTATTCGAAAGTTTTCGAAAAAAATTGATTAGGGTAGACTGGCCAATGCATGAACCACCTATCAGTGAACGAACAAAGCGATACATTTCCTTATATGTATGAACTAACGCATTGTAACAAAATTTTGTTTGGTCTCCATTTAATGTTGGACACCCTTGTGTGATATCAACTCAACTCCGACTATTCGAAAGCTTTCGAAAAAAATTAGTTAGGGTTGACTGAGCAATGCATCAAAACCTAGCAATGAATAAAGAAAATGATATATTTCCTTATATGTATGAACTAATACATCGAAACAAAATTTTGTTTGACATCCTCTTAATGTTAAACACCGTTGTTTTATATCAACTCAACTCCGACTATTCGAAAGCGTTTGAAAAAAAATTAGTTAGGGTAGACTGACCAATGCATCAAAACCTACCAATGAATAAAGAAAATGATATATTTCCTTATATGTATGAACTAATACATCGAAACAAAATTTTGTTTGGCATCCTCTTAATGTTAAACACCGTTCTTTTATATCAACTCAACTTCGACTATTCGAAAGTTTTCGAAAAAAATTGATTAGGGTAGACTGGCCAATGCATGAACCACCTACCAGTGAACGAACAAAGCGATACATTTCCTTATATGTATGAACTAACGCATTGAAACAAAATTTTGTTTGGTCTCCATTTAATGTTGGACACCCTTGTGTTATATCAACTCAGCTCCGATTATTCGAAAGCTTTAGAAAAAAAATTATTTAGGGTTGACTGGGCAATGCATCAAAATCTATCAATGAATGAACAAAATGATATATTTCCTTATGTCTATGATCTAATACATCGAAACGAAATTTTGTTTGGCCTCCCTTTACTGTTGAACACCGTTCTGTTCTATCAACTCAACTCCTAGTATTCGAACGCTTTAAAACAAAATTTAGGAATCAAGAGTTCAATCATTGGCTTAACTGTTCAGTCATTTGTCGGCCTACCCTAACTTCTCTTCTTTTGACAGTCGTTTGACAGCTACACCAGGACAAAACATGGGTTGGTCAACTGAAATAAGCGGACACGAACGCTGCACACTTAAACCATCTATACACTTTCTCACATAGGAAGTAATAAGTATGGTCAGGGCAATATAACTTCGCTTCCTTCGACAGTCGTTTGCATCACCGTATTGAAATACGTTTGAAACGATCAGAAAGGTCGTTTCGACCAGCAGATTACTCGGGCAGTCTGCGCCGGATTTACTATATGGAACCGACCAACCAGTTTTCGAAAGGATTACAAGAACATCAATGTTTGTATGACCACATCAGACATCGTTTCCACAATTTCTCAATCCCAAGCCGCGTCTTCGTTCCCCACTTTTCGCACTTGGATTATTTATAAATCTTTTCGAGCGGCGCTTGTTCCATAATCCCTCATTCAGTCCGCGTGTTCGCGCGGCCTTTCATTAAAATGGCAGACGGCATCGTCGCGGAGATTGTGGTTTCCCTCGCCAGCCGCACCGGAATATTTGCATAACGCAAGTTTGTTCGAAACTCCGACGTTCCCATCGTTCTTCCAAGTATCTCGCAATCCGTTTTCCGCATCTCCTCTTCGTTATACCCGCACTTGCGTTTATCGCTCGCGACGCGTGATCCGCGATATGCGACGCATACGGCGACGCTCCGGGAGAATTCAGCGTTTATATAGTCACGTCGAGTATCGAGGAACATGTCTTTTATTTCGACGCCCCCCCGTGTGTACCGGTTAATGATTATTTACGACGTCGCAGCTTCGCGCCGTTGTCGTCACGTCTCCTCGGTATCGGACCCTCGGTACCTTCGTCATGTCTTGCATTTTAAGTGCTTATATTTCGCGTCGAAACGGCGCCGCGGGATACATCACGTACGCTTTTTGCTGCAGTGTCTGCGAAACAGTAACAGCCGTAAGGTGGATGATGGGGGTAATGCGGGTCGGCGTCTTTGTAAATAGGTGCAACGTTGTTGCAGTTGCTAAGTGGGAGATTTTTTACCTGCAAGAAAAAGATGGAACTTTTTCAGATTACAATGTTTAACACCGAAAGAAGAAAGCTTTGACTCATCATCGTCGTCTATCAATAAATAAGTTTCGTTAAACCAACATGTTGAAGCAATCTGCAAAATGCAATCTGCAAAATCCATATACGACTGGTCGATTGTCGGATTGGTTAAAAAGTCGCAAACCAACCTCCGCCTGTTACACGATGAAGTTGTTGGAGTACTTGGAAATCTACTCTAGCTCCATAAACGGAGTTTTATTTATACTTCAGCGCAGCTTCGTATCGAAACCCTATATTAAAGCTCCGCATTGAAGCTCCATCGAGTTCTCGAAACAAGCTCCATTAATTTGTTCATCTCGACAAAAGAACGTGAACAAAAAATCCACGCCTTCGACAGTTTGCAAAAGCGTTTTTATCATATAAAAAAAACTTCATCTCCGGTGATAAAAACCATTGAATGGGTCTTCATTTTCGCAGAATATAAAACACAAAGAAAATTACATTGGAAAATGTAGACAAAAAAAAATCGATGGCATCAGCTCTTGTAAACGTTTTCTCGCTACCTGTAAAAAACACCTTAAATACGTCGACTGGCCTAAAACAGTTTCAGGCCTGCCTTAAATTTTTCATCACCGAACCCATCGCGCACTCGCCTCCCATCAATATTCGAAAACCTCCTCGGCCTTCTCTCAGCTCTTCCGTCCCAATTCTTTCCGTCTTCAGGGAACTTTCCAGGCAACGTGAACATCTTGCTCCACATCAGATTTAATTCCAAAGCGCCTGTACCACCTTTCACTCTTCGAACGCCCCTAGTAGAAAATCTGTAGCGTTACATCCGGCCCAGGTCAGGCCCTAGTCAGGCCCTACCCGTGCCAACATGGCCCTCGTCAGGCCCCAGTCAGATCCTAGCCGGGGCAACATGGCCCTGGTCAGGCCCTAGTCAGCTCCTAGCCGGGCCAACATGGCCCTGGTCAGACCCTACCTGATCAGATCCTCGTCGGGCCCTGGTTAGGCCCCAGCTGGGACCACATGGCCCTCGTTGGGCCCTGGTCAGGCCCTAGCTAGGCCAACATGACCCTGGTCGGGCCCTGGTCAGACCCTAGCCAGGCCAACATGACCCTGGCCGGGCCTTGGTCAGGCCCTAGCCAGGCCAACATGACCCTGGCCGGGCCCTGGTCAAACCCTGGCCAACATGGACATCGTCAGGTCCCAATCAGGCCCTAACCGGGCCAACATGGCCCTGACCAGGGCCGAATGTAACGCCAGAGATTTTCCACCGGGGGCATCAATTGCGGTCTTCCACAGCGGGTAGACGAGAAAAGCAAGGCCAGCAGAGCGTGAATCGCGGAATAAGGAAGACGGGTGTGGGTGCGGACGCCCGGGAAGGAGTCTCCGCTGGACGTTCTCGCGATAATTCCCCAACGACTGTAGCTCAGGCGGACGCGATGCTTGCGAGGTTCGGTCCGTATAAATGTGCGCCGGGGCCCCCCGGGCGGCGAGCAGTAGCTCGTTGGGAATCGCGCGCGGGGTAAAAGGCTGCAGTGCTGACCCGCGCGTGAGAAATGGAGGTGGCGTACGTGAACGGGTTCGCCTCAGCACCCCCATAACGCCACCGGGGAGCGGCACGCGGTTGCGAGTCCCTTCGCGAAATATCCTTTCCCGGATCGCGCGGCACGTCCAGAACCGGTAGGATCCGCACGCGGCATAACACGAGCCCCGCGCGCATGTATAGAAAGGTGAAGGTAAAACGCCCGCTGTACACGGCAGCCGCGCGGCGGTGTTCTCGTTTCTCCGAGGCGTGAACCGTGAGGTGCGCGCTGGTTTATACCAACGCCGCCCGTAATCGTAATAACTACCCTTCCGGTGCTTCCACACGAGCACGCGGGCGCGGGCTAACACGGCACACCGGCCCATTCCGCGTAAACACTAACATAAATTTCCGAACGGCCTATTTCCCCATTCGTCCCTTAGGTTATACGACTCGGCTGACCGACCCCGCGCCAATGTTGACCAAGAGCCGCGCTCGGGCCCTCGTAACATCGTTGGGAAAAAAATATTGTGTGCATATACACTGCGCGAGTGTTTATTTTATGGACGACTTTGACCTGGTATATTAATTGGATTTCGAAAGTTTCGTCGGGTCGTAGATGGCGGATGATGTTGAAGTCGGGATCGTTAATGGGGATTCGTTGTCGCCTCGTAATTGCTGGAAAGCGAATTGGAAAACTGACTGGATTGATATCTGAGGTTTCTTTGAATTGGGTTCGGGTGACTGAGGGAATAAAAGAGAAAGGTTGACAGCATATTGTTATCATATTATTTGAAGGGTTTCCGCTTATTACTGTTTTTGTAATTGATGGATATTTCAATTGCTGAACACCGCGCAGCTATTTAGCTGTTGTTGTGAACTAAAGGGCTGACAAATTTGTTGGAAGAGACGTCAAAAATAAGCGAAATACAATGCGAAACCTCCACTCGAATTTGCTGTTGCCTGTAATTATCCCTCTTTGTTGGCCTTTTCATCCGACGTGACGTCGATAAAATGAGCATAATGTAAAACCAAAGATTATAATACTCACGGTTTGAAACCATTTATTAAAAGCCGGACGTAATTTTCTTAAAATAAAAAAAAATAGACAATAGACATACCGGCGAAGCTATTGTACGATTTGAGATACACGTCGCGTGCACAAGCGTTTAACGAGGTAATTCAATTACCGGGGGTTCATATTCTATGCGTATAATGCTACTATATAGTTTGCCATGGAATACGGGCGCGAGTGCTTAATGGCGTACGTGCGCCGCTCATTCATAATAAATTGAGAAAGTTCGCGCAGGAGATTTTCGCGGTATCGGAACTGTCAGGGAGCTTTGCGGCGCCGTGTTTCGTATATATTTATGCACACCGCGACTGGAAAATCTTTACACGTGTTTCCAGTAAAATGTTAACATGAAGAAAAAAAAATTCAAATAATACATTTCGATTTGTATTAAATCTTCTCAATTATCGCGATAAATTTTTTTTTAAAATAATTCAAATAATACATTCGATTTTTATTAATTCTTCTCAATTATCGCGATAACATTTTTCTTAAATAAAATAAAAATAATACATTTCGATTTTTATTAATTCTTCTCAATTATCGCGATAAAATAATTAAAAAGAAATTCAAATAATACATTTCGATTTTTATTAATTCTTCTCAATTATCGCGATAAAATAATTAAAAAGAAATTCAAATAATACATTTCGATTGTTATTAATTCTTCTCAATTATCGCGATAAAAAAATAAAAAATAAATTCAAATAATACATTTCGATTTATATTAATTCTTCTCAATTATCGCGATAAAAAATTAAAAAATAAAAAACAACGTTGCACTCACAAATCATCGCATTTGGTCTTAGCGGAATATTGCAACTCGGTGTATTCACGCAGCCCCCATGGAGGTCCGAAAAAGCCCGGCGTTTTCGAGGCGAGGAAATTTAATTGATTCGGGAACGTATATAAAATGGGCATCGCGGGGTCTCTCGTCCATCGTTCACGCTTCGACAGGACAGCTATGGGTGGAGAGCGACGCGGGGCCGCCGGGCCGCGGGATGAAAAAAAAAGCAAAGTTGACTCGGGGACACGCTGTGACTGACAGGCTTCGCGGGTCATCCGACAAGTCGGGAACACACAGGGAAGCCTATTACATGGTAGCGAACGCGTCTCCCGGTTCGAGTTAACGAAGCCGCCGGCTGCTGCCGCTGCTAACGCTCGCTGTGTTCGATGATGTACCATGATGCATGGCGAGCATGCAGCGCGGTGTCGGATTTCGATCGTCGGAGTGAGAAATCCGCGAAAGCCGCTCTGCGCGCTACATGTTAAATATTGCGGCTAATCCCGCGAGTGGACTTGTAATACGCGGGGGTACAAGTGATTCGGGTTTGGTTGAGCCGCGAGAGTCTAACCCAACATCGAGTACCGCGGCGCAAACCCATTACGGGCGATGTCGATGATTGGGACATAAATATCATACGTTCGTGAAATTATCATGTTTATAATTCTCGTTGCAATAATACTAAGCCCTTCAATACAGGGCTAAAAAATGACTATTGTTTTAATATAACGGTTAACAGAACGGTTGGAGAGACCCCATGAAGCACCATAGTAAATACATTTTAATAAAGAAAATGCAATAAATCGTAAATTGTATTTCAACCACATTTTCATTAAGCGGATGATTTTAATTTACTTCGTGGTGCCGTAAGCTCGAAAATAAATATTGAGAACGAAAAGAGGTGATAAAAAAATTATGGATTTTAAATATAACAGCTGATATGAGCGATTCGCGCGCTTACCCAGTGGTCAATTCACTAAAATCGAGGTCACTTTTTTATCGATCGAACCTGGATTTTCTTCTAGCGTTCGAGAGAAAACTCTATAACGAAGAGAATGCCGTAAGGCGGAACGCGATACCTTGATTTCAGAATTTTTCACAGAACCTTAAATTCGAACCTTCAAAAATTGCGAATTTTTGCGATTTTTGGGTGTCTGTCTTCAAACTTCTGTGAAAAATTCTGGAATCAAGATATCGCGTTCAGCCTTACGGCATTCTCTTCGTTATAGAGTTTTCTCTCGAACGCAAGAAGAAAATCCAGATTCGGTCGATCAAAAAAAAAAGTAATCCCAACTTTTCTCAAGTGACAAAATTTCGAAAAATGAGCGAAATGGTTTTTCGCATTTTTCTCGTCGTATTTTCTGTTTTTCGCGCAAACAACGCTGCTTTTCGGAATCACCATGAAATTTCCCATTGGATAGGGTCTTCAAACTTTACGAAATCGATTTTTTTTGCCCCGATTTCGAAAAATTTGAAAACCCCAAAATTCAAATAATAAGAGCAGAGCTCAAAGCTTTTCACGTGTGTGCCTATACGTCAATGACCGCATGCTAAAAACCCGGCAAAAAAATGACTTCCGCTTCCAATCCGATAATTCCAGGCAAGCCCAAAAAAAAAATGTGTCCCAATCATCCCCGCGTTTTCCGGGGACTCACATATCGGTATGATCACGATATACAGGCGTATTATCGGCGCTAAGCACAACTTAGCTTTTCACGTGCGCCGCGTATGCATCAGTGATTGCAGCGCACGTTGCTGCCGGCGTTTGTGAGGCTCTTTCCAAAGGGGCTTTCGGCGCGGAGCCGGTCAAAGCCAGGCTCGGAGGCTGGAGATCGGCACTGCTTGGCTTTTGGTCATGAGCTTCAGAGCGCCCGCGTCGTCTACGAGGATTAGCGAATGATTTGCAAGCGCGATGTCCGATAACGAACGAGAGAGAGAGAGAGAGATGAGTGGGCCACGGATAAGCACGTGGCGAGAGCGTATAGCGGGGAACGCGAACGTGAGATGCCAAAATTTATCTCGATCGGTACGGGAGAGTTCTCGAAGTTGCACACCGCCGTTATCGCCAGCACGCACCCGGCGCTTGGGAAACGATCGATCTTTATAACGTCGTCGTTCGCGCGCCGCCGTGAACGAGCTATGGTATACGCGCTACACCGATGACCAGCAGCAGCAGCAGCAGCAGCAGCAGCGGCAGCGGCGACACTCGGCACGACCATTGCCAAAGCTTTCGTGCAATGGAGTAGCCGTTGATACGTCGCAATAATTGCTGATTCAGGAAGATCGAAAATCTGCGACAATAGAGCGGGCGAACGATATATACAGGGTGATCCAGAATCCACCAAACGGGTTCGAGAATTCGAGAAATCGTCTCACCCCCGTGGAAAAAAGTATGCAAGAAAAGTGTATTTTTCGATATATCGAAAAATATACAAGTATATTGTATATTCTTTCATATATTGTACAAATATATTGCCATATATACTTATAAAGTATATTGAAAGTTATATCCCAAATATACAATTTTTCGCGCAAGTATACATGGTGTAAAAAAAATATACTTTTCAATATATTTTCGAATATACTTTTTTCCATGGGGGCAGGAACGCGTGTGCGAAATTTAAGACTTTTATTCCCAGTAGTTCTTGAATGAGAGCCAATTTGTGATAGCCAATCAGAGAACTCGTCCTCAACTTACTCTCAACTTGCTCTTAATTCGTCCTCAACTTTCTCCCAACTTGCTCTTCCCATGCGGAAATAAAGTATATGCCAGATGTATAAAAGATCTATTCCAGATATAAAAGATCTATTTTTCCGAAGAATTGTATATTTCGGATCTATTTTAGGATGTATACGAAATCTATGCGAGCAAAACATAGATCTTCAAAATGTATTTATATGTTATTATCGTCCGGAAAGTTGTATATTTCAGATACATTTTCGTATATATTTCTTTTCCGTGGGGACTAATTCGCCCTTAACCTACTCTCAACTTGAGTACGGATTAAGGGGAGACGAAACCACCGTGAGTGCGAGGGAGATAGAAAATAATTTTCGGACCACCAATGCACGGAAACTAGACACATGTCAGGAAAACAAAAGTTTTACACCAACCAGAATTGAAAGAGGAATGATGTAAAACTTTTCCGGAAACGTTGGACATCGCCGGAATAATTGGTTACAGTTTTTATTACCGAGTGAGTAGCTTCCGTCTCGCCTTAAGAGAAAGTTGAGTGTAAGTTGAAGGCGAATTAAGAGAAGGTTAAGAGTAAGTTGATGGACAACTTACTCTCAACTTGCTCTTAATTCACCCTCAACTTACTGTCAACTTGAGTACCCATTAAGAAATCCGTCCTCTCGGCTTGCGGGCGAATTAAGAGAAAGGCGAGAATAAATAGAGGGCGAATTAAGGGAAAGTTGAGATTGGCTGTCATAAATCAGGTCTCATTAAAAAACTGCTGGGCCCAAAAATCTTAAATTTTGCACACTCGTTAATGAAACCATTTCGGCCTTCCGCACGGAAAAAAATAATCAGTTGGCACAACCAAGAAATCAGTCGGCGCAACCATTCGATTATTCTGATTTTCCAGCAACTCAGTTTCGTTGTGTCAATCAAAAGGAATTGGTTGCACGAATCAAGTTTCGTTGGTAGATGTCTTGTTAGTTGCGGTAACCAAACGAATGGTTGATACAACTATTCGAGTAGGCAGGAGCACAAGTTCCGGTTACTTGTCCATACTAACCGTGTCATTGCTTCTCGAAATAGAATTGCACTACTTGTACTATCCTTATGACAAATTAACGCGAATCGCTTTACGAACGGCACAATTAAAGCTTTAATAATATCGTCTTTAGGTTATGTACAGATGCGACTCGCGCCTTGAGCGGCACAATAGTAATTTTAATAATATCGTTTTTAGGTTATGTAGAACAAATCGTGAATAGTTACCACAACCATTCGAAGTGGTTTCGGCAATAGATGAGACAGTTGCTGCAACTAATCGCAAAAAACTGAGATACAGCAATGTGAATGATTAGTTGGCACAACCAAACTTTTTTTTCCGTGCGGGACTCGTTTGGTGCGGCGATTCTGGATCACCCTGTACAGAGCGAGAGGCACAGCCACTCTGCTGCTGTGTCACGATACGAATGGGCCAATGGCAATTGCAAGCTCAGCGGGGTTAACGCTCGAAATCGGCAACGAGTGAGGCACGCAAGCTCAGCAGTGTGGAGAACTGAAATTCGGTGTCGAACCGGTGACGAAAGTCCCGGGGCTCTCGTGTTGCGTCACGATGTATGGACTGAGGCGGAAGTCAATACCAATGGGCAGTCGCGAATCAGACGTGAAAATCTTATTTATCGAATGTATAGTAATGATTTTTTTTTCGTAACTTGATACATGCGGCCGTATCGTAATACTTCTTATATACTTAATGGCGTAGTTTCCGCTTGCAATTAAATTTTAATTAATTGCATATTACGTTCCAATGCTTTTTTAAATTATAAACGCGGTTGCTAAGGATTTCGTATAAGTTTCACCCCCTTAGTTGTAATGGACGTTAATTTTGATGCACGTAATGAAAGATCAATAATAAGACATTCTTAATTACGAACGTTGAGAATGCAATTTAAATGTCTGCATTCCTGGTGAAGTTATGGGGTTGAGTTTATTACTGATATTCCTGGTATTTATTATACACGATAGTGGACGACGAGAAAGCCACATTTTTTCGTGCACTCGTTTACCACTTTTTTAATTACTGTACCGACAGTATTGCGACTCGGGTATGCAAATAATACACAAAATATGTTATAATAATTATTTCACATATGGAGATGCGATGTCACTGCGGACGTGACAACGTAACGATTTATTTAATCGGTTTAAAAAGGGTAAAGTGGACGGAATTTTTCTCCTCACCAACCGCGAGAGGATTAATTAGGGTGGAAAAAAATGTATGGAAAATCCTGCGAGATGCCTGGCTTTAGCAGTGGGAATTTCCGCGTGGCGCATTCCTTACTGCGGCGGAAAAAGTTTTCCGGGCTCAACGATCGAGTGTCGACCAGTCTATGATCCTTTTTTTGAATAAAATTATTAAAGTGTCCCTGATAACATCGGATGGACGTCAAGGTGTAGGTCTCATGTAGGAATCAAAAAGTACGCTTTTGAATGGGCAGTTTAACTTTTGCAGGCGCAATGCTAAGATTAGAACCCAACAACGAATGCTTTTTTGGATATCATAAGCATAAAAATGGAAACCCAGTTAGTGGACTTCAGTGTACTAAATGCTCACAAATGGACCCTTTGGTGTTGTCAGGGGTGTCGCGTGTGTTAATATAGACTTGCTGGCAACAATTACTGCGAACACGAGGAGTGATTCGAGGCTTCGTTGGTTTATGCGAAGTAAGATCGGATCCTATCACGATTCCATGTCCGGATTCTCCGTAATAAGGGTGATCATTACCGCCTATGCCGATCGCTATTACCGTGATCTCCTGCGTCCTGTCAAATCTTGATACATGGTCAGTGCACGGAACACATCCTTACGTAAGCCAATACCCGAATTGTCTTTGGCCTGATAACCATCTTAGTTCGATGACAATAGTTCCAAATCCTGCATAACATACCTGTGCCTGTGTGCAATTAAGCTGTGGCTAGTACAGTAGAAACCCGGTTATCGCGGTCGGTTAACCGGAGACCGCATCAATTATTCATCTCCTGACCCTTGAACTATTGTAGTATTTTTTCCAGAAATTATTGGGTATTGACTAATTATTGGCAATTCTTTGTCAAATAAATGTTCTACAATTATACTATGTATTTATAAACCACATATAAATGTTGTTTATAAAATAAATTATAAATTTATAAACCACATATAAATGTGGTTTACAAAATCGAATGCATGAATTTTGTAAATTGAAGATGTCACACGTGCACAGAATTAAAACCACATAAAAATCATAGCCACAGCTGTCAATACTTTTCCATGCCCCCCGTCAAAAATCCAAAGCAAATTTGTTTTCCATCTCTTTTTAAAATATCAAATTATATAATTCCTTATTAAAATAAATTCAATAATTTCCTTCTCTCCCATAGCTTCAGTCGTATCATTCCTCTTCCCATCCATCCCGAATCTCCGATCCTAAGGGGCCTTCCACTGTACCCCTACACCGGCATCGCGCACGACTCGGGGAATAATCGTCGTAACGTCCGGGTCTTCTCTCGCAATGCGTCTTTGTCCGGCCGCGCGGTTCATCTCAAAGTGCATATAAGCCAGAGGAGACAGCAAGACGACGACGACGACCGCGCCGTAATCCATACGCGCTGCAGAGACGTCACGGCCAAAACCGGGGGTGGCGCAAGAGGGATGCCGATCGGAACTCGAGATTCCTGCGCCCTCCTCTCGATTTCCCTGATCGATGGCTCGCGCGCGCGTCTCGCGTGTGTCGCCTACCTGCGGATAGGCGCGCGATATACCCGCCTCGGGCCGATTACGGGCGACTCATTAGCTGTCTCCACAGACCGGTGCCGGGGAACCCGCGATCTCTCTCCCCCTCCCCCCTCCCTCCTCCCTACTCCCCTCTCTCTATCTCTCTCCCGCCCGCCGCGAGTATCGCTAGTAAATCATAGCAAAGAGCAGAGAGCGCGCGCCGTATCCCGAGTGTGCTGCCTGCCTGCCTGCCTGCCCTACACAGCGGCGCCGAGCCTGCGCGATGCCTCCTCCCGAGGCAGCTCACGCTGCCGGCTCGCGAGCGCCTCTCGTGCTACTCAATGGCTTCAGAATTTCAGTACCGAGCCGTCACGGGTCAGGACTCGACGTGCCTCTCTCCTCGCGGTCGCTCCGCACGCGCCTTCATCGCGCGTCCACTGCCCACTGCCACGTTCAAAATTATTATTTTTCTGTTCTTGCTTTGTTTTTTTTTTTTTTTTTGAGTAAATAATATATCGACACGAGTGACGTGATCGTTTATGAATGAAATATCGTTCACTGGGTTCCGCACGATCGAATTGGCGATCGAGAAATCGGCTGCCTGCGGCTTGGTTTTCGGAGCGAAATTTTAAATCGTGACTTACCGGTCGATCGATCGATCGAACGGCACCAACCGATTTCCTGTCGCGACGCTCGATTCAAGCCGAGATACAACGCGCGGGGTCGTCGCGCGTATATCGGGATAACACACGACGACGAGCCGCAGCCGCGGCGAATTGGAAATGCAGATTCGCGTGATTACGCGGCGGGCCGACCGGGTGGTTTCCGGCTGTCGGCGACTTTCGTCCACCGCGACGCTGGGCCGAGGTGCTCATTGAGATGTATGAGGACGACGGGATTTGCTATTATCGACAAGGAAACCGAAATCGGTATTGCGCCGATCGCGGTGAATTTCCACTTTGAATTTGCCGCCAGCCACCAGCAGCTTCGATGATTCGTTGATTTTTTTTTTGGTTTTTTCCAATTAATTATCGCCACGAAATATCGTCGCGTGTTCGGAACAAAAGGGAACGAGTTACGTGCGGACGTTAATTTCCCGGCAATTACGTCGTCGAAGTCGTCGACGTGCCGATGTAACCGCGTGGTGCGAGCGTCGCGCGTGCAGCTAATAAAACTGTTTGCGGGCGACGCCGGGAGTAGCGCGAAGTCACGGGTGAGAAGCGCGATTGGGGCCCGGAGGTTTCGGCGCCGATTTAATTGCGTCGACGCCGCGGATAATTAAACGACGCATCGACGACGCGGCGTGCAATTTGGCCGGAGTACCCTCGGACATAAATTTGCTCGGACGAGTTCGACGGGCGCGACACGCGAAACGCCGCGCGCGCTCTGCGTCCGCATCGACCGCCCGCGAGGATCGACGGGATCACCGAAAGTGCGCGCCCCCCCTGCACGTGTAACGCGCTGCGGGTCTCGCGTGTCGATGAGCGAGCGGAAATTAATGCATCGAACGAAATTTCCGTCAAAGCCACCAAACCCGACTGAGACAATCAATCTCGCTGGCGTGATAATGAAAAATGACCGCGTGAATCAACTGGAATACGAAATACTTGGATGATGGAACGCAGGGGCTGTAAGACACAACGAGACTAATCGAGCTCCATCAACGCCGCAGCGTCCGTGTTCGCCGCGTATAAATCATTCGATTTGCGAACGGTTGGCGTATCGTGATATCGTTGCGTCGTGTCCTGCAAAAAAAAAAAGAGGGGGACAAAAAATACACAAAATAAATAAACTAACGGGTACAGCGGAGAAAAAAAAATAAAAAGCCGAGAGAGCGTCGCGTGAAGAGTGAAAGGAAAATCTCATCGATCGGGCAGCTCGGCAACGAGAGTCCCAAATATCCACCGATATATACGTATATACGTGTACATACATACATGTATATCCGCGCATCCATATACAAATTCTCGTACCGCCGTGCGGTATCGTTCGATGCGCCCGCATCATCCATATACATTCGAATCGCCGCGGCGTGTCGATCAATTGGTTCAATCCCCGTCCCGATAAATTCGCATACACGCGTGACGTGATTGTGAGCGACGAGAGACACGGGGAGGCGCGGTCGAAAAAAAAAGAGAGACAGAGAGAGGGAAAAAAACGCAGCTCGAGAATCGGACGGCGCAGCACATTTATAAACGAGGGTGGGAGAGACTCGGAGCTCGGCGAGTCGAGCCCGAGCTGACGTTTATTAAAGCGAATTAAAGTATTATTCGGCGTGCGATATCGGGGGGGAGGCGCCCATGAACGGGTGGCTCGATAACGAGTTATCGAGGTCCGCCGATCGTAAAATCGCGAACAAACGTGGCGACCGGTCGGACGCATTATTGTCCCGGCGCTGGTTGATACGCCGCGGTGTGTAGAGCGAGGAGGACTCTCGCTGGTTGGTGACAAACCGAGGTGCAAACCAGCTTTCCACTGTCTCGCTGGTCGGCCGCCTCGTCGCGCGGGAAGCGCATTTTCCTTCCGCTCGGAAAGACACTCGGCGCGACGCTCGGATTTTTCGACGACGACGACCGCGACTGCTACAGTGCTCGCCCTGCTTGCCTCGAGGGTCGCAGCCAGACGGGGGTGGGAAATCCGGAAAGAGGAGACTGAGAACTACGGGGATACGTTGGAGGGGGTCGGCGCGGATGCGAGGCTCTCGCGAGGTGCGCGATGTAGCAATTAGTGCGGGTTCATCGCGCTCGGTACGAGCGGCTGAGTGAGATACGGGCTGCCGAAGAGCGAAAGAAAGATACGCGCAGAGACGTCGCGGGGAGTGTGAGGGGCCCGGCCGACGGGGGCCGCCACGGGTCGGTGTGCTGAACGTGTTGTTCGCGTTGTTTTTGTTGCTGTTGCTGCTGTGTGCGCGCGTGCCGCGAGGGCCTCCGTGTCCCGAGTGCGCGGGTGGAAAACGGGACGGGCAAAATGTGGTGGAGTGTCGCGACGATTGTGTCGGTGTTGGGGGTTGCCGCGGTGCACTCGGAGACGCAGATATCCGATCTGGATAAGTCGGGTGAGTTACGTACTCTCTCGCGTGTACTCCGCGTGTTTCGTACGTGTGCCATGGGTTTATAGGAGTCTAGTGGTAGCGTAATATAGGGATTGATGAACGAACCCGAAATTGACACAGATATTCAGACCTACTAATGATGTAGTTGGATCCACGAACACATTTTTATTTTTTTAGTTTCGGAACGCCTGCATTTTTTATACTTTGTTACGCGTTACGTAATAAGCCTGGATAATAATTGTAATAATTAATACATTTTTAACATTTTTGGAACACATTTATTTTTTGTTCATAAGTTCATTTATCAGAATTCATACATCGCGGGTAGTCATTGTACGATGAAAACTTTATGTGGAGATAAAAATGGATGCTTTAGTTGGGTATAAAGTGACTTGCAATCCGAAGGACGAGACACGTATAGTTAATCCGCTTTCCGAATATACGATCCCCGGTCGCATAAACCATCAGGGTTTTGCCGTAGTTCGAAGACACAATGTATCGTAGATGTAGATACGTAGGGGAGACTGAGACTCGGTGGGTCGTCTTATACGTCAGGTCACAAACATCGATATTTTTCGGTGAGCCTCGAGAGCTACGTAATCTGTAAAATGTAACTCGGATACCCGTCGAATTTATCTCTATCTACACTTGACCCAAACAGCCCCAGTCTCGACTACTTATGTATCCACTGTAAGTGGAGCGTCGGATATAGCTGAAAAGTTGGAAACTACAGCAGATGTACTGCGGAATTATCCATCGCTCACTTTGTCTTCGCAACTCGCCGTGGCTACACGGCGAAGCCACGCTAATTTGTTGTCAAGTTCATCAGGTAAATGGAATTACTATCATTAACCGTAAGTTAGTCGGACGGTCGGGATAACTTGAGAGAGGTAACTAACTCCATCGATTAGCACCTTTCTCGTGTTACAAATACACGCAGAGATTCCTCGGTGAGAACGTTTGAGCGCAATAATTCTTAGGCTTTAAATGAAAAACATTAAATTTGCAGGATGCTTAGCCTTTTGACGTGTCAAGTAGAACTCACTGTAATCAAATGTGACGCATTCGTTACATTTTAAGTTTACCTTAGTACGAGGAAATTTCTTTACGTTAGATCATTTTTTACATTAGTACATCAACGGAACGACTTTCATTCCATAATAATAATCACCCCAGAATGAATCATAATTATTTTTAAATATTCTTATTTTCGAAATTAGACATAATCATGCAAATAACATTTTTTATGATTTTTTTAATTGGTCGTGGCCTGTCTTGGTTATGAGGAAAATGTAAATGTAAGCAATTTCTAACCGCAAGTGCGATTACAAAATGCAAGTCTCATATCAGGTAGTTCTGTGTGTGCCCACGTCGTATTGCGGCGGTGTAGCATCGCGGTTTGACCAAAATTAACAAACTTTTCGGCGCTTCTCGTGAATTCGTTAGGCCGAATTTGAATTAAGACCGGGAGGGAACATTAATTTTGACTAGGACGAGCTTACTTGTGTTACACACGTACATTTATACATGCGCACATGGACTCTGCGTCTGTGTGCAATAGACAAACGTATATAGAGCTCGTAACTCACCGTACGAAACTCGGCGAAGAGTCGAGTGTACTGCAAGCATTGCGTTAGTTACTGCTTCAACAACTCGTAAACTTATAGGATTGCACATAATTCAACAGCAATTTATCAGGCAAAACGAACGCTCGAAATATCAGGAATTATGTGCGCGGCGAAATATACCGTAAATTCTATGCACCATTCCGATCCCTGACGATCCGATGAAAACCGGTCCGCCGAAGAGTCCAGGTGGTTATGTTAATTAATTGTAAATCGCGGTTTTAACGTATTACTCAACAACCAATGCTGCTCGCAAATGTCGAGGATCCTCCGGTACGTTCGTATAATCCGTGAATCTGGCTTTGGAGTCCACGCTGCACCGGGCTGCAATAGAGATCGGTAAGCTCGATTGACTTCCTCGAAGCCGGCTAATAAGCTCAGCATACATACGCGTGTTTCACGTTTCAACACTGCATTGCGATACGAATAAAACTCGAAACGACAAACACAATAAATTTCTAAACACATTTGAACCCAACGCCTCGCGTGTTTTTGCTCATTTTTTGCAAAAAAAAAACAAATCGGTGGGTCCCATAGGAAATATAATATTTTATTTATTTATTTTTTTATTTTTTTATTAACAAAAATTTGTTATAATATTTTTTTATTTTAGGAAATATAATACTTAATATTTTCGTCGAAGGTGTGACTGACGCGTGTGCGTATTAATAATTACTCGAACTAATAACGCGTTAAATTGGCCGCGGTAAAATAAAACACGTCTCACAATCATCCCACATTCGCGTAAAAAACTAATTTCCCTGTCGAATCCAGCGCAGCACGAGTTACAAATTTTTCAACTGCGCAAATCAGAGCGCATAATGCGCTGTACCATCGGTCGACGGGTGTACATTTAGCGTGTTCTATAGCCGGCGTATTGTGTGTAACCGGAGAGGCTTTCGACAATTCGACCGTGGAATGAAACACGCGGAGTTTATTTTAATTAAAACTCGCCGAAAGGGAAACGAAAGGAGGGGAGGGAAGCGAGGGGCTGCGGAGTGAAGGGAAACAGGGCGGGAGAGGCGCAAAGATAGCCGCATGCTGGTAGTAAAACAATTCACGAGTATCGCACATCGGGTACAATTCGACATCGCTCGATTCGCCCGCAGTTACATTTACCAATACATGGAGTCGCCTGTATAGCCTCGCCGCTCTCCATCCAATATACGAAGTGTAAAACATCGATAGTCGCAGATATGTTGAACAATGCGCGCAAATCGACCGAAGGCTGCTGCATCCTCATCGTGGCTGACGACGGAAGGGAGTTCGGCGAATGTCATTTTTCGAAATGCTCCGCGCGCGGGACGGAAATACCGGGACGTCTCGACCGTGAACGAATCGAACAAAGACCTGAAAGGAAGTGCGTTCGTTTTTTTTTTTTTTTCATTTTTTTTTTCGTCCCTTTTCAGCTCGCTCGTACAGCGTCTCGACCCGGGAGAGTTTAATTAAACCTCTGGTCCGGTCCCGTCTTGAATTTATGGCTACGCCCTGTGGATTTTACAAAGAGAAGAAAAAAAAGAGGGGGAGAGGGAACACGTTGGCCACGCGACTCTGGCTGCCCCGCCGAGTGTGGGACCGACTTTATATATCGAGAGGCGAGAGATGCGCGGCTTCTCGAATCGTGGCGATATACGTGTTGTGTGCGCTGCCTGTGCGGAGGAACGCGAGCGGGACGACGCGAGTTAATTCAACGCTGAAGTGTGTCTCAATGTTGTGCCAAGACCCTTCCCAGTCCCTTAATTACGCTCATAAGTGCCGATTCACCGGGGCACCCGGGAAAGGCGAACCAGCCGCCGCTAGATCGATCGCCCGCGGCCACCGACACAGCGTGAGGTGCTCGTTAGAAAACACGTTTCTCGGTTCGAGCAGCGTGAGAGAGAGGGAAGTGTATTTACGATTCGTTATCTTTCAGGCGAGAAACGCGTTCTTGTTCATCACGTGCTTTGGCTTTTCTTGCTGATGCCGTTTTTATTGTCGCTAAACGATGCGTTGGGGAGATTGGGAACTTCGTGTCATGGATTGACCGAGAAAAATATGCAAAATGACACTGAGAGGATCTGGGAATGCATATCCTGGTAAGGAGAAAATTCCGTGTCGGTGTTTTTTAGACGTGATTTTTCGTATCGTCGTCTGATGAAAATGATGGAAAATTGGATCGTACGCTGAGTGACATTTTTCACGACAATTTCTCGTGTCGCCGCGAGAAACGCGTTGTTGTTCATTGTGTGTCTTGATTTTTCTTACTGCTGCCGGTTTTATTGTCGCTAAACGATGTGTTGGGTAGATTGGGAACTTCGTGTCATGGATTGACCGAGAAAAATATGCAAAATGACACTGGGAGGATCTGTGAATGAATATCCTGTTAAGGGGAAAATTCCGTGTTGGTGTTTTTTAGACGTGATTTTTCGTATCGTCGTCTGATGAAAATGATGGAAAATTGGATCGTACGCTGAGTGACATTTTTCACGACAATTTCTCGTGTCGCCGCGAGAAACGCGATCTTGTTTATTACGTGTCTTGATTTTTCTTGCTGCTGCCGTTTTTATTACCGCTAAACGATGTGTTGGCTGGATTGGGAAGTTCGTGTCGTGGATTGACCGGGAAAAATATGCAAAATGACCCTGAGAGAATATGTGAATGCATATCGTGTTAAGGAGGAAATTCCGTGTTGGTGTTTTTCAGCCGTGATTTTTCGTATCGTCGTCTGAAAAAAGTTACGAAAAATGTTATCATACGCTAAATGACATTTTTCACGTAAATTTGTCTACTGTATTTTCATTTTCCTTGAAAATTCGACTCCGCCTAGAAATTTTGCTGTTGGTTATCGACTGTATTTTTGCAGTCAGTCTAGTTTCATATTTTTTTCACCGATGGATCGTCGACGAGACATTTTTTTTCCTGCCTTCTTGTTGTATCTATAAGTTCAGTCGAAGCTTCTCCACAGCAAAAGCGCACGAAATTCTAACTTTTCTTCGACCCTGATGAACTCGCAACGCCGGGATTGGCTCGAGACGGACGCGACTATATATACGCAAACCGTAAAACGAATTCGTTCGATTATTGTTCCCGATGTCACAAACGCAGTCGCAATTGGTTTCCGTCTGCGGCGACCAGTGTTTTTACGCAACCCACACAACCCGCAGCTTGATGTTTTTCGCTGCCCCGATTCCCATGTACCGCGCACATTTTTTTACATCCGAATCGCGTCGCGGTGAGACAAAAAAATACCCGCGACTACATGGATATCGCTCGTGCCATCCTCGAAAATCAAATTGCTCTGCAACCTCGTGTCGATTGTTTGCATTGGCAAACAATGAACAGAGAAACAAAAAAAAAACAACAACAAAAAAATTCTGTTGAGTTTCGTTCTCATCCCCCGCTGTATTCACGTCCTATAAGTATCCCCGGCCTAACCCACATCGCTTGCCACACGATTGGAAAAACTTTTTGTCCCACAAACTTTTTACTCCATTCCCTTCAGAAACTGAAAAATCGCTGGGAGAAAAATAACAGCGCGGATCCCTGAATCGTTCAACCGGTATCTCCGGGTCGCATCGCACAATTCCTTGTAGAAAAACTGCACGGAGAGAAATTTCTGTGTTGAGACAACAAAGAAAAGTGACAACAAAAATCGTTTTGTTAGGCTAACCAAAATATTGATCAGCCCAGCAAAAAGATTTTTCAGCCGAACAAACGATTTGTCAGCCTAGCAAAACTGGTTTGACAGCCAAGCAAAAGATTGGTCAGCCTAATAAAAGAATTTCTGTTGTCACTTTTCTTTGCTGTCACAACACAGAAATTTCTCTCCATGTGTGGTGTGTTACATCCGGCCCTTGTCAGGCTTTCATCAAGGCCTCGTTGGACTTGCCAGGGCCCGAACTGGTCCTGAATTGGGCTGGAAACTTGTAAAATAATTGCATACACCGAGAGAAAAAGTTTCCTTGATACCAATGTGTAACGGCCCGTCTTCATATAAGAAGACGATTCGAATGAGAAAAAAGTATAGGTGACATTAGCGCAGTGGTTAGCGCTCTGACTAAGGAATGAACATTCCGGGTTCGAGTCCCGGAGATCACCATATCTTTTCTCTCTTCGAAACTTCGCCAACTCATCCGCACGACCATCCTACACACATCCCCGAATTTTCGGCCCAGCCGTTACAAAAGAAATGGGTGGATTGAAATTTTGTCATTGATTTCAATGAAATATTTCTTTAATTTCAATGAGATGATCTCCTTGTTTTAAAGAAACGATATACTTGACGGCACCCGGTCTGTCAACGTTTGGCTCATTCGCGATAAGTCGTATTGGTGTTTCTCGCGCGAGCTGGTCTGTCATGTTATAGTTAAGTCAAGTCAAATCAAGAAGATAATCATTGGTTAAACCATCGAAGTTATTGGTGACCATATCTAAGTACTATGGTACGTAATCAAAAACTTGGTGGGCATAACCTATAATTTGGTTGATGACATCGTTCAAAGAAAATATAATACTAACTTAAGGATATTATTTCATTGACCTCAAAGAAATGTTTCATAGGCTGAGATTTCAAGGAAATTTCATTGAATCAAGAAAACTTTTTCTCTCGGTGTACAGACGCCACTGAGTTGGGCTGGATTTAACGCTGCAGATTTTCTACTAGGGATATCAAAGTCCCCCAAACCCTCGTATACATCGGAAGCGATGTCTGCGCAGGAAACCGGAAACGGTGTCTTCAGTCGTCGCTCATCCGACATAGAAAAAACACTCGCTACCCATCATCCGATTCAGCCCTCGCTCGAAGCTCATTGCCGGTCATCCCGGTTGTCTCCTCGGCCAACGAGGGAGATAATTAACGTTTTTTTTTTGCATGCGACGACATATAGCAACTCGTCTGCGCTCATCGTGAGAATATGAGAGAGAGAATATGTACATCGGGAAGAAGAGCCAGAGGAGACCCCCTCGCGGATAACTACGAAATCGACTTAATGGCCCGGCGATTTATCATACTCGAGACCTGCTTGCCAGGTTGGGGAAGGCGTAACGGGGGTGGCGTGAGAAGGGGGGGGGAGGAGGGGGTTGCAATGCGCTGGAGGGTGAAGCTATATACACACATATAAATGATTCGGCTTTATATATATCCATATCTATATGGTACATAGGATTCGGCTTACCGGACTGGCCGCGATTTGCACGCCACTCTGACCTCCTGCGCTTTCTCCCCCCGCCCCCTGGTTTTCTCTATGTCGTCCGCCTCGTAGCTCCGCAAACATTCACACCGATTCGCACACACTCGGACACGATATCGTACACTTTTCCCCATTTCTCTCCCGGCGCGCGCGCGTAGCCCCCTCGTTTTCTCGCGCTGTATAGGAGAGATCGGGGTAAAACGGACCCCCTAAGCAAAAAATGGCTCTATGACAAAAACCAAAGTGTTTTCTTTATTGATTTTCACTGAAAGATTCGATATCAGTTATCAATTTGGAGCGTCGGCAAAAAAAAAATTCTGAGGTAAAACGGGCCCCCCTCAGAATCCGGCACTTTATGAGTTAAGGGGGACTTCTACCCTGGAGCACCGTTTTTCATTACATTTTTTTATGGGAAAACGAATAAATGTAGACGACTGCGGTTTTTTTATACTTGTTACTTATGTTTTAATGTATATAATGCCATTTTTTTCTTAAAAATTGTCGGCATCCCAGGTCCTCAAACACGATCATCCAAAATAAATGGCTACCACTCTCCTGACCTCTGTAATTTTATGCGATCGGCCTGAAATTGTGCATACATACTCGAGAAACATGTCTTCATGGAATGACGGAGGTTTTTTTCGATTACTGCAAAATTAAGAAAATGGCGACGATTAAAAGATTTTTGCCATATGTTTTTCGTATAAAAACAAAAAATCACGGAGGACGTCAGAAAAAAAGTTTTGACGAAGAAAGAAGCCTCAAAACTTACGTCGGAGACGGGAGTCCATTTCACCCTAATTTTTTTTTTTTTTTTTTTCAATGATAAAAAAAGGGGGCCCATTTTACCCCACAGGCCCGTTTTACCCCGGCTTCCCCTATATGTGTGCGTGCGACTCGCTCGCGCAGCTCTGTCTATGGCGCGCAGCGCCTGAACAACCACTTCATCGAGCACAACCCAACGTTTCCGGCGAGTCTTTTTATTCGCGGCTGAAGAGCGACCTGGGTACACAATGGCGTGTGCGTACAGCCGCACGAGCTGCCGCTGCTGCCGCCACCCCCGTCGGGCATCAACCACCACGAGTCGCCGGGCGTATAAGAGCCCCCCCGAAGACCCCCCTGCCCCCCCTGCCTCTTTCGACATTGCACGTCATTCCGACATTAATCCCAAGCCTCATGTGACATTAGCGGCTACGGTGACGTCACTTTTTTTCGTTGTTCCTTTTTCCTCTATTGGCTTAACGGCGAAAAGGTCGAATGTGTGCCGGGGCGCATTCGACACACACCCGAAGGAAAAAGCGTTGATTCGCCCCCGCGGAGACTCTCGTTGAAGGTTTATTGCGGATCTGAAGCTTTGCGCGAGGTTGACAAGAAAAATTCGCAATTGTCGTGTATTTTCCGCGCGTCAGAAACGAGAGTCGACGTTTCGAAACGTACGCGGAATTATTCGTAACCTGTAAATTTCGTTTTTGAGACCTTTTCACGTCTTTTTAAGATTTCTTTTTTCTGACTTCATGCGGATCGAAAGTAGGAAAACACAACCTTCGACTTTTTCTCCCCTGCGAAATAGGAAATGCGAAAAGAAAAATTCGCAATTGTCATGTATTTTTCACGCGTCAGAAACGAGAGTCGACGTTTCGAAACGTACGCGGAATTATTCGTAACCTGTAAATTTGGTTTTTAAGACCTTTTCACGAGTTTCTGTCTTTTTAAGATTTTTTTTCTGGCTTCGTGCGGATCGAAAGTAGGAAAACACAACCTTCGACTTTTTCTCCTCTGTGAAATACGAAATGCGAAAAGAAAAATTTGCAATTGTCGTGTATTTTTCACGCGTCAGAAACGAGAGTCGACGTTTCGAAACGTACGCGAAATTATTCGTAACCTGTAAATTTGGTTTTTAAGACCTTTTCGCGCGCTTTTGTCTTTTTAAGATTGTTTTTTCTGACTTCGTGCGAATCGAAAGTAGGCAAATGCAACCTTCGACTTTTTCTCCTCTGTGAAATACGAAATGCGAAAAGAAAAATTTGCAATTGTCGTGTATTTTCCGCGCGTCTTTTTAAGATTTTGTTTTTCTGACTTCGTGCGGATCGAAAGTAGGAAAACACAACCTTCGACATTTTCTCCTCTGGTGAAATACGAAATGCGATTGACTCGCCGATTTCCACGCGGTTTTCGTGCCCCTGGACTCTGACCTATCCCCGGGTGGTTTACGACCGCGAATTATTAACTTCAAATATAACCGCGAGCGAACGCCTCGTTTCGCAGAATCGGCTCGCAATTACAATTCCATTATTCAGTCTTATACATATTTCCGCGACTTCTAGAAATCACGGTAACCTCGCGACGCGCGCCTCAATAATTACAGTGTAATCGAATCTGCCGGCGGGTACGGAGCGCGAATTTGTCCGCTCGCGGAATTTCACTGAAAACCCGCGCGTTCTTTTCAATTTATGCCACATCCGGCACTCCACACGTCATTACACAGTGCGATTACCGCACGAGTGTGAAGCCTCCGCATATCCAAGGATCTCCGCTACCACAGGGGGGTGCAGGGGGGCAGGAGGGGGGCGGTCCCCCTGCCCCCCACAGCTCGGCGATAAAAAGGGAACGTAGGAGTTATCGAGAGGGTATATCATTAGGCGAGCAGACCATCGACAGCAATCATAGCTCCGCCAGGCGAGCCCGAGTGCACTTAACGAATATACAACCGGCAAAAAATCTATTTTATTACATCGCTGGAAAGTTGCCAGAGCGCCGTGGGTACATTATGCATGCCACGGTATATCCACACACACTTGACTGCCGAGAGCGACTCGGAGCGTCGAGTCTCTCTCGGTTCACTATTGCAATTACAGAAACTTTATCAGTAGCATCAAAGCACCGCCTAATGTCGCCGATTAGGCTCCGTCGTAACCGGCTCGGGGCGATACGTAAATATGGGGGACGCTTCTACAAAAAAATAAAAATGAAAAGTAAAAAAAAAATATAGGGAGTTACGTATAAGCGAGTACGTACATTAAATTATTGTTATTTACGGCGGCAAACGAAGGCTGATTTAATGGCACATCTACGCCCTGTCTTCACGCACACCGCGAAGCGAGCCGCGGTGGTGTCTGTATGCAATTATTTTCCAGGTTTCATGTTTTCTGTTTGTTTTTTTTTTAGAGCCGCGGCTAATCGCCGCGGAGGCGTCGGGGGCCGCTTTGAGGGAAAACGCGAGCGTCCGGCTATGACAGCCCGAGATTGGTTGTTTAACCTATACTAGCAACAACGTGCGAGCGAAGCGAGCACTCCTTGATTTTCATTTATCTTTTCTTGTGGTCAATACAGCCATTTAAAGCGCGCGCGTGACTCCACCCCCATGGAAAAAAAGTATACTTGAAAGTATAGTTTTTAAATATCCATGATATATCCCGGATATATAAAAATTCATATTATGTATTGTTTATATATCTTATTATATATCTGAGATATAGAACTTTCTGCCTTTATATATTACGTATATATTACGTATATGTTACTTTATATATTACGTATTTATATGAAAAATATATACACAATATATACCGCATATATCTTTTTTGAATACCAAATATATAATAAAAATATGTTGAGCACATTTTTTATATATAACCATATACATGATTTATACTCAGCATAAATATGAGATACATATTAGGTACTTAATTCATGTCTAATTCATGTCCTGTGTGTTCATGCGTGTTCATGTGTGTTCATGTGTAATTCATGTCATGTGTGGATATATTCTCTATGTACTTCTTGTCTATAGAAATTGTATCTTTCATACATCTGTTATATACAGGGCTTCTTTGATTCATAGACGCGGAATATATCGAGAATATATTCTTCACAAATTCGCTACATATATCAAATACATGTATGTTACATCCATTATATATCCGTCGGATACATATCAGATATATAGAGGATATAGAACTTTTTGCCGCTATATATAGGGGCCAAAAATGATATATCCGTTATATATCTGAAGTATACTTTATTTCCATGGGGGCACGGCGGCCATGATACCGAATCGATTTTATATCGAAGCCACCGCCGACCAATCGGAACGCTTGAAAGCTGGCTTCAAGATTTCGATATATTTCGAGATATTTCCGCCATGTTTTTTGTTAAGAAGGGATAAGCGCGAGATCGTGATACCGATAAGGCTTTCGCGTTTGCGTAGTCGCCGCCGCAGTCACGGAGAAAAATCCGCAGGGAGGGATGACAGATCGATTGTTGTGTTAACGAATTTTTTTTTGTCGCTACAAAACTTTCAGCTGCACCACGAAAAAATTGTCAGCTTCCATACAGTAAATTTTCAGGTGCCGCGGCAAAAATTTGGTTATCACTTCCTTAATATTTATATTTTTGAGAGACGCGCCAAAATTTTGCCAATCGCGATGGCGGATAGGATCGAAAAAACCGCGAGGCTCAACCAGTCAGCCGCGTTTGCACGAAACGAATTGCTGGTCCGCTTAGAGGGCTAAACAATACGCGAAGCTGCGCTTGAAGTTTTCGCGCTAGCGAGAGGCGAAGTACCGGGCTGAGGGTGAGAAAAATAAAAATGCGGGGGAGCAGGAGGGGGTGATCGGAAGTGCGGAAGGCGGGAGCGAAGGCGCCCGCTTCGGGCTTACCGCAGATTACTCTTAATCCCGCGGAGATCGGGTTAGCCGTTACGCTCCTCTCCTTCGACCGCGCTGAAAGTTTCGCTTCGGGTTTCGGGTATCGCTCGGCGGGCGACGCTTGGATGCTTAGCACGTATTTTTCCACGCGATCCGCACCCCAATTTTGACGTCTCGCGTTCCGCACCGCGTCGCGGGATTACATCTTGTAACAAACACCCGGGGGGGGATGGAATCCGTCGACCGGATGTCGAGAGATAATAGAACACGGAGAGATTAGCGAGACACATCGACGGATGAAAGTAAATCCACCTTCGATATACGTGCGTTAGTTTTTATCACAGACTTGCGAGACGTCGTGATACGATCGATGGCTTCTTATGCGTTGAAGCTTTGCCTCTTTTTAAGTACGGAAACTGTAGCGATTACGAAATTTTAAATCCGCGGTCAAATAATATCATAATTAATGTTACTCATTAATTCATTAATATTGGTACTTCGCAAAATTTACTTTTACCGAAATGAGAAATAATAATATTATTGAATTAATATTAGTAAAATTTTGCGAAATAATAATATTAATGAATTAATATTAATAAAATTTTGCGAAATAATAATATTAATGAATTAATATTAGTAAAATTTTGCGAAGTAATAATATTAATGAATTAATATTAGTAAAATTTTGCGTAATAACAGTAATAATGAATTAACATTATTATTGCGCAAAATGTTACTTTCACCGAAATGCGAAATAATAATATTAATTCATTAATCTTATTATTCGCAAAATGTTATTTTTTATCACAGACTTGCCAAACGACGTGATACGACTTCCTGCGGTTGAAGATTTGCCTCTTTTTAAATACTGAAACTGTAGCAATTACGAAATTTTAAATCCGCGGTCAAATAATATCATAATTAACGCTATTAATTAATTAATTCATCAATACATATTACCATTTCGCAAAATTATCCGCTTCGTATCTGGAATTTCAAGAATGTCCCGGAATATCCCAAGAATATAACGTAAAACCTTCCTCTACGAGGGATCAGCGAGAGTTTTTTCCACACAACCCTATTTTTCTGAACCTACCTCCATTTTATTTTTTCATTAATTATTTAATTCTATTAATAAGTAATTCATCAATACACATTATTTCGCAAAATTATCCGCTTCGTATCTGGAATTCCAAGAATGTCCCGGAATATCCCAAGAATATAACGTAAAACCTTCCTCTACGAGGGATCAGCGAGAGTTTTTTCCACACAACCCTATTTTTCTGAACCTACCTCCATTTTATTTTTTCATTAATTATTTAATTCTATTAATAAGTAATTCATCAATACACATTATTTCGCAAAATTATCCGCTTCGTATCTGGAATTCCAAGAATGTCCCGGAATATCCCAAGAATATAACGTAAAACCTTCCTCTACGAGGGATCAGCGAGAGTTTTTTCCACACAACCCTATTTTTCTGAAACTACCTCCATTTGATTTTTTCAGTAATTATTTAATTCTATTAATAAGTAATTCATCAATACACATTATTTCGCAAAATTATCCGCTTTGTATCTGGAATTCCAAGAATGTCCCGGAATATCCCAAGAATATAACGTAAAACCTTCCTCTACGAGGGATCAGCGAGTGTTTTTTCCACACAACCCTATTTTTCTGAACCTACCTCCATTTTATTTTTTCATTAATTATTTAATTCTATTAATAAGTAATTCATCAATACACATTATTTCGCAAAATTATCCGCTTCGTATCTGGAGTTCCAAGAATGTCCCGGAATATCCCAAGAATATAACGTAAAACCTTCCTCTACGAGGGATCAGCGAGAGTTTTTTCCACACAACCCTATTTTTCTGAACCTACCTCCATTTTATTTTTTCATTGTATTCAACCGTTCATTATTCAAGCTTCCGCTCGCATATATTTTTTTCTGGAAATACGCGACGCATGTTCCACATTTCTCTTTCTCTCTCTCTGTCTCGCATATCTCACCCTTCAGCGAAAAGTAGAACAAGGGTGAAATTCCCATACTTTCTTTTGCCTCATTATCTCGCATTTCCGCTTTCCTCCTTTGTTTCACCCTCCACGTATATCCTACACATTTTCTTCACAGTCGGCGCGAATGATTGGCACACGGGGGTCGCGCACGAAGGAGGTGAACGCTCGCTGCGGGTTTTCTGGCCGCAGGGTTGCGCGCGAAGAGGGTCGCGAGTAGTCGGACACGAGACGCAAGGCCGTCTGAAGATCCGCGAGGTCGTTGTATGCGACCCGCGTGCCACTCGGCTCTCCTATTTTCTCGCATCGCACGACAATTCCTCGCGACTAACCAGCTCGCGAAGGTGAGAAACTTTTTACGAGTGCGAAAAAAAAAAAAAAAAAAAAAAATTATCCTCCTCCTCCTCCTCGGCTCTTCGTCACGTAGATGCGACGAACGTGTTGACGACTCGCATCAACTCGTTATTTATTTGTGTGTGTTTTTACGTCTATCAAGCTCGACAGTTTTTCCCAACATTTTATCGCTCGATCATAATATTTCCGTTTGCCGCTCCATTCATTTCCGGAAACATAGAATTTGCTCATTAATTGTTCTCTCTCTCTCTCTCTCTCTCTCTCTCTTCGGGCCTCCGAACGCGGAAATCATGTTGGCGGTCGACCGCTATTGATTCTCGCTCTTATGCTCATTGCCTATCCGTGCTAATTGGAGGCATCGTTGAGTGCGTTAATTGCCTAATTGAGAGGTTGGCGAACGATCCTCTTCCACCCCGCGCGCGTCAGTGTACTCTGGGTGGAGCTAACTGGCCCTCGTTACATTATACACCTATATTATGTGTGTGCACGTCAACTATATGCAGGCGCAGACCCCGGGTACGCCGCGAGAAGCGCAAGAAGCATGTCTCACGATTATAAATGCGCCGTAATAAGCGAGCTGCGCGAGCGAGCCTCGTAATGGTGCAGAGCCACTTGTAAACAAGTGCGAGATCTTCGAATAATGTTTACCATAATTATGATCGACTCGTGTCTGTGTGTAAGGGACAAAATTATAGCTGCATTCTGCACTTGGTGACAGCTTGTGACACCTGCAATTCATTCTGGCAGCTTTCACGACCATGTGATAATTTTTACTACACTGAGAGAACAAAACTAGTATTGGTAACTATAAGGTGACATAAAGTGACAATTATTTTGTATAGTTAAAGCAACTATTTTTCATGTTACGATTATTATTTCGCAGTCAAAGTTGTAAATCCCTCGTTTTTATAGAAATAAAATTCATGATACAATCTGCTTTATAATTATGTTTTTATAATAATAACTCGTAATGATGATGATAATATGATGTGTAAACTTTTAAATAGAGGAAAGAAATATTAATTTCCCATAAAACTTGATGGTAATCTTATTGAAAAAATTGGGAAATACTGTTAATGCATTATGAAAGTAATGGAGGACTGTGCTTGTCAATTTTTCTCACAATTTCTTCCAAAATTGAATTCAAAATTCGGGTTTTCTTACGGCTATTCAAAAGTTTACGTATGATTTTATAACACTTTATAACGTTTTTATAATTTTCTAAATATAAATATATATACATTTTTATATATACATTTTTAATTAAAGAAATTTAAATTAAAAAATGTTATATACATTTTTATAATTTTATCATTTTATAAAATCGTAACTAGAAAATAAACTGTTGTGTAAACTGTGAATCTTAAAGTAATGGGGAGTTACAACATTGGTCGCAGTTATCGTATCAATTGATTAATTATCCTTCCCTCCCGTTACTATTTTGACTTTTTCCCGCTCGTCCTCGTTTCTGCCGATCCCAGGTATAGCGGGCCGCACATATCTCAGTGTATTGACAACCACCCTGTACCCAATAACGTTTGCCTTCTCTCACGAGGCCAATTCGCCTTTGGCGTCGCGCCGTAACGAGCTCCCGGCGGCTCCGGTCCAAGTGAGTGTTACATATCAAACGCGATCTCGATATTCGATCTCCCGCCGGCTCGAGAAACTCGATCTCGCATATCGGATCCTTGAACCAACAATCCGAATTCCGCGCCACGGCGTAGTACGAAGGGAGGGAGGGAGGGGCGAACAATTTGCGCGCACATGACGAATGAGATCGGCGAGTAACTTACGCTCGCACGGGAGCCGATTGCCGGTTGCCGTTTCCGTTTTACGTGACTGCGCCTCAACTGTAATTCGAGACCTACCGCAGCGGCCTCCATATTTAGTCTACTATTTATTCCAACACCTTTCAACAAAAATCAATCCAAACCTCTTTTTTCACACGAAAGCGTCACGAAAACTTTCGCGTTCTAATCGGAATCCCCTAGTAGAAAATCCGTAGCGTTACATCCGGGTCAAGTCGGGCCCTAGCAGGGCCAACGTGGCCCTGACCCTGACAACACCAAAGGGTCCATTTGTGATCATTTAGTACACTAAAATCCACTATTTCTGGGTTTCCATTTTTACACTGTTAAAAATGTGGTGTTAAAAACTACACCGACACAATGTCTATGCAGGTCCACACCAATCAGCGGTGATAACGAGCGGTGTTAAGGGAGTGTGAAACACCGAAATAATAAAATACATGTTGAATATATTTTGGATAAATCTGAGATATATTTTTCGCTAACGTACATTTCGTATATATCCTAAAATATATCGGACATATAGAAGTTTTCGGAAAAAATATATCTTGTATATCTAAAATACTTCTTTTATATATCTTGCATACACTTTATTTCCATATGGGTTATCAGAGAATCAGGACCTGACCAGGGCCGATTGTAACACCACAGATTTTCTATCAGGGTCTACATCATTGTAAATCACACACGGGAAATTCATCGAAAGCTCCGAAATATGGACATGTGCAGGCGAATTCGAGTCGCTACCTCGGCGCACATAGCAGCAGCGGCGATGGAAGCTCCGGCACCGGCCGCGGCGAATGCGCACTGGAAGCGGCGCCGGGGTATCCGTTAAACGCGCTTCGCGGCGGTGAGAAGTATAAATCAACTGGTCGCTATATATCACAGCATAATTGTGATAGATCGTCAGACGTAAAGGTTCGCAATTAGTTATGTAAATGCAGCGCGCGGAGGGTCTGGCTCTCGCACTCCCGAGGTAGCTACAATTGGTAGCAATTCAGCGGGCCCGCGCGCGCGCGCGACCAGGTGAACTGTCGGAGGGTTCAGGTGACTAAATGTACCGGCGTTTCCGGAACGATGGATTTTGCCCAGGAATATCTCGGCTGTGTGGACGAGAACGCTCGGCAACTCGTGGATATGGATTCGACGAAGTCGTATCCACACTCGACGCACGGATTTCAATTTCCATACTACTTTGAGAAAAGTGTTGATTCGTAAAAAAAAGTTAATTAATAAACAAAACATTGATTAAAAAAAGTTGTTTCAGAAAAAAACGTTGATTTAGAAAAAAAAAACGTTGGTTTAGAAAAAAAAACGTTGATTTAGAAAAAAAGTTGACTCAGAAAAAAAAGTTGATTCACAAAAAAAAGTCACCAGCTGTCAAGTGTTTAGTCAAGCTTGACAATTTTTTTTTCACCTTAACAATCCGTCGATCTGCTGAACCGAGAAACTGTAAAAAAAGAAATCATTGCTCCAACTAAACATTTATTTAACACCCGTTGATCCCTGGATTTCATTTTTTTCCTCTCTACGAAACTCGAATTCTGAAAATCCGTGCAAAAAATCACGAAGGACAATCGCAAACAATTGCACACAAAAAAAAATCGGCCTTCGGCGTTACAACGAAGCGTTTAGCTGCAAACTACAACTCTCGGTCGCGGCAAACAAATAACGTTTGTCTGAATCCAACATTTGCTCAGCAAACTAGCCTTTCAGTCGCTTCAACCCGACATCCGAATTTACATTTTTTCCTCAGTGGCACGAAAAAAAAAAAAACAGTCTTCAGCATAAACGCCGCTCGCGTTTCTCGCGAGCGGCTGAAGCCATCGCCACAGCCGGGTAATAAATACCTGCCGCAATATTGGAAACGAGCCCAAATCGCGGTCGGACCGCGTCCGCTTCCTCCGCGCGGATCGAAGACAGCCCAATTAGTATTGCTCCTCGTTCTCATCGATCGCGCCAGGCTGAGCGTTTAAGGTCGCTTTCCGATCATCGTCCCACGTCACGATCTCCCGAAACGTTGCGAACGTGCAGCGCGCCGAACTAGTCTGCGAACGTCAGCCCGGCGACGACGACGACCGTCGTTTCGTGTCCCTCGTCCTCATCCCGCTGGCTACTAATTAAGGCGAAATTATTCGAAATTACGAACGTCTCGGGTCCGTCTCCCTCGTTCATCTCCCTCCCCATTCATTCACCCCCTTCCCTCCCTCCCCCCCCCCCTTCTCCACGTCCCCCTCGAATCTACACCTGTCGAATCGCAGACTCGCCGTTAAACTGTTATCGATCGCCCCTTCCAATTCCGTCGCGCTTATTTCTCCGTTTCCCTTCTTCCCGCAGTCACAAACCCCGTCAGCCTCTCGACTGTATTTCTATCCCCGGCCATAAAGCTAAATACACGATAGGGAGGAAACGAAAGGATCTCCAATGAGGCTGAGGCTGAGGTTAAGGCTGCACAGGGTGGAGGCGTCGGATATTCACGCGTACGATTGTCTTACTCGCCGCTAGGAATTTCGTGCTTGGGATTCATCGCGGCGACTGCGCGCCGAGGGTGCTGGAAGGGCGAGAGAAGCCGCCGCCGCTCTCGTTCGAAGGGCCGAACGTGGAAGCTCCGCGCCGCGGCGGTGCGGCGGAGTTGCGGCCGACGTATTTATCGACGGATCACTGACGAGGGTGCGGCATTATTAGCTTTTTATTGGCTTCGAACCTCGATACGGTGAGGTTTATCGAGCGCTTCGCCTCTACCAGGGCGCTTCGCCTCTACTACCCCCCCCCCCCCCCGCCCCCACGCCCCACGCGTCCCTTTTGGTCTGCCAGCTCCGCATCGACTGCCGCGCGTCTCTCCGCATCCGCACTTGCCTGACGTACTGCGCGAACCTCGCAGTCTCTGTGAACCCCCCCCCCCCCTGCCCCCGGGGGTCAGGACACCCAGTGCCGTGCATCACCCCCTCCCCCCCCTCCCCCCAGTGTACGCGATACACCTAAACGTGAGGTGGTGAGAGCGACGGGAGAATCGCAACTGTACGTAGTACGTGGAGGGGGCAGGGGGCAGTGGGGGGGGGGGGCACCGTCTGTGTCTCTACGTATACACAAAGCTCGGCGAATTAATGAGAATAGCGGCGAAACTCTATCTTGGCAGTTTGCAATTAAAATCGTTCCTCTCCGTAACCCGGCGAGCTTCGAGCCGCGGCCCCCCCTTCACCCCCCTCGCCCCCTCCGCCAGATGTCGCTGCACTGGCGACTGAAAAATCCGCTGGAAAAAATTTACTCTCCCTGGACGTTTTATAATCAGAGCGAGAGAAAGAGGGAGAGGGATGAATGGCTGAAATGTAAACGAGAGAAGTGAATCAGTCTGCAACTTGATGTACATTCATGCAGCTCTTTATTCGAGATGTCGGAGAGAGAGACAGATGGTTGGAAGGTGAGGGAGAGGGAGGATCGTCGACGTGAAAAATCCGTTCGTTAGTGTTGAGGAAAAAACCTGGATTCTCGTGTCCTTCATTGAGGCGACGAAAGCGGAGACACCGGGAGCCATTATATTTCCGATATCTTAATTACGCCCGGGATAATTGCGGTGTCTTCGAGTGATCCTAATGTGACGGACCACTTTGAGTCGCTCGCCAGCTTCGCGCTTACTTACACACGTTACTCGACTCCTTCGTAAATGGAAACGAGTTGGCTTCTCGTCATTAGCAGCGACAAATATAGACGCGCGTATGGACTTTGATGAGGATTCTCCATCATCGGCGAGGGACGTCGAAAACGCATTCAATTCGTCATAACGTTTGATAATCTCGTTGACGCACGGTTTGATCCCACCTGCAGTGGGAAATTGGATAATCATCGAGGGCGATAAGTATAATGAAGATGAAACAGACTGATTGATGTATTAACGAGGTATGGGTAAGATGATTGGGCGAACAAAATTGCAAAATTGCTTCATCTGTTACGAGGATGAAGCGTGTCTGTATATAATTACATCCCATTTACAATGTTGCCTGACACGTCACGAGAAGAGCTACAACAATTCGTTACAAATTCGTTCGATTTTCCCCTATCGAAATAAAGAATATTCAAGATATAGGAATTATCTAAAATTATCCAAATATATTCTATATCCGCTATATATATTTTATAAATCCACCGGATATATTTTAATGAGACAGGGGAGGTGCGGGCAAAACGGGACATGCGGGCAAAACACGACAGCGTTTTTTTCGGTTTCAACTATTTTTGCGGGCAAAATGGGACAGACCCCCATTTCGTGAAAATCACGTCTATACGACACAATTCAACGCATGTAAGCGGAATATAAAGTTTTTTAACTAATTTGAGTGTTTTAAGCAATCTGGCTTTTAAAAAGTCACTACGAAAAAAAAAAAAAAAAATACAATGTTTTTTTGTTCAAAATAACCATTAAGAATGATGTTGAATATCACCGTGTAAAAAATACACGATTTTCCGAATTTGGGGGTCTGTCCCATTTTGCCCGCACTTTTTTTGCCGGCGCTGAACATTTACGGTTGGAATGGAATTTTTTGTTCAAAAGCAATCGAAGTACACTTTTGTTTTCGTCATAAAACCATTTTTCGATTATGCGTCCTGTTTTGAAATGAAAAAATATTCATTATACATTTTGCGGCCAAAATTTCTATATGTCTTATATATTCTCAAATATACTTTATTTCCACGAGAGATTCCGACAACGTCGAGAATCCGCCGAGCACGCATAGGAACAGCTGGATGATCATTCGGTGTCCCATTGATCGCCACCTCATTTTCTACTTTGATAGTCACACACAATTAACGCTTCGCGCACAGCGAAAACTGCATCATCCTCCATCCAACGCGATCCCTCTTAATCTATCAAATTTCGATCCCGCACCTCTTCGTTTCAGCATCCCCGCCAGCGCGTCGATCGAATTATCGGCCGTGGATCGAATGGCGCCCTCTTACCTCCGCCCAACGTCGCGCAGTCTGTGTCGCTATTTCCACCCGCACTTTCAACCCACTTCTCGCTCCTCTCGCTCCAGCCACTCGTGCGCTCGCTCGCAGCACACCAGCTTTCCAGAAAACTTTTCAACAGTTTTCAACGGCGTCGTTGCGCTCGGCCGGGTCCGATTGTTCGGGGATACTAGAGAAAGAGACAAAAACGATTGTGGAGAGAGGGGGGGGGGGGGCAGAGGGGGGCGCCTCGTTGGAGAGACGGAACTGGCACAGTTCCAGTTTCTTTATGCCCTGGTCGGCTCGTTCGTTAGTTCACTCTGGTTCGTTTTCGGAGGGTGAAAGACCCTGCGAGAGAGCAGGAATTATAAGGGTACGAGGGGGGGGGGGGGGGGGGGGGGAAGAAGGGTGAAGGGGGTCTCAGTATCGCACAGTCCTTTTGCCTCGTAACGAGGCTACATATCTCCGACGCTAATTAATATCCGATCCGGTGATCCGGCACGCGTTCGGGTGAACCCTCAATGCGCGACAAGAATACCCCGGCCGCATCGTTTCCCTGCCCTGTGTGTCTTTGTACCCTCTCGCTCGATGCACGTATCCGTGAAATTTCGATGCGCCTACGTGCAGCGCACATATATGTCGCATATACATATATATATGGGGCATTCCACGTGAAATCAGCAGGCCATGACCCTCACCCTCATCGATATTGTTCATTTTTTAATGTGATGTTGTTATCGACCCATAAAGACCTCGGAATTTTTTTCAGATTTTTTTACCATCGGTAACATTTTTAAATCTTCGAGAAAAACCAATTTCATAAACGCCGTTTTTAAAAATCTGAAAAAATTCACACTGATTCTATGACTTAAAATATGATTTTTGAACGCCATGCGATAATGGGATCTCAATATTTACTATTTTTTCCACATTTTTTCATTTTTTTCATGTCGCAGTTTGATTTTTAATTTTTTAAATCTGGATAACTTTCTTAAATATCAATGGATCTCAATTTCTCTGAAGATTGTAGAATTACCAGAATGTCCGAAAACAATTGATATCGTTAAAAAAGAATTTGCAAATGCATTTCACCATGATCATTATCTTTCGAGTTATCGCTTGTATTGCGAAATGCATTTGCGAATTTTTTTTGACGATGTCAATTGTTTTCGGGCATTCTGGTAATTCTACAATTTTCAGAGAAATTGAGATCCATTGATATCTAAGAAAGTTATCCTGATTTGGAAAATTAAAAATCAAATTGCGAAATGAAAAAAAAAGAAAAAATAGTAAATATTGAGATCCCATTATCGCATGGCGTTCAAAAATCATATTTTAAGTCATAGAATCAGTGTGAATTTTTTCAGATTTTTAAAAACGGCGTTTATGAAATTGGTTTTTCTCGAAGATTTAAAAATGTTACCGGTGGTAAACAAATCTGAAAAAAATTCCGAGGTCTTTATGGGTCGGTAATAACATCATATTAAAAAATGAACAATATCGATGAGGGTGAGGGTCATGGCCTGCTGATTTGACGTGGAATGCCCCATATATATATAGGGTTACGACTCGACGGGCGTCGCACACCCGCGATAATTAGGCCTCTTGCGTGCCAGGACGGAGTTTCCCGGCGACTCGATGCAAGTCAATCCCTTTGCTGTGCTCCCTCTGCCGTCGCTAATACCGTTGAGGAAACATCGCGACTGCCACCGCAAGCGCGCGCCGCCCGCAACCTCAGCCACGACACCGCAGCAGCGCAGCCGAGCGGCGGGCGAGAGACTCGAGCCTCGGACTTGCCAACATCGGCTGCTATAACCCGATCACGTATCGCTCGTTCTAGTTAGTTAATTTTTGGGGAAAATTCGGCACGCGCGCTACGCTCCCACCCGCCACGTGTGCGTGGTCGAGTTGAATCGATATACACCGAAAGACAGACCCTCAGTTCGTCGACCACCAACGCAATTTCCGGTCCCCCGGGCCCCCGGTGTGCCTGATAAGCCGCGCTCTCTGTGCCCAGGCTTTAATAAATTGGGACGTATCGGTGGTGGGCCTTAATGTTACATAATCGATAACTCGCTGCAGGGGAAATTTGAGGCTGTTTATGAGCGCGGAGTTTACGTAAACATTGTGTTTGTGTACGTGTTTACGTATGACGTACGTGGCTGGTTTACGTTGGGTAACTTTTGTCGATTCATTGTGTCAACTGCGAGTTTGAAGTTTTATTGGAGATGCGAGAAAATATCTCGCATTTTCTGCGGAATTGAAAAAAACTTTTTTTAACAAAAACGCAAGCGAAAAATGTATAGTCAAAATGTATGGAAGAATATGCGATTTTTGAGAGTTAGGCTTTAGGATTCTGTGAAAAATTCGGTAATCAGATATCGCGTCCCGCCTTGCGAAATTCTCTTCGTTATTGAGTTTTCTCTCAACCGAACGAAGAAGTTCCAGATTCCAACGATAAAAAAAGTAACCTCGATTTTAGTGAAGTGACAATATTTCGAAAAAAGTGCGAAAACATTTATTATTTTTATATTTTTTTTACATCTTATTGCAATGTATTTTTGTCCGTATATAACGAATACGTCATTAGTTTTTTTCTAAACGCGATAGTTTTCACGAAAAATAATAAACCTTCATTACTTTCCACTTTGTTATTATTTTTATGCCAACCGCGTAAGCTCACGTATGGCCTATAGTGTATTTAAAAATCTGCAAACACGATTTTTCGAAAAAGTGCGCGGAGACTTTTTATGTTTTTTTTTTAAACCTTATTTCAGTGTATTTTTGTCCGTACGTAACGAACACGTCATTAGTTTTTTTCTAAACGCGATAGTTTTCACGAAAAATAAAAAACCTTCATTACTTTCTAGACGGAGAAAACGATTTTGCTATGCCAGCAAAAAAGTGACAACATTTCGTTATCTGCTAACCTGGCAAACAATTTTGTTGTACTAGCAAAAAAATTTGTTTGTCCAACAATAAAGATGTTAGACGATAAAAAAAAATTGTTAGCCTAGCAGATAACACAATGTTGTCACTATTTTAACAAAACATTTGCTGTCACAGCAAAACCGTGTTCTCCGTGTACTTTGTTATTATTTTTATGCCAACCGCGTGAGCTCACGTATGCCTATAGTGTATTTAAAAATCCGCAAACACGATTTCTTATAATAACCTTTACAAAAGCTTTGTGAGAAACGCGCCGATCTTCCACTATCCCACTTTGTTTCTGCAGCGCTCCACATTATTCCATACGGCTCCACGCATGCACTACACGCCGCAAACGAGATAACTCCGTGCGGAGATGGCGGCGCAGCGCGGCCTCTGCACTTCGCTGTGCGAAGCGCAAAAGAGCCACCTCGGTGCATCACCCGCCGTGAGCGCGGCACACAGCGCACTTCGATAAGGTTTCTCGAGGCTTCGCCCGGCGCTCCGCGTATATCTATACAAAGGCTCTTCGCCGTTGAAGCCCAGCGTCCCGTGAAATGGCACCTAAAGCTCCGTGCAAAGTCGCTGCTCGGATCCCACCCGTATATAGAACGTTCACCTCCGCTCGTGCTTCTCGCCTCTGTTCGCGTTGCGATCCGATCCCACACGTCTTCGCCCCCCTCCCCCCCCCCCCCCCCCCCTCGTGGCAGCCTCGGCGAAAAACCATCTGACTATTATTAACCGTGAGTGCAGGCTAACGCTGATCGAATAATTTGGATTTTACGTATAAGGACTCAATCGCGAAAAATATAGGACAACCTGATTTTTCCCGCTGAAAAGGAGAAAGTAGGGGAAAGCGGAGTAACCCACATGGAAATATTTATATGTGAAATATATGGCACCGAAAAGTTCTATATGTCGCATATATTTTATATGCAACATAATGTTGTATATAGAACTTTTTGGCAACATATATTTTAGATGTAAATATTTTCATGTGGGAAAATGGACCCACCTTTTTTTGATCATCGAAAAAAAAAAAATGAGTGTAAAATGAACCACCTTCTCCGTCGTAAGTCTCGAGGCCTCTTTCTTCGTCAAAACTTTTTTCTCGCCGTCCTCCGTGATATTTTTTTATTCGCGGGCTACTTCGGCAATATTCAGTTTTTTTTCTCCATCTATTCTTCCCTGTACGGCGAATCCGTCACGACTGAAATGTGCTTTTGTGTCATATTTTAGTAATAGACCCAAAATAATAAACACTCATGCCGATCGGTAGCGTTTTATCCCGGCTAATTTTTTTTTACCGATGCTCAAAATTGATAACATAACGAATTTTTGTGTGACAAGTTATAAAAAAAAACCCTTTGGGTTTTATCATAAAGCCATTTTTTGCTTAGGGGGCCCGTTTCACCCCCGGCCTCCCCTATATGGAAAATCGATGAAAGACCATCGGATGGACACAGACAGCGCGTTTACAATCGTAGTATTATCGTTTAATTAAATTAACCAACGCTAATTGTATAGACTGCGAAAGCTTTTGATAAAATTACAAGCTTCAATGCGGGCGAAAGCTTCAATCGTATATTTGCGTTTTTGGGAATACGACATGGTGCATTATTATATCTACGCTGATTGCGGGTTCCGAGCGCTGAGCCCCGAAAAGCCGATCGCCCTTTCACCTCGGGGTACGAGTAAAACATAATCCTCCATGATCTGGCTGGTTTTTGCGGCCTTTGCTGTCGCTTCATTTCGTCCGTGTTATTTTATATATAATGGAGTATCAATCACTGCGCACTCCGACCCCGCGTCTGGTTTATATATAGTACAGCTGGTTTTAGGGATGTTTAGTCCATTGTAGCTTTTTGACCCAGTGATTCTAATTTAGAAATTTGTACCCCTGCATATTGTTAACAGTTTGTATTTGGTGATACGTCATTCCCGTCGCTATTCGTACTTTAGCCAGGGCTATTCCAATTCTTCCCGTACACATGTCACGTGTCAGTCTGCGAAACTAAATTTGATACTAGACCGCACAACACTACACTCTTAATAATATTTCGCATAAGCTTCCATTACGGGTAAAGGAAGCCCGTTTACAAAAACTTGAATATTAAGAGGCAGTGATACTCCCCCCCCCCCCCCGCGAACCCCGCGCCCGCGCCCCCCTCATCGCTTCAGAACTTTGAAACGTGTTTTCTCCGAAACGGTGCGTCGGATCGCGATGGAATTTGAAACACAAATAGACAATGATGGCAAAAGGGCATAAGCTTTTGGCGTTTCGAAATTCAAAAAAAAAATTCATTTTAACTAGGATTACAGAACCCTACATTACCGACGTCGTCGAAGTTCCCACCGGTGTATCACTGCCTCTTAAAGTTGAGATGCAAGTGAAACGTAAATGGACAGTATTTTCTGCTAAATGGTATAAAAATTAGGAAATTTAATAAGAAAGTTAAAAAATTAAGTATAAACATTTGGAACTTATCTACACACGTGTATTAAATTGAGTATATCAGATAATGAATCAAATTTTCAATACTGTAAAATCGCGGACATTTTTAACCGTGTATTTCCAATATGATAGGAATTAATTTGGTGGATCATTGTGGATACTGTCATTTTTACATGATACTATAGTTGTTTCAACTAAACTGCCTTTGTCACTTGAAACGAATCGTATTTCATACGAATAAAATTAGGTTACTTGAAGCAAAATTGCCTCAAATAAATATACATAGTTGGTATTACCAAACGTTTTTCTGAGTGCACAGTGTGACCCTCGAATTTATCTTATCTTGTAAATGCCGCAACGAAACACAGAGGACGAAGAAACAGCATAAGCAATCAATGCCTGCTGGATACCCGAAATTAATTCCCACAATCGGCATCACGCCGCACGATGTCAATGCACTTCGAGTCCCACACTGGAAACGCCGAAACGATTTTAGCGTACCTTGCCGCATAGTCGTAGCTTTCGATCACCAGCAATGACGATGCAAATAAATATATATAATGTAAAACGCCGCGCATTTATAGGCATGCACGTTTCGCGCGCGGAAACAGCTAACGATTTCACTTGTTACGGGCCGCCGTGTGTACCGTCCGCGATTACAAATATCAAATCGCGTATGTAGCGCGGACGAGAACCGATAGCGTCAGCGAAACGCCGAAAATTCTATGTGTGATCGTGGAACGAGGCTCATTGCAGCTACTCGTTTTCGACTCTCCGCGTTGCGCAGCGTTTTACGGAAACTCGATCGCGACTGCCGAAATTGCAGAGGGGGCGAGGGGGCGAGGGGGGAGGGGGGGACGAGTCCCCCATACACGCGGAGATCAAGCGAGTGTTGCCGGGAACCGAGCGGGACGGCCGAATTGAGGATTGCGAGGCGGATTGAGCGAACAAACGAGACGGAGAATAAAGGCTCGGGAAAATCTCGTCCACGCGGGAGTCGCGGTGGGACGTTGGTGATCGAATTGGACTGCGATTCGTGTTTCAGGCGTCGTCCCGTGCACATGCACAGCCGCCGGCCGCCCGCCCGCGCGCGCACACGTTTCGACCATACACTAAATGGATTACAGCTGTTCAGTACGGTGGACGCGCCGCGGCACGGTTCGACGGTTCATGCTCTCGTTATCCGCGTGCGAAGCGCGCGCGATCGAATCGATTCACCGGGCGGCGGAGGTATTTAGCACTGCGGCAACGGTGCAGCCGAACGCGGTGTATCGATTTGTATACGCGATCCGCCTTGCGCGCCGCGCGGGTCTCAGTCCATCAAGCTTTTCATCAAAAGCGCATATATTTTGCACTGGTGATTTCAAACAGGGCGAACGGGTGCAGATGTTTTTTTTTTTCTTTTTTTTATTATTTTTTTTTTATGCCATTCCGTAAGCTCCGCAAGCCGGGTTGAAATTTTATGGCCTCTTTTTTTTGGGATACGAAAAGGCGTTCGTTGAACCTCTGATCATATTAGGCATTTGAAGTCAACGGAGGTTGAGGGGAGGTTGAGAATGATCCAGACTCTGTGATGAATGTTGACAGGCTGTATAGGTTGAAACGAGAGTCACGAGCCTGCGTAGAACCTCCGAAAATGGCAGTTATTACCCATGTTCATAGCACGAAGGTTTTTAGGAGGGTCTGTATCGCAACTTGGGAATAGTCATGGTGTAAGTGCACGTGGAGCGTACTTCGTACCACTTCGTATGCGTCCGGAGAGGTGCAGATTCGCAGGAATCTGTAGTTTTAAATCAGGGCCAATTCAGGCAGAGCTCGGGTTCTGGTAGAGCCATCAACTTATGACTGCCTAACCAGGGCCGAATCTAACGCCACAGATTTTCCACCAGGGATGCTATCAGAGCACGTGGCGCACGATGTACTACCTCGTACCACATCGTACGCGTCCGGAGAGGTTCAGGCTCGCAGGAACCTGTAGCGTTAAATCAGGGCCAATTCAGGCTGAGCTCGGGTCCTGGTAGAGCCATCAACTTATGACTGCCTAACCAGGGCCGAATCTAACGCCACAGATTTTCCACCAGGGATGCTATCAGAGCACGTGGCGCACGATGTACTACCTCGTACAACATCATACGCGTCCGAAGAGGTGCAGATTCGCAGGAATCTGTAGTTTTAAATCAGGGCCAATTCAGGCAGAGCTCGGGTTCTGGTAGAGTCATCAACTTATGACTGCCTAACCAGGGCCGAATCTAACGCCACAGATTTTCCACCAGGGATGCTATCAGAGCACGTGGCGTACGATGTACTACCTCGTACCACATCGTACGCGTCCGGAGAGGTTCAGGCTCGCAGGAACCTTTGAAGAGAAAATAATGTCTGCTCGACGATTCGACTCGGCACTTTCCGTCTCTATCTCACCGGGACTGGATTCCACTCCTGTACATTTCGTTACAATATAACCGGGCTAGAGGGGGTGTGGTGCAGGTTGAGAGGAGGTCATCGAGAACGAGAAACGGAGCTGTAGAGCCGATTTTGCCAGGAAGTACACCGTGGAACTACGTCGAGAGAGAGCGAGCCACTGCGCTCTAGTGCTTCCTTCCTGGTAACTATGAAACGAAATTGCGGCTCGCTATCGCTTCACCAGCAGACCCGCAGCCACGGGCACGCTACATCGAATCATACGGAGGAGCGCGGCGAAAGGGGGACAGACGAACGCGGGCTGGAAAAGTGATAGAGCGAGACGCCGACGCCGGGGAAAACAGACGGCGGGCAAGGTTTGGAAGCTCGTGCACGTGGCGCGTGGTTCTCGGGGGTTTAGTTGAAATTCGAACCGGAAAGATCCAATCGCGAATTCTAGTCGATCATACTCGGCTGTACCTGCTGATCGGGGAACAGAGGCAATCGGATCCTCTCGGCCGAACCGCCGCTATCGCGGAACCCTATGAAAAATCTTCGACGCAGCCTCGTGCATACCCGGGACGTACCCGCTTTAAAGAGGTTGAATTTATTTGCGAGGCTGAAACTGTTGGACGCAGGTGGAGTCGTAAATAAAAAAGAAAGATTGAAGGCGTTCGTTAAAATCGACGCTGGGATTTGTTGTTCGATGGGATATCGACTTTGGCTCTGACTTTGGTACCGAAGCTTTTTCGCATCGGATTGGGGTTTCAAGCTTTATGAAATCGAGAAAGAAAAATGTCGCAAAAAACGCAAGGGCTACGTTTTTCACTAATTTTTTTTTTTCGCGAAAAACGCATAAGGATACTTTCGGCTTCAAAATTCTGTGAAAGATTCAGAAATTAAGTCGCGTTTTCCGTGACGTCGGAATTCGTAGATCCGTCTGTCGGTCGAAAAGCGCCAAAATCATCCCTCGAATTTTTTCTTCTCTCGATATTAACTTTTCGGCTCCGTCGTCGTTCGCAAGTCGCGTGTATTCCATCCGCCCACGAAAAAGTCTTTCAACAAAAATTGTGGGATTTGTGCCGGCAAATAAAAAATTCGTCGACGACTCACAGCGGGCGAGTCCCTCGAGGTCATTAAGAACCGACGAAAAAAGGAGATACATAAAATATGAAGAAAAGCGCGAAAACTTTTCGACAAAACTTTACAAGTTTGACGGAAAAAATTCGAGAGGGATGTTGGACCGCGCGCGAGTGAGATACGATCGCACCTAACCCGCACTCCCCGAGCATAAACGATTCGCGCGTTCGCTCGGGGGTTCTCGTCGCAATATAAGCTCACCGGTGAGATATTCGCCGACGACACACGTATGCATACCTACGTTTGACTCGGTACGAAATGAGAAAAAAAGAAGAATAGAAACGCGAGTATAACGTATCTGCCGGTCTCCTTTTTCCCCTAGCCTATGGCGTGTCTACTATATCACGTATGTATGGTGTGGAATACGAGGGGGAATATTTTTTTTCGACCTTCGCATGTTCCACTTGGAATAACGTAAATTCGGCTGGGGTGGAAAAACTGGCTGCAGGATCCTTGTGACTTATTTCCCTTCCTTATCTCTCTGGTTCTCGTCGTTTGATCGCTGGGAGAAAAAACCTTCGGAAGCTCTAACGATTTTTCGGACACTCCCTCCCTGACAACACCAAAGGGTCCATTTCTGAGCATTTAGTACACTAAAGTCCACTAACTGAGTTTCCATTTTTAGGCTTATGATGACCAAAAAAGCATTCGTTGTTGGGTCCTAATCTTAGTATTACGCCTGCAAAAGTTAGACCGCCCATTCAAAAGCGTAGGGTAGAAGCACCGGTTGTGGCCACTGTACCAGTTGTGGCCATTTTCCCTGTAATTTATTTCAAATTGTTGCTTTTCTGTATTTTCATGTTGATACATCGAAAGTATCCATAGAGGTTAACAAGATTATCGATACAATTTTGTTTCATTTTAACAGTACAAATAATGAAGTCCTTTCGAACTCGGTGGCCACAACTGGACCAAAGGTGGCCAAAACCGGTATTTCTACCCGACTTTTTGATTCCTCCATGAGACCTACACCTTGACGTCCATCCGGTGTTATCAGGGCTGGGACTAACTTCGTCGCAGAAGAAATTCAATAAAAAGGCGGGAAGAATTTCCGAGACAAGGAGCGGTGCGGCTCCTGTGTATGGTGTAGGCTTGGCCTGTAGGATGACTCGAGGTGAGCAAGATACCGCTTGTAGGTGACGGCGACGGTGGCGTCGGCCATGAATAACAGGACAGCCCAGGGTGTCAACGATATATCGCCCTCGTGAAGGTCTAGTGACTCGCGGTTACCGGTCTGGTGGATGATGCACGGTCTGAACGTGCGCGCGGTTCGACCCCCAAACCCCCCCGAGGCATCGAAAAGCACAAGCAGCAGAAACCCCCGGCATGCCCTTCGACTTGCCGCAGTTGGCGATCCACCGTGGAATTCGGATTCTCAGCGCAAGGAACCCCCGGGGCCTTCGAAATGCGAGATGTGTGTTGCGCGGACCAGGACTTTTCATTTCATTCGCCTCCATAACTCTTTCCAAGATTTCGAGCCGGAGAGAGATATTGCCTTGTCTGTGCAGAGGGAACGTCACAGTTTATTTCTCAACAATATCGTTGTTACCGGGCATCGAAACCTTGCTGACATTCTGTAAAACTTTGATTGGAAATTGGTCTCCAAATCTCAAAATTACTTGGTTAATGAATTGCTTCATTAGAGTCATCGACAATTTCTTCCATCAAAAACGATGCATCCAGATGCAAGTAAAAAATCATGATTCGTTTCATACGAATTTCATAGAAATCATCGACACCTCTTGGTGTCATTGTGACGAACTTTGATTGGAAATTGGTCCCCAAATCTCAAAATTACATGGTTAATGAATTGCTTCATTGGAATCATCGACGATTTCTTTCATCAAAAGCGATGCATTCAGATTCAAGTTAAAAATCATCATTCAACTCATACGAATTTCCTAGAAACATATGTCTTAGTTTTAGCTATTGGTAAAAAATAAATCTGGAAGGAAAGAAGCTATACGTACGGCCTCGAGGACGAAATTCCAAAACCCACAAACACAAACAAGTATCCAAGCTGCTGGCCGCATACTGCATTCCAAATATGTGTCCAGGCATCCCGACTATTTTCGTAGCAAGTATGGCAGGTGGGGGGCCTCCAGTGACAATGTGACGACTATGACGAAAGCCGAGTTACGTTGGAAATATCCTCGCGTCTTGGGAGGGCAGGAGTAGCGACTGGAGGAAGAGATGAAACCTGTGTGTCTATATACATGTATATTTATTATACATGCATAGGAGAGTGGAAAGAATACCCGAGCAGCCGCGTGGCCGAGCACCCGATCGCGTGTCAACCCTCCTCGCGCTCCTTTGCATCCCCCGTCGTCCTCCAGCGCCGCGATACAGCCTGTGTCGTATGCCGCGTGTCCGTTGGAGGGGGTTAAGAGTGACTGAGCACGTATGCCCTGCACGCAGAGCCCATAAATAGCGTTGTTGCGAAAGCGAGAGACTCGGCGTTGCGACTAGGCTAGTCTAAAGCTACTGTTACTCACTCGGGTGGCATGCAGCGAAGAAGCGCGCGTGGAAAGTGGGCTGCGAAGCCTGTGGGCCACACCGGCTTACAACTTTTCCTACGCCACCGACCGATATTGCGTTATCACTCCTCTGTGTTGCCTTCGGTATAAGCGTGCGCGGAATGAAAGAGCAGAGGGTTGAAGTAAGGGCGGATCCTCACCCTTCTGTGTCTTCCCGCTTTCACCACTCCGAAGGCAACTCGAGACGAAATTTAAACTCCGAGAGAGGCTGGAGAGCGAGCTTCGTCGAATGTGGATTACGTATCCATTGACACGTGATCATGATAAAGTGGATGAAGCGCTTGATAAAAGTTGCAAGTTCCAGTTGCCAGGATTCTTCGAAGACTGGTAGTTGGATGAGGCCATTAAAATAATGTGCTTCACTGCTGTAAGTTCACAAGACGTATTTCTTTGCATAGAAGAATTCGTTAAAAATGTCGGTAACGATCTAACCAGGTTTCATACAAACGATTTTATGGATGATGAACTCTTAGTTTGAAAAACGTTGATACACGTTTTGGAAATCTGTTTGTCTATGCGTTTGTGTCTTGATTCATCTCTCAGTTTGGAAAATGTTGATACATATTTTGAAAATCCGTTTGCCTAAGCTTTTGTGCCTTCATTCATATCTTTGTTTGAAAAATGTTGATACATATTTTGGAAATCTTTTTGTCTAAGCCTTTGTGTCTTGATTCATCTCTTTGTTTGAAAAATATTGATACATATTTTGGATATCTGTTTGTCTAAGCCTTTGTGTCTTGATTCATCTCTTAGTTTGAAAAATGTTGATACATATTTTTCAAACCTGTTTGTCTAAGCCTTTGTGTCTTGATTCATCTCTTAGTTTGAAAAATGTTGATACATATTTCGGAAATCTGTTTGTCTAAGCCTTTGTGTCTTGATTCATCTCTTAGTTTGAAAAATGTTGATACATATTTCGGAAATCTGTTTGTATAAGCCTTTGTGTGTTAATTCATCTCCGACGATATCCGGACCTTCCTGATCGAAAAACCAAATCCCGCATTAAATATAAAATTACAGAGCCCAGAAAAAGTACGTGGTCGACAATTGTTTTATTTTCGCCAGCACGTTCGGTGGGCCGACCTAATTCAACACCTGACACCTCGCACCAAACTGATTGGTTACACCGAGAGCCCAGCAGCACCGGTGATCCGAAGTTGCCGTGTCAGTTGGTTACCATTACCACCGGCGATTTTCCACCAACGCGACACAGGTCCTTCGACCCCAACTGAGTGCGGATGGCGTCGCGCCAACCGCTCCGCTCGCTCGTTGGAATCCATTGGTCAGTCATTCGGACTGCCTTTTATTTTTTCTTGCCTTCCGTGCACAAAAATCGAGAAGCGACTGTGCGCCGCGAGCCCCCGAGATACCGTGGGGGGGTACAAGTGGAGCAAAGCGCACCAAGCTGTGCAACCTGCACCAGCCGCAATGAAAGATCGGCGAAAGATTACCGCACGTACAGCTGGCACGCCATTTTCCTCGGCACCAGCAGAAACAGCCGCCAGCCAGCCAGTGTACAGCGCGGCAGAGAGGCGAGAGAACGAAGCCCCCTCGGCGCGGGGGGTTCGGCATCGTGCCACGTTTGCCCTCCAACCCCTACTCGACAACCTGCCCGGCTCGTTCGCTCACCCGTGGCCGCTCTCGGCCCGGCTTTAAGACACTCGATGCATGCGCTCCATGCGCGGGCAATAGGCACTCCGGCCCCGGCTACAGGGGGATCGTATATAAATTCCCCGGCAACTCTTCCATTCTCTATCTATCCATCGTATATCGATGGTAAGCGGAATCTATGACCTCGAGACGGGAAATCCGAGTGCTATGGTATAGACACCGGAGGATGGATCGCTGCCCCGTTGTGCCGTGTGGAAGGTACGCCAGGCCGTTTGATGCTTTGACGATAAATCCACTTGTATCGATGTATGAGAGCCCTGGAAAAAGTTGGGTACGTGTTTAAATTTCGAGGCAGTCGCGCGTGGACGTTGGTTTGCCTAACCCTGTGAAAGCAGCAGCGTTGCAGGCTTTTGATGAACAAGCCGATCAACGGGATATACATTATTTTTCTGATAACACCGGATGGAAGTCTTCATATAGGATTCTGATATAGGATTCTGAAAGGACGCTTTTGAATGAGCGGTCCAGCTTTTGCAGGCGCAATGCCAAGATTAGCACTCAATAAGAAGGCTTTTTTGAACGTGATAAGCTAGAAAATGGAAACCTAGGTAGTGGACTTTAGTGTACAAGATGTTCACAAATGGACCCTTTAGTGTTGTCTGGGTTTGCAGTGAAGAAGCTATGAAGAGAGTATAGACTAGAAACCCTAACTCGTCATAAAACCGACAAACCTCCGCCTTCCTTTTCGTGTTCGGTCGTCATTCATCCAAACCCCGTCACAAGTCGCAATGTGTCTTGCAGGAGTTCCGATGGTTATAGATTTTGTTTTCGTACTTCCAGCCCGCGATGTTTTTGAGATAAAAGAGTTAATGCAGTCACAGGCTTTGGCCACTTATTACACGAGTTGCCGTGTACACACATAGGTAAAATCCAGAACTGCTCACAAATGTACTAAATGCTCACAAATGAACCCTTTGGTGTTGTCTGGGTTACGGTGAAGGAGCTATGCGGAGAATAGACCAGGAAACCTAACTGTTCATAAAACTGACGAACATCCGCCTTTCATTTCATGTTCAGTCGCCATTCATCCAAACGCCGTCACGAGTCGCAATGTGTCTTGCAGTAGTTCCGATGGTTATAGATTTTCTTTTCGTACTTCCAGCCCGCGATGTTTCTGAGATGAAAGAGGTAATGCAGTCACAGGCTTCAGCCACCTCCAACACGACTTGCCGGTGTATACACATAGGTAAAATCCAGAACTGGGCTGTGTTCGGATGTGGGGAACCGAGGCAGCCGTCCGTCAAAATGATGAATTACCAAAAAGTGCTGGTGTACAGCGGACCGCCGCTATGCTATATATATATATGTTCACGTGAACGATGATAACTTGCGATTAAAGTCGAGCGAGAGTGGAGAGAATTTGTGGCAACCGCCGCCACCGAGCGGGCCGCTATCTCCATCTTTCTTGCCCCGTCGGGTTCGCCACTCCGATGTGTCTGTGAAATTGTGGCGCGGATGAGAGCGGCGTCATTGCGCCTCGGCAGCTGGGCCGCCTGGCTGGCTCGCCGCTCGGAAGATGTTGCATGTGCTGTTGCTCCGCGGCGCTGGCTGTTATCCTCCGGGCCGCCACGGTAAATGATGTTCTTGAAGGGGTTGCTTATTAGTGCCTCGGTCGGTGGGGCTCGCGGAGTCGGCTTCTTGCGGCTGAGAGGTCGGTTTCCGGTTGCCGCTGGCTCGAGCCCCGCACGCTAAAGCCGTGCAAGACTCGGCGATGCTGCTGCTGCTGCTGCCGCTGTTGCGGGGTCGAAAAGGGAATGACGCTTAACGAGAAGCGGAGGATGCTGGAGGAGAGAGCCTTAACCTCGTCGGCCGCCGCGGGGAGGCCGGCATCGCGTTTCCCGTTTCGGGCTGAGCGAGAGACGAGGAAGGGGCGATCCGACGAGGACGAGGAGAAAAGCGTCGCTCTGCCAACCACCGGATACTTCGGAACCCCCCGCTTCACCCTTCCGGAGCAACCACCCCAAACGCCGCGGCCGTGCCAGAAGCTTAGTCGCGTTAGCCAAGATGTTTAACCCACGAAACTGCAACCACCGACGAACCCTCGGCTACCGCCTCCTCTCCGTCGACCGTCTCTCTCTCTCTCTCTCTCGCTCGCGCGTTCAAGAACCGCGGGATTCGATGCTCGACATCGATTATATATGCCTGACAGATTGCCCGATGGAGTTAACGAGACCTCGTTTTTTTGTTGTTTTTTTCGTTTGCGGGAAGTTGAAGCGGGAGGATAATGAGTTTTCATTAATTATTTTTCACCGCGGTGAAATTTTTTTTTCTGAAGGTAAAAACGTGTAAAACGAAGAAGATAACAATTCTGGCTTGTTACGAATTTTACCACGGGTTCGTACACATGAACCGTTCAAACGGACGTTTATTGAAACTGATAACAATTATTAAATGGAATAATAATCAATAATAAAATGGACAAAATAATCAAATGAGAGTAAAATAGAGAAACAAAGATAATTACTTACAGACGAATTTACGAGGAATAACTTACAAGTATAACACGGTACTGAAAGCATACTACTTAAGATTTGTTATTAACGGTTCGAAGATTTAAATACAAAGTAAATCAATTAAATCAACTTAATACTAGAGAATTATAATTTGAAGTAGCTTGTTCAAGACATGATTAAAGAGTGAATGATTTCGGCGATCCGATGCGCCAGGTAAACTCCAATGCACCGGTTCGGGGCCGTGGCGTGTTTTATGTTGTGCTGACACTGAAAGCGCTGATTTTATCACAAAAATGCGTTATCGTCCGGCATTGAATTAATATTAATATTCATCTTAATATTAATTATATAATATAATGATATAATACTAATTTTAATATAATAAATACGGATTATTATTCACGGACATTCGGGCGAATTATTCCGATATAAAATATAATTTGAATTATAATGTAGGAAAAATTGCCAGTACGCAACATGGCATAAACAGGAGTTTGATAAGCATACCTGTTTAGAGGGATTTGACATCTTTTGTTGTCGTATTATTTCCATAGTCTTTGTCAACGTGAACTTCTGTTTTTGTTTTATTCCACCTCAGCCACCTGGGATTAATATATCCACGTTGTTCAAGATGCTATATACCTACTTATTTCTATAGACACGACCGACCCGCGCGACCTCTTCTGAATTTATGGAAATTAAAAGTCACGACTACTTGAACTCACGTAAATATTTAGAGACCCGGGTGAAAAGCTCGGCGGGAGGAAACGTCGTCATTGTCGGTGCGGGGGGGAAAGTCGAGGACCATCCGCGCGATTCTTCGGCGGTTGTCTGGGCGAGCGAGAGAGCTGCGAGAGAGATCTCCGACGTGGTCGGAAACTCCGTCGTCCTGGCGAAGGCGGTAAAGCCGGCAGAAAACGGTAAGGACCATCCTGGGAGCGCTTCGTCATCTCTGATAACTCTCTTGGCACCCGAGTCTCACGAATCCCGCAAGCTGAGATTCCCGGCGACCGAGCTTCCCACCCCACACCGCACTCCAACACATAACCTCGCGCTTCGGTTATCTCTGTGTCTGTCTCCTGGAATATCAGACTCGTCCCACCCCTCCCTCTCTTTTTTCGTCTCCGAACTCGGGACGAGTCTGTAGATCCAAGCGTGCTGCGCCCTTTTGTTTCAGTGACTTTTGACACATTTCAAAGTCGCGTTACTTTTTGCCCGAAGCTTTTAGCACGTGGAAGTGGGTAACATACTCGAAATTTGGGAAAAATGACTTTGGGAAGGAAACACGGAACAAGCGAACTTCGCGATGTAAGTGGATTTATAGTCCCCGGCTTCCGACTTCAACGTGATTTATCACGGCTGCCCGGCGCTGAACGACGAAGGTCGTCTCGGCTGCTGAAGAATTTTCGGTGGAAACGCGATTCGCTTATTTGAATGCGAAAATACATGGGGATTGATGTAGTCGTGTGTTACTTCGATCCAATTAAAGTTTTTCCGCGTCCAATTTCCACGACGTCTTCAATGTGAATCCGGGCCTCGTGAATACGAGTCCACTTTGCATACTGCCGGGGACGCAGCGAAAGCGGTGAATACGGACTACCGAAGTGGATGGGCCTGGGCCCGCTGCTCCCAGAGGCAAAATCACACTTCAGGATCCGGGCAGTATTTACCCGAAAGTTTCACAAGACGCTGGGCTTGAAGTATTTTTCTGTAAAATGTTTGGACCTCATTTGCGAGCCTCCGGACGGAAACTGTACGAAAGTGAAATGAAAAGGAAGTTGGAGGGGAAATTCAATCTCGCGTACGAATTTATGTCTGCACACACATCGAGAATTTTAGAAAAAAAAGTTGACATGGTGGGAGGAAAAATCCAATTCGTACTACATGTGAATGCGGTGAAAACGCCACTTCCGCTTTTTGTTGTGAACTACACTGCCATGAATATGGAATCCATGGTACACGAAGGATTTGTTTTTTCAGTTACTTCGATCCAATTAAAGTTTTTCCGCGTCTTCTTTCCACGACGTCTTCAATGTGAATTCGGGCCTCGTGAATACGAGTCCACTTTGCATACTAGCGGGGTCAGAGCGAAAGCGGTGAATACGGACCAGCGAAGTGGATGGGCCTGGGCTTGCTGCTCCCAGAGGCAAAATCACACTTCAGGATCCGGGCAGTATTTACCCGAAAGTTTCACAAGACGCTGGGCTTGAAGTATTTTTCTGCAAAATTTGTTGACCCCATTTGCGAGCCTCCGGACGGAAACTGTACGAAAGTGAAATGAAAAGGAAGTTGGAGGGGAAATTCAATCTTGTGTACGAATTTATCTTTGCACATACATCGAGGATGTTTGAAAAAAATTGACATCGCCTAACATGAATGGTGACCACAGGAAAATGTATGCGCTTACATGGCAGGAGGAAAAATCCAATACGTACTACATGTGAATGCGGCGAAAACGCCACTTCCGCAGGAGGCTTTTTGTTGTGAACTACAACGCCATGAATATGGAATCCATGGTACACGAAGGATTTGAGTTTTCAATGCGGAAGTCGATGTCATAATGCCTGGGTAGATAAGAAAATTCTGGAGCCGTCGGGTCAGCCGAGGACCGAAAATCGGTTTCGTCATACATCATCATATTCATCGTAACGAAATTCACATCTTCAGATTCGTATCGAAAAATTCATCTCTTATCGTTTGACTTCTTGCCGCATAAATTTTCTGCAAGCTGAACTCCCCTCGCCGGAAACATTAAAGCGAATTCCGCCACCGTAGGTAAATAAATATCCAACTGGAAAAGCGAAGCGACGGAACGAAGCGTATCAATTGGGTCAAAAGTTCAAAGGTGACGACATATATTTTTTTTCCAAATATTGAAGTTCGACTCTCGACAAACTTGCAGTTTTATTTGCTGCATAAACAGGTTTACATTTTCTGCTCAGGTCATAATTTGTACCAGCTTTAATAATCGACACTCTAAAAATGATTAAGTTGAGAAAATGGACTGTGATTATTTTTCGAAATTTTCGCCACTTCGCTGCCAATCACTGTATTCACCACTTCTCAAGTAACTCCTGGCTTCGTTGCCTGCAGTCGCAAGGTTGCTGCGACGGAAAAGTCCAGCGCGTGTTTTAGGTTTTCGCCTCATAGATGCGCCACAGCCGTCTCCCTTTTTCCCGAACTTACCTCGGACTATTTCTCTCGCTTTTGCCTTCTCTCTCTCACTCTGACGGGAAGAAGCGATGAAAAATCACCGCGTGCCAAAGGCCATGGCAAACATAAATTCTTTGGCGTGGCTGTTCGGGCGTTCGCTCCGGTCTGGACCGCCGCGCGGCGATATCGGTCGATGACGACGCGGGGGAGACCAGCAGGAGCTGTTTATCAAGACTCTTTCACCTTCCACGGCGAATAACGCCGGCCGTCCGTCCCGGGTCTATTAATTTCAGCCTCGTTTTTCCTCACGGTGGTCCGCCGCAAAGCCGCACAGCCCTTTTTCGGCCGAATTGCCCGCCGCGAGAGAAAAACGTGCGAGTAGAAAAATTCCCGTTTGAAACACGGAGAAAAATAATCAGGGGTGATGACAAATCTTTTGCTGTATTAACGATTTTTTTTTGTTATCGCAACAAAATGTTTCGCTAACACAGCAAATTTTTAGCTGTCGTAGCAAATCTTTTGTTGTCATTCCGTTAATATTTTTCAGTGTGAAGAGTTTCCCGTAGATTTCTTCCCATAAACAAGCGACGTGCTTTGCCGTCACTGAATCAAAGCGATTTCACCCTCAGCAAAATATCCGTCTCGTTGCTTATTATTGTCTCGTTGCTTAGAAAAACGTGCGAGTAGAAAAATTCCCGTGTGAAACACGGAGAAAAATAATCAGCGGTGATGACAAATCTTTTGCTGTATTCACGATTTTTTTTTGTTATCGCATCAAAATGTTTAGCTACGCACAGCAAATGTTTAGCTGCCGTAGCAAATCTTTTGTTGTCATTCCGTTAATATTTTTCTGTGCGAAGAGTCTCTCATAGATTTCTTCCCATAAACAAGCGACGTGCTTTGCCGTCACCGAATCAAGGCGATTTCACCCTCAGCAAAATATCCGTCTCGTTGCTTATTATTGTCTCGTTGCTTAGAAAAACGTGCGAGTAGAAAAATTCCCGTTTGAAACACGGAGAAAAATAATCAGGGGTGATGACAAATCTTTTGCTGTATCAACGATTTTTTTGTTATCGCATCAAAATGTTTAGCTACCACAGCAAATTTTTAGCTGCCGTAGCAAATCTTTTGTTGTGATTCCGTTAATGTTTTTCTGTGTAAAGAGTCTCCCATAGATTTCTTCCCATAAACAAGCGACGTGCTTTGCCGTCACTGAATCAAGGCGATTTCACCCTCAGCAAAATATCCGTCTCGTTGCTTAGAAAAACGTGCGAGTAGAAAAATTCCCGTGTGAAACACGGTGAAAAATAATCAGGGGTGATGACAAATCTTTTGCTGTATCAACAATTTTTGGTTGTTATCGCAACAAAATGTTTCGCTAACATAGCAAATTTTTAGCTGCCGTAGCAAATCTTTTGTTGTCATTCCGTTAATATTTTTCAGTGTGAACAGTTTCCCATAGATTTCTTCCCATAAACAAGCGACGTGCTTTGCCGTCACTGAATCAAGGCGATTTGACCCTCGGCAAAATATCCGTCTCGTTGCTTAGAAAAACGTGCGAGTAGAAAAATTCCCGTGTGAAACACGGTGAAAAATAATCAGGGGTGATGACAAATCTTTTGCTGTATCAACAATTTTTGTTTGTTATCGCATCAAAATGTTTAGCTACGCATAGCAAATGTTTAGCTGCCGTAGCAAATCTTTTGTTGTCATTCCGTTAATATTTTTCTGTGTGAAGAGTCTCCCATAGATTTCTTCCCATAAACAAGCGACGTGCTTTGCCGTCACTGAATCAAGGCGATTTCACCCTCAGCAAAATATCCGTCTCGTTGCTTATTATTATTATACGCATTGTCTTTTGCATATCAGATGAATACTAATTGCTAATTATCAAACCTTCATCGGGATGACGTCTGCGTAGAAAAAAACCGTCTCGTTCCTCGGCTGCCCCGACGAGTGCCCCCCCCCCCCCTCTCCCCGCCCCCTTTCGTCTTCAAATTCATTCGTGTCTTGACTTTCAGACAATACCTCGTCCGTATAATAGAAACCCCCTTGCGCCGAGAAGTTATGAAAAGAAAGAAATAACAAGAACCGAGTAAGAAAACGTCGAGGAATCTCGCGTGCCCGCCGGTACGAAACTGTCTGGCGATTTCACGTAAACCGTAACACTGTACACAGAGAGGAGAGGGCGAGAACGTATAGCGTGTTCACCCTCGCAATGCGATAGAGATCAAACCGAGACGGTGGAATTTTTTTCCTCCTCACTTTCATGCTACTTTTTCATTGTTCCATGCAGTCGGAGCAAAGCGTTTAGATTTTAGTCTCAGTCAACGGAATTTTCTCTTGAACTAATAGTTTACAAAATGGTCGTCAATTCGACGAAGTCCCGAAAAAAAAAGATATACGTCTTTTTCTGGGTTTTAAAACACTTTCATCCACGCCTGAATCCATGAACTCTGGTAGAAAATCTTTGCCCTGTTACTTTCGTTACATCTGAAAATAAATATTCACGAAAATATTTCTGACATATACAACTTTTCGGACGATGATACAATAAAAATACATGTTGAATATATTTTGGATATATTTTGGATATATCTTAGATATATCCAATATATATTTTGAATATATTTGAATATATTTTGGATATATCTTAGATAAATTTTTTGCTCGCGTACATTTCGTATATATCCTAAAATGCATTCGACATATAGAAGCTTTCGGAAAAAATATATCTTGTATATCTAAAATACATCTTTTATATATCTAGCATACACTTTATTTCCATATGGGTTGCCAGGGCCCGAACGGACTCCGACCTGGGCCCGTCGTAACGCTACAGATTTTCTACCAGGAAAAGTTTTCAAAATCTTCATTCCAATCTCGTGACATCGTGTATCATGTTTTTCCACATACCCTTAGAAGTTTTTCGTACATAGCAATAGAGTTACAGAACACCAACTATCCTCACGTTACAGAGTGATTTTCATCCATAGAGATGCAATCTCGAGATTGACCCCTGCGCTGCATACGTGGCTGACGTAAAGTCCTTTCGGTGCCTTTTCGGTGTCAGCGACCGTGCCAGAGATATCCGATTTAAGGAGCTTTTGGCCCGGCGACACATCCAGCTCCTTCCTTCCTTCCTTCCTTCCTTCCTTCCTTCTCAAACCCGGAGCTCAAAAATCATCCGCCCCGGAAAAGCCATCGACCACCCCAAAAATAAAAAAAAATAAAAAAAAACCATCACGTCGCCCTCCCCGCGTTACATAAAAAATTAAAGCGACGTTTTAACGAAGAAAAAGGAACGCTTCCAATGAAAGTTAAATTAAAACCAGCACGTAACTCCCAACGCCGGAGGACGTCGACGAGTCCGTCGAATAATTGCCTTAGACGGCATTGAAACCCGTCGCGGGGCCTCCGAGTCTGGTTAATTAATTAACGATCGAATTACCTCGCCGCGTCTCGCCCCCCCGGATTCTCGACTCTCTGTATCGCCTCTCGCGGTGCCCCCGCCCCCGGAAGACGCGGGAACAGCGGAGAACGAATGAAAATTAAACAGTAGAATAAATCTCGCGCGAAATAAGAGATTTATTGGACACGCAGCACCGACTCGTCTGCACGGCAACCTCGGAGCTCTCCTCCTTCGGGTTATTCGCGTGGCATTGAGAGAGAAACGTCAGCCGGGGCTCGGAGCCAAAAAGCGAGACGTGGAGAGATGGAGAGGCAGAAGGAGAAAGCCAAAATACCAGCTCGAACTTCCCCAACCCCGCGCCGACCTTTTCCCCGTTTGTGTGTAACTTGCCGGGCTTGACTGACTTCTCCATTACCCGGGCTTCCGTCGAAACTTCGTTTTAATATGCTTAACGGACAGCTCGGTATCGGTGCGCGCGCGCGCGGAGGGGCCCCGCGGGGTTATAGCGGCGCAACGCAACCCCTGGACGGGGTGTAACATCCAGCCGTCACTGCGCGGCGCGCTTCTTCGGCTCGGGACGACCGTAGGATTCGGCCAAGTCGACGTGCACACCCTTCATCGTTGCCACGTTTTCGCTACACCGGCTATAACGTCGTATGCTCTATACGAACTGGCTGCGAACTTCCCTCGAGCATAATACTCGGCCTCGGCTTTCCGCCACGCCTGGCCCCCCCGTGTAAACAGCAAAGTTTGACGAGCTCGTTTCTTCGCTACCCTCGCGGCGCAACTGAAACTCCTCGCTGCTGTTGCTGCTGCTGCTGCTGCTTTGACTATCACGACAAATGACGACGACGAGGAGGAGGATTCTCTGGATGCTGCTGCTTCTGCTGCTCGTCGTGCGTCAGAAGCGCGAGACAAAAGACAACAAACGAAGCATCCTGACTTGCAGTTTCCGGCTCGCGATTCGCGTTCTCTACTTAATACGTTTTGCTGTGTGTGGGACGTGGAGGACGCGGGCTGAGGGAAACCCGCGGAGGAGTCGCGGATACAGAGAGTTTCCGGTGTCCCCTCGCTTTAATGTTGTATATATGTGGGATGGGGTTGTTTGCGTTGTGTGTATGTAGGGGGCGAGGACTTTCGGAAAGACGTCCGAGGGGTCTTTCCTCTCATCCCATCAATCCCGCTTTCAGGCTCCGTGTGCACTGCGAGCGATGCGGCTCGTTCGCAGGGTATTATGAAGATGCCAACCGGGTTTTCCGAGCTGCGGCGCAGCATCTTTTCGCGTATTAAATCCGCAGTGGGAAAAATAATTTTAAAAATAGAAGGTGTTTTTGCACTTTTTTCGTCACTTCTCTAAAATAGAGGTTACGTTTTTTTGGATCGGTCGAAGCTGGATTTTTTCGGTCTTTCGGGAGAAAACTCGATAACGAAGAGATTTCTGAATTTTTCACGGAATTTTCAAGCCGAATGTTAAAAAAAGAAGTCACACCCGATGCGACTCTTTATCGATGATTTTTTTTTCTATTTCGAGAAGTTCGGAAATTTAACCGCGTATTTTTGGAAAGACCTCTCCGCCGTTTTTCCTCTCGTCCCATCAATCCCGCTTTTAGGCTCCGTGTGTACAGCGGGCGCTGCGGCTCGTTCGCCGGCTATGACGATACCAACCGGGTTTTCCGAGCTGCGGCGCAGCATCTTTTCACGTATTAAATCCGCAGTGGGAAAAATAATTTTTAAAATAGAAGGTGTTTTTGCACTTTTTTCGTCACTTCTCTAAAATAGAGGTTACGTTTTTTTGGATCGGTCGAGGCTGGATTTTTTCGGTCGTTCGGGAGAAAACTCGATAACGAAGAGATTTCTGAATTTTTCACGGAATTTTGAAGCCCAATCTTAAAAACAAAAATTCCCACCCCATGCGATTTTTTTTCGATGATTTTTTTTTTCTATTTCGAGAAGTTCGGAAATCCATCCGCGTATTTTCGGAAAGACCTCTCGGCCGTCTTTCCTCTCGTCCCATCAATCCGGCTTTCAATCTCCGTGTGTACAGCGGGCTGCGAGACGATGCCAGCCGGCTTTCCCGAGAGCCCCGGCGCGGCATCTTTTCACATATTGGTCGCGGGGTCCGCAGGTCCGACGGCCGGGGTTCCACCGGGCCGCCGCCCCCTCCCGCGATCTCACTATTTCCGCATTATTTCAACGATAAATTTCGCGAGGAAAATGGCGCGGAATCGTCGCACCGCCTCGTTCGCCTCCCCCGCTCGCACCCGGCGACTTTTTCAACCGGCGGGCGACGGCGGCGGCCAACCAAAAGACCCGCACCCGGGATTTATGTTCCCGAGGAAAAATAATAATAACGGGAAAGTGGGAGAGGCGTTCCTTACATCCGTCCCTCACACTTGTCTTCGGGCCTTTTTATCGCCGCCCGCCGTGAAACTCGCGCGCCGAGGCTTCGCGAATTTTTTTTTACCCTTTCCGTCGCGATTTTTTACCAATGAACAAACGCTCGACTCATTCACGGAAATTTATAGGTGGCTGTATAATTGTTACCGGCCACGAGTCGATGCAACGATTTTCTCTAGTGCTATATCTTCGCGATGCTTTATTTTTGTCACTTTGAATCCTTTCTCGTGTTTTTTCTAAGGAGATTATTTTTAATTACAATTTTTTTTTTATTAAGACTTATTAAGATAGATCTGTTTATTCCCCTGCACTGGAATCGAGATGAAAACCTTAGAACTAACTACAAATTAACCTATGACTGAAAGAAAAACTGAACAAGCGGAGAAGAAAACAAAATTAGATAAGGCAAAAAAAATTGGAAACAGAAGCAATACAAAATGATACGCGAAATAATAAAGAAGCGATCAAAAGCGACTACAAAAAAAAAAAGAAAAGCCAAGATACATTACGGCAGTCAACAAGAAACAAAAAGACAACGATAAAAATAAAATAAAATAATATAGCAATAATCACATAGAAAAATACGCAAGCAAATAAATAAAGACGAATACAGATATGATACAGATGATAAAAAATAACAGTAATAACTCTTATCGTCCACCAGCGAAGTTTCGACCACCATGAAAATTCCTTTCACCGTTGATAAAAATAAAATAAAATAATAGCAACAATCATACAGAAAAATACGCAAGCAAATAAATAAAGACGAATACAGATGATACAGATGATAAAAAATAACAGTAATAACTCTTATCGTCCACCAGCGAAGTTTCGACTACCATGAAAATTCCTTTCACCATAGCATAATATCAATAATCAGAAGATAATAACAATAATCATACAAAAAAATACGCAAGCAAATAAATAAAAACAAATTCAGATGGTACGGATGATAAAAAAATAACAGTAATAACTCTTACCGTCCACCAGCAAAGTTTCGACCACCATGAAAATTCCTTTCACCGTTGATAAAAATAAAATAAAATAATAGCAATAATCATACAGAAAAATACGCAAGCAAATAAATAAAGACGAATACAGACGGTACAGATAATAAAAAAATAACAGTAATAACTCTTATCGTCCACCAGCGAAGTTTCGACCACCATGAAAATTCCTTTCGCCGTTGGCACGAGACCGGAAAAGTCGGCGACCGGAGACGTGTCGTGAGCTATGTGGGGTTACACCGGAAAGTCACTGAGATCTGTGGTTTGACGAAGCCCGGAGGTTCGGATGGCAAAGCATAAAGGAAATCCTGGCGGTGCGCGGAGGTCAATGAAATATCTGAACCGTATTTGCGGCGACGTCGTTGCTGTCCACGAGGATTTGTCGACAGGGAATTGATTTAGGTCGAAGAACTTAATCCTATCCCGAGGGAGAGCGAGTTCGAAGGTTGCAAGACGACTGCGTATGTCTGGTACGTGCGGGAGGGAGATCGTCGCGCGAAGGCGAACCCGCTCACGAGGACGACAGCAGCCGACCGACCCTCCTTCACATGTTGCCAGACGCATAGTTCCTGCGATCGAACGGAACTACGGACGCCGGGATAGCTGTCGCCCGGATTCTGCAATGAATGCCAGCGCGGCCAGACCGCGCTTGGGTGTCGTTACTTCGGCTGCCGAGGTCGCCCCGACTTCGTTGCATCCGCGAGCCTTTTGCTTGATAATTGTTTTCACCGTTTCCACTTAATTCTCTTGCATCGAGTCGCACTTGCGTTTTTCGCGAAATTTTTTTTTTTTTCGGTTTCCTAAAGTTTGAAGAGACTATCCGATGGAAAATTTTCCGCTGATTCCGAAAAATACCGTTGGTAGCCCGAAAAATGGAAAATTCGACGAGAAAAACGCGAAAAACGATTTTTTAGTTTTTTTTTTATTTCGACGCTTTACTAAAATTGAGGTTACTTTTTTTTGGATTGATCGAATTTAGATTTTCTTCTTTAGTTCGGAAGAGAACTCAATAACGAAGAGAATGCAGCAAGGCGCAACGCGATATCTTCATTTCTGAAATTTTTACAGATTTTTAAAGTCGAACCCTCAAAAATCGCAAATTTTTCAAAGGTACGCCTTGCGTTTTTTTGCGATTTTTGGAGGTCTGGCTTCAAGATCCTGTGAAAAATTGAGAAATCAAGATATCGCTTTCCGCTTTGCAGCATTCCCTTCGTTATTGAGTTTTCTTTCAAACGAAAGAAAAAAATCCCGATTTTACCGATCCAAAAAAAAGTAACCTCAATTTTAGTGAAGCGACGAAATTTCGCAAAAAGTGCGAAATCGTTTTTCGCGTTTTTCTCATCGAATTTTCTATTTTTCGCGCAAACAGCGGTGCTTTTCGGAATCAGCAGGAAATTTCCCATCGGACGAGGTCTTCAAACTTTACGAAATCGAAAACTTTTTTTTCGCGAAAATCCCCTTACGTTTTTTGCACGGGGTACGTTTTAACATCTCCTGCGGAAAAACTCGTCGCGTCCGACGACACGACGCCTGACGAGTCTTCGGTTTCCCCCGAACTTCGCGAAACGAATCTAAGTGCAGGGTTGGAACTGGTGGCCCAACGTGTCTATGTTATTAGCGCTCTGTTTGCGCGGGGCGACCAGTCTCAGAACGCTAATGACTCTGCGGCGACGAGAGTGACGTAGTAGGGCGAAACAGAGGGGCTCCTGTGTGTTCCACCTTCCCATCTCCTTCGGCGCGCCGAGTCGTTCGTCCGCACCCCATAAACCCCCGGGACTTGACCGAGAGAAGTGCGCGCGGCCCACACGAGGGACCTAAATTACGCCTGTGGGGTTCGCCTCGTCAACACAGCGCCCGGTCGGTCTATCGATCGTAAATAACCCAAAACTTGCTTCCATGCTAATACCTGTCCGTAATATCCGTCACCGCGTAAATCTTCTCCTCTCGCTCTCAGCTGCCTCGGAATTTTTACACCGCATCCAGAGCAAAATGTACGGCGCAGCAAAGCTCTAACACTCACCTCCTACAATGTGAAGCTACACTGAGAAAACAATTTAGGTGATTAAAAAAACATTATTTTGTTGACTTCAAATGTAGTTCCCTTAACAAAATGTCATTTGGAACAATAATGCGAATGCGAAATCCAGTAAATCTAACACTTTGTTCGAAGCAAATCAGTTGACCGCACTGACATATTCGAATTGACAAAGTTATTTTGTTGCTTCCAACAATAATTATTTAACAAAATGTCATTTGGAACAATAATGCGAATGCGAAATCAAGTAAATCTAACACTTTGTTCGAAACAAATCAGTTGACCGCACTGACATATTTGGATTGACAAAGTTATTTTGTTGCTTCCAACAATAATTATTGAACAAAATGTCATTTGGAACAATAATGCGAATGCGAAATCAAGTAAATCTAACACTTTGTTCGAAGCAAATCAATTGACCGCACTGACATATTTGAATTGACAAAGTTGTTTTGTTGCTTCGAAAAATAATTATTTGTCACCAACACTATATACATTTGACAACCCCTCTAGACACGGTTAAATATTGAACAAAATATTTCAGTGTTTTCCACAAAAATATATCTTTGAAGAGTTGACAGAATTGTGAAGCTACGGCTTCACGTATGTACAGCACTTATACACGGTATAACGCGTAAATACATTTATGTGTACATGAATTCCGCGCTTTACCGCGCGCAGGGTGATTGTTCGCCGGTTTTTACGGATAAAGCCAAACGCCGGGTTCGCGCACAGCCGCCTTCATTACGCGACGGTGGCGCCGCCACGTTCACCATCGCCAATACCCACCCGCTGAGATTGCCGGGGAAAAACACGGCGAGAAAGAAAAAGAATTTTCCTCGCACCGAGCGCGCGCGGAAAATTGTTTTCCCCGTGGGGAATTATTTTTGTCGAATACTGCGCAACAGCCACGGAGCTAAACGTGTCCCACCGGGGAGTAGAACGTGCGGCGCCACGAGCGCCCTCTGCCGGCGCGGCGCGCAAACGGCAGGCGTAGCTGCTTTACGATAACCGCGTAAAAGTCCCGGCAGCTCCCTCTACGGTCGTCCATTTCAGCTCGCGCCTTCTCTCCCCCTCCCGCCCCCTCGCGCTTCTCGGCGCCGGCTCAACCAAAACCCATCCCGTTTAACGAAGAACCCACGGAGAAGGCTTTTTTAGAGCCGAACACCGAGGAGGAACGAACGGTAGGCGAAAAAAAGCGATGAAAAAAAAAAGACAGCGGCAGAAGCCCGGGAGTGACCGACGTTACTTTTCCCCTCCTGGGGGCCTCGGCCGACGGGTGCGAGGATGCATTAGCCGCCGTATAATGTGTCCTTTATGGAGAAACAGCTCACCGTAAACCCCGACGTGAGTTGCCTTCCACGGTGACTTGTATTACGAACGTGTTGCGCGCGACGTTCGTATATTTACGTATGTGTATCCCGGGGACCTTAATTACGTCGGGCGGTTGGGTGGACCACGGCGAGATCCACCCTCGCCGCGGCTGTGCCGTCCGGACCCGCGCGAGCAGTGAGCCAACGTGGCTCACGTCGTAAATAAAGCCAAAATGCTTTTTTCACGTTAATAGGGCGTCGTTAAGGTCATCGTTTCGACACGGGTTGCATAAACTATGCCTTCATTACGTTCTGTGGAATATGGACACGGCAGACAAGGCGGGGTTGTTTCTCGCTTCGGGGTACAGGGATGCTTCATTTTTTGTTGGGGACTTCGGTGCGGACGCGATGAATTTAACGATTTGTAAGAACGCAGCAGCGCAAAATTGATTAGAATGTTAAAGGTCGATATTTTGAAAAGAAACATTTCCGTGGTCGATTTTGGCGATTTTTGGTCCAGAGCCAGATCTATGGTATCTGCCAAAAAGATCGTCGCCAAAAAATATTTTTTTCAAAATCGATTAAAAATAGTACATTGTGCGACTAGTGCGCGAAGTAGGCGATTCACGACGAGTGTGAAGTTTGCCGCCCGAGCGAAGCGAGGGCGGCAATCACACGAGTGCGCGAATTTTATTCGCGCACTGTTCGGAGTGTGCGAATAAATTCTCCAATAACATGCGAAAATCGACTATTTCGCGCCCGCTACGCAGGCACGAGAAGACGAACTTCGCACGCACATATGTCAAAAAGGTTCTTAACCAGTGTTTTCAGGGGTAGAATATACGACTTGAGAACGATGGTATAGGTTAAAAGTCGATATTTTGAAAAGAAAAATTACCGAGGTCGAATTTGGTGGTTTTTGGTCCGGAGCCGGAACTATGATTTCTGTCAAAAAGATCGTCGCCAAAAAATATTTGTTTCAAAATCGATTAAAAAAGGTTCTTAATCAGTGTTTTCAGGGGTAGAATATGCGACTTGAGATCGATGGCACAGGTTAAAAGTCGATATTATGAAAATAAAAGTTCCCGAGGTCGATTTTGTCGAAAAGCTTTCTGATTACTCTAGTAATAGTAAAAATGGCCACTAACCCCGGTCCATCTGTACCCTACTTCATCGCAACGAATTGCTATGAATTACCTCGTATGTACGTCGAGTCGCCTCGATCTCGCCTAATATTGACGAGCTTCACCTGCACTTTCCATTTGCTTCGCTGCAAAACCCTCGTAGCGACCTGCAGATTTATCACTGCCATCGGAACCATGCGCAGTCGCCGAATGAAACATCCTATTTCGCATGCATCCAATGGATGTCTTATTCGCACTCTGTTGACACGGCTAAGCCGACTTCCGCGGTGTCTCCCGTCGTCGAACAAACACGGAGCTTCCACATTCGTTCCTCGCCTTCTAATTGCATGCAGCCCCCGACACGGCGGTCGTGCAGCGGAGCGGATGAGTCCGGCGAGCACCCCACGCGTCCCCGGGAGTCGGACGACAACGTGTGTTGTCCGGGTGCGCGCGGGGTGTACACGACGACACCCCATAAATTATAGGTTTCCAATTTCCAGAACCTGATTTCAACCGGCGCTGCTTGTTCAGCCCCCTTCTGCCTTCCTGGCTGCGCCCCGCACGTTGTCCAGGATTCGTTGTCGACTCGGGCGCGACCAGAAGCGGCTGCGGAAGGGCAAACCAGCGTTAACGACACACACGTCGCGCTGCGCTGAAAGTATTTAATTATACACAGCTTTCCCGAAGCCATTCCATCCGACACCCCATGGGATCCCCTTGCCCACGGCCTCGCCTGTACCGATCGCAGGATTTACATCCTGGAAGTGAGAAATTTCTCGGTACGGTTTAATTGTTCGTTTACTGGATAACCCAGCAGAGGCTACGTCATTGATTGAGGGAAAACAAGCCAACTGCCAAACTCCTCGATCCGCAAAAAAACCTCCTATGGCGTGAATGAAGAAAAAACCTACCGAGACACATTTTGGTAGGTTCAACAAAATCATCGGTTGGTCCAGTACTTTGTTCTGCTAACCGATAATTTGGTCACGTTTAACAGGTATCACGTGATTCAGCTTTTTCGTCTAATGCCTGAGTCGTTCCAAGTTCCAAGCCTTTTTTTTAATGTATAACACAACCAGCTTTAATGAATCTTAACGCAGTTTTGCCGCTACTAGATTTTACTCTTCTAACCTTCTGGACTCCTCCACTTTGCACCATCGATGGAAATTTCTTCCCACCTTCTTTTCTTCCATGAAAACTTTTTTCCCCTTTTTTCCCCGACAAAGCGCGACATAGTTTCCCGGCTAACTAGAGTCTCGCGCTTTGACTTTGCGTTGTATCGTCTCGACGTCACGGCGAAGGGAAACAAAACTACGAGCACAAGTCGTTTTACGCACGAGTCCAAGTCCAGTTCAGGCGAGGCAGACACAACGATTTTCCGTGCATAGTATCCGCATACTTTGGGGCGGAAGCAACGTTTCAACAGCATACAGGACGCAATCGCGACGCACATAACCGTCGCACTTTCGTCCAGGAATTCGCACCGTTTAGCGTGCGTCGTCATGAGTGCCCAAATTCGCGTCTTCGCATTCGCGTTGGATGAAGTTTTGGAATCAAGTTTTGTCCCATATGCAACTTCCGAGACTACAAGTTCCAACCAAAGTTTCGTCAAGACCACCAGGTACAGCTCAGGCTCTAGTGGAATGGAATTTGCAATGCGTCGCATGCGACGTGCAAGGAGCCTCGGAAAACCAACCAGCCTGATTATTACGAAGCTGCCGCAGCTGGTGTATTAATTATCGTCCGGTGTCTAATCGATACCCCATAAATCGGGCCACACGGACAGAAAAAAGTGGTTGCCCTAACCAATGGCCGCGGTTAAATACGCTTCAAGCGACAAAATTGGTTGGGAGAACCAACTATTGGGTGTCACACCCAATCGGGTCTTTGTGACGTCCAAGTGGTTGGTTGTGACACCCAATCGGTCAGTTGTGACACCCAATAGTTGGTTCTCTCAACCAATTTTGTCCACTGGGAAAATAGATTTGTTTATTCAACAAATCCAGCGTTCATCGGCTGTCAAGTAAATCATTTAGTCAGCTCGATAATATTTTTTTTCACCTTAACCATCGTTTGGTCTGCTGAACCGAGAGAAACTGTTGAAGAAACAAAAAATGTCATTCTAACTAAACATTTATTTGACAGCCAGTGACCGCTGGATTTGGTTGATCCATTGATTTTTTTTCTCTGTGTCGCTTGGAGCGTATTTTGTGACACCCAATCGGTCAGTTGTGACACACAATAGTTGGTTCTCTCAACCAATTTTGTCCACTGGGAAAATAGATTTGTTTATTCAACAAATCCAGCGTTCATCGGCTGTCAAGAAAATCATTTAGTCAGCTCGATAATATATTTTTTTCACCTTAACCATCGTTTGGTCCGCTGAACCGAGAAACTGTTGAGGAAACAAAAAATGTCATTGCTCTAACTAAACATTTATTTGACAGCCAGTGACCGCTGGATTTGGTTGATCCATTGATTTTTTTTCTCTGTGTCGCTTGGAGCGTATTTTACCACGCGCTTGGCTATGACAACCAATTATTTCTTTCCGTGCATCTAAAGCATCGATCAAAAAACGAAAAGCCGTGGGCACGAAAAACTTGGAAAACGCAGCTTAGGTCAACTCGAACCGCAGTCGCGCGTGGAAGGTTTACGAACCCCCGCTGACACAACGCCGAGCGGAAAGGCGGAAACGGCGCCGCGGGTTTCGATGCAGCCTCGCTACACTATATAGTAAACACTATATATACACGCAGCGAGTGTTTCTCTCTTTTTCCGCACAGAATAAAATGCTCAGTCTTGCGTATATTTTCGCTTCTCAACGGCACAGACGGGCGGGGGGGATTTCGTCCTTTTTTATATGTATTTATTCCATTCTCCGGGCCCGTTACTCCGCCGAAGAAACGCGGCCGAGTCGCGTCGCTCCCCGCTTTTTACGCCGTTTTCTCTCTTATATCCCCGCGCTTCCCCCTCCCCCCCCCCCCCCCCCCCTCCTGGTGCTTCTACTCTATCGCTTTTTCGCTGCGTATTTACGAGAGGCTCTCCCTTCAGCTCCCCGTTGAGAAAACGCGCACGAGAGGGGATGATAGCGCGCGGCTGCTGCTGCTGTGTCGGGAAACAAACGGGGAAAAAACTATACGTATAAAGCAGGCGCGGTGGGAGGGGATGGGTGAACGGGGGCTGCACCGACGGCGGTGCAGATACGAAGCCGTTTCCGCGTTTCTCCAAGTTTCGTTCCCGTTCAGTACGTACTGTACGTAGTGTACCTACTGTACCTACTGTACCGCACATAGGGGAGGTGCGGGCAAAACGGGACAGCCTTGTTTTCAGTTTCCATTATTTTTGTGGGCAAAATGGGACAGACCCCCATTTCGTGAAAATCGCTTTGAGAAAAAAATGTAATTGAATTTATTGCGAATTTTCAAACGGATATTTATTTGAATTAGCAGTATTTAAGGATATTAATTTGAATTATAGTACGTTCGATGGAATATTTCAGCATTTTAACAAAATAAAAGAGGATATTCGTGAAAAGAAATTATGTGTTTTTAAATAAATGATTTAATACATAGAATTATATTTTTTCTGAGTGCTCGCCAATACAACACAATTCAACGTAAGCAGAATATAAAGATTTTTAACAATTTTATGTGTTTTAAAGCAATCTGGCTTTTGAAAAGTCACTTTGAAAAAAAGGTTTTCTTTTTTTTTAATAAAAATATTTTTATTTTCTGTCCCATTTTGCCCAAACTTTTTTTTGCCAACGCTCAAAATCGATGATTGGAATCGTATTTTTGTATAAAAATTAATGAAAATACACTTTTGTTATTGTCATAAAACCTATTTCGCGTATGCGTCCCATTTTGCCCCCACCCCTTTGCCCCCTGCTATGCACTGTACCGCTGCGGCAGAAACGCACACTGATGCAGCCGATGCACCGGGCGCCCCGGACGTTGCATCCGGTCTCCGGGCGTACGTGAAACTTGGAGCTTTATAGATAGAGCGGAGCCTCGCGAAACGTGTGCTTTCTGGGCCGCGGAGCAGCTTCGTGGGGCCAAACGAAATGAAACAGAGCGCAGGCGGAGCGCGATTGCCTCGTAATCTTTCGTCTCGGGCGCTGAAGGGGGAGACGAGCGATGCGAGCGAGCATGGAAAGATACTAGCGAGATCGCTGCGTCCAGGAGCAAAAGGCGCAAGGAAAAAGAGACGTTAGTACTTTTCCCAACGACGTTATTACGAGAAACGTTGCGGCGCCTTGGGAGTGCTTCGAACGAGCCCCGTGCCGGTTCTGCACGTCGCTTCCGTTGGTGCGCCGAGCGGCGATGCCTCTGGATCTCGCGCTTTCACCGCGAGTAGTGTAAACTCGTTAATGCGCAATACGAAAGATTGTTGAGTGATGAGTCGTGATTGGGACAAGCGGCGATATGATTTTTGAAAGGAAACGGCGAAAAGTGACTTTTTGAAAAATCACTCGAAAAGTGTTTAAAGTATTTCCAACACTTCTCGATAAGACACTAAACTGAAAAAAATCAAGCATATAGAAGGTGCTGAAAGGATTGATTTTGCATAATATGAATTCCAAAATGTTATCAACAAATTAATGAAAAAATTAATTGTTCAACAACTTGCTCGGCAACCCAACTTTTTTTCTGATAAAAATGATTCATTCATATTACTGAATACGTACGCATTTTTTCAGAATATTTCGTGTAATTTTTTTTAAATTGCGGTTCTCGGCTCTCACTTTGCTTAAAAAAACTCACATTTAAAAAACATTTTAAAAACTCACTATAGGTCTACCTAACATACTAAACTGAAAAAATTCAAGCATATAGGAGGTGGTGAAAGGATTTATTTTGCATAATATGAATTCCAAAATGTTATCAACAAATTAATGAAAAAATTAATTGTTCAACAACTTGCTCGGCAACCCAACTTTTTTTTCTGATAAAAATGATTCATTCATATTACTGAATACGTATGCATTTTTTCAGAATATTTCGTGTAATTTTTTTTAAATTGCGTTTCTCGGCTCTCACTTTGCTTAAAAAAACTCACATTTAAAAAACATTTTAAAAACTCACTATAGGTCTACCTAACATACTAGACTGAAAAAATTCAAGCATATAGAAGGTGCTGAAAGGACTGAAGTTGCATAATATGAATTCCAAAATGTTATCAACAAATTAATGAAAAAATTAATTCTTCAACAACTCGCTCGGCAACCCAACTTTTATTTCTGATGAAAATGATTCTTTCATTTTTCTGAACACGTATGCATTTTTTCAGAATATTTCCTGTATTTTTTTTTAAATGCGCTTTTCGGCTCTCATTTTGCTTAAAAAAACTCACATTTAAAAAACATTTTAAAAACTCGCTATGGGACTACCTTAAGTTGAAGTGCAAGACAGGGAGCAAAAGGTGAACACGACTACCGCTGTATTGATGACGGTTAAAGGTTGTAAAACACGACAACCTCTGTCAAACCCTGCATTATTCGTCCTTTGTTAAAACCAGCTTCACCTGAGATGTCTTCGATACCAGTTAGACACGACGAGGTTAACGATCGGATATAGATATGGACATCGGAGTTGACCCGAACGGGAGTTGGGAAGGATGGGACTTGCCTCGCCGTCCCCGACCATCACCGCGTGGCCCATCAGATATTGGTCGCCCCGGGCCGGCTCTCGATTTTCCACGGGAAAATAGAAGCGCTCGTGCCTGAACTGGTTTTCTTCCTGAGCGCGATCGTCGCGCCGCGGCTGTAAAGGGAAAGCCCGCGTCGAGGCCGACCCGACAAAAAGGAGGACGCGGGGAAAAAGAGGGTCGAGAAGTGGCGAGAAAGAAAAGAGAGAAAAATAGGAGACGGGTCGCGCGGGGAACGAAGTCAGAAGGTGCGGAGCGGCAAAACTTGGCACGCGTCTGGCATACGAGACCGAGGCGTTAAAATTGCGACTGTAGGCCGGGGCAGCTTTCCCTCTTTTTTTCTCTCTCTCGACCAACAGGGAAGCCGACCCTTCTTGGTCCCCCTGCCCTTATCTTCGGTCTGCCGACGGTGATAAGTACAGAGATTACCAATGAGCGGATTTTCCTCGGTCTCGCCGCACCAAAATCGCGGCGCAGTCCGCGACGCCTGATCTCCGAACCCTCGTGTAAGTTTCGGGTTTTTGATTGATCGAGTGTGCGGTTGCATGTCGTGGTAATACGCCTGAGATTCCAGGGGGATCCGCGAATATTAAATAAATTCGAGGGTTATTGGTCGGTGCACGATTTTGCGCTCTACGACTTCGGTGGCCAACTTTTCACTCGTGGCTGATGCCGGAAGTCGAAAATTAGTTTCAAATGCCTGGTGTTGAATAGGAAATACTTATGTCATTCGATGGTTAATACAGTTTTGTATTTTTATTTATGACGGTTTTTTAATTTTTTTTCCTGCAGTTTTGTATTTTTATTTACGACAATTTTGAATTTTTACTTACAACAGTTTTGTATTTTTATTTACGACAGTTTTTTATTTTTATTTACGACAGTTTTTTATTTTTATTTTCCACAGGTTTTTTTATTTTTATTTACAACAGTTTTGTATTTTTATTTACCACAACTTTGTGTTCTTATTTACAACAATGTTGTATTTTCGTTTAGGACAGTTTTGTATTTTCGTTTACGAGACTTTTGTATTTTTATTTACGACAGTTTTATATTTGTATTTACGACAATTTTTCCGACAGACAACGTGGAATCGCAAACTGACTCGCGCGCTGATGCTATTTATAGCAATCAGCCTTGAGATTATATTGTGAGCAGCGATGATGATTTTTTTTTAGTTTATAGAGGTATGTTCCAAGAAGTAAAAGACGTGAACAGAATGCTTAGCTGTACACACACAGCATCTTAGTTGCAGCGCCGAGCGAGCCGGCACAGTTATTCAGGTATCCGCAGCCCGGGGAATGATTTATCTGTCTCTCGGAATCTCATTATGATTACATTGAGTCATAATGACTGGCCTCGCGGTTGTCGGCGCGTCGCGGCCTCTCATTCTCGAAACGAATTCTACGAGGTATTCTATATCGATCGAGAAGTAGCGAGACGCTGTGGTACCTCGGTTCGAGATAAATACACAGGATGTCGAGGCATTTCTTATTTGTCCGTCGTCCGATCCTTCGGTACTCGTGGTTTTCACTCCCCACACTCGTTGCACACGAGAGTCTCGAGCTAATCACACGAGACGCGTATTGTGCGCGGGGTCCTCGATTGATAAGTATATGGTCCATCGCAAGAGGAATCTCGGAGCTCGGCAATTGCTCGACCCGACTTTTTAGGATGCGTCGATGCAGGTCCATAAGGAAATACGATGCAGCGGAGAATCCGTACGATAATTTTTACGCTCTTTCGGGGCCACCGGGGCTAATTGTGACAACTTGAATCATTGAGATTACAATAAATGTTTAAAATATATTCTCGCCCCGGTGCGACGAACAGAAAGTCGACTTTTCAGTTATAAGGTAAAAAAGAAGTAAAAAATAAAAATTATTATTTTTATTTGTATTATTATTATTATTATTATTATTTTTATTTATAAAAAGATAAAAAATACAAATTTTTGTTTTTATTTATAAAAAGATCAAAAATAAAAATTATTATCATTATTATTATTTTTATTATTATTATTATTATTCTAAAGCTGAACTGTTGTAATGTGAAATTCCATCTTGACAAACGTGTCACCAAAAGGTGATTAAATTATCCACAGTGTCTCGATAAAGTATTACAAATTATTTCGACCGATTCAAAACCGCTCCGGTCGTGAAGAACTTGCCAAAAAAAAATATCCGCATGATCGATCAATTTTCTAACTCAGAATCGATACGACGATTTTCCACTCCACGAATTCCACCTAGGTGCACTCGCGATTGGAGAACATTTCCAGCATATTTTCCGCGTTGATCGATCTGACCCGACTGGCCCCGGTGTCCGTCGCGCACATCGCGAGCCTTCGCGTATATCCCGCACGGGCAATTGCACGCACGCATATCCGGGAATAATCGTGGGCTTTGCCGCTCGATAAATCCCAAAGGGGGTTTCGCGAAAAGTACCCGACATTGGCAGACCGCGCATTAAGCCGCCACAAATCATTAATGCGGGACGCGCGGCGAAGCTTCCATCAGGCCGGGTTGCAATCCGAAGAAGTCTTCGGGTTCGCATAACTCGGTTACTCCTATATGGACGTCGCAACTTGAGAATAAACGAAGGACGAAAAAAAAATCGTGAAGAGGAACAAATGAAAAAAAAAAAAAAAAAAAAAAAAAAAAAATCGTTTTACCTCGAGTCGATGATGATGAGTAACGAAGTAACGCGCGGTGCCTAAAGAGCGGCTGTCCAAAGCTAATTCACTGCGCCGTGTACGCGCGCATCATAACCTATTCAGGACGCTACATCGTCGAGTTTATTGTTATAGGCACTTTTACGGCCGCGAAAATTTTCTATTAACAAGAACTCGCTGGGCTCCTTATCTAGAGGCTAAATAAGTAGGCGCGCCGGTCGTGCTGTATTATTACAGCGCAGCCCGCGAATATTTAGTGACTCTTCGCGCGGACGCTCGGCGCTCTCGGATTACAGAGGAGGCGCACCGGCTGTTTTTCCCTCTCCCGCGCGGTTTATTTTCCTCTTTTATTTATTTATTATTCAGCGGAACGTGCCAAGGATTCGTTTCGACGTTTTACTTCCCCGCAGCCTCTGAACCCCACACGGAAAAAGTAGTATATTTCAGATATATCGAAAAATATATTCAAAATATATCAAGTATAATTTTTCCGATAAATTCTATATGTCGTATATATTTTAGGATATGCGTGAAATATACGCGAGGGAAAAATATATCTAAGACGTATCCAAAAATTTATTCAAAATATAGCAAATATATTTTGTCCGAAAAATTCGATATGTCGAATATATTTTGTCCGAAAAATTCGATATGTCGAATATATTTTGTCCGAAAAATTCGATATGTCAAATATATTTTGTCCGAAATATTCGAAATGTCGAATATACTTTGTCCGAAAAATTCGATATGTCGAATATATTTTGTCCGAAAAATTCGATATGTCGAATATATTTTGTCCGAAAAATTCGATATGTCGAATATACTTTGTCCGAAAAATTCGATATGTCGTATATATTTTGTCCGAAAAATTCGATATGTCGAATATATTTTGTGCGAAAAATTCGATAGGTCGAATATAAAAAATTTGATATGTCGAGTATATTTCGTCCGAAAAATTCGATATGTCGAATATATTTTAGGATATACGTGAAATATATGCGAGCGAAAAATATATCTAAGACGTATCCAAATTGTATTCAAAATATATAAAAAATATATCTTCATTATCTTATCGTCCGAAAACTTGGATATGTCAGATACAGTGGAAGAAGTAATTTATTGATAATACAATATAGGCTATACATTTTTTTCTTTTTTTTTCTTTCCAATACTATTATACAAAATTGCTGTATTATCAATAGGCCATCGACCGACGTTCTTCAGACCTCACATATACTATACTCGTATATTGTATTTCTTTTCCATGGAGATCCCGACGCGCTTTTTTGCAACCTCGACTCTCGAGTCGTCTTCATCTTCTTCTATTTTTTTTTCTTCACATCGCTCAAAGCCGAGCCGTAAAACCGTGACGGCTCCATGAAGTGCAAGTATCATAACTCATAAGTGGGATTAACGTCCGCGGCGAGAAGCGGATGGTAGGCGCAGCGGGAGAAACGCGGCACACGGCACGTCGGTTACGTTGCGCGGGGGCGCCGCGGCTGTAAAGCGAAATACCTCGGGATGGCAGCAGCGGTCGCCGAAGTTGGTCGACGTGCGCCGCGCGCGCACTCGGCGCGTACGCACGCCAGGGCTAGTAAAAGTTGTAATTACAATAAATCGCGTTGTAATTGCCGCCGCAATTACCGGGAAGTAAATACGCCTGGGACCGTAAATAAAGCAGCGCTCTCCACTGGGTCCGCGGGGTTTGTTACCCCTGATGAGTGGGGGCGGGCGGGGCGGGCGACAGCGATGCTACAGCAACTTGGGGGTGCTTCGAATCTCGTAGTTTGCGTTTTATAGAAACTCCGAGTTTGCAGTATATTTTCCGGGCATTTTATGAGGGTTTTTAGGTCTCGTGTCTGCGCATATAAATTAGCCCCATGACGACGAATTTCTTCCTCCTTCTTAACATTTTTTTTCGGTCGTGTGCGTTTTTTTTTTCTCCATTAGAAAATAATTTTGGGACTTCTTATATTTGTATAAAATTGACGAATTTTGACATACAGGGTGGAGGTCAAAATAGCTAATGACCAAAATAGCGAATGGCTGAAATAGTATATTTCAAAATAATGAATGGTCTGAATCTAAGATTCACTATTTTGACCTACATCTTTATTAAAATGGAATCAAAATAGCGAATGGCTGAATTCGCCCCGTGACGACGAATTCGTTGGGTGGGGGTCAAAATAGCTAATGACCAAAATAGCGAATGGCTAAAATAGCAAATTTCAAAATAATGAACGGTCTGAATCTAAGATTCACGATTTTGACCTACATCTTTATTAAAATGGAGTCAAAATAGCAAATGATCAAAATAGAGAATGGCTGAAATTGCGAATTTCATAGTAATTACTATTCTAGATTCAGACCGTTCATTAATTTGAAATTTGGTATTTTAGCCATTCACTTTTTTGGTAATTAGCTGTTTGGCCCCCACGCAACATACAAAATATTTGAAGACATAGAAAACAGTTTTGTGCCAATTTGAATCAGAATACATTTTTATTTCAAAGGACTGTAAATGAAGCAACAATTTCCAATAATTCCATGGTGGTCCGGAACCCATAAAAAAATATTAACGGAGTGACAAAAAAAAAGTTTTGTCACGGTAGCTAAAAATTCGCTGCGGCAACCAAACATTTTGCTGCAGCATCAAAAAATTCGTTAACACCGCAAAAGATTTCTCATCACTCCCAGATTATTTTTCTCCGTGAATCTCGACGAGGGGTCAAAGAGGAAGTGTGAATAGTTTAACACATCGTGGATGCTTCGGACCTCGTGGTTCATGTTTCACAAAACCGTCGTGTATTACGCCATATTTTCACTGCATTTTACGAGCTCTTTGCGTTTCATGTTCGTATATACAGTTCATCCCAAACACGCTGACAAGTTTTCGCAGTCGAGTGGAAAAGGGAACCAGGGGGGGGGGGGCTGGTTTTGAGGGGGCGGAAGGCCCGAAGGCCCGCCAGCTGATTCGTATATAGCGGAGTACGGAATAAACACGCGAATCGAGAGGAAGAAGGAGAGGAGGCGAACAGCGAGAGAGAAAGAGAGAGAACGGAAACTACATATATAGTCAAAACACGTACTACGTACACCGCGCGTCGCCCTTTCATACCGCGCGGCACACGGCATCGGGGTCCGCATGCCAAACGTGGTTATTAATTCGGTTCGCGTGTAATTAGCGTCGAATAATCAGTACCGGAATTATCTCGCTTCCAGCATTCCACCTGAGCTTATGCCGACGGGGCACATTATACGCGTGTCTATGCAAACGAGAGCAAAGCGAGCCAGAAGAGGCGCACAGGCCACTCGACTCGAGCGGTCCGCAACCGACCGCCGGGCTTTCCTATTATTAGTGCATATTGCGCCTCACCGCCGGCGCCCAAGATATCTCTATGCTTCTTCCCTATTATGCTGTATCATTAAAAAAAAGAAAAAAAAAGAAAAAAAATGCAAGTTTCCCTGGCTCGCATCCTCTCACGATCTCGTTTCCTGTTGCACATCCTGACAAGCACATCTCCGACGGTGTGCGCGGTATTCAGAACCAGAGCGTGCAGCATCAGATGTTGAGACTGAATGGCCGAGGGAAATAAATAACGAGATGTAGTCGTCGAAATTTACGGATTTTTCTGTATATGGCGGCTCCCATTAGGCTGTGCTTGGGAAGATGAATTTTCCCTCGGAAATCTTCGGCGATGGTTGGTGACGGATTCGGACGGGTCGCCGGGATTACCCGCGTTAATCCCGCGTCATATTTATGAATAAGTTATACATAAATCGGTGATTGATGCGGGCTTCCTGCTGGGTGATCGCTGTGTGTTGTTGTGACAATGTGTCACGCGGTTATCATTCTTGCTTATGCAGATAAATGATAATAATTGCATAAGCCAATGTATATGATTTGACGTCATATATTTATGGATTGTTCCAAGCCGAATAAATCGGTTGTTTTTTTTATTCCAAGTTGAATAAATCGGTTCTTTTTTATTCCAAGCCGAATAAATCGGTTATTTCTTATTTCAAGTCGAATAAATCGGTTGTTTTTTATTCCAAGCCGAATAAAACGGTTATTTTTTATTCCAAGTCGAATAAACCGGTTATTTCTTATTCCAAGCCGTAAAAATCGGTTATTTTTTATTCCAAGCCGAATAAATCGGTTATTTTTTATTCCAAACCGAATAAATCCGGTTATTTTTATTCGTTTTATTTTTAGTGGGCTGCGATTAGCCCCCCAGTCTTGGCCCGTTGGATTCACGGAAAAAAAAATTATTTCAATAACACTGATGCTTTTGTAATTGATTTGATTATTTCAATAGTACCGATAACGGAACGACTACATATCATATTAATCCCTTCGTGTCAGCAGAAATCCGAGATCCGTATTACCTTCTTAATTATTTATTTATTTTTCAACGTCTTCGGACGTTCCAAATTGACTGCAATCACTCTATGTAAATTTATCTATATTTATCCAGCCGTTCGGATGTCATAAAATTTGATGGAAACGTTAAATTAGCAGATGTAATTAGCAAATGTCGAGCGTGCGGAGTATTCAGAGACCCCTGTGAGTAACACTTCCGTGATACTAATATCTCGTTCATTAGACGAGCGATTACTCAAAGGAAAAACGAGGAAACGAGAAAACGAGCTAAATACGTAGTCGCCGGGCGCGGCGTCGCCTTTCTCCGGCCAGCGGCGCGTGAAGCGCGCGACACGTACCAACTTTTTTCCTCTCGCCTCTCGCCTTTCTTCGTGCGCGCCGCGCGCTGAATCGTCGGACGGCCCGCGGGCGCCGCGTTGACGTGTCAAAAATTCTTGAATGAGTTCGTTATTTCGTAATTCGGTTTTTCTCCCCCCCCAAGTGCTCGGTCGCGATTCATACATAACGCGGGGAATATGTATGCGGCTCGCTGAATCGCTCGTTAAGTCTTTCCGCGGGCGCAACACACCGTGGGCGATGTGTCAAGCGTGCAATCAAAGGCGACGTAAGAGCAATCAACTATCACACGCCGGTATAAATTCAGTTCACCCGGGCGCGATCACGGTGGGCTTTGAAAAATATCCGTACTGTAATCTTACCGACACAAAACTTCCGAGGCGGCCCCCATGAATATTCCCGAAGCTGTTATTCTTACCACTTAAAATTTCGAGGGCTCGGGATATATTTTCGGTCCTATTCTTATCTTGATCTATGAATATCTAAGAATTTTTAAAAGGCGAGGATATACATTTTTTTTTATTTGAGCCCACCGTGGTTGTTCGCTGACATCGTTACAGTCGAACCGCTCGTAGCTCTCACATCGGTAAAATAAGGGAGGCGAATTTTAGTGATGTTGAAGTTTGCGTGGTTGGAATGCAACGAAATTCAGGGAAAAAAATTCTAATTACCCCAAATGATGAATTAACCTAGTCATGGTCATCACAGCAATTAGTTGCTATGAAGACTTTTTACATCTTATTTCATCAATGGGGCTACCCACATGGAAATATTTATATGTAAAATATATGTCACCAAAAAATTGTATATGCAACATATATATTGCATATAAAAATATATGCAACATATATGCGACATATAGGACTTTTCGTCGGCATATATTTCACATATAAATATTTCCATGTGGGTAATTAGAATACATTTTTTTGTGATCTTCATTGCATTCCAACGATGCAAACTTCAACATCATGAATTTCAGGCGTTTTTTTGTTAGACGAAATCAGAGTTGTAAAGCCCTAATTTTTATAGAAATAAAATTGATGGTACGATTGGCTTTGTAATTATGTTTTTATAATAATAACTCGTAATGATTATAATATGGTATGCAAACTTTTAAATAGAAGCAAAAAATATTAATTTCCCATAAAACTTCATGGTAATCTTATTGCAAAAATGAAGAAATACTGTTAATGCATTGCGAAAATAATGGAGGACTGTGCTTGTCCATTTTTCGCACAATTTCTCCCAAAATTTAATTGAAAATTAGGTTTTTCTTACGGCTATTCGAAAGTTCACATATCATTTTATAATCGCTACAGGTCATCGTTATAAAATCGTAACTGGAAAATAAACTGTTGCGTAGACTTTAATTCTTAAAATAATGGGGATTTACAACACTGGACGAAATATTGCGAGGGGCAGCGAGATGGCCGAATTTTTCTCACAGCTCGTTTGTGTTCTTCACACAGCTCACAGGTCTCAGCGTTACACCTGAGCTACATGAGACGTTCGACTGTACCGCAATCACGTTATCTCCGTCAAATGAGGCGAGATAAGTGGCGGGTTTTGCGTTTCACGGGAGATCGAGATCTTTCAGGAATTCCCGCGGACCTAATTGCCTATGGCCGCTCGCGGTCCACACCTGCCTGTTATATGTCTACCGTCCGACGTAAATACGGTAGCGTGTGGCTGTGGCATCCGATGATGGCACCCGGTGACAGTGACAACCGGGCCCAGATCTCGCTCCGATTAAACGCACTCGAACGGCAGAAGAAAATCAAGCTGCCTCGTCCCGCGGCGTCGAATCACAGCCGAGGTTTATATAAATGGAAATTTCAGACTCTCGGATTCTCCGGCTTCGTCAAATTAATCGGTTAAAAAAATGCAGGTGTTCTGTGAGGGTATTTAATTCCTTCTATAAATTAACCGTTCCGTTCTCAGCGATTTTTTAAAATTAATTTCGATAAAAATATCGTAGAAATCGGTTTAGCAATTTTAATTCCCATATTTACGTGACACATTATATATCTCACAATACCCATATTAAAATAATCGTACTCGAAAAACGAATGCAAAACGAGTGATTTATTTGAACGAACATTCAGTTGTTCACATTTCGCAGCTTAAAAAAAATCGCGTGTCTTTCCGCGTGATACTTTTCCAATATTATTCCGTACTCAACGATTTTTTAAATTTAATTTCGATAATAATATTATAGACATAGGTTTAGCAATTTTAATTCACATATTTACGTGACACATTATGTATATCACAATACCCATATTAAAATAATCGTACGCGATAAACGAATGCAAAACGAGTGATTTATTTGGACAAACATTCAGTTGTTCATATTTCCCAGCTTAAAAAAAAATCGCGTGTCTTGCCGCGTGATACTTTTCCAATATTATTCCGTACTCAACGATTTTTTAAATTTAATATCGATAAAAATAATATAGAAATAAGTTTAGCAATTTTCATTCCCGTATTTATGTGACACATTTTATACCTCAAAAAGCCCATATTAAAATAATCGTACGCGAAAAACGAATCCAATATGAGTGATTTATTTGGGCGGAAATTCAGTCGTTTACATTCAGCTTCACAAAAAAAAAAAAGATCGCGTGTCTTGCCGCGTGATACTTTTTCTCGTCTCGTCCACAGCGATCTCGATTATATCGGCGCGATTGGAGTACCAAAGTAGAGTCGGAAAAATATATTTCAACGTAGCGCGGACGGGCGACTCGTCTCTTTTGATGTTTCGCCAGTCGACGGAACTTTTCAATCATCACCCGCGCTTCCCGCTAGTTAAAAGAAAAACCGAGCGCGCTCAAACGCCCGCAGCGTTCCGATCGGCGGGGTTATTCCTTTTTCTTTGTTTTTTTTTTTTCGCTCGAAACATCCAAGTCCCACGACGCTGCTCGTTACCGGAGCTTCTAATCTTCATACCTATATATTTATAGATTCTTGGAAAACGTATTTTTCTGTGAGTGCGAGACTTTCAGCTGAAACGAGCACGCTGGCCGGATGTCGTTATCCCGCGTGGCATGTTGTCAAACAATTTATCCCTCCCTGTATAGGGAAGGTGCGGGCAAAACGGGACGCGCAAGCGAAAAAAGTTTTTTATGACGAAAACAAAAGTGTACTTCTATTGCTTTTGATACAAAAATTCGATCCCAACAATCAATTTTGAGCGTCGGCAAAAAAAAATTGCGGTCAATATGGGACAAACCCCCAAATTCGGAAATACGTGTTCTTTTTTACTCAGTAATACTTCTTAATGGTTATATTGAAAAAAAAAATTATGTTTTTTTCATTTTTTTTTCAAAGTGACTTTTCAAAAGCCAGATTGCTTAAAACAGTGTTGTAAGTCCCCATTACTTTAGGAATTAAAGTTTACAAATCACTTTATTTTCTAGTTACGATTTTATAACGATGACCTGTAGCAATTATAAAATGATATATGAACTTATGAACAGCGGGAAGAAAAACCGAATTTTTAATTAAATCTTGGGAGAAACTCTGAGAAAAATGAACAAGCACAGTCGTCCATTATTTTCGCAATGCATTAACAGTATTTCTCGATTTTTTCAATAAGATTACCATCAAGTTTTATGGGAAATTAATATTTCCTGCCTCTGTTTAAAAGTTTACACATAATTTTATAATCACCACGAGTTACGGTTATAAAAACGCAATTACAAAGCCAACTGCAGCACCAATCTTATTTTTATAAAAATTAGGAATTTACAACTCTGGCTTAAATCACTCAAAATTGTTTTAAAAAACTTTATATTCTTACATGCGTTGAATCGTGTCGTATACATGCGATTTTCACGAAACGGGGTCTGTCCTATTTTGCTAAAAATAGTTGGAACTAAAAAAACGCTGTCCCGTTTTGCCCGCCTATCCCATTTTGCCCGCACCTCCCCTATACAAAAAAAAATAAAAAAATAAATGACACATCGTGCGTTCTCCGTGCACAGGTGAAAGGAAAGCGGGGTGAGAGTCTTAGGTGTATCATCAGCGAGATACGTTTTGCTTCTGACGTTTCGCTTCTTTTTTTCGATTTTCACGATTTTCACGAAACGGGGTCTGTCCTATTTTGCTAAAAATAGTTGGAACTAAAAAAACGCTGTCTCATTTTGCCCGCCTATCCCATTTTTCCCGCACCTCCCCTACACAAAAAAAAAAAAAATAAATGACACATCGTGCGTTCTCCGTGCACAGGTGAAAGGAAAGCGGGGTGAGAGTCTTAGGTGTATCATCAGCGAGATACGTTTTGCTTCTGACGTTTCGCTTCTCCCCCCCCCCCCGACTCCACAGCCTCCGGTTCTTTCGTAAAGGCGACCCCGTTGCAGGCTGGTTTTAAGGATTGGACGACGCGGACGAGCTAACGAGAGAGTTGGCGATATATCCCCGGTGTGTGCAGCAGCAGGACGCGGGAGGTGCGCGACGTGAAAGTCGAGCCGTGGCCTGTTAGCGCGGGCGCTCGTTGGCGGCAGGTTGACACTGGACGAGACGAGGGTCGGGCGAGCTTTGAAGTCGCTGGTGCGCGAGCGCCGGGCGCCACTGTAGTTCCACCGTCATCAGGTGCGAAAAGTTTCTTCGGGCGGCCGGGTATATATATATACAGCTATACAGCGCCGCCGCTGATGATGGTGTAACAGTAGTCGACCGCACGACGCTGTCGACAGATGTGTTTAATCGTGTAGCACAGCCGCGCGAGCAGAGCGGTTAACTATTACTCATATCCCTCGCGTGTATTTAATCTCTTGATTAAAAGTCGGGCCAACACACGGGAAATTGGATCAAAAGAGCATAAAATTTAACGGCTGCGCGAACGCGCGCGGCTTTTTCCCACCCCCGGGGTCTTGGTTGGTACTATGTATTGTCGGGTCGTTTTTACGTCGTACGTCGATGCGGATGTTACGACGTGGGACACGGGGAGAATGAAACTTAAATTTGGGTAAAAAATAGGCGAGATGGAAAATTGATGTTTTGTATGAGGGAAATAAAATAATTGGGGATTAGCTAACAGTGTTTGATATTTAAATGATCCATTTTTTGTCCACCGATATTTTATATGAGGGAAATAAAATTATTGTGGATTAGCTAAAAGTGTTTGCTGCTCAAATTATCAATTTTGTTGTCCTTGTTGCGACGTAACACATTTTAGTCCGGTATTTTATTTCAGTCTTCACTAAAATCGAGGTTACTTTTTTTGGATCGAGCGAACTTGGACTTTCCTCCTTCGTTGGAAAGAAAACTTTTCTCAAAGATAGAAAATGCAGGTTTCATCAATAAAAAAAGTAACCTCAATTTTAGTGAAGTGAACTAGTAATAAATAGTACATTACGTTACAAGGGAGGAAAGTGCAACTTTTCACCGAGTGTGAAGTTTGATGCCCGAGCGAAGCGAGGGCAGAAATTCACACGAGGTGACAAGTTGCACTCCTCCCATGTAACGTACTATACTTTTCTCCCGATTTCGCTAAAACATAACCACATTTCGTGTGTGCAACGAGGACGGAAAATATGCTCATTTTTGACAAATGACGACACGCATGCGTAGTACGGTTTCCATTACTCCGGCGCGGGCAGGAATGAGCTGATTTCCTCCCTAGGGAGGTAATGAAACCGGACTGCGCATGCGTGAGTCAGTTGTCAAAAAATGAGCGATTTTCCGCCCGCGTTGCGGACACGAAATGGGGTTATTTTAGCGGAGTCGGGAGAAAAATAAATTAAGTTTTTTTTTCATCAGGAAAATTATACGGGTATGTTATAATATAATATCGAACCTGGGTTTTCCTTCTTCGTTCCAAAGAAATGTTTTCTCTCGAGCAAAGGAAGAAAATGCAGGTTCAATCGAACAATAAGAAAAGTAACCTCGATTAAGAATTAAATCTCACACAACAGTTTGTTTTTTAGTTACGATTTTATAACGATGACCTGCAGTGATTATAAAATGATATGTGAACTTCTGAATAGCCGTAAGAAAAACCTAATTTCTAATAAAAATTTGGGAGCAATTGTGAGAAAAATGGACAAGCACAGACCTCCATTATTTTCGCAATGCATTAACAATATTTCTCAATTTTTTGTCAACAAAATTACCATGACGATGTATGGGAAATTAATATTTCTTGCTTCTATTTAAAAGTTTACACATAATATTATAATAATTACGAGTTCTTATTAGAAAAACATAATTACAAAGCCAATTGTACCATCAATTTTATTTCCATAAAAATTAGGGACTTACAACTCTGATATACACTAGTAAAAAAATAAATTTAGTATTTGTTTTTTTTTCTATTAAAAAAATTATACGCGAATGTTATAATATGCGAAACATTGAACGAGATGCCTCCCGGATTACAGTCACAGCTCTCGAGTCGCCACCGACCAGCCTCACCAGACGTCATTTCACAGAGCTGGCCTTCGATATCAAGAGCCCGGAGACAATGGACCGGATTCCGGTTAATTCACAGCGGTTGCCGGGCTTTTTGCGAAGACGTCAAGAATTCGCCTCGTGGATGCTTTCAGACAGGCGAGCTTTCGACCTTTCCGAACTGTGCACCTAGCTCGTATAGCTCCTCCACCTCTCTCTCTCTCTCTCTCTCTCGTCGTTCCTCTTATTCCCCGGGCCCTTCGCGCCCCCCCCCCCCCCCCCCCCCCGCGTTTGCTCGGCGCAATCGCCGAGCGACCTCTTTTTTCCGACGACGCCTGCCGACCGCGGCGACCGTACCGACCTCCGCCACGGCGATTCTTCAAGCAGCGGCCCCGCAAAGAATCACCCCGACCGCACCGACGTACCCCTTACACTCAACAAAAGTTTACGGCGCCCTCGCTCACCGAGTTTAACCGCTATTTTTCTCTCGCGATAAATGAAATTGTTCCGCGAACGTTTGCGCTGCGCCTGGCTGTACGTCGGTACCGGCCGCATGTTCCGGACACTTTCGAACGTTCCTTTCGATCTCCCTGCCTCTTTTGTGCTTCGGCCCCACTTTCATTATACTTGCCTCACCCCCCCCCCCCCCCCCCCCACCCTTGAGCAAACCGGCGAAATCTCACGAAATTCATCAACAAACGTTTTTACGTCGTTATTGTTGCCAACGCATCGTAGGACTGGTGAGAAAAAATACAAAAAAAATATTGTTTTCTTGATTCAGTGATTTATGGAAATGAAAGAGAAGTTTTGATTGAGATGAGACGACTAATCGTGCACGGAGAAAACGGTTTTGCTATGCCAGGAAATCTTTTGTTAACATAGTGACAACATTGCGTTATCTGCTATAGGCTAACCATTTTTTTTTGCTCGCCTAACATATTTTTTTGCTAGACAAACACATTTTTTGACAGTACACCCAGAGAAATCGTTCTGATGGAAACTATTCAAAACAAATAACATTTATTTGAATGAAATACATTTTATTTGATCGAAATAAATCCTAATAAATTCAAATAAATGTTATTTGTTATAATACAAATTTATTTCATTCCAATACATTTTTATTGCGTTCAAATAAATTTTTATTTCGTTCAAATACATTTTATTTGTTTCGAATAGATCCCTTCAGAATTTTGTTGTCACTGTTTTAACTAAACATTTGCAGACATAGCAACACCGTTTTCTCCGTGTGGCAAATGACAGTAAACGTCTATAAAGCAGGGATGACAAAAACAATGTCTGATGTATTTATTTATGAACCAAATCAAACATTAGAGATACGACGATCGCATCGCATTTTTTTATAACATTTTTTTAGCGTCGGTTGATTTTTCTGCAATTCGAGGCTCGAAGACAAATTTTCGCCCGACAGTCTTGCAACGAGGTTTTACGAAAATAATTGACAAGTGCGGCTGCCGGTGTGTAGAGGACGTTGGTGGTTTCGGGGGAAGGACCGAGCGAGGCGGAGTATATTCTGAGAATCTCGTTAAATCTTGATAACCCTATCTACATGTTAATCCGATCTGGTAGACCGGAGGAACACAGCCACGACATCAAAACCCCCGTTTATACCATCGCGCGAAGCTATTACACCGTCTACTTTGCGGTCTCAAGTCGGCCGGTTGTATAGCCGGATACCGGGGCGAACCTCGTCAGAGGCGGTGGAGGACGAGAGGCCGCAGGCTTACGGGGAAACATAAGGGCGAGTGTGATGGAGACAAGTTTGTGGTCTTCCTCCAGGACTCGCCACACGAAAACCTCGGGGTTGAGCAGTCAAATAGAACGACTTGACTTCCAGCTCTGGTCGTCCTCTTTCGGACCTTCCGTTTTAATCATCCAACCAGCCGGCAGCCTCGATAAACACCTTTGAGCTCATCTTTTTTTTTTTTTAAAGCAGCATTTTTTATCATCCTCACCGATCGACACGCATTTGAAATACGACGCTTTTATTCGTCAAAAGTTAATGCATTGCGAAAATAATGGAGGACTGTGCTTGTCCATTTTTCGCAAAATTTCTCCGAAAATTTAATGAAAAATGCTGTTTCTCTTACGGTTATTGAAAAGTTCACATATCATTTTATAATCGCTACAGGTCATCGTTATAAAATCGTAACTGGCAAATAAACTGTTGTGTAAATTTTAATTCTTAAAGTAGTGGGGACTTACAACACTGGTCATGACACATTCAATACGTGACAACGAAGGCGGAAATCGCTACACAGTTTTTCATTAAAAGAATCAAACGAACTTTTCCCCCGCAACAAGTAATCGGGGATGTGCGATCAGTTTCAACGATGAACGACGAATCAGTCTAAGAAAAAAAAGTTGATAATTAGTTGAGAAAGTCGGAGAGGCGCCGAGAAATGTTTAAACTATGGGAAACATAAGGGCGAGTGTGATGGAAACAAGTTTGTGGTCTTCCTCCCGGACTCGCCACACGAAAACCTCGGGGTTGAGCAGTCAAATAGAACGACTTGACTTCCAGCTCGGTCGTCCTCCTTCGGACCTTCCGTTTTAATCATCCAACCAGCCGGCAGCCTCGATAAACACCTTTGAGCTCATCTTTTTTTTTTTAAAGCAGCATTTTTTATCATCCTCACCGATCGACACGCATTTGAAATACGACGCTTTTATTCGTCAAAAGTTAATGCATTGCGAAAATAATGGAGGACTGTGCTTGTCCATTTTTCGCAAAATTTCTCCGAAAATTTAATGAAAAATTCAGTTTGTGTTACGGTTATTGAAAAGTTCACATATCATTTTATAATTGCTACAGGTCATCGTTATAAAATCGTAACTGGCAAATAAACTGTTGTGTAAATTTTAATTCTTAAAGTAATGGGGACTTACAACACTGGTCATGACACATTCAATACGTGACAACGAAGGCGAAAATCGCTACACAGTTTTTCATTAAAAGAATCAAACGAACTTTTCCCCCGCAACAAGTAGTCGGGGATGTGCAATCAGTTTCAACGATGAACGACGAATCAGTCTAAGAAAAAAAAACGTTGATAATTAGTTGAGAAAGTCGGAGAGGCGCCGAGAAATGTTTAAACTATGGGAAACATAAGGGCGAGTGTGATGGAGATAAGTTTGTGGTCTTCCTCCAGGACTCGCCACACGAAAACCTCGAGGTTGAGCAGTCAAATAGAACGACTTGACTTCCAGCTCGGTCGTCCTCCTTCGGACCTTCCGTTTTAATCATCCAACCAGCCGGCAGCCTCGATAAACACCTTTGAGCTGATCTTTTTTTTTTTTTTTTTTTTTTAAGCAGCATTTTTAATCATCCCCACCGACCGACGCGCATTTGAAACACGACGCTTTTATTCGTCAATAACGCGTCAGCGGGATTATTCGCGGGACCCTCGCTAAATACATCCAAACAAATTATCGAAATATCGGATTTTTATGCAAATCGAGACACCCGGCGGGTTTTTCGCTCGATGATTTCGTATGCAATTTCAGGGAGCCAAGGGGGGTGGGGGGGGGGTGCGTCGTAAATACAATGAAATGTGGATCAAAAGGTGAAACGTATGGAATATGCAGTGTTGGATCGGATATCGCCAATCACGGGCTGCTGATCGCTTTTGCATAAATACAAATGAGATCCTCCGTTCGGACTGCTGGTTGAGACTCGGGCGGTATAAAATGTTTTATTCACCACTTCGGGATAACAGGTAATTCGATAGACTCGCGTTGCAGCCGGTCTGGACCGTTTCGTCCACGTTAAGAATATCATCAATAATTAAGAATATAAACGCCGCATTAACGAGCATCGATCCGATTATGAGTTACAACGAGATGATAAATACGTGTTGGCGCTGCGCCGACGGATTGAGATAATGGAAATTAAAATGCATATTTTATCGTGTGTTGCAGCGATCGCGAGCGTGGCCGGGGTAGCGGGGACCAAAGCGAAGCTTCCGTGCAACATCACAGCGCCGAGGAACGACCGAGTGATCATGGTGCTGTGGTTCAAGAACGAGGGGACCAAGCCAATTTACAGGTGACTCACGTATTTATAATTTAGCTAAACAGTTCGTTTTCAGTTAGAAATAATTTAGAAATACTATATCCTTATATTTATAAAAAGATCTCGCCGCTGCTGTGTAGGATAATCGAACAGGCCGGGGTCAAATGACACAAGGAAGCCAGAATTTTTCTATGTCCTCAGGGGACTTGAAGCTAAATTTTTCTAAGTCCCTAAGAGATCCGGGGCTGAATTTTTCTAAGTCGCCACGGGACCTGAGGCTGAATTTTTTTAAGTTCTTGGATCGAAGCTGAATTTTTCTAAGTCCTCAAGGGACCTGGGGCTGAATTCTTCTAAGTCGAAAAGGAACTTGCGGCTGATTTTTTCTGAGTCCCCCCATTAGGACCTCCAGGCCCAAGCTGACCGGGGTCAAATGTTTATTCTAACATTACTGCAAAATTAAGAAAATGGCGGCGTTTAAATGATTTTTCTCCTATGTTTTTCGTATAAAAACATTAATAAATAATCGCAAAATTAAGTAATCGAAAAAAACCTCCGTCATTCCCTGAAGACATGTTTCCCGAGTATGTATGCACAATTTCAGGCCGATCGCTTAATTACAGTGGCCAGGAGAATGGTAGCCATTTATTTTTAATGATCGTGTTTGAGGACTTGGGACGCCGACAATCTTTAGCTTAAAAAAAAAGAAAATTCCATTATATACTTTAAAACGTAAGTAACAAGTGGAAAAAACCGCAGCCGTCTACATTTGTTTGTTTCCCCGAAAAAATTAAAATAAAACGAGTACCTGAAAAATGCAGCTCCTAAGGAGAAGTCCCCCTTAATGGAAAATTCGCTTATTAATCGTAGGATGTCACTTCCGAAAACGGTATCGTCCAAAAATGGCCGGGGATGAAATGGCCGGGGAAAAAATGGCCGAGAAAAAATGGCCGATGGAAAAAATGGCCGATGGAAAAAATGGCCGGGGAAAAAAGGCCGATGAAAAAATAGGCCGATGGAAAAATAGGACCATGGAAAAATAGGCCGGTCGAAAAAAAGGATTTTTTTTATAAGGGAGATTTTTTTCAGACAAACACCCTTTTAGGCACGAACCGCTCCCACATCACGCAGATGCCCCTAACGCGCACACGAACCTGTGCAGACGCGAATTGTTTCTGCGAATGTTAGCAACGTTCTGAGTTTTCGCAAGCTGTCGAGCCCGTTTCATGCGAATGACGAAACTGGAGCCGTTTAATGTTTTTTTTATGTTTCTGTTTATAACGAAGCGCTATTGTTATATAGTAAAGCTCTCAACGCCATTATAAATATTGAGAAAGAAACTACTGACAAATTGATTGCATGGACTTTATTTGAATCAGCCTTTTTCCATCGGCTCATTTTTTCCATCGGCCTTTTTTCCATCGGCCTTTTTTTCCATCGGCCTATTTTTCCATCAGCCTTTTTTTCCCCGGCCATTTATTCCATCGGCCTTTTTTTCCCAGCCATTTTTTCCCCGGCCATTTATTCCATCGGCCTTTTTTTCCCAGCCATTTTTTCCCCGGCCTTTTTTTCTTCGGCCATTTTTTCCTAGATCCCCGAAAACAATGCTGCGATGTCGTGTCGTGTGTAGCTCCCACAGCTACACGGAGAGAAGGATCTGATAAAATTTACCGGGCGCGATAGAAAAAATTACCAATGCGCCTGGTATTAAAAAGCCATAGCCGCCACCTGACGAACAGTACGAGAACTATGAAAATTTCTAACATATATATCATATTTTTTACCATATTTTTCTCGATAGATGGCATTATATCTCCTCTCTACCGGAAATGTACAATACTTTTTACTAGAAATATGGTAAAAAGTATCAGATCCTTCTCTCCGTGTATACCGGGATTCTCACTGCACGACTACCGAAATTTCTCATGCAACTATATTCATGGCTATAATAAGAAATACGGATGTACCAATACTTCGTTTTGTTGCCGAAGCTGTTAATTTTTCTCAGTGTGCCAACGGCGCAGTTAGTAAGCATTTCCCGAAATCGCTCGGTACTCGGGGCAGGAGCCGCAGAATCGAGCAACACGAGGCGGGTATAGACGAGGAACGAGAGGAAGAGGAGCTCGAGGTGCTCGATATATAAAAACGTGGATGCTGTAGCGCCGCGGGAAATTCCTCACGGAATTCCGGACGACTTTCGCAGTCGCCCGAAACTCCATTTGCTCGGCTATCTCTCTCTCTCTCTCTCTCTCTCTCTCTCTCTCTCTCTCTCTCTCTCTCTCTCTCACTCGTTTATGCTTTCTTCGTGTCTTCCTCTCTCCCTCGCTCGCCGCGGGTCCCTCGAGCGCGCGCACCGGGTATCTTCGAGCGTCGAGGCAGCGCGCGTCGGTCGCTCGCTAGCGAGCTTTCCGCTTCCGCGACCCGTGAAATTTTCATATAGAACGAGAGCGCCGGGGACCCCGGCGTCGGAGTCGCTTCGCCGAGGGCATTGTAGGCTGCCCGACGGTGAGCCGTTCCGGCGGGTCATATTTAAGAAATGTAATAAGGTGTAAGATATGCGCGCGCGCGAGCGGTGCATCGTCGTCGCGAGCCGAGCGAAAAAGCGACCGGGGAGAAATTGTCCTCCCCGACGTCGGCCCTCGAAGCTCTTTAATCCTCCACGGCGCTCGCGCCTCGCGCGCCTGGAAACTTTAAATTTGACGTCGCGCGCGCCGTGCGGCAGTAAATTATTTGTAATTGAATCGCCGCACGGCCCTCGATACGCGATCGCGTTCGCGGCGATATTTTAGCGTCGTCCTCCTCGAAGAATGATTTATGGAGGTTCGAAAAATTTGTCTGTTTACTCGTTTGTCCCGAGGAGCTGCTTGAAGCTCGGCTTTTTTTTAAGGGGGGAGCCTGCTTTAGAGGCTTCAAAAAATCGATTTTTTCGAGAATTTTTTTGGGAAGGAAAGAAATATCAGATTGAAACGAAACTTTCAGGGTTTATTGTTATATATTTTAACAGTATTCTCAAATTTTTTCATTAAGATACATGTCATATTATGCCTGGTACAAGCATTTCGCCGAGGCGCCTCGAGTGTGCATTTGTCGTGCGACGGGAAAGATGCAGGTCGTAATTTCCATCTGAAACAAAGAACCCCATTTTTTTTTTTTTTTTTTTCGATAGTATAGCTTCTAGTGAAACCAAGAAAATTCAACAAAAAGTAAAAAAAATCAACAATTTTTCGCAAATTGAAAAAATAAATAATTTTTTTGGAAAACAAAATTCACTTCAGATTGTTTAAAAAGTGGGTTAATCTTAACTTTCTTAAGTCTCGCCGGGAGCAAAATTCACACGATTTTGTTGGAATTACCAGGAACGAGTGGAAGTGGATAAGCAGAAATGTGAGACTGTCGTCCGGTGAAAACAATTAGCTGTTGTAAATAATGAATCATACGTTGTTGAGACAATTTCAAGGCATGAATTTTGGTAAAGGTTTAAGGATATTTTATACAGCAGGGAAAAATTACCGGAACGTGACAACCCGAATCGCTGATTATACATAAATTGCCACATTTGGAATTTAATTTGACACTTACCTGCAAATGTCAGAACCTTACTAAATGCATTAAATACGCACCAGTTGAGATTGTTCGGGAGCTGAAACGTGACTCTTATATCACCGAATTTATATCAATGATTCAACGTGACATGTTCGCAAATAGCCCCTTTCAAAATCTCGTTCATATTTCATTGCCCCAGTGAATTTGAAAGATGAGACTCAAATTCTCGTGCCTGCAAACCTACATCAATTCTTAAGCGCGACATCTTCGTGAATACCAATTTCGAATCCGCACGTCGGGTAGTCATGACGAGTGAGGTAAATCCCTCATTTTTATAGAAATATAATTCATGGTACAATTGGATTTGTAATTATGTTTTTATAATAATAACTCGTAATGATCATAATATGATGTGTAAACTTTTAAAAAGAAGCAAAAAATATTAATTTCCGATAAAACTTGATGGTAATGTTATTGAAAAAATGGAGAAATACTGTTAATGCATTGCGAAAATAATAGAGGACGGTGCTTGTCCATTTTTCGCAAAATTTCTCCGCAAAATTTAATTTAATATTTCCTTTTTCTTACGGCTATTCAAGAGTTCACATATAATTTTATAATCGCTACGGGTCATCGTTATAAAATCGTAACTGAAAAATAAACTGTTGTGTACACTTTAATTATTAAAGTAATGGGGACTTACAACACTGGTCATGACACATTCAATACGCGACAACGCTGACGGAACTCGCTACACAGTTTTTCATGGAGGTAGTATGAGCGTACAGATGAACGTCGCGTAAATTCGAGAGAGTTTGAGAGAGAATTACGAAGAGTTCTCGATCAGATAAAAATCTGAAAAAAATCAAGCATATGAAAGGCGGTAAAGAGATTATTTTAGACAATAATAATTTAAAAAATGTTATTAACAAATTACTTAAATAAATAATTGTTCAACTAAATATCCGGCAACCTAACTTTTTTGTTATTAAAGTGATCTTCTTATTTTTCTACATACGTATGAATCTTTTCAGAATTTTCTCTGATTTTTAATTTTAACATAATAAAAAAACGTAATTTTTAAACGTCACACAAAATTCGGAAAAAATTTTTACTTTAATAACAAAAAAGAGTTAGGTTGCCGGATATTTAGTTGAACAATTATTTATTTAAGTAATCTATTAATAACATTTTTTAAATTATTATTGTCTAAATTAATCTCTTTACCGCCTTTCATATGCTTGATTTTTTTCAGATTTTTATCTCATCGAGAACTCTTCGTAATTCTCTCTCAAACTCCCTCGAATTTACGCGACGTTCACCTGTACGCTCATACTACCTTAAAAGGGTCAAACGAACTTTTCCCCCGCAACAAGTAATCGATGAACGATGAACGACGAATCAGTCTAAGAAAAAAAAAGTTGATAATTAGTTGAGAAAGTCGGAGAAGCGCCGAGAAATGTTTAACGCGTGCGTTTTATATATCTATGTATATAGGATATTCTTTGAAGAGTTTCGACCGTGAAACCCGGTGAAGCAGAAGCGACTAAACCAGGCCTGGCTTCATTGTAATTGCTATATTGCTGAAGAGGTCCAAGGAAAGTATCGCAACAGCACCGGAGCGGCGAGGATAAGCGACGTGAGGGTCGCCCGCGAGACGAAAGAATTAAATCGTATTTCAACGTCGACGTTCACGAGGAGGTGGCGGCAGCTTTGGGAATAGCCGCGGCAGTCGCGAGTGCAAATCCAAACTATCGCGAGGTTCTCGAGAGCCGCTGAAACGCAATTTAACTTTCGGTCGAACGCAAGAAGTGGGCGAGGCTATCGCCGCGCTCGTCCGATGGGTCTGATATACCTTCTCGCGGGTTCTCCAGGCCCTTCGGCTTCGCTACTCCGTGCATTCGACACTCGGTTATACGTGACCCCTGCCGGCAGGTCCCACCGGTTGCTGTCCGGTCCCACCGGATGCGCTTAACATGCAATAAAACCGGGAGGGCCAACGTGGCCTTTTCCTCGTCACGTCTCGTGCGACCGGCAGTCTCGTTGACTCTGGCGCACGTGACACACCAGCGACATCGAGATTCTGGAGCTTCGGTCAATCGAACTCCCGGAATATGCATGCGGCTCCCTGGGGCCCGGCTGTTCACGAGTCTCGCATGATTAGTACCTATCCGAGTACATATAGTAAATATTGACCGATCCAACTGTGAGGTAACATAACACTGCGGTTTCGCGAAGTTGAACAGCCGGATTTGTGAAACAGATACGTTTATGGAGTCATGAAGTTCATTTATTTGCGAAATAAAATCTTGTGTTTTTAGTACTCATAATCCTTGACTTTGTTTTTAAATAACAAGTGCACAAATTAAACCACAAATTAAATTAGTTGTATTTACAACTAATTTTGAGGTTTCATTTGTGCACTTGTTATTTAAAAACTTGTCATTTTAAACTTGTTATTTTAAATTAGTTGTATTTACAACTAATTTTGAGGTTTCATTTGTGCACTTGTTATTTAAAATTAGTTGTATTTACAACTAATTTTAAGGTTTAATTTGTGCACTTGTTATTTAAAAACATAAAATCAAGGATTAGTTATATTACAAATTAGTTGTATTTACAACTAATTTTGAGGTTTAATTTGTGCATTTGTTATTTAAAAACATAAAGTCAAGGATTATGAGTAATAAAAATATAAGGTTTTATTTCGCAAATAAATTAACTATACGGTTTACCGTATCCTTGACTTTATGTTTTTAAATAACAAGTGCACAAATTAAACCTCAAAATTAGTTATTTTTACAAGTTGTTATTTAAAAACATAAAGTTAAGGATTCGGTCAAAGCGTTTGGCATATTTGAGTTATTAATCAAATTGACTCTCAGAAATGGAGGACCGTAATTGTTCGCCGCCGCAGGCTTGATTTGATCATCCCAAAGGCGTTAGGGCGAAGGATTATCGACCCTCTTGACGATCGTAGCGAGTAATCGCATCAGTGAAGGCGTAACGCGATAAATGCCGATTCTCCGTCTATGTATATATCTTGCAAATTTGTTGACCTGTACCGTTTCCTCGCAGCTTTGACGTCCGAGATGGTCGTCCACTATCCAGCGCTATTTTGTGGTCGTCTCCGAAGGCACTGGGTCCCCGGGCGTTCTTCATGACCAGCACCGAGCCCGCACATCTCAGCATCGATCGCCTCGAGTTGACTGACGAAGGTCTTTATCGATGTAGGATTGACTTCGAGAATTCGCCGACGACGAATAAACACAGCAACCTCACTGTCATAGGTTAGTTACTAAAGTTCACTATATTAATCTAATATAATAATTATTGTTATTGTAGGAGATATTAATAGTACATATTAAATGAATAGTACATATTAAAAGTACATATTTACTACCCAGTTGATGTAAAAAAAATATATTTAAAAAATCGGAGATAATGAACTTTTTGTCGAGTTTTTCGTGAAAACTGTCGCTTTTGAAAAAAAAAAAAACGATTGGCGAATTCGTTGTATACGGGCAAAAATACATTGAAATAAGGCGTTATAAAAATGTTTAACTAAAAACATTTTCGCACTTTTTTCGAAATTTCATCACTTTCTTCTTTCGTTCGAGAGATAACTCTATAACGAATAGAATTCGGTGAATTTTTCACCGAATTTTAAAGCCGAACCCTAAAAAATCGCAAATTTTTCCATACATACCTCTTGGGTTTTGTGCGAAAAAAAATCGATTTCGTAAAGTCTGAAAACCCTATTCGATGACAAATGTCCCGCTGATTCCGAAAAGCACCGCTGTTTGCTCGAAAAATAAAAAATCGACGAGAAAAATGCAAAAACATGTTGGATTTTTCCAACTGATTTTTGAAGAGGGATTTATCAAGTTATTTATATAAAGAAGTATCTCGATTTTTCTACCATTACGTCCAAGAATTGTCTATTGAATTGTCTATTGAATTGTCTATTGAATTGTCTATTGAATTGTCTATTGAATTGTCTATTGAATTGTCTATTGAATTGTCTATTGATTGTCTATTGAATTGTCTATTGAATTGTCTATTGAATTGTCTATTGAATTGTCTATTGAATTGTCTATTGAATTGTCTATTGAATTGTCTATTGAATTGTCTATTGAATTGTCTATTGAATTGTCTATTGAATTGTCTATTGAATTGTCTATTGAATTGTCTATTGAATTGTCTATTGAATTGTCTATTGAATTGTCTATTGAATTGTCTATTGAATTGTCTATTGAATTGTCTATTGAATTGTCTATTGAATTGTCTATTGATTTGTGTATTGAATGGTCTATTGATAATGTCTACATGATTCGTATTATAATTTCAGTGCCACCAGAGGGCCCGATTATCCTGGACAGTTCCTCGCGACAAGTGTTAAAGATCGAAGAGCCGTACAACGAGAACAGCGACGTGAACTTGATTTGCGAGTCGACCGGTGGTAGACCGCCGCCTAAACTGACGTGGTACCTCGAAAACACCGTGATAGACGACTCGTATCACTTCAAGGGCGACACCGGGGTGACGGTTAACCACCTGTCGTATCCCAAACTTGGACGACAACATCTGAAAGCGCGGCTTATTTGTCAAGCGAGCAACACGAACCTCGTGCCACCGCAGTCCAGGGTCCTCATCCTCGACATTAATCGTAAGTCAACTGGCGCTCTTCATCCGACACAACTTCTTCATTCATTCCCCAGCCATCCAGTTTTACTCGACACGTGACGGGATGCAATTGATCAAACATGCCATCATTTGCCCCAGATTAGCATACAGATCTGTGTGCAAACGTTTCCACACATTTTGACACGGTAATTTTATGACGGACACATTCACAGAACCAGGAAATGAAGATTTCATGCAGCGAGTAATACCCTGTAACTTCAGTGGAACGTTCCAATTTATATGTGACGTTGTGCCTCCCTGGCCAGAAATAGATAGATTCACCTCTGCCATCCCGTCCATTCAGTTCTCCTTCTCATTCTCAGCATTAATCGCGAGACCACTTGCGCTTCATCCTCATAAGTTCTTCATTGATTCCGAGTCATTTATTTCCACTCGCCAACCGACGAGTGATTTATGAACTTCGACATTAATTCTTTGCCCCAGTTGAAGACACAGATGCTTTGAAACAATGTTGTATTCATTGATCGAGAGAATGAAGATTATATTAAACACAGAGAGTACACTGCAAACTCATGCGCGTTGCAAATGTGTTCCTCCTGTCTTTTACATTGTGACGAGTTTTTACACACCTACAGGCGTGTTCTGTTCATGTGTCATTTACCATGTAAATTCCAACACGTTTTAATTAAGTGTGTAAAAACTCGTCGCAATGTAACCAGAGAAATCGTTCTGATGGAGTTCATTCGAAAGAAATAATATTTACATGAATTAAATACATTTTATTTGATCCAGATAAATTCTAGTAGGCCGGCCATTATGTAAATAATTTATTTATTACAAACTATTCATTTGATTGAAATTAAAATTTATTTGAATGAAATACTTCTTTTATTCAAATAAATCCTATTAGGCTAGCCATTAAATACATCATTTACTTAATGGCCGGCCTATAACAGGATTTATTTGAATCAAACCAAGTTTAATTTCATTCAAATAAATTTTAATTGTATTCAAATAAATTTTATTTGTTTCGAATAGATGCCATCAGAACAATTTTTCTGGGTGTAGGAGAACCAACACACTTGCATCACGATCTGTTTTTAGAATGCAATATCGCTCGTACCTTGAGCAAAACTGTCGCATTTATACGTGACATTATTCCTCCCCCGTTAAGAAATACGTAGATCCATCCCGCTTAATTCCTTTGCACCCCATCCATTCGTTCCTCGTTCTCGCCACTCCATCCGCAAGCGACGTCACAAACGATTCATGGGCAGGTCCCGAGACCATTACATTCCTATTCCCACGCAATATATATCTTATACTCTCCCCGCGCCGCGCGTCGGTCACTCGACGAATTCTCTTTCGATTCTCCGGACGCCCCGGCTCCTCGCACTCGTTTCCTCAGTTTCCGCCGTCTTCGCCTCAGCTCCCCGAAATTCCCTGCTGCCACATAATTCGCCGGCGTACGTCCGTGAGACTGACACGAATTCGTGAGCGCGAGATCTCGTTCAGTGCGCCCTCGGGAGAAATCACTCAGAGAGCCGAGAGCGAGAGAGAGCCGGAGCGCGTGCCGGCGTTCGCCACACGTTTTCCCCGTTGCGTCGTCGGTGACGCGTGGCCTCCTAAGATGACGTGCAGCTCTGCGTGACCCGCGCGAACCCTCTCGCTCGAACGTCCTTCAACTTCCTTCCTTCCTTCCCTCCGCGGCCTCCGTTTTGCCCCCCTTACGATTTTGCGCTTCCGCGATTCCTCTTCGACCTCCTCGCTCGCGCCTCGTAGACTCAGCCAGCTCTGCGTTTCTCGCCGCTTTCCTTAAGGCACTACTAGCGGTACAGTCCCGCCAAACGCGAGTTCCAGAGAATATTTTGAACACTTCTCGATGGAATAAAAATCTGAAAAAAATCAAGCACGTTGGAGGTACCGAAAAGATTGATTTTGCATAATAATAATAACAAAATGTTATTAACAAATACATGTAAAATTTAATTGTTCAACAATTTACACGGTAACCCAACTTTTTTTTCTGATGAAAATTATTCATTTATTTTTCTGAATACGTATGAATTTTTTCAGAATTTTGGCAAACTTTTCAAAATTGTGTTTTTTCAAGAAAAATGAGGGGCGAAAACCGCAATTTAAAAAATGTAGACAAAATTCTGAAAAAAATCATACGTATTCAGAAAAATGAATGGACAATTTCCATCAGAAAAAAAAGTTGGGTTGCCGGGTAAATTGTTGAACAATTAATTTTTTCATTAATTTGTTAACAACATTTGTAAATTATTATTATGCAAAATAAATCTTTTCAGCGCCTTCAAAGTGCTTGATTTTTTTTCAGATTTTTATCCCATCGAGAAGTCTTTGAAATATTCTTTGAAACTCACGTTTGGCGGGAGTGTACCGCTCGTACTTCCTTAAAGAGCGCGCGACAGGGAGAAGGATACCAAAGTAACGGTGGGTTTCTCTCGTGATCTCGGCCGTGTGGCATATTGCCTGGTTGAACGAGCGCCATCTGACGCCTTTTCGCGGGTTTTCCATCTCCTACTTTCTCCTTTCCGTCTCGCTTTCTCTCCTCCGTTTCTTCAGCGATCCGCGTGCAGGCAGCCTAACACGGATCCAGCGAAAAGCAGTAAGCGCCGCCGACACCCCTGGTGTGTGGAAAAAGGTGTTCACGTGCTGCGAGCCTCGCAGCCTGCTGAACCCGCGAGTCCTAGCCAGCCAGATTGCTCGTAGCAGATAGCGGTAACGCCTCTCGCAAGACGGATCAGTGGATTGCGTGCCGGGCATATTTCCCGGGCGCTTCGATTCCCTTTGCCTTTCCCAACGTGCGCGCCTTCGTCCAAGTACACGCGACTCGTGGCCCCAAGACTCGACAGCACTTGGCGCTCCGGCCCCGAGGGGGGCTCGCGCTGTACATGTGTTTTCTCTAAAGGGCCACACGCTGCTTGCGGCGCGATCTTACACTTTTAAGTGGCGCGGTAGTTGGCTCATTTGCGTCAGTTCGGATATGGAGATGTGACGAGCTTTGATTATCTTCGTTATTCGTCTAAATGTGCCGAGACTGAAGGGATGAAAAGTGGAGCTTTGCACGTCGCTTCCTTATTATTTTTTTAGTGTGTTGCGAAGCTATCTGTGTGAGAAAGTAGGTTTATCTATTTTGGTTTCCTCATAGAAGAAGAAGAGACGGTGGAAAGATTAAAAAATAATGGGGAAGCTATGCGCAAAACTTTAGTGAGCTATGTGCAAAGCTTTACTGTGCTATGTGCAAAGCTTTATTTTGCTATATGCAAAGCTTTACTGTCCTATGTGCAAAGCTTTATTTTGCTATGTGCAAAGCTTTATTTTACTATGTGCAAAGCTTTATTTTGCTATGTGCAAAGCTTTATTTTACTATGTGCAAAGCTTTATTTTGCTATGTGCAAAGCTTTACTAGTTGCCGCGATCTTACACTTTTAAGTGACGCAGTAGTTGGCTTATTTGCGTCAGCTTGGATATGGAAATGCGACGAGCTTTGATTAATCTTCGTTATTCGTCTAAATGTGCCGAGACTAAAGGGATGAAAAGTGGAGTTTTGCGCGTTGCTTCCTTATTATTTTTTTGTGTGTTGCGAAGCTATCTGTGTGAGAAAGTAGGTTTATCTATTTTGGTTTCCTCATAGAAGAGACGTTGGAAAGGTTTAAAAATAATGGGGAAGCAATATGTGTAAAGCTTTACTATGCATTTATGTTTAATATAAACAAATAAATTAATGTATTAGTACATCTTTTTTAACATAGTATGCGAAAAATTCCATTTTACGCATCCAAGACAGTGCGTAAAAACGCATTTTACCCATCCAAAGCGATGCGTAAAATCGCATTTTACGCATCCAAGGCAGTGCGTAAAATCGCGTTTCACACACACTACGTCAAAAGTATTTTTATGCATCGTTTCAGAACCGTTTTTGTATTTCTCGAAACCTCGAGGACTACAAAAGGACTTGGCCTCAACTGAACCACTTCTAACCGTATAAATTCGTTGGTTCATCAAAACCAACCACGTATATTTGTCGTAACAACAACGTAACAAAACATCCAGTACATCATCCACACACACAGGACAAGAAGCCCCGAAGGTGACAAGGAAATTATTAACGAACCGAAGCGTGGGAGGAGCACCGAAAAAAAAAGCGGAGCTAAGAAGAAGGATCGGGTCGACGCCGGCGGCGCGTCGTGCGTACCTAAGGGAACGGCGCAACGGGTTTACCGCCGACATATACCGCACTGTGTGCCGTGCGGTGCTGTACATATATGTATGTTGGAGACGAGAAACGCTCGCGCGCGCGCCTCGAATCCTTGATAACGTTAATGTAAACACGCGTAAAACCATTAGGTCTCGCGCCTGCCGCGTTGTGTGTGCCTCGGGGGCTTCGGATCTCCCGGATAACTCGGGCACGCACGCACCGCGTGCCCCCCATACCCCCCATCCCCCCGCCCATCGAACCCTCTTCACGAAATGCTCGCGGCTCGCGATCTGCCGTCGCAGATATATAGCTTCAGCTCCCTCGGTCGCACGAGAAAATAATAAACGCTGGTTAACTTAATAATATTCCGCGTAGTCGGGTTTGCCCCAGCAGGAATGCGATAGAGAGTCGAGGTAGATAAATTCAGGGAATTGACACGTGAACGCGGCTCCTTCTCCCGTTATTTTTCGTATCGCGAATCTTATGGATAACGATGACAAGAGGCCTGCAGGCCTGAACGCAGTATACGTGGTGTTTAGTTGAAATGTCAGCGAACGGGAACCAGTTTTCCGGGTGATCGTATTTTACGGACTACCGGATATCGAGGCAGCTGTGCATTTATTTGCATTGCAAAATTTTCATAACGTTTCTATAATCCTTGTGCGCAGTATCGAAATCGATGAACAGCCTCTTGGGATGTTAGGTGTGTTCAAGGATTTTAATCCTCTCAAAGCTGTTTTGATTGCTTTAGGGTACACAAAAAAACGTTGCACATTGCTTCTTCATGGGTTTCCATTTTTTTTACAAAACTACCTCCAGGATGAAATTGATTGATCCATTTTAGCTTCCTCATAGCGGATGTTTGCTGAAAAGCTGATATTAATAAAACCATTTCGTCGATTATTCTGCACTGAGAGTAAAATCTAGTATTGGCAACTATAAAGTGACAACCATAAAGTGGCAATTATTTTTTATAGGTACAGCGACTATTTTTCTAATTCTAGTTATGGTAACTATGACGCAGTTATCATAACTAATAATTAATTACCGTGAACTATAAAAATAATAACATGAACGAAAATTTGATCATGTTATTATTTGTTAAAATTTGATCATATCTATTCATTAAATACCGTGAACTATAAAAATAATAACATGAACGAAAATTGTATAGTTCTCACTTTATAGTTTCCAGAACTTACACGATTTATCTCAGTGTGATCTTCTGATGCTCACAACATATAAAAATCCTCTTTTCTTCAAAAAAACCTAATTCAGCTATAAATTCGTGTTATTACACAAGGACACAATGTGTACTAATCCACCGATATGGGAATAATAGTCGCATTAGCCATGATTGACCATCGTCGATAAGTCTCGGTGGTCTTTCAAGCCACGAATACGAATATCCCTCAGCGGATATTCGCAGAAATAGGAGAGTCAAGGAGTATGCAGCAAAAGCAGACGCAGCGTGGCGAGTGGAGCCGTAACCGGTAGCCTGTAGTAAGCTACCATCGCGGTGGCTTAGTGGTAATCGCGTCGACGTTGGCTACGTGCTTGACGCTCGACCGCTCCGCGCGGATGGAAGATGATCGGCTTCGCGAGGGTTTGAGCTCTCGCGGCTGCATCGACCAACCGACTGAAGAATATCCCGGAGCCCTGCGTGACCGTGGGTTGTGGCGTCGTAAACGAGCGGCGCAAATGCCGAGGTATAGGTCGCGGCTTTCCGAGCTTCCCTCAACCCGGCTCTCTTGGCCTTCGCACCCTCTGCACCCGACTCCGCGCAGACTTCCTTCTTACACCCCCCTCGAGCAACCCTTTCATCAGCGAGTTCCGCCTCTCTAATTCGGAGCCCAGAAATTAAATAATTAAGATTTATCGTCGTGTCGTGTGCCCCGACCATTTTAAGAGGCGCTTCCTACTCTCTTGGCTCCTCGTAAACGGACTACATCGTCAGCTTGATGACGACGGAAACTCGCTGCACGCTGGGCGAAGGTGAGACACACACACAAACTTTCATCCTACTCGTGGACGAGTCGTCGGTTGTTAAGTCTCCTCAGGGTCCTAAATCCTTGAGCCACTCTCCACCCCTTGGATAAATGTCACATTGCGGAAAGCAGAAACGCTGATCCGTTGCACCGCGTCACTTGCCGTTTGTCATGTAACCGCGATGGTCTTTTTCTTTATTAGCTGAATTCCATGGATCCAATGTTTATTTTACTAACATGTGTTCTTGAATTTTACTGACATGTCTTCTTGAATTTTACTAAACATGTCTTCTTGAATTTTACTAACATGTCTTCTTGAATTTTACTAACGGATGTCTTCTTGAATTTCCAGTAAAGCCTGTGGACGTGCTGATCCTGACGAAGGAGCCGAACGTCTCGGCTGACAAGAAGTACGCGGTGGAGTGTCGAACCACCGGTTCTCGTCCTGATCCAATCATCACCTGGTGGAAGGCGAAGGAGCGAATAAAGGACTCCATACAGATCGTGAGTATCGCCTGCCCGGCACTTAGGCTCGTCTCTAGTCGTGGTCAATGCATCAAGTCTCGTATCTTCAAGCCACAAAACCCGCAAATTCTAAGCAAACGCATATTTCCCAATCCTTCCATTCTTTCCACCCTACCATCCGCGTTTCCTCGCCGCTGTCTTCCTCTCCCGCGTTATCAGGCTGAAAGGTTCGCTGCCTCTCCCAAGCGGGAATGATAATCCGCGTTGAGTTAGCGCCCAAGTAAAGCCACGAGAACGCGGCTGGCAACCCCACTTCTTCACTCCTTTCTATCTCTCCCGCGCTACTCCCACCCCGACCGTGAGGGCTCGACTTTATCCCTCTAATGCACTTGGCTGGTAAACTCCCGTGGGGATGGTTACTCGTCAAACACTCAGACTCTCCGTCCTCCTCCTCGCGTCTCATCCCTTCGCTCCTCTCCCCCTCCTCACCACTCTGTTTTACTCTTTCATTCTCATAGATCCGCTCGTACCCGCTTCGCCTTCTTCGTCACCTGTACACTGGCTGTCCTCTCCGCCCGTCGTTTCTGCCTCCACCATTGCCTCCTCATTCCGTCACGAGTGGTACACGGCGCCCCCGCGTTCACTGCACTCCCTTTCCTCCGATATTTTTCCCCTCACCCTCCCGCCAGCGCAGTCGTAATCAATCAACCGTACGTATCGCAAACGGCCGGGACGACTAGACAAACGGGCTTCGATTTTTGTCGACCCTGCTGCTGATGCACTCGCGAACTACATCAATATAACGTCCTCTCTCGACATACCCCCTGGCCTAGCTGGAGCGGCTCTCTCTCTCTCTCTCTCTCTCTCTCTCTCTCTCTCTCTCTCTCTCTCTCTCTCTCTCTCTCTCTCTCTCTCTCGCTTTTTTACCTATTTTTTCTGACCCTTTCCAGCCTGTCTCTTCTTTTTGTCGCGAATTTCCATCACTCCCTTTCGCACTCCTGCCATCCTCTCGTTCGCTGAAACGACGATCAGCGAATGCTCTGATAGAGGGGAAGTCGAAATGGAGAGATCAAATTGCCAAAGTCAGTCAGTCATCGGAAATTGGAACGATCAGGTGATTTAATTACATCGCCTGGCCGTGCATATGTGACATCAAAGAAGAAGTCGTCGCTGAGCCTGGTTATCGAATTACTGATTTCTCGTAATCAATCAGCCGTACGTATCGCAAACGACCGGGACGACTAGACAAACGGGCTTCGTTTTTTGTCGGCCCCGCTGCTGATGCACTCGCGAACTACATCAATATGATGTCCTCACTCGACATACCCCCTGGCCTTCTCTCGCTTTTTTACCTATTTTTTCTGACCCTGTCCAGCCTGTCTCTTCTTTGTGTCGCGAATTTCCATCACTCCCTTTCGCACTCCTGCCATCCTCTCGTTCGCTGAAACGACGATCAGCGAATGCTCTAATGAAGGGGAAGTCGAAATGGAGAGATCAAATTGCCAAAGTCAGTCAGTCATCGCAAATCGGAATGATCAGGTGACTTCATTACATCGCCTGGCCGTGTATATATATGACATCAAAGAAGAAGTCGTAGCGCTGAGCCCAGTTCTCGAATTTCCTGCCTTGACCTGCGATTCTTGATGAACCCTGTGTGACACTTAGCTTATTAATTGATCCACACAACTTTCGGCCGCGCCTTAGTAGTCGATGGTTTCGTGTCTGGAACGCGTAGTACAACATTGAGGATCTTATGTCCCAGACGAGCCTAACCAGAAGCGTCGTTAACTCGCCTCCTACACATATATACATTCAACTGGACCGGGAAGTGACGTCCGCGTCTTGGAAGTTTGCTACGATCTCGGCGAATCTTCTCCTTCCCGGCGAAACTTCCAAGGTCCGTTTTACTTTTCCCATTTACCCGGAGCACGTTCGTCGCCCCTTGTAGTCAGAAGGTGTACGCGACGAATCCTTGCGCGGAGTGCAAGAAGACACGACGAGAGGGCGCTCGCGTCGAAGGTGTGCGCGGCAGGAGGGGGATGGAAGTTGAGCAGGAAGGTCTCGTCCACGGCATGCGTGCCATCCTGTGTGAAAACGGACCGGGACCTTCCCACCCCTGGAACGACGAGACCCTCCTCGGCAAAGCTTGGCGACATTTTCATATTCGACTCCGAACTCTCGTAATTGGCTCGGGCGCGTCTTCAACTCCCTCCGTCCGCAGGCTCCGCTCGTTCGTCTCCCTCTCCCGTCTCTTTACGTAACTTTTCTGCTCTCCCGCTTTCTCCGACTATACTCCGGGCCCCGTTGAGAATACCGTCCTCATAATGGAAGCCGCGTAGCTCATATAATTCACAAATCTTCCCAGACGTTTCGCCCGGAAGATCTCTCTGCGGCTTTACCCGCCATCCTCACCCCGCCGCACCTTATCAAAATATCAACCTTCACTTCCATTCTGTTTGACTCTCCCGTTGGATGAATCCGACCACTGAAACTTGGTTCGCGTTGCGCGAATTCGTAATCCGTTAGGAACGACTCATCCACCCCACGGCACGAGATTGACTCTTCCGGACCCTGTTGCCAATGAAGTGGATGTTGGCTATTGGAAAAGTGTTTCCTTTTTTTTAGGCACTCACATTTTATAAAAGCCCACAGAAGTGCCTGTCAATTTTTTACGCTTTTCTTCGATACTTCAATACACCGAGAAAAAAGAATTTCCTTGATTCCAAAGAAATGGGTGGATTGGATTGTTTTCATTGATTTCAATAAAATATTTCTTTGAATTTCAAAGGCACGGTTTCTTTGATCCAAAGAAACGATATACTTGACGACAGTCGGCCTGTCAACGTTTGGCGCATTCGCGATAAGTCGTATTGGTGTTTCTCGCGCAAGCTGGTCTGTTATGTTATGGTCAAGTTACGTCAAATCAAGAAGATAATCATTGGTTAAATCATCCAAGTTATTGGTTAACATATCTAAGAATTATGGTCCGTAACCAAGATCTTGATCGACGTAGCCTATAATTTGTTTGATGAGATCATTCAAAGAAAATATAATAGTAACTATAGAATATTATTTCATTGACGTCAAAGAAATGTTTCATAGGTTGAGATTTCAAAGAAATTTCATTGAATCATTGAAACTTTTTCTCCCGTTGTAGTATCCACAATCTTCCAGATATCAATTTTTTTACACGAAGATCTGGAGTCAATTGATTCGTTATCATCATGATTAAGGCAAAGTCGATACAGGATTCCATTGCAACTTCAATCGTGTCGAATGAACTGATCACAATCATCAAGGATCATCGATGATACCTAAGAAAAATGTTACCATGGATGATTATCAACATCCGGAAAGGAAAGGAAAACTCAAACATCGTAATTCCGATCGAATCGCAGTTTTGAAAAATTGCATCCCGTCCACCGTCGTCCCCTTTCCTTCCGCACCCTTTCCGTACTTTTCTGCATCGCCCGCTCTCCGGGTTACTCCTGTTTCTCCTCTGTCGCGGGGCTTTTCATCCGTTCGCCCGGTCTCCCTGCCTATCAGCAGTGATTTTTACCTCCAGGAGTTCGTATTTCCAAAGCCCGACGTGGCTGCGGCGGCCTCTGGACGTTATAACGTCGAGCGGCGAGCTTTATCGGTCGTGGTGATCGCGTCCGGCTGTGCGCGTCGTGTCCACGTCGAAGCGCGCTGGTGTTCGCGGGAGCGCCAAACGATTCGGGCCGACGCAGCAGCAGCAGCAGCGGCGCTGCAACTCGGGGGGAAAAAAAGCTCTCGGCCGGCGTCAAGCGACATCCATCCTGTCGGATACCGTTGCCTTCCATTCATCGTGTATCGGGCGCGAGATATCGATAGCGCTGCGCTTGCTCGCTCGCTCGGCGATCGGATCCACAAACCCGGAGCATCGGCGTTCAACCAGCGATGTCGCGCCCGAGCTCAAACCCCCCGTTTCCCGAAATGCCATTTCGAGATTTGTACGATGGAGGCGCGGCGCCCGTCCTATGTGTATATCCCTCGTTAGCCATGTAAATAGTACATGTTGACTGTGTGTAGTACACAGTTTGCACCGGGGGAGAGATTTCCCTGATAAAATGAATGAAATGCCCATGAGCCACCCGAGCGCACCGCGTCGACGCTTCCAACCCTCGTTGCCGAGAGCACCAACGATTTTTATATATATTTTGTACCCCCGGCTCTTATTTGCCCCCCCGTCCCGATTGTTCCCAGTACCCGACGGCGAACAACGAGACCATCAGCATCCTCGAATTCGTGCCGAGCATCGCCGACGACGGCAAGTACCTGACCTGTCGTGCCGAGAATCCGGTGATTCCCGACAGCGAGGTCGAGGACGTATGGCGACTGGACGTGCACTATCAGCCGGTAGTTATACTACAGATGGGAGTCAACCTCAATCCGGACGACATCAAGGAGGGCGACGACGTTTACTTCGAGTGCATCGTCCAGGCCAATCCCAAGACGTACAAGCTCGCCTGGTTCAAAGACGTGAGTCGCATCTTCGGTTTCGCTTTGTCGTTTTCGTACCTGGTGATTGTTTTTTTTTTTCAATTTTTTTTTCTTTTTGTTTTCGCGTAATGCTTCGGCATTTTGTGGAAGGGAACTGTGCGCGATCGGCGAAAAGAAAGAAACGGCGAAAGTAGGCTACAGGCGAATTACAGGGATAAGACGAAACGTGTCGTTGTTTTTTTTTTTTCAGGGCAAAGAACTCAAGAACAACGCGACGGCTGGCATTGTTCTCAGCGATCACTCCCTGGTGCTGCAGCGGGTAACGAGAAACTCAGCCGGGGAGTACGGATGTCTGGCTGCTAATATCAAGGGAAGGACTGAGAGTAACCCGGTGCCACTTAGGATCATGTGTAAGTTTCTTATTTGTCTTATAAGCTAAGTCGCGTCTTCGAGGCACCCAAAACAAATTACACTCACACGTTATACGTGATGACTTACTGGTAGAAAATCTGTAGTTTTTCATGCGGCCCTGGCCAGGTCCTAATCAGAGCCACATTGGCCTTGCTTAGGCCCTTTCCGGGCCTCAATTGGCCCGGATATAATACTATGGATTTTCTACTATATTGGAGTAATTACACGCGCTGCCCATATGGAAATATTTATACGTGAAATATATGTCGACGAAAAGTTCTATATGTCGCATATATGTTGCATATATATTTATATGCAACGTAATTTTTTGGTGACATATATTTTACATATAAATATTTCCATGTGGGTGACGCGCGTGCCTGAAAAACTTTTCGCCAAAATCGACCTTGGAAATTTGTCGTCAAAATATCAACTTCTAATCTATACCATTGTTCTCAAGTAGTAGTAGTAGTAGTAGTAGTAGTAGTAGTAGTAGTAGTAGTAGCAGTAGTAGTATTTATTGAGTCCTGGGACAAAGTCCCCTAAGGACTAAAGTAACAGAGAAATACAAAGCAACGAATACATAGCAAGCGTGAAAAGAGTACAAAGCCAAACTTACGACTAAATGAGGCGAAAAAAGGCGAGAAACAAAAGCAATACAAATAAACAAAGGAAAAAGTGGAGCAGACGTCGAATAATGGAAATGAAGCAATACAAAAGGCAAAAGCAACCAAAAGCAAAGAAAAAAAGTCGCATATTCTACCCCTGAAAACACTGGTTAAGAACCTTTTTTAATCGGTTTTGAAAGAAAAAAAAACCATTTTTGGCGACGATATTTTTGCCATAATTCGTAGATCCGACTCCGGACCGAAAATCGCCAAAATCAACCCCGGAAATTTTTCTGTCAAAATATCACCCAAAAGATTTCCAAATTTGACACCAAACTGATTTTGTTTATCACGGACTTTCCTGGCAACCAATCGCAGCTCTAATAGAATGACAAAAATGCTTTCATTACTAATGAACTTTTTAAAAGAGGACCCTGCGGCTGCCGTTTGGAGATTTCGCTCATTATAAGGCTCTAAAAACCTAAACTTTATTCATTCCCACCTGAATCGGCCGAAGCGCCAAAGTGCGAGACACAAAAGAGCGTCAGGAGTGGAATAAGGAACAATTAAGAAAACATTCTCACGTTGTTGTGGCGGTGCTCCCAAAGGTACCTCTCGGATTCAAATATTAAACAGCACCACGGCTCGCAAGGTTAATTAGCTAATTTGTCGAGTCTCACCCGTGGGGGGGTCTGGAGACTTCCGTTGTAATTACTTAATCGATGGTACACGGGCGAGCAAACCGGGCGTGTCATCCACATTTGGGCGCTTAGAGCGTGCCGCAGGTTTCGCTATGGAGTGGCTCGAGGAAATCGTCGAGGTACGACAAGGCAAGCTGGAATGACTTTGCATACACTGATATTAGCGCGAATTAACAGATCGGTGATTTTAACGGAAACCCGCGACCCGTGATTTATTCTATTAGAATGATCATCGCTCGCGCAGCGGTTGGATCGTTCGTTTGCGGCGTCGGAGGCGGCGAGGTGGATGCGAGGATGCGCAGCACATAGGCACATAGGCGCCGCGCGTATCTGCATCTTGTAAATGACCTAAGAGGGAAGGAAGGACTCGCGATGCATATTCAATGTATGTAAAGCGCGTACCGGGGGCTGAATATTCATGTGTGCGGTGCACAGAGGGGGGGGGGGGGGGGGGGGCAGCAGTGCCGAGGCGGAACAGGCGCCAGCGCCGCAGGAGCAATGTGCTAAGCCAGGTCCTCGGGGCGACGATAGGCGTACAAGGACTACGCGATTACGGAATGCCGGGCTAACACGAGGGATCTTTCGCGATATTTTGTCATTGTCGAATTCCCCGCCGCCCGCGTCGCCGACGATGACGACGAGCTAATTTATTCGGCGCTTCGAGTGGTGACCCGGTGTACTCGACTCTGCGAATGCTCCGGTGGCTGCGATGTTTTGAGACGAGGAGGAAGTCTTCCTGGGAATGGAATTCCCAGGAAGAATTCATGAAAATAAAATGTTGACACTGAATTTTGGGGAATGTGATGAATGAATTAGTTGAAGTCATCATGATTTTTGGATGCTTGTTAGGGATAAATGATTTATTTAACTGATGCTGAATTTGTGTATCACTGCGAGTTTATGGAAATAAAATTTTGCCACTGAATTGTGGGGAATGTAATGAATGAATTAGTTGAAGTCATCATGATTTTCGGACGGTCGTTATGGGGATGAATTATTTATTTAACTGATGCTGAATTTGTCGAACACTACGAGTTTATGGAAATCAAATATTGCCACTGAATTGTGGGGCATGTAATGAATGAATTAGTTGAAGCCATCATCATTTTTGGATGATTGTTAGGGATAAATAATTTATTTAACCGATGCTGAATTTATCTGACACTACGAGTTTATGGAAATCAAATTTTGCCACTGAATTGTGGGGAATGTAATTAATGAATTAGTTGAAATAATCATGATTTTCGGACGGTCGTTATGGGGATAAATTATTTATTTAACTGATGCTGAATTTGTGTACCTTGTAGCTGATAAAAATCTATGGTCGACTCTATCCTTCAGAGATTTTACTAAGGTGATGACATTGTGTTTATGATCAACACAACACGAAAAGAAGTGACCAGCAAATAAACCATGGCGCAAGTAATATTTGCACAGTATACAATCTTCTATGCACAGAGAAAAATAATCAGCAAGTGATAGCAAATCGATTATTGTACCCACGAATTTTTTGCTTCAGCTACCACAGCAAAAATGTTCTTATCACTCCGTTGATATTTTTCTGTGTGTATTATTTATCATTCTTTTCAGTCTATTATTTTTTCAAGTTGGTTTTATATTAGAAACACCCAAGTTCAAAATCTTGTCATCTTTTTATGAGTGTTAATTTCGGATAATTCCAGTTTCAGACCATTTTCATAGTCCTTTCGTAGAAATCTCGTCTACGTGGTTCTATAGGCATCCACATGCAATCGTAAGTGTCCTAATCGAATGGGAATCGTTGCCGTATCAGCTCCGGTTTCCCGGGTACCTGGCGCGCACGCCGAGAGCCCCGCGATCCTTCCATTTCGCTCGTAAATCATTAGCGAGAGATGCCGAGAATTCAGTGTTTTTGGAGTGCGCGGCTGTGGGTTCGACTCGGGGTGCGGGCGAATCCCGCGAGTCACGCCGAGTGCGGAACGCGACGTCAGGTTTCTATCGCGCGCGATCGCTTCGCTCGATGTCGAGGGAATATCCTATTTGATGGAATATCACGGCTCGCGCTTGCTTGGATATTCCTGTATGCCGGATACGCCGGGGGAATCCTGATCACAACCGCGATCATCCGAATTCCGGCTGGAACTCTGCAAATCTGCCGAAAACGATTTTGTTCATGCAAAGCTGCGTGATCCGTTTCCATCCCATTCGTCGCGGATTCTCCCGTCCGGATTGACGCGATTCGCTCGAAGACATCGTCGAACATGTCCCAATCGTCATCCGGATTCGCGTTCGTCCGAAAAAATCCTCGCGGTCCGCACTTGCAGCTCGAAGAAAAAACAGGAAGATTCAAATTGACGCGACGCTTCCTGAAGTTCAGCGAGATTAGATTGGATTGGACAAGATTGAATGTGTCGGCGTGGTCTACATCAGTCGTTTCGCAAAAGGGTCGCCACTTCGCTTCAGTCCCTCCTGGAGAGGTTTTGCTAGAATCTCAGGCTTCGCCTGGAATCAGTGTTGTAAATCTCCATTACTTCAAGAATTAAAGTTTACAAAACAGTTTATTTTCCAGTTACGATTTTATATCGATGACTTGTAGCGATTATAAAGTGATATGTGAACTTTTGAATAGCCGTAAGAAAAACGTAATTTTCAACTAAATTTTGGCAGAAATTGTGCGAAAAATGGACAAGCACTGTCGTCCATTATTTTCGCAATGCATTAACAGTATTTCTTCATTTTTGCAATAAGGTTACCATGAAGTTCTATGAGAAATTAATATTCTTTGCTTCTATTTAAAAGTTTACATACCATATTATAATCATTACGAGTGATTATTATAAAAACATAATTACAAAGCCAATCGTACCATCAATGTTATTTCTACAAAAATTAGGGCTTTACAACTCTGTCTGGAGTGTATAACGAAGGCGGCAAGCATCGAGAAATCGCAGCTGTGAAAAGACCGAGTCCAAATTAGTCTCGATGGGGTTGACAGGCAATCCTGAAGCTCCGTCTTTGAGCGACCCCTTCGTCGTGGATTAGAGTTTCTTGCGAAAGCCAACCAGGAGAAAATGAACGACGCTTCGGCGAAGGAACCGTAATTGAAACATTGCGATATCAATCCATATTCTATGAGCTGCACTCTCGGCGAATCAACGCGAAAAGGATATCACGATCACGGCTTCTATGCGCGTTTAAGAGGCAGTGGCACTTCCCCCACTCCAGCTCGAATTTTTGAAAGCTATTTTCTCCTAAACTATTCGACAGATAGAGCTCATATTTTGATAGAATGTGCGGAATTATTGCAGAATTGGGCTAAGCTTCGGGCTCCTCGATAGATGAAGCCGTTTGGGCAGGAGACTCGATAAACAAAAAGGTGCGAGAGAGAGAGAGCCCTATACAGGGTGTAACATAACTGTTGTATCAACCATAGCACTTAGGTAGATAATGACGAGCTCAGTAAAAAATCATTGGGGTAAAATGTCGTCCGGTCAAAATAGACCGAGTTACAAGCGTTGCAAGTTGAACCAATGTGACAAAATTGTTCAACGAAATATCCGGCTACTTAACATCTTTCCCACCTTGCTTTCACCTTGTTTTCACCTTGTTATCAACATGCTCTCACCTTGATCTCACCTTGGTTCTCACCTTGTCCTCACCTTGTTCTCACCTTGGTTCTCACCTTGGTTCTCACCTTGTTCTCGCCTTGGTTCTCACCTAGTTCTCACCTTGTTCTCACCTTGTTCTGACCTTGTTCTCACCTTGTTCTCACCTTGTTCTCACCTTGTTCTCACCTTGTTCTCACCTTGTTCTCACCTTGTTCTCACCTTGTTCTCACCTTGTTCTCACCTTGTTCTCACCTTGTTCTCACCTTGTTCTCACCTTGTTCTCACCTTGTTGTTCGCACCTTGTCAATTTTGACCGGACGATATTTTACCCCAATGATTTTTTACTCAGCTTGTCATTATCTACCTAAGTGCCACGGTTAATACAATACTTATGTTACACCATGTAGACGTTCAGCATTGGGCGAAGAAGTTCCGAGCGAAGTATCACTGCCTCTTAATATTACAAAATGCTACGTTGGCTTTGCGCTGGATCACTCAGTTTCACTTATTCACTCGTGGATTTTCCACTTGACCACTTGTCAGCACTCCAAAACCGAGGGAGGGGTGGGGGGACGGGGGTCGATTAGATTAGTCGGCATAGCAGATTCCGCCGTGTCAAGACGCGACGAGAGGGGGAAAAACGGAGATTCCATTACTCAGAAGCGCCGTCGGGGTTCTTGCTGCCTCCCGAGTGTGCGGGAACATGTGTTAGGCTGCGGTTGCGCGGCGCCTCTGTGTAGCCTCTGCATGTTGGGAGGCATGCGGCCCTCAACGCGAGGACCCTCGAGTGCTCGTAAACTGTCACGAACACTCGGGAATCATCGGTGTCTCTTTTCTCGCCCCAAACCCCCCCGAGTCCCCCCCTAAACATTCCAGCCGCAACGCTGACTTAATTTTCCGCTGCGTGCTGGCGCGGCCACTTGTGAATCCAGAAACAGAAACGCGTGTGGGGAATTAAGTGTTAAGTTCTCACGTGGTTTTCGTTCCTCATCTTCCTCTCTGTTTACTCCAAAAATTCGTGTAAAAATGTTCGTTTGGTGATTAGCATCTGTGGCTTTCGTTTGGTCACAACTAATCCGAACAGACATTACGCTTTGTCTTCAGGATTAATTTTTTGTATCGTCGTCTACGTATTTCCATCTCACGAGAAATGATTTTTTTTTCCTACACGGAAAAAAATCATTGTTTCAATAAAACCGTGGATTGCGGGTTGCCAAAAACAATTGTAGGCAAATCAATGTCACTTCCATAATTTCGTATCATATTGAAACGATAACTCCAAAATAGGCGAATGAATATTTTGCTGTTTCAATGTTAAATCGGATTGTGACAACGATAACTGGAATTAATTTAAAAGCATTGCTTTTGGTAGCCAGCAATCCACGGTTTTATTGAATCAATGAACATTCTTTTCCCGTGTAATTTAAGACATCTCAGCGACGATTCTAATCTCAGAACAGACATTTCTGTAATCATTAGGTATTTAATGACAAACCAACGCGTCTAGTGATGCTCGTAAAATAACTGAGACCTCGGTTTTTGATAACTTGGCCTTAAAGTAGAGCCACCTGGGTCTGAAGTGGCTCTGTTTAGATGTCTGAGTCTGGCTGGACTCCTGACTAATATATCATATCAATTGAGGTCACCAGATCGCAATTCATCCCTGACCAAACTATTTTTACATGGTTTTCTACTCATACGTCTCAGCTAGACGATGCCAAAAATGCCTGTGAATAAAGACGACCGCTGACAACAGGATCCTTTTTACATTCCAGACACTCCGGTGTGCAAGGAGGGCAAAAGCGAGGTGGTGGTGGGCGCTCTGAAGCAGGAGACGGTATCGCTCATGTGCGCGGTCGAGAGTCATCCTAAGCCATTGACCTTTCACTGGACTTTCAACAACTCGGGCGAATTGGTCGAGGTACCGCAGTCCCGATACTCTCACGTGCCACCGGCTGGAAATCCTACCGCCGCGGAGAGTCTGAAAGAGTACCAGCAGTTTCACGGCTCGAGGCTGAACTACACGCCGGCTACGGAAATGGATTACGGAACGGTGGCGTGCTGGGCGAGTAACTACGTCGGCAAGCAGCGAACCCCCTGTCTCTTTCAGGCAAGTATATTCCCTCCACGCTGTTTATTCTCCTTTTCCCCCTTTATAGTTCCTCGTCGCCCACTTACCCACGTTCCCTTCTATTCCGTTACTCCACTTCCATTAGACTTTATAACGCCGACACTCGAGCTCGTCGAATGAATTCCAACTTTTCTTTGGTCTCGCGAGAAACGTCCCTTATACATTTCGTTGCGATGGATTGGATTGTGCGTTTCATGTATTATGTCGCAGAAGGATCTTCTTATTTTTCTTCCTGTTCCATTAAAATTACGTCTCCTCTGTCCTGTCAACCACAACCATCGAACTTAATAATAAAAATAAAGTTTCCCTTTTTGTGAGTTTGGATATTTAACATAAATGACAAATTTCAATGCATAACCTTGGCCCCTTTCTGCAAGTTTGGACATTTCGCATAAACAAGAAATTTAAATACAGGATCAGTGTCGATAACGACACAGCTGACCAATTATAACATGAATATAACGACTTCATATGAACATAGCTGACAGCTACCAACTTTTTAGAAGAGGGTCATAATAAGCTTGGCCCCTTTCTGCCAGTGTTCACATTTCACATAAACAACAAAATTCAATGCATGATCAGTGTGGATGACGACACCGCCGACCAATTATAGCCCGAATTGAACGACTTCACATGAACATAGCTGACAGCCACCAATTTTTAGAAGAGGAACAAAATTTCAATCCATGGTCAGTGTGTCTGACGACACCGCCGACCAATTATAGCACGAATTGTACGACTTCACATGAACATAGCTGACAGCCACCAACTTTTTAGAAGAGGAACAAATTTCAATCCATGGTCAGTGTGTCTGACGACACCGCCGACCAATTATAGCACGAATTGTACGACTTCACATGAACATAGCTGACAGCCAGCAACTTTTTAAAAGAGGGTCATAATAATCTCGGCCCCTTTCTGCGAGTTTTCACATTTCACATAAACAAAACATTTCAATGCATGATCAGTGTGTCTGACGACGCCGCCGACCAATTATAGAACGAATAGAACGACTTCACATGAACATAGCTGACATCCACCAACTTTTTAGAAGAGTAATAATAATCATATTGCTTAACGATTTCTAATTGTTCTTTTTTAAATTCCAATTACAGGTGATAGCGGCAGGTCGCCCATACGCTCTGTACAATTGCACGGCAACCGAGATGTCCAGCCCCGTGGAACTCGGCGAGGGTTCCTGGGCCGCAGGAAGACCCGGCTCGGGATTGACCGTGCGATGCATCGAGGGTTACGACGGTGGTTTACCGATACACAGCTATCATCTGGACGTTGTGGACGAGGAGGACGACGAGGACATCTTCCTCAACCAAACAATAGCCGCAGGCGCGGGTGGCCCGAGCTTCGAGGTTGCGGGCCTGACAGCCGGGAGGAGTTATCGATTGTTCCTGTACGCGATTAATGCCAAGGGAAGGAGCGAGGCCGCGATTCTCGAGCCCGTCACTCTCAAAGGCGTCGCTATGTACACCACCGGTGAGTTCAATGTACCCCCCGCAATCTCAACTTTCATTCAATGTCACCTCCCGTCGTCGGGTCGTCCCCCGAATCGCGAATTTTAATTACGTAAATTACATTCGTTTGACTCGGCTGTTTGTCAGCTCTTCGCCGAGAGCTCGTGATGTTTAATTGGGTCGAGTGGCTTCGCTGTTATCGTTAATAGGGTGCGCGGAACCGAACGAAGAAATTGTAGTGGAAAAAGAGGCGAATTCGCCGAGCAAGTTGCCTCATTTTTTGCGTTTTCATCAGTTTATGAATTGCTGGCTGGCTGGCCTTTTGTTATTGAATTCTCACGCCCGCGTGATCACAGCGACGCGGCGCGCGCTGCGGTTCGCGACGTAATATTTCTCGCGTTCGCACGTGGAAAAAAAAAAAAAAAAAAAAAGAACAGAGAACGCATGTGCCCGGCGTTATATCGTTATTTAACGATTGGCACGAGCTGTCGTGTCGAGGTGCCGAGTGAAAAATCGTCGTCCGTTGATTTGTGCCTCGCTTGTGAACGAAACCCGAAACGTTGGTACTTGTACAAACGTCAATAATATTCGACAATAAATAGCGCGAGGGCCGTGTCAAAAACTCGTGCGGCAAAAAGCCCGTCCACGCACCCCGCCCGGGCGACCCACAATGTTTCCCCCGGCGGTGCGGACGTTCTAACGATAAATTCATTTCGCGTTTATTTACCGGAAGCTGGTAATGACGGTCGAGTCGTTTTTAATCCCTGCGCCTTCGTACCTTTTACACATTGGAATAATAAAACCCGCTGGCTGTCCGATCGCAAAAAAGAAGAAAACAATTTATGCCAATACGGTTTTTGAATTAGCCGCCGCGTCGAAAAGCCCGGCAATTTTGCATCGTTGCGCCCGTGTGTTTATGGCAATTTATAGGCAATTTGTATTTCACGTCAATTTTAAAGTATGACTTAGCGCAACTACGTTAAAAAAATCATTCTGTCGCTGTTCAGCAGCGAAATGAGCTGTATGTAGGATTCACCAGCGCAACAAAATTCACTGCATTGTACACCCCCAATTTGTTAATTAAGGAGGACCTGCCGTGTAGACTTCATTTCGCATGAATTTGAGAATATTGAGAGAGAATTGCAAACACTTCTCGATGGCATAAAAATTTGAAAAAATCCATGCGCGTTAAAAGTGCTGGAAATATTTATTTGGCATAATAATAATTTAAAAATGTTATTAACAAATTGATGAAAAAAAAATTGTTTAACAAATATCCCGGTGACCCAACATTTTTTTTTATGAAAATAATTCGTTAATTTTTCTGAATACGTACGAATTTTTTCAGATTTTTAAGTTAACTTTTAAATATTTGTTTTTCACCCTATAAAAAACAAATTTCAAAGTTAACTAAAAATCTGTAAAAATTCATACGTGTTCAGGAAAACGAACGAGTCATTTTCATTTCAAAAAAGTGCGTCACCGGGATATTTGTAAAACAATAATTTTATTCGTGAATTTGTTAATAACATTTTGGAATTATTATTATGCCATATTAATATTTTCAGTACTTTTAATTTGTATGCATTTTTTCACATTTGTATACCATCGAGTATCGCATTGTTTGCAATTCTGTCTCATTTTTCTCAAATTTATGCGAAACGAACTCTACATGACAGGACCCTCTAAATCAAGCTTCCTTTTTCATTTGGAAGTTTTTTTTTTTCATTTCCGTAAAATTGTTTTTCTCGTTATGAATGTGTCAAACGCTTAACGAGGTAAATTAATTCAATCTGTCGCGGAGAATATCTGGCGAGGAGGCGAACGCTTAGGACGTACCCAAAATCAGTTTTGTCGGTCGATTAGCGGTGAATGACGAGTAACGCAAACCCTGAGGTCGTACTGCCGTGACGCCGCAGTGACTGCCGCGTCCGACGGGGCGGGCGTTCTGCAAAACCGCTTCGCCGACTCGATCCGGGGTATAATCGCAATTGCACAAATAGTCGGAACGGACGCGTCAGTATTGCAATTAGTCGGTTAACCGCCCCCACTACGACGCAAAGCTCTCGGCTCTGTACAGCGGAGTGGCGAAGGGAAGCTAGGCGGATGCGAACCGAGCTGGCGGCAGCAACACCATCCAGGACGTGGATGCGGATGAGGGTGCCCCGGCACGCAGTAATGCTGAACGTAGCGCGACGTAACCGCAGCTATCGACCTACGCGGAGCTTGCAATTAACAAAACAGATTACTCTCGATCAACTAGCGACCATTCACGATTGCGCGTTTCGAGAACACTGCTGCTTCTGTTGCAATGCGTATGTACAGGACGCTTTGGGCTGGGTTTCCGTTTGGACAATCGATCCCAAGTGGAGTGTTAACTCTGACGCTGGAAAAAATTTAACGACCATTTGTGACACCTGCGATGCCTGATTTTGTCTAAAGTAGGCTTTGTTGACGACGTCATATTGCACGAATTTTTATGCTTCAGTTGCCCAAGAAAATCATATATCTATACCTGGGTTAAAGTGCATCATAAATGGGAATTTCCAAGGTTTTTCGAATTCTTTCATGTAGCGAATAATTTATAGTAATTTCCTCTTCAACCCACGGCTAATTTGACGCATGTTTGAGCGATACTCGATAAGGATGTCAAACCGTGTGAAATTTTCCTGTGCCTGATTTTTTTTTAAATAGGCTTTGTTGACGACGTCCTATTGCATCAATTTTTAATCTTCAGTTGAGCAAGAAAATCATATCTCTACTTACCTGGGTTAATGGAGATCATAAATGGGAATTTCCAAGGTTGTTCGAATTCTTTCATGTAGCGAATAATTTATAGAAATTTCCTCTTTAACCTACGGCTAATTTGACGCATGTTTGAGCGATACTCGATAAGGAAGTCAAACCGTGTGAAATTTTCCTGGGCCTGATTTTGTCTAAAATAGGCTTTGTTGACGACGTCCTATTGCACCAATTTTTAAGCTTCAGTTGCCCAAGAAAATCATATATCTACCTGGGTTAAAGTGCATCATAAATGGGAATTTCCAAGGTTTTTCGAATTCTTTCATGTAGCGAATAATTTATAGTAATTTCCTCTTCAATCCACGGCTAATTTGACGCATGTTTGAGCGATACTCGATAAGGAAGTCAAACCGTGTGAAATTTGTCTGTGCCTGATTTTGTCTAAAATAGGCTTTGTTGACGACGTCGTATTGCACCAATTTTTAAGCTTCAGTTGCTCAAGAAAATCATATATCTACCTGGGTTAAAGTGCATCATAAATGGGAATTTCCAAGGTTTTTCGAATTGTTTCATGTAGCGAATAATTTATAGTAATTTCCTCTTCAATCCACGGCTAATTTGACGCATGTTTGAGCGATACTCGATAAGGAAGTCAAACCGTGTGAAATTTGTCTGTGCCTGATTTTGTCTAAAATAGGCTTTGTTGACGACGTCGTATTGCACCAATTTTTAAGCTTCAGTTGCTCAAGAAAATCATATATCTACCTGGGTTAATGGAAATCATACATGGGCATTTCCAAGATTTTTCGAATTCTTTCATGTAGTGAATAATTGATAGTAATTTCCTCTTCAACCCACGGCTAATTTGATGCATGTTTGAGCAATGCTCGGTAAGAAAGTCAAACCGTGTGTAATTTTCCTCTGCCTGATTTTTTCTAAAGTAGGCTTTGTTGACGACGTCCTATTGCACCAATTTTTGAGCTTCAGTTGCCCAAGAAAATCATATCTCTACCTGGGTTAATGGAGATCATAAATGGGAATTTCCAAGGTTTTTTAAAATTCTTTCATGTAGCGAATAATTTATAGTAATTTCCTCTTCAACCCACGGCTAATTTGACGCATGTTTGAGCGATACTCGATAAGGAAGTCAAACCGTGTGAAATTTTCAGCATACAAACAGCGTTGGCAAAGGTGAACGTCAGTTTCTTGAAGGCGGCAGCCATCTCCGCCGTTCAATGTGTCAATATGCACTCCAATAAAGTACCTGTACGCAACTAATATTCATCAGACTTTGCGCCGCTCCTCGGAAGATTGGAAGTCGGAGGCCGACGAAATTGCGTCTGGGAGATGAAAGTCTGCGCGGAAGTTTCCTCACGAACGCAAATGTATACTCAATTAATTGAGTAAACTTTAAGAAGGCATCCTGTGTAGGGTGCACTCGATCTCCATTAGCTCCCACGAGTTTCCTGCATACGGCGACAAGTATTAGCGCATGATATTCAAAGTAAAACGGTAAATACCGCGCCTTATGCCACTCTGCGACACGTGCAACGAGCTGATCGAGTACCTTTTCACGCAATGTGTTCGAGTGTGGGCCGAATGCCTCGGGAATCCCTCTTCAAAAAAATCAGTGGGTAAAATATCCCGCTTTTTCGATATATGTGTTGTTGTTGTGCTATTCGTTCTCCGATTGGCTGTCGGAAGTCTGCAATTCGTTGCGGACGAATGGTTACATTATATTCGCACCAGAAAAAAGTAATTTCTTGCGTTTTTTTCATTGAATTTTCTATTTTATCGTCTAAATAACGGTGCTTTTCCGAGCTTCCCGTTGAATAAGCTTTTTCCGGAATCGAAAGAAAAAAAAAAATCAGAAAACACAAGGGGTACGTTTTTCGCACGTTTTTCGAAATTTCGTCACCTCACTAAAACTGAGGTTACTTTTTTTTAGATCGAACCTGGATTTTCTTTTTTAGGTCGAAAGATAACTCTATGTATAACGAATGGAATGCCGCAAGGCGGAATACGATATCTTGATTTCTGAATTTTCGACCGAACTTCGAAGCCAGACCTCCAAAAATCGCCAAAAAAAAGGCAAGTTGTACCCCTTGAAAAAATTAGCGATTTTTGACGGTCCGACGTTAACATTCTGTAAAAAAATTCAGAAATTAAGATATCGCGTTCAGCCTTGCGGCATGTCCTTTGGTGTAGAGTTTTCTTTCGAACGAATAAAGAAAATCCAAGTTCCATCGATCCAAAAAAAGTAACCTCAATTTTAGTGAAGTGACAACTGTGAAAGCGCGCGTATTAAGGGCTACTACCTTATAAATTATGTGGACAGGTCCAACATTTTGATATCCCCCGAATACACGTTCCCGATGTGAGAACCCCACGTCTCCTGCGTTTCCATACAGCTCTCAGCATGCAGGCGGCAGTCCTCGTCGCCTTACCCACCCTCACAAGGTTACCGTATCTAAGCCGGACATGTGCCTGATCCGGTGGAAAGACGGCGTTTTTAAATAAGTATGCCATATCTCGACCTTACATGGGCCTCATCAGGTAAATTTACGGATGCCCCCAAATGAGGTTACCGAATCTAAGCCTGACATATATGGGCCTGATCCGGTAGAAATACGGCATTTGAAGTAAGAATGCCATACGTCGGCCTTACGTGGATCTGATCAGGTAAATTTACGTCGGCCCCCAAATGAGAACGAATAAAGAAAATCCAAGTTCCATCGATGCAAAAAAAGTAACCGCAATTCTAGTGAAGTGCCAACTGTGAAAGCGCGCGTATTAAGTGCTACTACCTTATAAATTATGTGGACAGGTCCAACATTTTGATATCCCCCGAATACACGTTCCCGATGTGAGAACCCCACGTCTCCTGCGTTTCCATACAGCTCTCAGCATGCAGGCGGCAGTCCTCGTCGCCTTACCCACCCTCACGAGATCCTGCGGTGTTGGAGCTCCGGAATCATAGCCGCACGTATATGTATTCCGCAATAGGTGTACGTAATACGTGGGTACGTGGTCGAAAACGTGCGAACCCCGAGTATAATGGACTCGGAGGTTGCCCCGGGACTGCATAATGGAAAGTCATTGGTAACATACGGTTGCGGGTCAACACGGTCGGGTTAATTCAGTTTACCGGCGCGCGATTTCCACCGCGCCGAGAGACCCCCGAACCGATCTCGACGTTCGACTTCCCCCTTCCGAGTTCATACACGGCGTCTCCATGTCTCCTCGTGTCTCCCTCTCCCTCTTTATCCCGCTTCCTATTTACGTATGTATAACACTCGACAAACCCGGCAAGCCAGACGAGGGCAACCGCATCGCCACCAAGCGTGACGTCACGCGCAAAAAATTGTATGAAAAGAGGATTTCTGTCGTCCGAATCGTCGAAGTACTCAAAGTATGTCCTATTGGACTAAAAAATACTCATTTCATACTGAAAAAAAATTGAATCGTCAATCACAGGAATACGTTTTTAGGGTACAATTTGCGACTAGTAATGGAAATCTGAGGTCAAAAACTGAAAATATTCAAAAACCTACAATTGACGAATAGTCTATCCTAAGTTTTTGAAATTTTTTTGTTTTCGACCTCAGATTTCCATTACTAGTCGCAAATTGTACCCCAAAAACATATTCCTGTGATTGAGGATTCCATTTTTTTGAGTATGAAATGAGTATTTTTCAGTCCAATACGACATACTTTGAATGTTTCGACGGATCATACTACAGAAATACTGAAAAACGACGGTTCATACTACAAAAACTGAAAATTGTTAAAACCCTACAATTGACGAATAGTCTATCCTATGTTTTTGAAAATGTTCAGTTTTTGACCTCAGATTTCCATTGCAAGTCGCAAATTGTACCCTAAAAACATATTCCTGCGATTGAGGATTCCATTTTTTTTAGTACGAAGTGAGTATTTTTCAGTCCAATATGACATAATTTGAATACTTCGATGGTTCATACTACGGAAATACTCTTTTAATACTATTTTTTGCGCGACGTCGTCAACCGTCTCTGTCTCGACTTTCGCTTTCTATTTCCCCAAAAGCACTTCCGTCCTGTAACCCCGCGAGCTCCTCGACACTGCCGTTTGTCATTCTCGGGCGCGGCCTCTCTCATACGTTTGCCAGCTTTCGCACCTTCCAGCGAGGCATTCGGACGGCTGAATAAGCTTTGCTTAGGGATTGCGGAGGGCAAATATTGATTTGACGAGTGTTGAAGGCCGAGCTGCGCCATTCGACTTGGCGTATGTGCCCGGGCTGGGCTAAGTTCGCCTCCTGGTGCTGCTGCCCCCGGTTTGAATGGCCCGCAGTCCCCTGCGCCAATTTCCCAAATCCCCCCAACACCACAGAGGCTACAAATACAACGCGACACGCGCGATAAATCGTATCAGCTTAATTCACACCGAGACACGCGATAACGTACAGGTTAACGCGGCACGAATCGTCATTATCGTTTCTGCTTCCTTCTCGCGCCTTTTTGTCCGCCATCACATCGATCCCGCCGTGAACCATTTTCACCGGGCGATTTCATCGGATTTCTTGGCTCTTGATTCTTTCTATTATTTTCAAGCGATATCGGACATTAAGGGACATTTGTATTACTGTGTCAGGAAAGAAAAAAGATTACACTTGTCATACCCGTCAAGATTGGTAGCAGTCGGCACGTTTATATGTACCAGAGTCACCTCGAAGTCTCTCATTGGTCGGGTTGTTTCACATCTAATGCATTAAGAAAATTAAGGCGCACCGAGAGACCGTCGAAAATGTTCTAACAGTTATTCTCTTAATATGTTACCTTATTTCTATTAATTAAAACAGGACGCTCTTAATTATAATGCATTTATAACATAGAAGAATACCATAGGGAGAGCAGTGGCCGAGTGGTTCGGGGCCGGGCTCATACGCAGAGGGTCTCGGGTTCGATTCCCGGCCAAGCACCAATGGATTTTTCTATGTGCTTTTCTGTAATCCCGGTGGTTCGGAGCCCACCTTAAATAGGAGGTCCAAAGGAAAGGTCCAGCGCCTTGGGGTGGTGCCCAAAAAGACTGGGAGAGTGGCACGGGTTCGATTCCCGAGACTGAAGTCCCGCAGGTGTAGGCAAAACGGACGAGGACGTAGCTCCGGCTATAGGACGTACGAACTACGACTATAGCCGTATGTCCGAGGCCGACACCTAGCGGGGCGCGACGAAGCTCCAGACTCGAGAATCGAACCGGTAACACAACGGACAAGTAAGGAAAGGAGGAAAAGGTACCAAGGAGCCCGTAACCCTTAGGGGATCGGTGTTACACAAATACCAATACATAGAAGAATACCTTATTCAAATCATGATCAATACCGTCATTTGTTAAAGTTTTGTGCTGTTCTGAATATCTTATCAAATACCTTAGATGTTGCAATGAAAATGCTGCACAGATTGGACAGTTTATGAAAAAATGATGTCTGGTAACTATAAAGTGACAGTTATCAATTTTTGCTTCGTGCTATTATTTTTATAATCTACGATAATTACTCAATATACATGCCATCACATCGATCCCTCCTTGAACCATTTTCACCGCGCGATTTCGTCGCATTTCTTGGCTCTTGACATTTGCCAGATTGTGTATGCATTTTTATTTGCTACACAATACCTGCGATGTAACAGTAAATTACTGGAATCAGAAGAAGGGCCAGACCCTTCGGAAATAAAACAGACTCTTTCGGATCCAAATTGATTGATTTCACTCAAATCAAATCCTTGTCACGACGAACGATTGGAGATCCAGATTTTTCCAGCGAAAATACTTTCGTCCATACTTTCCCTCGAATCCCAAGTCACAACCCGGTCTGCCTGGTCCTCGTTATACATTTGCTGTGTTTACATTTTTATTTGCTACACAATACCTGCGATATAACAGTAAATTACTGGAATCAGAAGAAGGGCCAGACCCTACGGAAATAAAACAGACTCTTTCGGATCCAAATTGATTGATTTCACTCAAATCAAATCCTTGTCACGACGAACGATTGGAGATCCAGATTTTTCCAGCGAAAATACTTTCGTCCATACTTTCCCTCGAATCCCAAGTCACAACCCGGTCTGCCTTGTCCTCGTGTCATCCTCGCGACTTCAGCAGAACGTATTTTTTTCCAGAATCCGCTCCCATTGTGGGATTCCTCACAGAGCACCGGAGGGTCGCACGAGGCCTCTCTTGCGGCCACCCTTTCGCATCTCCTCGTTGCCCTTTATATTTCGGTGCGAGCCGTTCTATTACTTTGGCCTGTGGCCCGTTTATATCGTATATAGCTTCACCACCACAGCCATCGTTGCCCGCGCATTCATTGTCTCATAATCCTCCACGACGTCGTCGTTGTCGTCGTAGCCGTCGTCCTCGCGGTGTGCTGGCAGCTCGCCCGTATAACAATGAGGCGCGGTCATGGCCTCCTCTCCGACATAACAGCTTGAGTATAAAAGCAGCAGCGCGACCGCGGTGCGCGCCTTAATTTTCTTAATGGATTAGATGTGAAACAACCCGACCAATGAGAGACTTCGTGGTGACTCTGGTACATATAAACATGCCGACTGCTACCAATCTTGACGGGTATGGCAAACGTAATCTTTTTTTCTTTCCTGTCACAGCAATAAAAATGTCCCTTAATGTCCGATATCGCTTGAAAATAATAGAAAGATAACGAGGACCAGGCAGACCGCGTTGTGACTTGGGATTCGAGGGAAAGTATGGACGAAAGTATTTTCGCTGGAAAAATCTGGATCTCCAATCGTTCGTCGTGACAAGGATTTGATTTGAGTGAAATCAATCAATTTGGATCTGAAGGAGTCTGTTTTATTTCCGAAGGGACTGGCCCTTCTTCTGATCCCAGTAATTTACTGTTATATTGCAGGTATTGTGTAGCAAATAAAAATGTATACACAGCAAATGTATAACGAGGACCAGGCAGACCGCGTTGTGACTTGGGATTCGAGGGAAAGTATGGACGAAGGTATTTTCGCTGGAAAGATCTGGATCTCCAATCGTTCGTCGTGACAAGGATTTGATTTGAGTGAAATCAATCAATTTGGATCTGAAAGAGTCTGTTTTATTTTCGAAGGGTCTGGCCCTTCTTCCGAGGCCAGTAATTGACTGTCACATCGCAGGTATTGTGTAGGAAATAAAAGTGTCTATACAATCTGGAAAATGTATAAAATGCCCTTCTAGCCATCAACATGAGAAAAGGCATGTTTGACGTCAATCCTAGGTTCTCCAGTCGTTTCCTTTTTTCCTCCGATGGTGAGGAACTTCGCCTTTCGAGGAATGTCGAAGAGAGAAAAAGAGAGAGAAAGAGAGACAGTGGAAGAAGGGCAGAAAAATGTAAAGAGCAAAGAGTCGGGGGTAATGTCCTTTGAGAGAAGAAAAATGCACTCTATGAATGCCAACGCAGCCACTATGCGAGAAAACGTATATACGCTCTGCAGAGCGAACAGAAAGAGCGACGGCCGTTTCTGTATCGACTTCGCGACTACTTCGATCCACCTTGTTCGACCATAGTCTCGCTACCAGCCGAGTGCGGCGCGCCCGCCTCTCCGACTGCCTGGAGCTTTTCTCTATATACCGGTCCGAGAGGCATCCACGCGGATGGTTTTAGAATGCAATTCTTTCGAAATTGGTTTCGGGTTTCCGCGGGATTGGCCTCGATTTAGGGTGAATTGCTTGCGAGAGAACCCCTTGTGATCGCACATCGGTGCCGAGTGAACTCGAAGCCGATGCTTCTCAGGAACCCCGCTGTTATACCTCGAGCGAAAGAGATAGAGTCGTACGAAGATCAAGAAAAGTTTCGCAGCGAGCGCTATCCGCGGGGGTAACTTTTCCTCACTTGTTTATTCAGATCGGAATCATACAACCATATAAAGGCCAATGAAACGGACGGAATATACGAATCAAATGAATGTGTACGCCAAAACGTGATATTTCCGAAAAATACGAAACCTTCCACACTCAAAGAAATCGTGTAAGTTCTGGTAACTATAAAATTACAACCTTCAAATTTTCGTTCATGCTATTATTTTTATAGTTCGCGGCAATTAATTAATAGTTATGATAACTGCGTCATAGTTACCATAACTAGAAAAATAGTTGGTGTACCTATAAAAAATAATTGCCACTTTATGGTTGTTACGAATCGAGCTAATGAAACGTAATTTATTTGTTGATTTTGGGATCTTGTTCGATTAATGATTGAAATCAAGATTTTGAACAATCTCGCGTCTTAATTATATTGATTAAATGACCGCACTTAACAATGGTAAAAACACAAAACAGGGTAAAACTTCTTATATGCCACCAGTTATGACAGCTAACAATTCTAATATTTAACTTATACTTAAACTCTAAATTTTAACAATTTAAATGTATTCAAGACATTATTGGTTGGAGGTTGATTGAAGACTAATTAATTGGATCGATGGAGGTAATCAGGAAGGCTTAGGTGGGTGTGCGGTCGGAAACGCCCGCATCGAATGATTTACAGAGGGCATTGAGTGGGATTGGAATGTGGAAATAATAGAAACACGAATTATTAATATTAAAATAATTAAACATAAAGACGTAAAAATAGTTGCCTCTTTACAGTTGCGAATACTAAATTTTTCTCTCAATACAGTCTTACAAAATACACGTCATTCAATAAGTGGTTGTAAGTGTCACACCTACGTATAAGCTTATTAACAGAGGACAACCTGACGTAACCTGACAAAGCCTGCTAACGTGTTTTCTGGTCATCCGATCTTGATGAAAGTGGAGAGAAAAATTTCACAGTAATTCGTCCGGTGTATCCGAGTCTGTATCTCGGCTTAGGGTTTAACTGGAGTATCGGAACGCGTTTGAAACTCGAGCTCTTGGGCCATCCACTTTCGCCATCGTCCCAGCATCGACTTTTCTTCGTCCCTCGTCGTTGACCTCGCTCGTTTATCGTTATCGGTCTGTATATCGCGTTAGGAATGATGAAGTGCCATAATCCAACAGCCCCGACCTTTCATTCATGCCTCCCTTCCGCCTCGCCTCTCGCCTTTTCTTCGGCCGACTGTATACGTTTTTTCAACCGTTCGCATGGGATAAGCTGTTTAGCACTCAATTTTCAGCGAGGCGCTACGTGGAACCTTAATTACCCGGCCCATTAACGAACGAACAATCCCCGTACACTGGAACGAAGCAACATTAAGCTGCACACAGTTAAACGTGTAGCCATCGCTCACGAGCTACGAACCAGAGTCGCTTTGAGCGTTTCAATCATACGTCCCATGCACGCAGCCCTTTTGACGTACCTACAGAAACCGAATTAGAACACTACAGGCGGGAAATTCAAGAGATTATATTCGCCAATGTAATTCATAAAAGGCCAAATGCACAAGAGGTGACTAAGGTTAGCGGGAATTGCGTCGCATTACCTGTTAACCTGTACAGGAAAATATTGAGAAGGAAAAAAACGTAAAACAATCTCCAGACCCAGCGAAATCGTTCTGATGGGATCTATTCGAAATAAATAAAACTTGTTTGAGTGAAATCAATTTTATTTGATAAAAATAAATCCTAGGAGGCCGGCCATTAAATAAATTATTTACTTAATAGCCGGCCTAATGGGATTTATATGAATAAAATAAATTTTAATTTCACTCAAATAAATTTTATTTGTTTCGCTTAGATCCCATCAGAACGATTTTTCTGGGTGCAAGCGAACAAAACCAGCCGTCGCATGAATGTCACGACCTCGAAAGTCCCACGCCTCAAGACCCACGAAATCACGAGCAAAAAAGCCTGGTTTATTCTCAGCAAAATAATTGCTTCGCAGGCGACATCTAATCGCCTACATCAAAGCAAAATGTGCACGGCATAAAAACCACACAGCATAAAAAGATACCCCAGTCCAGAATCCATCATATCCTTTGAGACGCTGCAAACGAACAACCGTTGCGGCTTTTTTAGGGCATCAGACACTCCCGCTAAGGGTCAGACGAAGAATCCTTTTCACCAAAAACGCCACGTTTTCCCGCAATCCTCGTTCCCACCCTTCAAACCCTCCTCAAACACCCGGAGCAACACCCACACCTCTCGTCGTCACCATCCAGATTTGGACCTCGCATAGCAGGATGATACGACATCATTTGCAGAAATCCTTATCGCACGTTGTACAGAAATACAAGGGCGGCACATCGGGCCGCAGCCTACGACGATGTGATTAAATTTCGGGCTCGAGCGACCGAATGACAGTGGTTATATTTCTGGGTGACATTGAACGACGACACCGCAGAGCTGCTGCTGCTGCCGCTACCACCAACGAGAGACGAAAGGGTGAAACGTGCGTACGCAGCTTTGCACGTAAAAGGGAGACGCGCGCGGGTTTCGTGCTGTATTGCCGAGAGCCAGAGAGCTCGGTGGGCCAGTCGGAGCAATGATGATGATGATGATGATAGCGCGTGTTCGTAGTGGTATAACACACAACACACATAACCGCGTCGCGTGTCAACCTCGAACACGTCCCACGCACTGTGGGCCGAACGCGGTACACCTTTGACGTTGTGTGCGTTAATTGACGTAATTATATTCTCCTTGTACCTGGGCGATACGTACGTAGTGGCGGACGTGAGCGGTGTACACGTAGCACGCGGTCATAACGGTATGCGGGGGTCTACGAGAGAGACTACGCGGGCGTATTCAAACATACATACGTGTGGCACCTGTATACAGATTATATACAGCAGCAAACCTGGACGCGCAAACAGAACAGGGTGGAGGGGGTTTGGGGGTTGGGGTTGTTGGGGGGGTGAGTCTCGGTCATGCAGCCCTCCCCCCCCCCCCCCCCCCCCCCCGGAGTACCCAAAGCATATTGCGGTTGTGCAACAGGACACATCTATTTATATACAGAGAGCGACTGTAATAGCATCGTAATAGACATACCTTCGTTAATTATTGCCCGGCTTATTAAGCTGAGTACACGCGGCCCGTGTGCGACGTAGCCGATATCGAGGCAGCTGCCGCGCTACCAGCGTAGCGCATAGCGCGCTGTGTGCAACGACGGTGAGACCCAACCACCCTGGTGAGCTGACCAAGGAAAATGAGCGGAGAGTAGCGAGCCCCTCCCCCCCCCCCCCCCCCCGAGGGGGGAAGGGGGCTGCTGGGGGGTGCGAAGCACACCGAGATAGCGAGATAGCTACGCGGCTTCTCCGCTTCTGCGTGCCTCGGCAGCCGAAAGCCCGGGCTGGATAGATAATGTGCCACGTGGATAACGAGGAGACGAGAGACTTAGTTTATAGCCTCGGTGAATTTCTGGCACTGCGCGAATATAGTGCGCCTCGCTGCGCCAGCCAGACTAACACGCTTGCTCTCGACCATTTCAACGTGCGCGACGCGACGACCCTCAGGAATACTATTAGCGTTATTATATATATGGTGGTCCTCTTGTCGTAAATTTCACGGAGGAGCGACACGAGACGCCTTTGTCGCTCTGTCGCGTATCGTGTGGATACACATCGGTTGCCGGTTTTAACGGCGGGAAGTTTCGCTTGTTCGGCTTTTACTGCGTGACGTGATGGGGGTGGTATTGGGGGGAGTTTTCCTTGGAAATCAAGACGGGGTAGTTTGATGTGGGATTTTTGTTGAAGATTAAACGCGGTTTTTATGGATGGGGACATTTTTGGATGGGGATTTGATTGAACAGGCTGAATGTAGACTCTGGTAGAAAATTTGTAGCGTTATATGGGATCCAAGTCAGGTACTGATCGGGCCCTAGCTGGGAAAGTGCGACCCTAATCAGGGCCTGAACAGGTCCTGATTATATATCCGTACGCGGAGAAAACAAAAGAGTTGGGTGGAATCAAAAAGTGGTTGCACGGACTCACTTTTCGTCAGTCCATATATAATCACTCGTTTGTGAGTTAAGACAACCACTTATCAGTTGTCACAAATCACAAAATGGTTGTAAGCACGAAGTGAATTGTTCTAGCAACTCATTTTTAGCTAACTCATAAAAGTGGAGTTGTCCCAACTAACCTTTTTTCTCCGTGTATTCAACGCTTCAATTTTTTTTACCAGGATATCAGAATAAGAGTCGGTTCGATCCAGATTCACCGATGAATAAACAAGCACATCAACCTGTCTTGGCTGATAGTTAGGAAAGTGGATTTTAATTTTTAACTGGCATTGAACTAATGCCACGAACATAATCAATAAATAATCCCAATTTTTAATTCGTCATAACACGAATCATCGATTCACGATGCAACGAATCATTTTCTTTGTTTCTCGAACCAGGAAACAACGACGCGTCGGTGTTGAGTCCGTTGCTTCTCGGCCTGGCGTCCATCGCGACTCTTCTGGCGCTGGCCGTAGCTGGAATTCTGGCTGCCCTTTACCGGAAACACTCGGGTGGTCGCGGCGGAAGTCCCAAGCACGCTCCGATCGTTTGCGAGCCACCGAACGCCGGCTCGACGACGCCGGTGCATCCGCAGACCAAACAGGCGGTCGACGACATCGATCCCGACATCATACCCAACGAGTACGGTGAGTGGCTGTCGCGTTTCTCGCAATTTCACTTACCGTTCTGAAGTACGAGAAAGTGGAGAAGAAAAGTGTGGAGGAGGTGCCGAGAGACCGTCCAAATTTTTCTAAGAGTTATTCCTTTAATATGTTACCTTATTGCTACTAAATTAAACAGGACGCTCTTAATTGTAATGCATTTATAACATAGAAGAAATCCGTATTTAAAATTTTTATTTCAAGATATTCATTCAAAGATATTCATAACAGGATAAAATTTCAATATTCAATATCAATACCGACATAATATTTCAATATTTCAATATCAATACCGTCATTATAAAGACGGTATTGATCATTTAACTATAGTTAAAATGTTGTCCTGTTATGAATATCTTATCAAATGCCTTAGATGTTGTAATCAAATTGCCGCATAGATTGGATAGTTTATGAAAAAATGATATGTTTGGTAACTATAAAGTGGCAACTATCAATTTTTCGATTACGCTATTATTTTTATAGTTTACGATAATTATCGAATAGACATGACAACTGCAACATGGTAACCGTAACTCGAAAAATAGTTGCTATAACTACACAAAATAATTGTCACTTTATTGTTACCGATACCAGATTTTTCTCTCAGCGCTTTATTCGCAATAATCGAGTTTGCCGCGAGATCCAGCATGGCATTCGTTGAATCTGTTTCGCAGAGCGAAGACCCCTGACGTACACGCCCGTGTACAAAACACCGCCTCAGAGACGACGGAAGGACCAGAGTCCCGAAGACGTCACCCTGCTCGAGAAGTCGTCGATCGTTCAGTCGGGTCTCGATCTGCATCCGGATCCACGACTCGTCGACTGTTCGCCCTCGCCGACGCTCCAGTATCCGCAGAATAACGTAATGCAACAGAATCCATACGTCAATCCGCCGACCATGGCGGACTTCAAGCAGATGGCGATGGACGCTTACAATCAGCGGAACAATCAGAACGTGAGTACACGGCAATTTTTATTTTTTATTATTTTTTATTTATTTTTTATTTGATGGCTATTCGAGAGGACAAACCTTTGTTTGGAGTACGTTAGTTAGGATGTACGTAAAATTGATCACTGCGGTCATCTGAACTATTTGTAGTTAGTTATTCTTACTTGTTGGTTGACATCACCAATCAAAACCATAAAAACCACCATAAAAATCACCATACAAATTGGATTGTCCATTCCGTACATAGTTAGGATGTACGTAAAATTGATCACTGTGGCCATCTGAACTATTTGTAGTTTGTTATTCTTATTTGTTGGTTGACATCACCAATAAAAACCATAAAAATCACCATATAAATTGGATTGTCCATTCAAGAGCCCAATCGAAGCCCGATCAGTTGGACAAAATCAACCAAAATGACGGATCGGTGCGTTCGGTTGACAAATATAATAAATTAAAAACCAAACATCGAAAAATGGTTCTCCAACCAAAGTATTTTATCGATATCTTACACCACGACACAAATTGGCAAACACCAATAATTCCACTGGTCCCTCCAATCGAACCTTCTTCCTCGCGAGCCTTTTTACACCATCCGAGTATCGAGTTTCCCGCTAGTGTCAGCTGGATGTTTACCTCTCGGTGGGTTTTTCCATCGTTGACCCTCCAACCGTCCGGGCTCTCGACGAAATCCCATTTGCGGTTCGGCAAAAGTCGTACCATCCTAACGACAACAAAATCAGCGTAACCGACGTTTCGTTTTTTTTTCTCTCGCTATAGACGCGAGTGGTGAGAATTCCTAACGAAGGCATTTTTTTTTTTTTCTCGCGGTGAGGCGGAAAATCGTCGATAGAGTCCGAGAGGCGAAGAATCGCCGGCCGCGAGTCAATGAAGAGATAAGAGCCGCCTTTACCGGCATCGATCGCCATTTGTCCTGATAAAACTATCCTCCCCATTTTCGGCGGAATCCTCGAGCGCGAAAATTGCGCGCTTCCATTCGTATAAATGGGTCGAAGCGTTTTTGTTGCCCCCCCCCCCCCCCCCCCCCCGTGCCGTCCCGGGGATTCCCGCGACTCGGTGAACCCGGCGGTCTTATCGAAATCCCGAGGGTTTGATCGATATTTCATCGACTACATAAACGAAAACACCTCGCGGCTCTCAGCCGCGGCGGTTCGCGCGCCCCGTGAACCCTCTCGCTATTTCCTCCCTCACCATACACTTCAATACGTTTCATCGATAACTCGGCATAAATGCTCCGGACCGACAGGGTTTTTGCTGCGAATACACCTCGGGTATCTTTCTCGTAACTACCACTCGGGCGTTATACCACCACTTTCCCTTCAGTTGCCGAGAAAAGCTCGCGAAGAAAAACACGCGATAGCCCCGCGTATAGCTGCAATTTAGTACACGGAAGTCAGCCACTTTAACTTTTCCGGTTTAGCGCAGCCTTGGGTTATCTGCACTCCACCCGAGTTTAATTACCTAAAGTTTTCTCGATAATTCGCAGCCAACAGAGAAAGAGAAGCACACAGCGAGTGTTGGTGGCGCGAAACGCTCAGGGTGAAAGAAAGATAGGACGAGAGGTAGCTGAGGTAGACGCGGCCAGTCTCGCTGCGCGTGACTCGACTTGACCTCTTCAGCGTCGAGAGTCGCCGGGCTAGTCTCCGGTGGCATAGAGACAGCGCCGGATTTTAGCCTCACTCAAGTTTTCCAGGATCGAATATTTTACGGCGTTCCATATAGATTTTCGCAGCCTGCGGATGCGGTATTTATTTGTCACGTCGTGAGGCTGGACTGGTCGGAAAATAAACCTTGACTTTTGGGTAGTACGAGCGGTTCAGTCTCGCCAAACGTGAGTTTGGGAGAAAATTTTGAACAGTTCCCAATGAGATAATAATCTGAAAAAAATGAAGCATGTAGAAGGTGCTGAGAAGATTAATTATGCACTATAATAATTCCAAAATGTTATTGACAAATAAATGTAAAAATAAATTGTTCAACAATTTACCCGGTAGCCCAATTTTCTTCTGATGAAAATGATTCATTCATTTTCCTGAATATATATGATTTTTTCAGAATTTTGTCTGATTTTTCAAAATTGCGTTTTTTTCATGAAAAATGAGGGGCGAAAACCGCATTTAAAAAAATTTAGACAAAATTCTGAAAAAATTCATACGTATTCAGAAAAATGAATGAATAATTTTCGTCAGAAAAAAGTTGCGTTGCCGGGTAAATTGTTGAACAATTCATTTTTTCATTAATTAGTTAATAACATTTCGAAATTATTATTATGCAAAATAAATCTTTTCAGCACCTTCAACGTGCTTGATTTTTCTCAGATTTTTATCTCATCGACAAGTGTTCGAAATATTCTCTAAAACTCACGTTTGGCGGGACTGTGCCGCTCGTACTACCTTAACGTATGAACGACTCTTTTTTTATTTTCGTTGGTTGCCAATAACAACCATGATTTTCTCGTGGTTTCGAGTTTCAGCCGCTCACTGGACCGAAGTTTTATTTTCGATAAACACGCCAAGTTTTATTTTCGACAAACATGCCAAGTTTTATTTTCGGTATTCAATATTCGTAGGCGCGTCGATTCGAAAGGCAGGCACGTTGGGGACTTTCGGGAACGACGTCAAAAGTTGAAGAGATTGTTTTTTATTCCATTTTCATGCTTTTCTTATTTCAGGTGTATTACAGCCTGCAGAGGTCGGGAAAGGGCCTGCCGTCGATTCAGCAGAGGCCGGTGTCCTCGTCCCTCTCGGCCCACGGCAAGTTTCACCAGCCGGAAGTGGTCACGCGTTCGAATCGAATACAGGAGAGTTGTATATAAGGCCAAGAAGGTCGTCACACTCGTCTCCGGACTTTCTCCGTCTGGAGGGTCGTTGTGTGTGGGCTCCTCGAGGGTTCCGTGTCCGCGACGTGGATGGCCACGTGTCATGTATTATAAATAGAGAGATGACAGAGACAGAGACAGAGGAAGAGAGCAAAAGAGGGAAGGTATGTAGAGTGGCAACAAGAAATCGTAGACTATAGGACGAGTCGTTTTATTTATCGTCGAAAATCGTCCGTGCGGTTCATAACATTTTTATCCGCTAATAAACATTTGACGTTATCATTGTACAAACTAACACAAACTATTGGCTAACATTGGTCTAATAGCGTTTAAGAGGACATAAAGAGTGTCGAGATATAAATCGTGCATCGAATAAAGTGTAAACCTGGTTTTAAAAAACGAGATCGACGAACGAAATCGCGCGCGTTCGGATTGGAAAACATTATCCCTAATCGTTCACTGTACAATCTAACACGGCCGGAAACAAGAAGCCTAATCTAGTTTTTAAGACACACCGTCGGAAACAGAGGATTCGAAGCGCGGAGAACTTCGGATGTTCCGGGCGTTTGCGAACTAATCGATGTTTTATATAAATAAGATTTTTTTAAACATACGTTATGATTTTTTTTACGAATAGAAGTCGCTCATCGGAATGAATGACGGGAGGTATTATTTCGTCGTGGATAAATCGGTTGAAACGAAAGTATACGGTTCGGGTGAATTGAGAGGTCCAAGTGTATCAGTCACGATCAATTAGTGGAACATTCGCCTTGCGCCTCGTGATTATTTTCATACCCGAAAAAAGTGCGACAGGCCGAGCGGGCTTGTGGGAAGAAGGGAGGGGAAAAAAAAAGAAGCAAAGTACGAGAGGCGGGAGACGAACGGACGTGGGGGCCGAGATACCGAGACCCGAGGGGAAAATGCCCGGCGGAAAAGAGAAAAGAAGCGGAAGCCGAGTGGCGCGAATCGATCGGCCGACTGGGTCGAGCGGTCGAGTCGTGACGCGAGCCGCAAAGGTACCGGCAAACTTTGCCGATAGTTGCGTGTAGCTGCCGAACGAAAGAACCGCGTGTGCAACATTCCGCCGAGGGTGTCGGGCCTTCTTCCACAGGCTCGTCACGAATTCTCTGTTCCCGCGATCATCGACGCGTTACATCCCTCACGGAAAAAAATATATGTGAAAGTATACAACAACCATTCGACCTCAAGCTGTAACTGAAAATATATACCACATCGTGGAGAGAAGGATCTGACACTTTTTACCATGTTTCTAGTAAAAAGTATTGTAAATTTCCGGTAGAGGGGAGAGATAACGATATCTATCGAGAAGAACGAGAACGATGAGAATTTTTACCACAAAATATGGTGAAACATATTATACATATTAGGGTGTGTCAAAAAAATAAAATTATTTAATTTTTATATATTTTTACTGCAAAAGTATGTGTTCTGACCTCAATATACAAGACCTATACCGAAAATGCGCCAACATTTTTTGGTTTTTTTATTTCAGATTTGTTGCGATAAAGGACCTCGATTGAGGCACCTCCAAATATTATTTGTCAGCGAATTCCTTTGACAGAATTGATTGTTAGGTCAAGTTCTCGAGCTTAAGTCATGAACGTCAAAAAAAGTGCGACAGTACGCAGATAGAAACGAACATTAAGAGAATATAAAAATAATGAAAAAATGAGAATTTTTTCTTCTTCTCAATTTCCGTTTCTATCTGCGTACTGTCGCACTTTCTTTTGGCGTTCATGACTTAAGCTCGAGAACTTGATCTAACAATCAATTGCGTCAAAGGAATTCGCTGACAAATAATATTTAGAGGTGCCTCAATCGAGGTATTTTATCGCAACAAATCTCAAATAAAAAAGATAAAAAAATGTTGGCGCATTTTCGGTATAGGACGTCTATATTGAGGTCAAAACACATACTTTTGCAGTAAAAAAAATATAAAAATTAAATCATTTTATTTTTTTTACACACCCTAATATATATGTTAGAAATCCTCATAGTTTTCGCACTGTTCGTCAGGTGGCGGCTATGGCTTTTCAATACCAGGCGCGTTGGTAATTTTTACTATCGCGTCCGGTAAATTTTATCAGATCCTTCCCTCCGTGCACACGATTTTCTTATATTTTGTAAATTTGCCAATTTCGTCAGTGACATAGATAAATATATATATATATACATATAAATGTACTTAAAAAAGAAAGAAAAAAAAAAACAATATTTTGTCATATTTTTTTCCGTGCGGGACACGGTAACATCCGAACTTGCAGACTAAAATTACCGCTAGGTCGATATAAATCGAGTTTTTGTACAAAGAATCTATACTATATTGTAAATAGGCGACAGAGCCTCCGTCTAGATTAGATTAACCACCAACCATTGTCCGAATTTTCTCCGCAGCATATGTGTTTGAAGAGAGACAAACGAGAGAATGAATGAGCGAACAAAATTTCGAGAGAAAACGAATGTCCTGCGTGGCATCCAAACCCTCGTGTAAGATATTAACTCAAAGATATACGAAAAAAAAAATAAAAGCGAATATTATTTCGTCTGTTTTACAAAAAAAAAAAAAAAAACGTCTGTTTCCTCTTTTACTTCGTGACAATTTCCTTTATCCTCAGTGCAGTCTGTGCGGCGCAACGTCCACTCCTACAATCACCCTTTGCCTCGCCGATCGAAGGGAGCACGTGGGCCGCGAGAAAGAAGCAGTACGCGAGCGCGGGACCCTCACGAAGCCCCTGGAAATTCGTGGTCTACGTGATCCGAATTCTTCTGCGAAAAGTGGTTACTTTATCGTTTACCCGTTCGTCGACCTTCGCCGCTTGGAGATCCGCCATATTGAGAAAAGCCAAAGTAATCCACCCATCGTTTCCTGCATGAATCGACGAGATATCTATTCGTCGCTCGGAAATAAATTCCTAATGCATTACGCGAAAGAATCTCTTTTCCAATATCGTTTCACTGGATCCCCCCGGCAATCAGTTTATCAGTAGTTCTTTAATAGATTTGCCGCATTTGCCGGGTTCGTATTCAAATGTCCTTGGTTTCTTGCCGGAAGTTCCATTTACTTTTAACCAATTTGCTAAATCGTCGAAGAATCAGTTAATCAAAGTACCATCGACCTTGTCTTCGAGCTAAGTGCATCACTCAGAGAAATCGTGTAAGTTCTGGTAACTATAAAGTGACAATCATCAAATTTTCGTTCATGCTATTATTTTTATAGTTCACGGTAATTAATTAATAGTTATGATAACAGCGTTATAGTTACCACAGCTAGAAAAATATTTGCTGTAGCTATAAAAAATAATTGCCATTTTATAGTTGTCACTTTATAGTTGCCAATACTAGATCTTTCTCTCAGTGCAGGTAATCATTTTCTTCAGCCTCTTATTTTCGATATAATTTCACGAATCTCTCTCGTATTTCATGATTCAGTTCGATACATATGCTGCACTTATCAGTATCAAAAACTGAACCGCTTTCGTTGAGTACCTACAGAAGTGTCTGATTTCATTGTCAAAGAGCTAAGTGCAGGTAATGTAGTATAAGATTTTTTTCAGACACTCATTTTCCATATAATTTCACGAATCTCTCTCGTATTTCATGATTCAGTTCGATACATATGCTGCACTTATCAGTTTCAAAAACTGAACCGCTTTCGTCGAGTACCTACAGAAGTGTCTGATTTCATTGTCAAAGAGCTAAGTGCAGGTAATGTAGTATAAGATTTTTTTCAGACACTCATTTTCAATATAATTTCACGAATCTCTCTCGTATTTCATGATTCAGTTCGATACATATGCTGCACTTATCAGTTTCAAAAACTGAACCGCTTTCGTCGAGTACCTACAGAAGTGTCTGATTTCGTTGTCAAAGAGCTAAGTGCAGGTAATGTAGTATAAGATTTTTTTCAGACACTCATTTTCGATATAATTTCACGAATCTCTCTCGTATTTCATGATTCAGTTCGATACATATGCTGCACTTATCATTTCCAAAAACTGAACCGCTTTCGTCGAGTACCTACAGAAGTGTCTGATTTCATTGTCAAAGAGCTAAGTGCAGGTAATGTAGTATAAGATTTTTTTCAGACACTCATTTTCAATATAATCTCACGAATCTCTCTCGTATTTCATGATTCAGTTCGATACATATGCCCCTCTTGCCAGTACCAAAAGCTGAACCGCTTTCATCGAGTACCTTCAGAAGTGTCTGGCTTCCTGCCGGAAGTTCCGCCTCCCTGCCAAGCATTTTGTCGAACCGTCGAAGAATCAATTAATCAAAGTACCATCGACCTTGTCGTTGGGCCTGGTTCTGGCAGCGGCGCGATGAGCACAAGAATGACTACGCTTCCGGGTGGGGGTCTGGAGCGAAGTGCGGTAATTCGAGAATCCCCCAGGGATCTTCGGGCGCTACAGTGTTTGCATACATTGTGAACCCTCGTCTAACTAACAGGGACTAACCCAACCCCCTGCCCCATTATTCCATGCGCCAAGTGTCTCTAGGACTGTTAAGGCGACCCGTTCACTCTGTCCCCTTCGGGCTCTCAGCCTCCGCAACTCCACCTCCGCCTCATCCCAGAGCCTTGCGTCTCCCAGAACCCGCCGCACCGACGTCAGGTCTACCCAGCGGCGTAGCACCTATACACTCTCGACTCTCGCGTAGCCTCCTGTCGCGAATCCGACGCTGCTATATGATTACGATCCATCCAGGCATTATAATCCCATGATTCTGCGCCGGTTGCAGATGGGACGCGCACACTGGGAGCTCCTATATGGCAGTTGATGACAATTGAAACCACTCCCTCGGCGTGTATGCACCCTGCGAAAGCGTATATGAACTTATGCACCCTCTCTACACCCGGAAAGTGCCGCATCAACTCGATCGAGTGGCCAGGCTCACGAGAACCCAGGCTGCTTCCCACACATTCGTCGGTATTCTGGAAACAGAGCGTGCACTTGCCGCGAATGAAACCAGGCTGACTTGTTCACAGAATTCGACAATTGCCAAGTAGGTCTTCCGACTAACTGGTACTTGTGTTTTCACGGAATCTCGCCCGAGCCGATTTGTTCGTGTTTATGCGCTCCTCCGCCTCGCCGCTCTCTGCCATCAATTGTCTTGATTCGCCAAGGTGAGCGACTCGGTTGATGGTAACGTTTTAGCTGTTGCGCGCATAGCGGAGTACCGAACCGTTTATGAATGTTGTTCGACGTTTTGCGTTCCAGTGGTCTTGTTCAGCATTATTTTCTTAAACACCTGCGACTGAAATATTGGTGATCCGCAAAAAAATAGCAGAATTCTTCTAGGAATTAGGGAAACGACTTGGCCACCGTTGGAGAACATAAATCCTGTAGTGCACAAGACGTTTTTCGATTCTAGGAGACATTTTTCTCTACCCTGCAAAACTACCTTATTCTTTTAATTGAACCATTTTCAGTCCCATATGTTTAATCAAATTACGCTGCCTGTAATTTTGATCCTCTTATCATGACAGCGTACATCTCATTGCATGACGACTGTCCTACTGACATCCACGGATAACCCGAAGAATCCTCCCTCGTAAGTATTTCAACAGCTCACAATTAGCTTATAGTTACAAACCACCCGTTAATAATTCACACCCACCTTACACGCGTGCTTATATAGGCAGCGATCAAACAGGCAAATAAACATCAGTGATCGCGTTGATCAGTGCGTGCGGACAATGGTCAAACAGAGCACAAAAGGCGAGCGTATACGTATGAGGAGCAAACGATCGCTAACTAAGCCAATTACTCGACATGTCGAGTCGTACAGCAGGTGGGTTGGTTCTTGGTGTTACCGGGAGAACAGCAGGTTGGATTTCTCCTTGGTCACCGACGGGTCATCGTGGCCAGGTAATCGCGGATCGATGCCGGTAAGATGAACGGCTTGTGTGTTTAGCGGACACCTGGTCGGGGTCTAGAATTACCATGAATATTTGAAGTGTGCTACCCCCTCCCGCAACATCGATCGTTGCTTCCGTTGGTGGTAAGTAGATATAGCGCTGCGTGAATAAAAGAGGCTCGGACGGGCGAGAGGAAACGAGGAATCGATCCGTATGGTACACGTTCGCCTGTATATATCGCCCCGGGAAATTATTGCCGAGTGACGGCGGCCTAGGACCTGGTGCTGAGACCTGTCGCACGTGAAATTGTGGGAAAATCGTGCCGAGTCGCAAGGCGGTGGTCCTGATGCCGCCCGAGTGCCACACCGTCCAACGACGCTCGATTTATCATGACTAACGATGCCCGCGACCCGCTACCGCGATGTCCCACGTCCGAGAATATACTCTCCTCCACGTTTTTTCCTCTGCACTCCGACGCACTCTCGCTGCGCCTCGTTTCCACTTTGTGACTACGCGGTATCTCCTCCCTGGCCAGACCTGAAATCAGCTGTACACGTGGAAATACTGGACGTTTTTGTCATACCTTAAGCCGATTTTCAGCGGCGACTGAGTCGCTGCGGGTACGCGGGAGATAGCGGAAGCTGCAGAAAATAATGCGTCTTTGGTGGTTTGTATACAGTTTCTCTTGGACAAATCAGTGGGTAAAATATCTTGCATGAAATAATTTTTTTGGTGCATTTTTCTCGACGATTTTTCTATTTTTTTTTTTGTTTTTAGAAACGACAGTGCTTTTCGGAATTCGTGCGAAATTTCCCATCGGGTTGGGTTTTCCGATGAAACTTGAAAAGAAAAAACATTTCTCAAAACACGCAAAGGGTACGATTTTGTCGAAAAAAAAAATTTCGATTTCGAAAAGTTTGAGTACTCTATCCGATGGGAAATTACGCGCTGATTCCGAAAAGCACTATAGTTTGATCGAAAAATCGAAAATTCGACGAGAGAAATGCGAAAAACGATTTTGGACTCTTTTCGAAATTTCGTTACTCTACTAAAATTGAGGTTACTTTTTTTCGGATCGATCGAATCTGGATTTTCTTTTTGCACTCGAGAGAAAATTCTATAAGGAAAATAGTGCCGCAAAGCGAAACACGATATCTAGATCTTTTAATATTTCACAGAATTTACAGCGAGACCCCCAAAAAATCGCAAAAAAACGTAAGGGTAACCCTTCGAAAATTTTTGGATTTTTGAGGGTTCGAATTTTACATTCTGTGAAAAATTAAAAAATCAAGATATCGAGTTTCGACTGGCAGCATTCTCTTCATTGTACAATTTTCTCTCGAACGAAACAAGAAAATCCATGTTCGATCGATCCAAAAAAACTAACCTCGATTTCAGTTAAGTGACAACTGGGTAACGCTTATACGCTGCTAATATAAATTATCCACGTTCTAATCGTCACGCCAATCCCGTGGTACACGAGGATCTCGAAAAAAAAATTAAGTGAACAATCCCGTAATCTCGGAATTCGCCGGGGCGATTTCGGTCCCTTCCTACCAGGCTTCGGTTGAATGTGAGAAAGTGGGTTCGCGCACACAGCGGAAACTACAAGAGGGTTGTACGAGGGACCTCGACAGGACGGCTTGTCTGGCCGAGAGCACCCCTGGGTGATCGATGGGTTTTATTGGGCGCGTTAAAACGCCACACTAAATCACCGGTGGAAAATCCATGGAGCCGCGGGGGGTGGCGCAAGGAGGGGTTGGATTCGCGGCACGCGCCTCGCAGCTCGTAGCTTCGAGATTGGACCTCGGGCTGCAGTGGCAGCGAAGAGTGCGGGCTTCCTCCTTAGCTGACTCGGAGCTTCCACCTTATATAGTTTCTTTTTTTCTTTTTCTTTTTTTCCACCACGAGGAAACTCGTTTTCCGCGAAAACGGGCCTTTTTACGAGGTGACTCCGGCCGTGGAGAAAAGTGGCGGCAAAACGCGGAGGGAGGGAGCGAAATCTCGTGTGCGGCTTCATCCAAGATGCAATACCAACTCGGCGGCCGCAGCGGTCGGGATAACACGGAGACTTAAACACAAACCGGGCGCGGGCGGCCACTATAGGCACCGGGAAAACACCTCTTGAGCTTCGACGCGTAAAACCCGTTAGCGGGTGAAAAAGAGCCACGAAGTTTTCCCGGGAGACTCGGGAGACTGGCACAAAAATTCTGGCCCTGCGGGAACCGCGCGAAAGTGGGAATGAGTAGAAGCTGTAGATGACGGAACGTATAAGAGTAGACAACACACAAGACGCGAGAGGAAGAGATGGAGAGAGAGAAAGAAAGTAGGCGAAAACGTTTATACATATATACGTGTATATACAGGGTGATCCAGAATCCCCGCACCAAACGAGTCCGGGAAGTCCTACATGGTGTCAGGTACGCGTGTGCAGAATTTAAGATTTTTGTGCGCAGCAGTTTTTGAATGAGAGGCAATCTGTGATAGCCAATGAGAGAGCTCCCTCTCAACTTACTCTCAACTTGCTCTTAATTAGCCCTCAACTTGCCCTCAACTTGCCGTCAACTTGCTCTTAATTCGCCCTTAACTTACTGAACTTGAGTACGAATTAACAGAAAGTTGAGAGTAAGTTGAGGGCGAATTAAGAGAAGGTTGAGAGTAAGTTGAGGGAGAACTAACTCTCAACTTGCTCTTAATTCACGCTCAACTTACTTTCAACTTGAGTAGGAATTAAGAAATCCGCCCTTTCGGCTTGAGAGCAAATTAAGAGAAAGTTGAGAGTAAGTTGAGGGCGAATTAAGAGAAGGTTGAGAGTAAGTTGAGGGAGAACTAACTCTCAACTTGCTCTTAATTCAGGCTCAACTTACTCTCAACTTGAGTACGAATTAAGAAATTCGCCCTTTCGGCTTGAGAGCGAATTAAGAGAAAGTTGAGAGTAAGTTGAGGGCGAATTGAAGGAAAGTTGAGATTGGCTATCACAAATTGGCTCTCATTGAAAAACTACTGTTTATAAAAATCTTAAATTTTGCACACGCGTACCTGAGACCATTTAGGATTTCCCAGACTCGTTTGGTGCGGGAATTCTGGATCACCCTGTATATACGTGTCTATATATATATATACACGAACTCGCAAGAGCGCAGTGAAAAGTTGAGATTGAAGTTTCGTCGAGAACGGAAAAGTTAAGGAGAGCGGCGAACGGGCAAACGGGCGTCAGTCGTACGGCGCATCGTGGACGTCGGTTCAAGGAACGAGACGCGAGGCGCCACGTGAGTGTTACAGACTCTCGTCTCCCCGCTGCGGCAGCGGCAGAAGTAAAGCAAGAGTAGACCGAAGAACGGGAGTGAATCGTTTCATGGAGTCCCGATGGGAATCGACGTCGTTCTCGTTCTTCCACCTAAGTCCCCGCGAGTCTCCCGCAGGATCCTAACGACACAAACTCGTCCGTGTCTCCTCGTCGCGACGTAACGGAAAGCCGGAAGAAGCTGTCGGTGAAAGGAATGAATACGATTTGTGGTGTTTTCGCGAGTAAAAGGGGGGGAAAAAAACGACGATTGAAAATAGAATCGAAATGTAAACAGAAACGGCGAAAAATCTCTTAAAGCGCTTGGGAATAAGTCGACGACCCATCGGGGACTGTGATGAAGATTTCGTTCCACGGTTTCTTTTCAACGTCAGTCGCTACTTTTAGCCTTTAGATGCGAAGATGCGAAAATCCTTAAAACGTGCTATTTCTGACATTCAACCTTTTTTTTAACTTCCGACTGCCTCTCGGGGGCAAATAAATACACCCAGAGAAATCGTTCTGATGGGATCTATTCGAAATAAATAACAGTTATTTGAATTAAATTAAAATTGATTTGAATTAAATAAATGTTATTTGACCCAAATAAATCCTAGTAAGTTGTTTACTTAATGGCCGGCCTACTACGATTTATTTGGATCAAATGGAATTTATTTCATTCAAATAAATGTTATTTGTTTTTAATAAATCTCATCAGAACGATTTCTCTGGCTGTACGGGGAAGAAAATCGAGATTATAATTTGTGATTCATTTAATTATTCGACTTTATTTACAAATAGGGATTTAACATTTGAAAACCTCGTTTCCCTTGTGTGCGGTATTTCCTAACGCATAGCACGCGGGGTACACGGGAATAGGGTCGGTTGGCGGTTGAGGTTGACTTCAGGGAGATCAGCTACGCCAGTTAATACGGCTACACCGCAATTGATGAACATGCGGACCAGACTGCTTACGGAATGACATTAGTCTCCCGACTCCGGAATTGTATAATCAGGCTGTGCCTCGGAGGTTCTCGCAAAATGTCAAACGACGACAAACAAAAACAAAATGTCAAAAGTCGTCTAGGAATTAAAAATAAAAATTGTACGTCGCAAGGTGAGAATATGACCGACAGGCTGACTGTGGCAATGAACAAAAATGGCGAGACTTCGCACCTGGTGCTCTACACAGTCTGTAGTCACAGCGACTCTCGTTAGTCCGCAGCTACGCGGCGTCACTTTGACATCAAGAATTCGACGAACATTTATAAGCACCAAGTCCGGACGTCTCGGTGCTCATAAGTGTCCGAAAAGCATTAGTTATTTGCACTGGGGATGCGTATTATCGCTGGCGCTGCTGAAATCCCTGACACCGCAGCGCGAAATCAATATTCACTTTTCTTAAGCGCTTTTTCTTTTTCCGTGAGTTATAGACACACGCCAAGTGTTATTACTGCGTCGCTTGTGTATGCGCGGCTCTTTCGCGCAATGGTCATACCTTATAACCGACATCGTTTCCACTGCCAAGTTATTATTCATCGGTCTCTTCACTACCTTGTACCTAGTTCTGGTCGTAGACGTGAACGAGACCAGGTTGATCTATTTTGAGAGAGAAAGCGTTTAGGCGATTTGAATAAATAAATGAGAAGCAAGTCGAACATGTTTGAGCGAGTCTGTGACTTTGAGCTGACGTATCGAAATCAATATAGCTGATTAAAACATCGTGTTGATTCGATCTTAGATTTTCAACCCCAGAAGATCCAGACTTCCTCGTATCATCGGATACGAATAAATGAGAAGCAAGTCGAACATGTTTGAGCGAATCTGTGACTTTGAGCTGACGTATCGAAATCAATATAACTGATTTAAAAAACCCGTGTTGATTCAACCTGAGACCTTAAACCCGAGAAGACCCAAACTTCCTCGTATCTTCGGATACGAATAAATGAGAAGCAAGTCGAACATGTTTGAGTGAATCTGTCACTTTGAGCTGACATATCAAAATCACTACAGCTGATTAAAAAAAAACCATGTTGATTCAACCTTAGACCTTCAACCCCAGAAGACCCAAACTTCCTCATATCATCCGATACGAATAAATGAGAAGCAAGTCGAACATGTTTGGGCGAATCTGTGACTTTGAGCTGACCTACGAAAATCACTATAGCTGATTAAAAAAATCGTGTTGATTCAACCTTAGACCTTCAACCCCAGAATACCCAAACTTCCTCGTATCATCCGATACGAATAAATGAGAAGCAAGTCGAACATGTTTGAGCGAATCTGTGACTTTGAGCTGCCATACCAAAACCACTATAACTGATTAAAAAAAACCGCGTTGATTCAACCTTAGACCTTCAACCCCAGAAGACCCAAACTTCCTCGTATCATCGCAGCGATGAAACAGGCCAAGAGGAGGGAGAATGAGATGCCACGTATGAAAGGCGACACATCATAACCAGCACGATGAAACCTATCATATTCCGTACATATCATACACACTCCCTTATTTCCGTACTCCCATTCGACGTTAGGCCAAAGTGGATGCCACCACGACCCGAGCTGCGGATAATGCGCCGCACCCTCGTCCTCTCGACACTTGCCAGCACGACTCGAGCAAGCAGCTTCCAGGTATAACAAGTGCAACAGCGATACTCGCGACGCGAGCGTAGTTGGCGATATCGCGCAGCATCGTCGTGCGCTGGCGTAAGTATTAAAGGGTACGAGGGGTACGAAGGGGTTACGGCGGCAACCGGTAAGCCGAGAGGGTGCAGCCGGTTCGAACAAGAGTGGCGCAAGAACCCAAGGCGAGGTCGCGCTGCGATCCTCGTTGCCGGCTCCGCGAGGAAATGAACACTTGATGCGTCGCGCGCTACTCCGCGCGATACGAAGAGGACTTAGGGCGCCTGGCGCGCTCTACACGATGAATTACATTATTATGCATCGTGCATGCGAGCAGCCCGCGTGGCACACGTGGAGAACGCGTGCCCCGTCAGCTCGCGCGGGTGTGACGCCCGAGACTCGTTAGCGGCGCGCAGACTACATGCAGTTTTAAGTGCGCATCACGCCTCGCTCAAAGTCGGAAATTAGTCGGGCGCGTTTCGATTATTCATGAAGCTATAGCCGGGAAAATTGTATTTCGAGCTGTGGCTGTAACGACGCAACGAGCAATTAACGTCATGCATCGCGCGCTGTTATTTTTACTTATCGAAAGTTTTGTGCTGATACAATTAATTCTGCAGTTATGTGTTGCTCGACAATGTTAGTGACTTCGTCGTGTACCCCGCATGGAAATAATTGTACGCAAAAAATGTGTGCTAAATATATGCAGCATGTAGAATTTTTTGGCGCTTTTGTTAATATAAATTTAATATTAGGCATATGTTTTAGCATATGTGCCAGATGTATTCATGCAAAAATATGTGAAAAATATATGCAGCATATAGAACTTTTTGGCTCTTTTATTAATATAAATTTAATATTAGGCATGTATTTTAGCATATATGCCAGATGTATTCATGCAAAAATATGTGCAAAATATATGCAGCATATAACATTTTTTGGCGCTTTCAATAATATAAATATATGTAATATATACTAGGCATATATTTTAGTATATATGCCAAACATATTTTTGCAAAAATATGTGTAAAATATATGCACTATATATAGAACTGTTTGGAAGCTTTCACTATTATAAATATATTTAATATATTTTAGTATATATGTCCGATATATGTTTGCAAAAATATATTTAAAATATATGCAGCACATAAAACATTTTGGCGGCATATATGTTATATTATTTTTTCATGCGGGGTTCGCTGATCGAAGACGCAAGCGTTTCGTACGCTATAATAATACGAGTGATAATGAAGACGGCCGGTTTGTTCGCACCGGGTGTGATTCCGCGTTTCAGTCGGGTGCGATGCAACGAGCACTGTTTCAGATGTAGATACGTATATACACCGGAATCGCGCCCTCGCCGCGGCCCGCTCGTGCGCAAATTGCCTCGAATCAATCTTGAAAATTGGGACGAAAACAGTCCTGGCGCGGCGCGCTAGGTGCAACGCGCATAAAATCCGCCCTCCAGCCCATTGCATATTTATGCCCCTTCCGCCAGGTTCCCGGGTCATTTAAATGCGAGGGAATGCGCGACGAGTGTCGAGGTGTCGACCTTTCCGGGCGGCAGTGCCGTGGCAACCGAGGGGCTGAACGAGATTTTCATTCGAGCAGCAGGCACTCGACCAATATCCAATATCCACGAATAAATTTAAACGCGCCGAATAAGTATAAAACTGCATTAAATTTTCGAAGCACAATTTTTATTTCTATATTTTTCTCATTTTTTTTTTTTTTTTCATTAATAAATTATTTTATTTGTACACAAGTCGTCGACTGCCAGGCATCATAATTGCTGAGGTATCAGCCGTGTAATATGAGCCCAGCGACGGATAGTCGAGTTTGAAATTACCCGGAGATTGAAGTCTTCAAGATTCGAGACCTTTTCTTCCGTCGGGGAAAAGCCGGAATCGCGTGAAAAGTATAGGCGGATTGCTCACTCCCTGGGCGAAGCCGAGGCGACGGTTTTCACCGGGGTTGCCGCCTCGGCTACGTCACTGCGGGGTAGTAAATAGCATTAGCAAGTCAACTAGCGCTTTGCTCTCCGGGTACTTACTTCTTGAGATTCGAGTTAATTTATACAAGTGGTACATTGTAATGCAGTTATACAGTTACGACGTTACAGTTGGTTTTAGTTTCGGCGACTGTTCGCGCGACTCGAGTGTGTGTGTGCTGCGTTTGGCGAGAGGAAAGAGAGGAGGAAGCGGGAGGCGGGAGTTGAATGCAGCAGCGAAGAAACTGAACGCGCGGGAGGATAGAAGCTTAGGTGCGCCGAGACGGCGATGAGATACAAATGAATAAAGCGACCCGAGACTAACGCGAAACTGGAAAAGCTGCGGGGCGACGAAGCATCGACCCTCGCTTGATTGTCGACTCCGAGTCGAAGGTCTTACTCGGCGGATAGTGCGGGAGCTCCGGAATCCTCAATTGAGCCTGTTTCTGTTTTACTTTACTCTCTCCCGCTGTTGCTCCGACTCTGCGGCTGTCAAACGAATTCCCGTCCAATAGTCCATTCGATTCACGTAACGTGGAAATAAACGTTGCATTGAATTTCGTTACTTCGGGAATTCTTGTTGATGGTCGTTGTTGAAATCATCATTGACGCAATTTTGTTTATTTTGTTTTATTTCTGGCTAACGATTATTTTCGGCATTGACATCATTGTTGACGTAATTTTTTATATTATTTTGTTTCTAGCTCACGACTATTTTCGGCATTGATATCATCATTAAGATAATTTATTTTGTTTTATTTTATTTTATTTCTGGCTAACGATTATTTTCGGCATTGACATCATCATTGACGTCATTTTTTATTTTATTTTATTTCTGACTCATGACTATTTTCGGACTAGTCTCAAAATTATTGTTTTTCAACACAGAATTGACTGCAACAAATTTCAACGAACTATTGACGTAGTTTTTCCGTTTTTTAAGCAGCAGAATCCCCAATCAAGCTTGTTACTAGTTTTCTTGACTCTTCGCTGTTCCTCCAACTGCAGCCGAATTCCATTCAATAGCCATTCCATTCACGTAACGTGGAAATAAATGTTGCATTAAATTTCGTTACTTCAGCAATTCTTGTTGATGATCGTTGTTGACATCACCATTCACGTCATTTTTTATTTTATTTTATTTCTCGCTCACGACTATTTTCGGCATTGACATCATCATTGACGTCATTTTTTATTTTATTTTATTTCTCGCTCGACTATTTTCGGCATTGACATCATCATTGACGTCATATTTTATTTTATCTTATTTCTGGCTGACGACAATTTTCAGACTACTCTCAAAATTGTTATTTTTGAACGCAGAATTAACTATAACAAATTTCAACGAACTATCTACGGAGTTTTTGCATTTTTTAAGCAGCGGAATCCCCAATCAAGCTTGTCCCTAGTTTTCTTGACTCTTCGCTGTTCCTCCCACTGCAGCCGAATTCCATTCAACAGCCGCTCGATATTCCCGTAATACGGAAATAAATTTCGCATTCCCTCTCATTGTTTCAACAATTCTCCACAGTTCACTCGTATTTTATCGATATATATGCTCGACCAAATCCTTTTCATTCGCCAATTCGTAGAGTAGGCCGTTGGATAACGAGATCCGGGGGGGGGGGGGGGGGGGGGGGCCAACGGTGAGGCTGCAATTGCTCACTTTCGAGGGTAGTTGTTCGCGCGATTAATCCCTCCGAAGTTTCGCACTCAATGAGCATCTCGAGACTGTAGGGACGGCGTCGGAACTCCTCGTACCGAGAGACAGAACTGTATAGACGCGGCGGGGGCGAGTCCGTTGTGTTTTCCAAAGAGTCGATATAGAGCGGCGCCCATTCGGTGGATCGCGGAGCTCGCGATCGAATTTCTGTAATAAGGCCTGCTGCCATCTGATTGTCCATTGTTATACCGTTCCGAGGGGATCGCGAGACGCGAGAGAGCCGAAGAATAGTCGCCGGTCTCCTCGGTGTATTCGCCCCCCCCCCCCCCTTTTTGGCTGCGCGACCTCGCTGGGAATCCGGCCGGAAAACTGGAGAGTCATTCGATACAATAAGGACGGATGGACACTCTTTTTCCGAGCCTAATCGACGGGCCAGATCGCGGTTGGACTCACTATACGATCGTGTGTGGCCATCGCCGTGTTAGCCATGACTTTGCGTTCGAGCCTAAACCACCCTGTGACAGAGGGATGATTAATAAAGCCTCGGGGCAGCCGCGCGTGCACCTTCTGAACTCCCCCCGACACACCAAGGTGCGCAAACCGCGACGCTGTGTGTTCCACACGTTGATGCGAATCTACGTTAGTTAAATGCGGGAGATAGTAACAACGGTAACGAGCGCGGCAATTTGTCATTGGGCTCTCAACGACTCGACGAGTTTATTACGAATACGGGAGCGACGATTTCGTTTTCCGCGATTAATTCACCGGGGGTGATGTAAAATATGGCACTTGGGTTCTGTACGGATTTCTTGGGTTTTTGTAAAATTGTTTGGCGACAATGTCAAACCTGAAGCGTGGAGAAGTTTAATCGGTTGGATGGGCTGCGATCAAGTCAATCGGGTCCGATCAGTCGATTAACATAAATTGGTTGGCAACTTATTGATTTGACGTCGTCAACAAAATAACTAATAACGTAGATCGAGCAATTAATTAGCTGACTCAACTGTTTCGGTTGCAATGACTCTTGTGGTGTGTAATATTGTTCTATAGGCAAAAAAAGGTACTTATCAAAGTTCAGATATTGGAATCTTCCTCGTTGTCACTGAATTAAATCCGAATATCGTTTTTTTCCCTGTAAAAGCGGATTACGGAAATACAGCGACGATTTAGTTTTCAGCAATTAATCCACGGTTGTTCGCTGCAAAATATGGCATTTGGGTTCTGTACGGATTTCTCGTGTTGCTTGAAAATTCTTTGACAAGAATGTCAAAGCTGAAGCATCGAGATGCTTAATCGGTTAGATGCGCTGCGATAAAGTCAATCGGGTCCGGTCAGTCCATTAACATAAATTGGTTGACAACCAACCAATATGACGTCGCCAACAAAATAACTAATGTCGTAGATCGATCAATTAATTGGCTGACTCAACTGTTTCGGTTGCAATGACTCTTGTGGTGTGTAATATTTTTCTACAGGCAAAAAAAGATTCTTATCAAAGTTCAGCTTTTGGAATCTTCCTCGTTGTCACTGAATTAAAAGCCGAGTATCGTCTTTTCTCCATAAAAGCTCATTTTCGTTACTGTTTCATGTCATTGCGAGCTTAACAGCGTGTTATTGACCCCGATTGGAATCGCCCTGTTTAATCGCCGAGTGTTGTGTGTACGCGAGCGTCCAATAATCAGAGCGCGCTTGTCGTGTCGCGCTGCTGGACGCGACATGATTTTCCACAAATTATTATCGCGACGGGGAGGCCCCCGGGACGTGGCCCGCGATCGAGCTTTCACGACAGCGGCGCAGAGTCGCGGTGGGATTGGCACCGCGCGCGAGGCACACGCAACATTCTTTTTTCCACCCTGCCCGCTCGTGTCTAATCGTTCTTGCGCATCTAATTGCGAGCTGTAAATTCGCTGTACGGCTGCGCGCGACGCGGTACAACCGTACAAAAAAAGTATTGTGTTACGATAGTGGTGGTGGGTATTATAATAAAAATAGTGTAGCGAGGTCCCTCGCGATCGGTGGCCTCACCGCTCGCCGCGCCACATGGAATTCAATGTGGCAAGTAACTGCGGCCTCTATGACCGTATTTGTACTGTCGTTCGTTGGGCCGCTAATCGCGCTTTCACGTAGAAATTGAAATTAAAAAATGCAACATTTATAAAAAATTAAATAAATTTAAATTCGTTGTACGCTAGTGAGAAATATGGATCAGTTAGACCAAATTGTTGTACATACACTGAAGGTGATTAACCTAACTATGTAATAAAGTTATTCAGAAGATTAAAATGCATGAAGTAATTCATAAATCTATGTCATTCTTATGAATGATATAAAAACAGTAAAAACGATGAAAAACAATAGCGAGTAATCAGCTGTTTCTTCGTCGTAGCTTACTAATATTTTTACAACTGAATAAAAACAAAAATTAAGCTGATGCGCGGTTTATTTAATTCGGCAACTTGCTTGCCGAAAACTACTCTAAATTGCAGCGCTGGCAGTTACGATCAGTGCTGAGTTGAAATACCGGTGGCTAAGTAGATAAATCCGCTGCGGTCAGACTGTGTCCCGACGATGGAGGAGATTACGTGAGGTGGAGCCGCACGAGCATTTCTTTTTTGGTTCACGTTACACACTGTGCTTGCGGGTCTTCCTTTCAGTCATTAGTGTTTCGTATCCAGCCGGCGACACGACACGATCTGACGAAGGAAACCCAATTACTGGAAAAAATCACCGGAATTAGCGTGTGTGACCTCACGACTCGCAATAAGTGCACCACGGAAACGCGAGAATTCAAGAATTCGTCCCATTTCGCTATCGACCTGACGCTTGAATCTCGACTCGGTATTCCTGAGCACTGATCTTTTAATAATACTCAAGTATTAAAACAAATGTCGGCTACGTTAATTTCATCCCGCACTTGACAATGAATTACAAACGTTTAAACATTTATCAAAATGTATTAATAAGTTTCTGTTCCGTCACAGATGATGTCAAAAATTATGTTCCGGAAAAAGAGCAGAATTTACGAATACGTGTGATAGAAATTAACTGATGTTTGTCACGAGAGCACGAGGGCTCTGTCGTCCAGCACATCGACGTGTGCGTATGTGGAGTTGGTGACACACATCGTTCGGCTAATGTGGGTATTGCGTGGAATTTTAAAGAGACAGGCTCAGAAAATGATCAATCAACTTCGAGAGGCCCCGCTCGACCGTACCTACACAGGATGTCTGTTGTGTTCGTAAAAATAGCTGCTGTTATCGTTAAACAAGCTGAAACGAATGAGCGAGCAAATTGTGGTACATTGTTGATGGAGATAACTCTATTTGAAATTCGAACCTTTGTCGCATTGGCAGTATGGATTAGCTTGGGTCACCTTGAGTCACCTTGAGTCACCTCAAGTCACCTTGAGTCACCTCAAGTCAAATCAAGTCACCTTGAGTCACCTCAAGTAACCTTGAGTCACCTCAAGTCACCTTGAGTCACCTCAAGTCACCTTGAGTCACCTCAAGTCACCTTGAGTCACCTCAAGTCACCTTGAGTCACCTCAAGTCACCTTGAGTCACCTCAAGTCACCTTGAGTCACCTCAAGTCACCTTGAGTCACTTCAAGTCACCTTGAGTCACCTCAAGTCACCTTGAGTCACCTTGAATGACCTTGAATCACCTCAAGTCACCTTGACTCACCGCAAGTCACCTTGACTCACCGCAAGTCACCTTGAGTCGCCTCAACTCACCTTGAGTCACCTCAAATCATCTTGAGTCACCTCAAATCATCTTGAGTCACCTCAAATCGTCTTGAGTCACCTCAAGTCGTCTTGAGTCACCTCAAGTCATCTTGAGTCACCTCAAGTCATCTTGAGTCACCTCAAGTCATCTTGAATCACCTCAAGTCATCTTGAGTCACCTCAAGTCATCTTGAGGCACCTCAAGTCATCTTGAGGCACCTCAAGTCATCTTGAGTCACCTCAAGTCATCTTGAGTCACCTCAAGTCATCTTGAGTCACCTTAAGTCACCTTGACTCACCTTGGCTCACCTTAAAACGGGTGAAATTTTCGAGTCCGTTATGAAAATAGATCTGAATTTCATTATCTTCATCGCAGCAACCGTCGCCAAAATTCGACAGGCATTGAATCACGCCTACCACAAACTGTTGGTGCTGGCACGATTTATACTTTCCTACACTCCCCGGTATTCGATGCATTCTACATGATTCCGCGTTCAATATCCCTCAGCCCCCAATATCATAGAGCCACATCATCCACGCAAAGCGCCGCGGACGAGCGTACACGACTTACGCTCCGTGAAGCTCGTTTCACTCGTGTCCCACTACACAGCTCACGCGAATCCCGCCCAATCGCAAACGATACAGCGCGCTGCGTGCGCGTTTCACGCGCCCCATACAGCATCTTTTCACATAGCTTCGCCCACAGCTTCGCGTCTATAGTTAGTGCACGCCCGGCGGCCGGCCGGCTGGACGGTAAACAAACACGACCGCAGCATTAAGCGCGCGGGGGATATGTGTTTGGATTCGCTCTCGGGACAACTGCAAATAGAACAAGGGATACGCGGCGGCGCGAGCGCGCACAAGAGGCAGCAGCAGCAGCAGGCAGCAGTAGCAGGCAGTACATATAAAGCGAGAAACCGAACGAGTCAACGAAGAATAGTGGGGAGAGAAAGGGCGCGCGCGGGAGCGCACGGCGAGGGGTTGTGCCCACTGCACTCTCCTTCTAAGCCGCAAGAAAAGCAAAAGGATATAAAGCCTCCCGCAAACAGCCAGGCGGACACATTGTTTTCCGGTCGCCCATTGTCCTCGCTCTCCACGAGGCCACGAAGCGGACTCTCGCACGCGTCCTTGCGCGTTATTATGTTCCGCGCGCGCGCAGCTTTCGCGTTTTACTTACTGAATACGGAAAACTGAATGCGCGGGGCTGCCGCTGCTGCTGCTGCTCGTGCGGGTGCTGCAAGTAACCGACGACACGAGCATGATGCAGTCTCGCGCCCGGCGAGCACTCGACGTCGTGCACGCATATAAATAAGCCGTTGGCCACAATCCTTTCGGTGTGTTAAAAGCTTCGCAACGCTCGCTTCGGCTCTCGCCGCGCGTCCTCTCCGCGTCTTTTATTCGCGGATTAAGCCATTTCAAGCACGACCGTGTCGAGCTTATACATTTTTCTCTCAGGACGCGACGCTCCTCGAGCTTCGTGCTCGCCCGTTTTTTTTTTTTTTTCTTTCGTTTTTTTTCTCTCGCCGCACGACCGCCCTGTGTTGTAACACGCGCGCTGCGAGCCGCGCGGCCGGGAAAACTGAGCGCGCAGCCCCGATTCCGCGGCAGCGTGGTCGAGGGCTATTAAGTTGAAAGGGTCTGACGTGTCGAACTCGTTAAAAAGTTGGTCGCTCGTTGGACTTCGATTTTTCACGGCACGCTTGATTGATAGTAAGGCGAGCGGTCCAGGCGCGGCTCAATCCGCTCGGGCCGCCGCTTCCCCCGCGCGCGCGCGCATCGAGTTTGCGGAAGTTAACGAGGCGCTTTCGCGTCCTCTCGAGGGCGACGTGCCCCCCCCCCCCCCCCCCCCGCGTGACGCTGTATCCCGCGGGCGGCGGGTGTATCACGTGTACGCGCGGGCGCTTCGATGATGGAAAACTTTTTTTTATAGGCAGCGAAATGGTGTTTGTACACCGCGGAACTTTTCCTCCTTTGTTTTACCTTGTAATACACGATCTGACGATATTGTTGGCACGACATTTGTTTTTTCGACGCATTGCTTTGTAGACGCTGCGAGGGAATTTTTCAGAGAGAACGTTTTAATAATTTTTAACGATTTTGGAAGGTGTTTTTTTTTGCGACGGTGAGTCGAGGCATTTTGATAGTTTTTTTTGCAGATGGCTCAATGAGAGTTTATGGTGTCCTGAATTTGTAGGATGCAAAATTATGACGAGCGGAGACGTTTAAATAATTTTTAGCGATTTTGTAAGGTGTTTTTTTTTGCGGCGGTGAGTCGAGGCATTTTGATAGTTTTTTTTTTGCAGATGGCTCAATGAGAGTTTATGGTGTCCTGAATTTGTAGGATGCAAAATTATGACGAGCCGAGACGTTTAAATAATTTTTAGCGATCTTTTAACATCTTTTTTTACGTGTTTTTTGCGACACGGAATCGAGGCAATTAGATAGGTTTTTTTTTTATAAGAAAATTAAACCGCGAGATCTAAAATTTGTTTATCGATTCTATACTTCTTCTTGAACCATTTCGACGCATTTTACAAAACATTTTCCGACGCCCTTCAGGACGGACCTGGTCCGTTAATCCGTATCCAGCTCACCGCTTGTTAAAATACCGCCAGACCGTTACACGGAGCGTCGTTTCGTTCATGCAGTACGGAAAATATTTTCGCGGACGATCCCAGTTCGTTATACGACTCACGCGACTCATGCACCGGGTGTACCGACTCCAATACGAGCCCCGAAAACAAAACGTAAAAATTACAAAAAACAGCGAAGTCCGCAACGCGTTTTTCCGCTATCTTGGCAAACCCGTTGTATTTCATTTCTCGTACCCCGGATCCAATTTACTAACTGCCGTAATAATACCACCGTCCTTATTATTAAAAACATTTTCATTTTTTTTTGCAAACAACATTAAGCCTACGTATTTCGCCCTGGCGTTTATTTCCCCGCCACACGAACGCCAAATCATTAATTCACAACAAAATCCTCGCACTTTCGGGCGCGCGCGCGTGAATTTTCACAAAAAGGCGCGCGCAAGTTTTTCATATAATAAATTTAATTCATAGTCGCGAGCATTGCATTTATGCACGGTGCACACGAGCGTCGCATTAAAAAGCCAATAAAGAATGGCTCTACGTATATGAAAACTGCTCTTAATTTCGTGATATATATGCAGCCCGCAGATACAGAGATGGGCGATAGGCGAGAGCGGCCCCTGTGCATAGTGTAAGCCCCGCACTCGTAGCTCGCTCGGCGAATTAACAAAGGGAACGGAGTCATTAAAAGGCCAAGTTCCTCTTTTTCCGCCTCTCATTCCCGCGCGCGCCTCGCCTCATAATAAAGACTCGACGAAAGCATTCGCGGCGATCGAGATAATCTAACGCGTGGTAAATCACCGTGGCAACGTGGCGACCGCGTCACAAAGGGGGTCCCGTCGACCCCCCTCCCCCTGACCCCCCGCCCCCTGTCCAGCCGTTATCCTTTCGTTGCCATAAGCCTCGTATATTTTTTCCTTCATAGATGCAAAGTGCGTCCCGCCATTAATTCCGCTTCCTGGTAACCGTTAGATATATTCGTCTCGACGCTCGGGGTATTAAATCAAGGCATTACAACGATTAACCCTGGCTGAGGCTAAGTTATCGCGCGACCACCCTCCCCCCCGCCCCCCCCCCCCCCCCCCGGCCCGTCCGTCCTTTCCCCATGCCGCATATATATACTGTCCGCTCGTTCTCATCCGCCTCTCTCCAACTCGGCCCACCGTGTTCTCCCGGATTTCGGAACGTCGCAGCAAAAGCGCCCCCAGTGCGCACCAGCGATGGGGGGGGGGGGGGGGGGGGCGATGGAGCTGCTGTCCCCCTGCAGCTCCATCACACAAGCCGCGCTTATCCCGTGAGAATTTATCTCCTTGGAAAAAAACCCCTCGATCGATTCTTACCTACGAGCCGCGAATATGCACCGGAAAAATGTTATCACGCAGAGGGTGAGTGAGGGGGATGAAGGGCGATTCGGGGCACGCTGTGTCATTTGATTTTCCGGTCAGTCACGCGACCGGATCGTGTGTGGAAAAGCCGCGAGCATCGTTATTTATACCCGCGCGTGTGTAGACAAAAGCGAAGGCTTTTTGGAAACCTTGTTTCGGTGGTCTGTATATGTCGAGTGTATTTGTGTCTGTGTGTAGGATTGAGTTTGGAGGGTAGGTCGGCGCGCGAATTAGCGCGAGCTGAGGGGAGGAATGAGAGGGTGGGGTCTGGACCAACGCGTGGTGCCCTCCGATTTCGCTTCATCCACGTCGTCGCCCCCCCCCCCCCCCCCCCCCGCCCCGCTCTTCGTGCTTTTGTTCACGAACACGTGGAAATTTCACACGGACGTGGATTCGCGTGAAACACACGCTTGAAGAGCTACACACGGTCGGGCGTCGCGGGTATATAAACTGCGCCTCGTGTGGACTCGCCCCGAGCGGCCCGAAGGTATTCGTACCGTAAATTGTACGTAAGTATGGAAGTATGAAATTGGTACTCTCGCGCCCCGGCCGTCCCGTGTGTGCCAGTTCGTATATATCCCGCACGTGATCACGTGCGGCGAAGTACAGCCGCGAAATATATACACACGTTACACATTGGCATTCCAGTCGGGTAATTGGAAGCTTAGCAGGTCGATTCCGCGTTTCGGCGGGAGCGCCGCAGAGCTCGGATCCCGCGCTGCCGCCGGGCGGACACCACGTAGGGTAAAACGGGACGCGCGGGCAAAACGGGACAGCGATTTTTTCAGTTTCGACTATTTTTTAGGGGACAGACCCCATTTCGTGAAAATCGCGTCTATATGACGCAATTCAACGCATGTAAGCGGAGGATAAAGATTTTTTAACAATTTTGAGTGTTTTAAGCAATCTGGCTTTGGGAAAGTCACTTTGAAATTTTTTTTTGCGAAATAACCATTAAGAAGGATCATCGAGTGAAAAAAAACACGAATTTCTGAATTTGGGTCCCATTTTGACCGCACTTTTTTTTTGCCGACGCTCAAAATTGATAATTGGAATCGAATTTTTGGATCAAAAGCAATCGAAGTACACTTTTGTTTTCGTCATGAAACCATTTTTTGGTTGTGCGTCCCGTTTTGCCCGCACCTCTCCTATATACGTGGCAGCACAGCCGTCTGGCAGCACCCACAAGCAATAATTTTGGGTTTCAACGGGCGTTAAAATGCGTCGCGCGAGAGACAATTGGCGAACGGGAATTGGGGATAGAGAGAAAAATGAGGGGGCTCGGAAAAAAGGGATCGAAGAGATGAATGGTCGGTGGGGAAAAATGTAGAGGGGGTCTCGGTTGTTTTGGTCCGATCGGGAAGGGAAGAAATTAATTCAGGCTTTTTTTGAATAATTAAAAACACCGTAATACACAGTCTATAAATTCGTGTGAATTTTTTTGAGATTTACCTTCACTATTTTACTTAAATTTAAGAAATTGAAGCCTGATTTAAGAAATTAAATCAGGCCTTTTTTGAATAATTGCAAAGACGATAATAAACAGACTATTAATTCGTGTGCATTTTTTCGAGTTTGCCCTTCACTACTGTACTTATCGTCAGGATTAGAAATCACTGTAATGATATTTTATTACAAAGTCATATTTAATTGGAAGTAAAAGATGATTTACATGTCATGTGATTTTTAATAACCTTCAACCCGTTGATAAACTCAGTCGAGCAAATTGGTGGGTATAAACGACGATCGTTACGACGAGAAGCCAAAGGAAGCCGGCGAGAATTGAAATCTGTTCATAATTGTTGAAACATATTACAATGCGGTGGATCGTATTTCACTCGGCTTGTGAATGAAACCGAGTATTCACTCGCCGGGCCGTCGCTCTTGGAATTCATTATCTCCTTAACGAGAGTCAAAGAGTTGAACTGCGGCTGCGTATGGCCACCGAGCTGTGCACGGAAGCCGCTTTCCATCAGAGACTGTTTTTTTTTCTTCTCTTTGGTTTCAATTTCGCTGAGCAATTGACTCGCGCCAAGAATTTGTTTATTTTCCGGCTACCGTTTTAAGGGTGAACGCGGCAGGTTCCTTTGACGCGTTTAAAACAAGGTATATAAATAAGGGATGCGGAATGGGCGATTCTTCTTCGAAAACAACCGCCGGCTCCGAGGCCGCTAAGAGGTCCGGTGGACGAAGCCGCTATTAGCCCAATTGAGGCTAAGTGCAGGAAGGAGAGAGAGAGGCCAACGTCGTCTCTCCTTTGCTTCCACTATCGTCGGAAAGTCGCTGTCCTTGCTCTATTGTACAACGGGGCTGCATAAATTTCGCGGCTCGAGTCCTAAAATGGCTTTCGATTGTCGCAGGAACTGCAACGTTGAATTTTTTTCTAGCAATTAATGTCTTTCTATATGCGTATAATTCGAATCAAAATTTCCGATAATAAAATGTCATCACTCGCATGTGTGACGTCGTCAAAAACGTTACAGAAAAAAATTGCATGTTCCATAAATTGCTAATTTGCCAACGCCAACATTTTCCAAATTGCCAAATGTTGAATAAATTCGCGTTTAATAGCTAATGCCAACATTTGCCAAATTGCTAATGTTTAATAAATACGCGTTTAACACCTAATGCCAAAATTTGCCAAATTGGTAATGGTCAATAAATTCGCCTTTAAGAGCCAATGCCAAAATTTGCCAAATTGCCAATGTTGAATAAATTCGCGTTTAATAGCTGATGCCAAAATTTGCTAAATTGCTAATGTTGAATAAATTCACGTTCCATGGCCATTGCCAGAAATTGCCAAACTGCCGATGTTGAATAAATTCGCGTTTAATAGCTAATACAAAAACTTGCCAAATTGCCAATGTTTAATAAATTCGCATTTAACACCTAATGCAAAAACTTGCCAAATTGCTAATGTTTAATAAATACGCGTTTAACACCTAATTCAAAATTTGCCAAATTGCTAATGGTGAATAAATTCGCCTTTAAGAGCCAATGCCAAAATTTTCCAAATTGCCAATGTTGAACAAATTCGCGTTTAATAGCTGATGCCAAAATTTGCTAAATTGCTAATGTTGAATAAATTCACGTTCCATGGCCATTGCCAGAAATTGCCAAACTGCCGATGTTGAATAAATTCGCGTTTAATAGCTAATACAAAAATTTGCCAAATTGCCAATGTTTAATAAATTCGCGTTTAACACCTAATGCAAAAACTTGCCAAATTGCTAATGATGAAAAAATTCGCGCTTAATAGCCGCAATTATTCACATCGACAGCCCGCACATCTTTGGCGCTCGCCTCGGTCTTTTTCCAGGCGCTGCAACTTTGACATTTTCCTAAACGTTTTAATTGCAAGAATGCATAAGGCTTTCCATACGTTCCCGCCGCACGCTCGCTTGTATCATTATCGAGCAGCACGACGAAAGTGCACCGTATCACATGCACGACGTTACGCCAGCGGGGGCGCACGATACGCGGACGCCGTGCGATCGCTATACGCGAGCGAGCGAGCGAGACGGAAGTTCCGCGACGCTGAGCAAAAGGGCAGTGGCCGGGCGGTTCAAGCGGGACGGAAAATCGTCGAGCGAGCGACAGAGAGAGAAAGAGCCAACCGGTCGCTACTGCGGGACGTGGCGCGACGTGGCTTAATCCGATCCACGCGAGACGAACGAAGGACGAAGCATGGGAAGTGGAGCGAGGACGAAGCCGGAGGAACACCGAGGAGATTGCTTTTTGCAGGCTGATATCGTGGCGGTTAAGTAGCCATCGCAAGGACGATATGAGCGAGGCGACAAGAGGCACCCAAAGGAACACCGGTAAAGGGAGAAGAGAATGTGAGAGTAAAACCTGAAGCCTCGGTGAGCTTTTGAATATGAGCGAAAGCTCGGGGAGTCGGAGCCAATGAAGAACGTCTTAAAACGCGACGGACGAAAGATGTTTTATGACAAAATACTCGGCAAAAAATGGCGGAAAAATAAGCTGAAAAGTGTCATTAAGGAGGTAGTCTTCGGTACAGTCCCGTCACATGTGCGTTTCGAGGGAAATTTCGAACCCTTCTCGATGAGATAATCATCTGAAAAAAATCAATCATGTAGGAGGTACTGAAAAGATTGATTATGTATAATAATAATTCCAAATTGTTATTAACTAATTAGTGAAAAAATTAATTCTTCACCGATTTACCCGGCAACCCAACTTTTTTTTCTGATGAAAATTATTCAATCATTTTTCTAAATATGTCTGCATTTTTTCAGAATTTTGTCTAATTTTTTTAAATTGCGGTTTTCGCCGCCCATTTTGCTTAAAAAAATGCAATTAAAATAAATTAGACAAAAATCTTTAAAAATGCATACGTATTCAGAACAATGAATGAATAATTTCCATCAGAAAAAAAGTCGGGTTGCCGGGTAAATTGTTGAACAATTCATTTTTTCATGAATTTGTTACTGATATTTTTGGAATTATTATTACACAAAATAAATCTTTTCCGTACCTTCTACATGCTTGATTTTTTTCAGATTATTATCTCAATGAGAAAGGTTCGAAATTTCCCTCGAAAATCACATGTGACGGGACTGTACCGGGACTACCTCCTTAAGGGCCAAAAGCGCTGGGCTTGAACACTCGCTGCACGGCGCTCGTCAGGCACCCCGAGGTAAATTACCTTTGAGACGACGGGGCAGATATTGGTCTTCAGCAGCTCCCGTGCGTACGTCGAAGTAACCTCGCTGGCAGCCGGAGAACGCGAAGACTGCGAGGCGCAGCGGGAGACCAAAGATACGCCGAAGTAAAGAAGCGAAGACAAGCAGGTGCACCAAGTGCAAATTCTAAAGATAAGAAAGCTCGCTTCGGGCGAACAACCGAGCGGCAAAAAAAGGAGACGAGGAAGGAATCGAGGCTGCGAGGAAACGTAATCTTCTTAGCTGCTCCAGTATGACTTTTCAACGGGTCAGAAAAAAATGTGCCGAAGTCTTCAGTGACGATAAAAATAACAACATATTTTATAAGCCGTTTCCACTTAATTAGACATTATTAATTATGCCTTGATTATTTCGAGCTAATTGCAAAACTTTTTGGCAAATGAAAAAGCCCGGAAATTAGCCGGTTCTCGAAGTGCACTCAACAAAATAATAATAATAATAACAACTAGGGGGCTTCGCCCCCCCCCCCCCCCCCCCGCCGTCTATATATCACCAACATATAAATTTCTATATAATAAGAATATTTCATCATTTCTAACCCCACCTACTTAATTTAAACCTACCTAACCTAACCCTAATTAACTTAACCCTACCTAACTTAACTGCGCTAGTTTGACTTTTCACCGGATCCCAAAAAAAAAATGTGCCGAAGCCTTCCATGACGACAAAAATAAAAACATATTTTCTAACCCGGTTTCCACTTAATTAGACATTATTAATTATACCTTCATTATTTCCAGCTAATTGCGAGACTTTTTGTCGAAATGCGACAAAGCCCGGAAATTAGCCGGACCTCGAAGTGCACTCAACAAAATTACACACAGCCGGCGTTGCGCGATATAAATCCTCGCCGCTATGCTTTATCTTCCATACGTCCGCGAACACGATCGCAAATTCAAAAAAATTTCACGCCCGCCGCACTACAAAGGGCTTGGATAATGCAGGGAGCTGCGAGGCACGATTGTCGGTTTTTCTCGTCCGCGCAGACGGGAGACTCGCAGCTTGGCGCGCAAAAACATCTTTGGGAATGTGGCCGGAGCACGCGATACACCACGATACGAGTACTACGTGTGAGTACACAAATCAACAGTCGTTATATTCCCACAAATGTTTTATTGCGAGAAATATAAAATACACTGGAGCTTTTGGTGGGGGGGGATTCGACGTCTCGTTGTGTGTTTGTGTGTGTGAATGCGGGGCGCACGCGATTTCGCAGCGAAGGGGCTTCCGGCGCCGGTGGACGCGGAGGGTTGTGGAGGCCAAGCAAAATAAAAAAGGGCGACGTGCGTACGTGAATGTTTCACTCGAGATAAAGATAAAGTATGACGTTAACGCGCGCCCTCGCCGAGTTATAGGTGGAGGAACACAACGAAGCCGCAGCGGCGCGAACACCATGACGAGAACGGCCGCGACGACGAAAATCTGTTAACGGAAGACGCGAGGTCGAAAAGAATTTAATGAGAAAATTATCGATAACGCGGCGAGACAATCTGGAGCGAGTTTCACCCCGGGGGGTCCGAACGCCGAAAACACGATAATTATCGCGTTGAAATGATAGACCTCGACGCGTTAATAAATAACGTCCTGACGTTTCTTTTATAATCATCTAAATCAACGAAATGTGCCCAACCGGGCTGAGTAATAAACACAACAGGCCGTAAAGCAACAACGAGGGAGGCTCGACGCTCGGCAATCAAATCCTACTAATTTATAGCGGGTTGTACTGCGGGGTCTGTTTACGGTGGCCAATGAGTGACGATTAATGTATTTCTTGCATATATTTTGTTCGCCTTTTTATGGTAATTATTTTTACAGCGATAACGGAGTACAAACATGATAGTGATGAATGTCGTCTGTTCACGTTAGGAATACGAAGTCCTGTATAACGAGGGATAGGATTTATTTGAGTCAAATGCAATTTTTCTACATTTTTCTGAATCATTTTCTATCTACAGTAAGGCGGGAATTTTAGGGAACAATTTTACCAAAATTGAACGAATAAATTCATAATTAATCGACGTTCAAATAGGATTTTTTCGATTTACATAAACATGTCTTTAACTGAACCAAAATTGTATTCGAATCAATTAAGCCTATTTTGAAGTCTATTCACGTTAGAAATACGAAGTTGTGTATAATGAGTGATAGGATTTATTTGACTCAAATACAATTTTTATACATTTTTCTAAATCATCTTCAATCTACATTAAGCTGGGATTTGAGGAAACAATTTTACCAAATTGAACAAATAAATTCACAATTAATCGTCTTTCTAATAGGATTACGATTCGCATAAACATTTCTTTAATTTAACCAAAATTGTATTCGATTCAATCAAGCTTATTTTGTGTTCTATTTCCACATTAGAAATACGAAGTCCTGTATAATGAGTGTGTATTTATTTGAGCCAAATACAATTTTTATACATTCTTCTAAACTATATTTTCGATCTAAATTAGGCTGTAATTTTAGGGAACAATTTTAAAATAGACCAAATAAATTTACAATTAATCGTCGTTTTAGTACGATTCCTTCGATGCACTTAAACATTTCTTAAATTTATCCAAAATCGTGTTCGTCCAAATTAAGCCCATTTTTCTTCTGTGTGATAAACGTCCTGTCTCCCCGTCCCGGAGTGGAAAAATAAAAAGACACTAAATATCGCCAAATACAACGCGAAGAAAGTCGTAAACAGCCGCTCATCGCGTGGCGCGTTTCATCGAGCAGATCGTCTTCGCTTCGTTGGAATTCGTTACTGGAGTGCGAGTCACAAGAGTCGCCCGTTGAAACATGTTATTTTTCAGAAAGAAACCAATTCATTAGTATATACTGACTGCGTCATGAGTGGCGCGGGCTCGAGCGAGCACGAATTAACCCTCTCTGACCACCCACCGGCCGCCCCGTTCCAGCCGCACGCTTCCTCTAACCCTCAGTGCTTTCCCCCCCCGCTCGCCCTCTTCTTCCACGGCTGCACACTAACACGCTCCGACCACGTCAATCTCACTTAGAGGGACGTTACGTGCTGCAGCCCGGGTGCATTAAACCGAGTGGGACGCGCGCGCGGGGCGACCGAGCGGGCTCCACGGATCACACCGGTTCTCGCGACTCTACTATCTGATCCTCTCGCAAGCTCCTCGTACTCCGCACCACCCCGCGCTCACTCACTTATTCACTCATTTTCTCGACCTCGGTCTTATGCAATTTACCATCTTATTTCAATTCCGCTCTCCCCCTGCGAGACCGCGTCGGGACCGCCCGATGAAAAATTTTCCGGGCAAAAAAGTCTACCGGGAAATTCGGGTTGAATAAAGTGTTTGAAGTAGCTTTTGAATGTAATCATTGTTTGCGTTATTATTTTATTTTTCTTTATTATTTCTTATTTTTTCATTATTAATTAATTATTATTTCTAATTTTTTCATTATTCATTTATTTTTATTTTTTCATTATTGATTTATTATAATTTTTTATTTTTCCATTACTCATTTATTTTTATTTTTTCATTATGGATTTATTATTGATTTATTATTATTGATATTTTTTTATAATTCATTTAATATTATTTCATTATTTAATTTTTTCTCATTATGGGAAAGGATCAAATTGATTTCATAGTTGCCAATAATTATTGACAATATTTCGTGGAGTAATCGAAGAAATGGTATCTTTATTATTTTTATTCGAGAAAACGCGAAACCGACTAAATTGAACAGTTTATCAGGAAAACATTTGGTAGGAATGAGTGCGATGTGAAAATCGCACATTCACCGACAATAATTAATAATTTCAAGTAGCTATTTATGTATAATCAATGCTAATATATTCTGCAAAAAATAAAATCAATAGCCGATGCATCATAATGATGAGAATATTTGATTTTTCATGAAATGTCAACTCTGCTATCAAACTGATTCGATTCCACACACCACAGTCGTCTTCCCACCTATAACACACAACCACGTTAACTCATTTTCCGGACCTCAGGTTTTCTCGCAACTCGCCATCTTATTTCAATCCCACTTTCTCGTGCCCATCGAAACCTCGCGGGCCGACGAGTTCCCGAGATATTATATTCGCCCTCGGCGAGTTCTATTTCGGTGTTGACCCCTGAGACAGCCGGGCCTGTGAAACCAGATAGAGGGGGACGCGATGCCCGCAGCGTCGGCGGCGGCGGCGGCGGCGGCAGCGCGGAGAACAAGTAGGAAAACGACGGAGAACCAAGTGCGAGATTTGTTTGTGCGAGAAGCGCCTCGGGCGCAATATTTCCCAACCCGGGACTTTATTGCCGAGGAACGATAAGAAGACCCGGGGCGAGTTGAACGACGAGAACGAAGAAACGTACTGCAGGCGAGAGGGGAGGGGGTGGGGGGGACTTGTCCTCTCATGCGTGCCAAAGAAATGTGCACCACCTACGTACACCGGGCTCTATACACGCCGCTCGCGCTATACCCAGCAATATCAATACATTACCCTCTGGCAGATTTAATACTTTTAATATTGTTCTCGGGTTGAAAAATTGCGCGGCATATAAACTTTCGTGGATATTGTTTTCCGAAGGGGAAAAACAGCTCGAGAGCCGCGGGCACCTCGCGTGGTCTTTTATACGAGTAACACATTCCGGATCCTGGAGTGACAAATTTTCAACACGCATCACCTGCTGGAGACGATGTCGAATCGTCTTCCCGGTGTGTTCGATGGAAAACATTGTTTTGGTAGACACAGAGCATTTTTTTGTCGCTATTGCAAGTAAATCGACTTGAAATGAAAATTAAATTAAAGACAATTATTTGCGGGAGAAAGTAATTACTATTTTTGATTAATTATAAGTGGTAATTATTACAGTAACTAATACAATGATTAGCTGGACCAAATAAATAGTTTTCTTGATCAACCATTTATTTTACTTGCCACCACTTATTAAGTCGATACTATCTTTTACTTTTTTCAACGTACATTCAAATTGATATTCTGACATTCATATGAAGACATTTTTTAATTTACAATCTATTCAACGTGCAGGCTTCGTAGGACAGGCTGGAAGTCTCTGACGCAGGATGCGTTTCCACCATGACGTTGTTTTGCACAGCGACGATAGTACCGCCCAACAGAACTGGAATTATCTGTGTGTTCGACCTATTTTTGTCGCTGTTGCAAGTTAGTGGATCAACGAAAATTATTTGGGCGATTAATTAAAAGTACAAATTGTTAGAGTAGCTATTACAATGAAGAGTTGGATCAAACAAATAGTCTTCTCGATCAATAATTTATTTTACTTGCCACCACTTATTAAGTTAACACCGTCTTTTATTTTTTTTTAACGTCCACACGATGCTTTGTTCAAACGAAGACATAATCTGATTTACAACACAGAGAAGACACATGGTTGAAAAACACATGGAAAAACACATGGTAAAAAATATTGTTGTTTCAACCATGTGTTTTTCTGGGAATTAATTTCTGGGGGAGACGTTTCTATTTTAAAGTTACGATAATGATGAAAAAATAATAGCTACAAACATAATAACAGCTCAACTAATCAAATTCATAGTATATCCAGTACCAATCGATATGATCGTTCCGCCTGCGAATTATATACACTGTTAAAAATATACGGTGTCAAACGTTGCTGGTGTGGACTTTTTCCTAGTGTTACTTATTACAGTGTTAATAGTAACACTTTTTACGGTGTATAATTAACACCAGCCGTTTCGTTAAATTTATTCCTGCGTTACCGACGAAACATTGTAACACTTTTCGCTTCAAGGGCATGAATGCACGTATCATGTGTGATGTTTTGTTATCTTGTGAATGAATTAATCGCTTTTCTCTGTTATTATCGAAAAATTGGAAAAAAAATCGAATTTTTCATTACAGATTCCCTCTGCGCGTAATCGATCAGTAATTTTTTTTTTCGAAAATAAAAATTCTGACTAATTCATTAACGACATTCACATTACTGGCGTCTGCATTTCAATTTTCGCTTCGATCCGTTCATAATTCGCGAAAAACGGCAGTTTCGAACTTTTGAGGTGCAAAGTTAGTGTTTCACACTCCCTTAACACCGCACGATATCACCGTGATTGGTGTGGACCTATATAGACACCGTCTTGGTGTAGTTTTTAACACCACATTTTTAACAGTGTATCGGTATAGTTCGGCCAACTATTCTACTATATTTTTCTCTGAATCCATTCAATTTAAAAGCTTCCTGGAAAAGGCTGGAAGTCTGACGCAGGATGCGTTTCCACCGCGACGCTGTTTTGCACAGCGACGAAAGGACCGCCGGCAACAGGAATGGAATTATCTGTGTGTGTTCGTACCAATCAATATTAGTGTTAGTACCAATCGATATGATCGTTCCGCCTGCGAATTATATCGGTATAGTTCGACCAACTATTCCACTATATTTTTCTCCGAGTGAATCCATTCAATTTAAAGGCTTCCTCGAACAGGCTGGAAGTCTCTGACGCAGGATGCGTTACCACCGCGACGTCGTTTTGCACAGCGACGAAAGGACCGCCGGCAGCAGGAATGGAATTATCTGTGTGTGTTCGTTAGCCAAAGAGTCAGCAGTGCCACGGGGCAAAAGTGCTCGGTTAACACACGGTGGAGCGGGGGGGAAACACGAGGTAAGCACCTCGCGACCAGTAATAGTCGACGGGTCGCCACGTGGAACACGTGGACGCTTTTTGTATCCCGTCGACCGAGAGAGAGTCGGGACGCGTTCCCGTTCTCCGGAAGTTAAGGGGGTCGGTCTTTCTGGCGTTGCTGTTGTTGCGCCCATGTTTTATCGCGCAAGATCGCCCGCAACCAGCAGCCGCGGCCGCTCAGGCGTTGTCACGCACGAAAACACTTTCCCCAAAAAAAAAAAAAAAACGAGAGACGAACGAGCCAACGGGAGTGGAAAAAACGCCGGGCGAACCTCCGAGGACTTTATGTGTAAGCGCTACATCGTGTTCCTTCACTTCTTTGCGCCTTTGTCGCCCGCGGGCCCTTGTAACGTTGTTCCTGATTGCGATCTGCCTGCCCACCGACGTGTGTTACTTACCGAAGAAAGTTCAATCAATTTTTGTTCGTATTATGCCATTACGGCGCGATTATCATCGACGTGCGTGATCCCGGGCTCGCACGTACGCAGCACCGCTGATCGCTCATACATACGGAGTGGTATGTCGCACTGGATTTTGTGATACATGCCATGAAGCGATCCGCTTTACGAGGCTGCGTGACGTGCGTTTAGGAGACCGGGGTTAGTCGACACAATTTCGGATCATTTTTCGATTTTTTTTTAGAGTTTCCAGTCTACATGTTGCTCAGTTAGAAGAGGCATTGGATTATTATAAAATTACTCCTTTTCAGAAGTGCAATCATTCGCTTGAGCAGATACATTTTATTCATTATTCTCTTAGACTGTCAACAAAAATACGAATAGAAAAGATTGCCAATAATTGTGACACTTACAGTGAATAATAATATTCTGTATAGACGTTATGATTCATATTTATTCAATCAGGAAGGTAGTTAATAGCATATTACGATACGAGTGCGACGAAACTTTTTCGAGACGAGTGTGAGTTTGCGGCACGAGCCGAAGGCGAGTGTTGCAATCACACGAGTTGAGAAAAAGTTTCTCGCACGAGTTTCGTATACGATTTTATTTCACTAGTGCGAGAAGTGCGATTTCTCGCACGCGAAGCGGAGCGGAGCGTGTGAGAAATCGGACTTCTCGCACGGAGTGATATAATAGTATATTGTGTAACAAGTGCGCAAGGTACAACATTTCCGCACGAGTTACACATACTATTTTTTGTAATAGCGTGTGAGATGCGAGTCTTCTTCGGGGAGGTGGAGCGAAGTCAAAGTGCGAGTTTTCCGAAAGGAGTGCGTAAAGTAAGCGGAGTGCGTAAAGCTTCACTTTACGCACGACCTTACTTTACGCACTCGTGTGTAAAGTAAAATTCGATTTTACGCGATGCCTTCGGTGCGTAAAATGAATTTGTATGCACAGTGCGTAACATGAATTTGTACGCACAGTGCGTAAAATGAATTTGTACGCACAGTGCGTAAAATGAATTTGTACGCACAGTGCGTAAAATGAATTTTTACGCACAGTGCGTAAAATTGAATTTTTCGCATACTACGTAAAAAAATTGTATACCACACGTGCGGAAAATGGCATTTTTCGCAGTGCGTAAAATTGAATTTTTCGGAGTACGCAAAAAATTCCATTTTACGCATACTCCGTCAAAAAATATGGTTTACCACAGGTGCATAAGATTTTACGCACTCGTGGCATTACATACTATTTTCATCGCCTGGTGCTCATCCCTGTTTTCCAGCAGTCCCGTTCCAACAGGCCCCGGTCTCTCCCGCAGTGCGGCGATATCGGGCCAGGTTCAACAGTGTTAGAAGGAACAGTCATTTCGTTCGGTGCACGATAAGAATATCACTTTACATGCAATTCCAGCGCGTCGCGCGAGAGATTATATCTCGATATGCGAAATGCTGGTACTGCTGGATGCTATGGTGTCGCTGTCAGAGGAGTGGTGGGCGCCGAGAGATGATACGAATTTACAAATGTGCGTGTTCGTATTCCTATGAATATCGCTGCAATCGCAGTAACCTTTTATACAACGCATGCGTACCGTGGCGTATATATAACGCCCCATGTATATACCCGGGTCCACGCTATAATATCGCGATATGACCCTACCTGCGTTATTCCACCCGGGCTTTCCAGAAATTCGCTTTTCATTTTCATCCACTCTAACCCAGAAACCACGAGCACTCAGCGCATTATATACGATGTAATGCGGATAGATCGAAACTGACAGGGGGATGACGAGAGTGATCGACCAATGAATATCTTCCCGCGCCTCGATGTGCCCGGGTAGCGCAATAATAGAACCGCCCGTAAGCACGCGTTCGTATTCCCGCTGATTCACACAAAATGCCCGCACGGATGATTCATGAGCCCGCGAATCGGGTTACACGTTTTTCGTGCAAATCGCCCCGGATGAATTTGGACGAGTGTGTCGAATCATCATCGCGAGCTCGATCGCGCGGGTGATGAAGAATTATACCCGAGTGCCGGCTGAGTGCTGGTTGAAGGAACTTATCAACCATAAGCGCGATTGCGAGGAGGTGAGACGTCTAAAAACAGATCACGCGCTGAGATTTCGCTCGCGCGAGGCTGCAGAGGCTGCGATGAAACGCGGATATAAACGAGAATCCGTGACGGGTGCGAAAAGAAGAGAGAACGACGCGGAAAGCGCAGGAAGCAGTCAGCCGGGATGGAGAGCTGAACGGGGTTCGGGGATTCGAGGTGTCGATAGGGGACACCGATGTATCCGGACACTCGGCTAAAAGCCACCCCCAATTCCGGCGGTGCGTTGCTTCGACGCGCTCGAGGTGGAAAAATATGGCGCCGGGAACGCGAGGTACGTGGTGGCTGTGTGGATGAGGCGAGCGGAGATGGATAAAAAGGAAAGGAAAAATTTGCGCCGGTTACGAGGTTGAAGAGAGGCCAGCGAGAAGGCACACCGCGAAAAGGGTGGAACGACGCGGCGAACGCGGTGTGGAAATGCATCGAAGAGCGGGATTAGCATTTAGTGGAGTGGGACAAAGAGGAGAAGAAGAGCGCGGTCGGTGCATTGGGGTTTGCATAGGGTTTTGTATGAGCGAACCTGTACCACTTCGTATAAACCCCTTCTGAAATAAAAATAAAGTATAGTTGATATGCGCAACGACCAGAAGAAGAACCCGAGAGAATATGTCATGGTTACAATCTCACACGGAGCTGTAAAAGTTGGGACATAGTTGAGGTAATATCTAAACCGCCGCTATTCATTAATGCCTGTTGAAAAGGCTCTTTTTTCAATCAAATTTTCATTGCATGAGTTCAAAATTCAGCAATTGGGAAATTTAGCTCATGGAATGTGTTTTTTTCCTGGGTTTGAAAAAAAAACGACAAAAAAGGCTCTTTTTTCAATCAAATTTTCATTGCATGAGTTCAAAATTCAGCAATTGGGAAATTTAGCTCATGGAATGTGTTTTTTTCCTGGGTTTGAAAAAAAAAACGACAAAAAAGGCCCTTAAAAAAAAAATTAATTGCATGTGTTCATAATTCAGCACTTCGGAAATTTAGCTCATGGGATGTTTTTTTTCTGGGTTTGAAAAAACGACAAAGAAGGCGCCTTTTTCACCGAAGTACAGTTGATTTAACAACCACCACAAGAAGAACCCAAGAGAATATGTCATGTTTGCAATCTCACACAAAGCCATAAAAACTTGGGATATAGTTGAGGTCAAAATCTAAATCGTGGCGGCCTATGATGGTGACGGATAACGAATGGATTACTTGTCTCCCAGTAAAAGGTCCTACTTTCGTTTTTTTTTTTATATTTACGGTTTTCTGAAGGGCGGCGAGCTTCACTGTGAAGAGCGACGAAAATGAGTTGAACTTTCCGCCATAACTTATACGAGGTACGCCCAACAATTTCGAAAATAACTCATAAGGAGTTTGACGGTGATCGCGCGGAGCGTCCGGGGCTGCGGAGAGTCGGGTTGCTACGTCGGAAATTAGGAAATAAAAGGATAGAACAAGAAGAACGGAAAACAGAAGGGTGGGGTGTATAACAAAAAAGGCAGAGTATGCGCAAGAGGCAGAATGCAAATGGACGATAAACCGGGTCCTCTTGTTTGGTGGAAGGCCGTAAGTCCAGCGAGGATGGCAGGGCGAGTGGTGGAACGGGCGAAAGGGAAGAACGAGTAACGCCACCCCGGGAGCAGCCATACACTATATATCAACGGTGACACCGGTACTTTTAGTTTATGCTGCATGCATAAGCGACGTTTTCCATGCTTCACGCTATATTCTCTCTCCAAGACTCTTTTTTTTCTGGCTCTCAGCATCTATTCTTTTATACCTACACACGCCAAACACGAGTAGCCGCGCTAGCTGCTATCCCGTCGCTTCTTTTTTCCCCCCCTCGTCTTGAAATGATCCCGAGTATCCGTATGGTTTTTTGCCACCGACAGCCAGCAACAATCTCGCTCGGTGCCTTTTTTCGTCTCTCGCAGGAAGACTCTCGTCATTCGGATTTTTTTTTACACGCCTTTTTTTTTTCTCGTCCCGGTGGAAACACTCAACGAAGCAGTCGCGAGGGGCGACGAAGCGACAAAAAAATGGAGAAGAAAAATCAAAAGCAGGTAGAGTAATACGGGAGGAGGAAGTGTCTGCACGTTGCTGCGAGGAATAAGAGCGATATGGTCAATGCCTGAGAAATATTGCTTGCAACGGAACGCTGCAGGTTATGGACTGTCTTCAAGAACGCCTGGGTTATTACGATTTAATATACTACGGCTCTTTACTCTGGGTGTGATGTAAGAAGTCTGAAGAAGTGATAAATCTGATACTTTTACATTTCAGCGGATAATTCTTCTACGTGCGGAAAATGTGTGTTAATAAACTACATGAAGTCCGTCCTTTTGAAACATTCGACAAAGGATCCTAATGTAAGAAATCTATGAAAACGATAAACCTGATACTTTTACATCTCAGCGAATAATTCTTCTACGTGCGAAAAATATGCGTTAATAAACTACATGAAGTCCGTCCTTTTGAAACATTCGACAAAGGAGCCTAATGTAAGAAGTCTATGAAAACGATAAATCTGATACTTTTACATTGCAGCAAATAATTCTTCGACGTGCGAAAAATATGCCTTAATAAACTACACGAAGCCCCCCGTTTTTGAAACATTCGACAAAGCAGCATCGAGCATTGTCGTCGTAAAAGCCTGCAAAGGCTGCACCTTTCACATTACTTTCTCGTTATTTTTCACTTTTCACGTGAAACCATCTCTGCGAAAAAACTGTTTTCGTCAACCTCGTCGCCAGGTCCCCCTTTTTTTCGCGATTCGTTATACAATTTAGCGAACCCCGACAGAAACATCTAAAAAAAAAAAAAAATGGTCGTCACGTAAACAACGAGTCCTTTGTGAGGAAGCGAGGAACGACGAGAAGGGAGACGAGCGACTGTTGACCGGGAAGTAAAATACTCGAATTTACTGCTGACGAAAAGTGGGTAGATCCGTTAGACGGAAGTAGCGCGAGAGTGGAAGGGGGGGGGGGGCGAGAAGCCGAGGTTGGAGTTCCAGGGCATTTACCACTCGAGACTGTAAAAGACCGTCGGTGTGGAGCGCGAGCGCCGAGTGGGGTTCTTTGGGGGTGCGTCGGGTGTAAGGCAGCTCTCGGAGCAAAGGGTATAGTTCTCGGTGACGGTACACCGAGTGGAGGAATGATGAAAGCGCTTTACTGTACCCCCAGTCTACTTCTTTCTCACCTGTGCTCGGTGCGTTTCTAGGTGAATAATGTATAAATGATGTTGCGCGAACTCGTGCGCCACCACCGTATTACTGCCCCTTTAATGCTTTCAGTGCATTCAGCCTACATACTGCAGCCGCGCGCGCTCACCGTGCGCCGGCTATATTACCGTATAGCCATGTCCAACCGCGTCGCTCACCCTGCATGATGCTCTCACCACCGGGGGCACCAACACGCGAGCGTATCAACAACCCCGGCAACCGAGCCACAAATTAGTCAGTGTTACGCGGCCAACGCCGCGCGCACACCGGACTACCTAACGATTACGCAACGCCATTTTTTTCATTAATTTCATCAGCCCAGCTATGGTTGACACCGGAGCTTTGCTGAAAGCCGGATCTCGCGTACACTGGATACTTTTTTTTTTTTCGAAGGGTCAATCTAGACCCTCGTGGCATCGATTTTGCATTTATGACCTCACTGGATTTTCGTATCCATACTGTGATAGCCGTAGGTATTAAACGGCTGTTCGAAAGCAAAAAGTGTGTGTTTTGGAATATGTTGATGGGGTAATGAAAAACGTGGCTGTGATATTTTTGTGCACAGTCTGGATTTCAGGCTCTCTCCGATTTTTGGAAAAACCTGGAAACATTTTGGGATTTTGCGAAAAATGTTGGCCTATAAATTGTTGTTTCGTTGCTTAATTGTGTTGTTGCGGTATGTTGATGGGGTAATGAAAAACGTGGCTGTAATATTTTTCTGCACAGTCTGAACTTCGGGCTCTCTCCGATTTTTTGAAACACCTAGAAACATTTTGGGATCTTGCGAAAAATGTTGGTCTATAAGTTGTTGTTTCGTTGCTTAATTGTTGTTTTTGCGGTACGTTGATGGGGTAATGAAAAACGTGGCTGTGATATTTTTCTGCACAGTCTGAACTTCAGGCTCTCTCCGATTTTTGGAAACACCTGGAAAAATGTTGGGATTTTGCGAAAAATGTTGGTCTATAAATTGTTGCTTCTCGGAGCGTCTTCAGTGGCGCGTGAAGGATGGATGAAAAGGGACAACAGGTAAGTAGCCAAGACAGTGTGATATGTCGGTGTATTAAGAAAAAGCTCTGCGCGATGAGCGGAGACCGAGCGACGGACCACCCTCGAAAGCCCGACGACGTACATGGGAACAGAGCTTTACACTTTCCCGGAGTGAAAGCTAATCCGTTGAAAATCCTCGAACCCTCGCCGGTCGTATGCAGGACCGCACTCATCCGGTACCTCAACACCCTTCAACGACCTTTTATAGTCAGGTCGCGAGAATTTTATTATCCGAAGACCTCGGCGCTCATCGTCCCCGGATAAGTGCATTTTCGAATAACTCGCGTTTGCTGACCTTTTGCTGTCGTCTAAGAATGTCTAAAAATCAAAATAAATTTTAAAAGAAAAACAATAATTTAATAACTACACATGGAAATAACCCAAAAATATCTACACAGAATCGTAATATTTATATCGGTATTTCATACTTTTAGATACACCGAGATAAATAAAAAGTTGATCACCTGAACTCTGACGAAGAATCAGAAAGAATTTCATTTCATTGTCTCGCAATAAATAATTGGAATGCCCGAGCGCAAAGGGGAAAGGGGTTGAATTTTATTACCTCCGAATTCTCAAGAGCCGAATGCATTGAAGAGGTTGAAACATTCGGCCGTTGCTCACTGCAACTGGGGATACGGAAACGTCGATTGTCTAAACCGCGGCTCACTGAGACTTCCTCGCGAGGTATTCGCGAGGGGCGTAGCATCCGCATGAGAATTGCAAATCTTGTTGTACTGTTTTGGGGTGCAACGAGCAGAAACGTATATTGGTGTGGCTAAAGGTGAGGAAGGGCGCGGGAGGTAGGGTGCGGTGGAAAGCAGTTTGGTGGCTTTAGTACTTCAAAGGGCGCGCAACCGTTGTAACATCTGCTACTGGTTCAGGAAGGAAACAGCAGAAGCGAGAGGAGTGCGCCAGCCACTATTAGTTTCGAAGATTTGGTCCGAAGTCCGACTGTTATGGTAGCCATAGCGAAACAGTTCGTGCAGTAAACTTTGAGGTTTCCAGCAGCTAGGCAATCGTCCTGATGGTTAAATTTCATATAGCTTATACGTCGGCGCCGCTATATCCGTGTGTATAAAGAGCTGCTTGCATAACCTGGATAACAGAATACAAAAGTATCAATTTTGAACACACAAGGATTCTGAACATTATGCTAGCGCTGGACATTACATGAGTATCGAGACCCAAACGAGACCTCTCGATTACAGTGAAATAACTGACGACCGTGGAACCCAAACAACTGCGCTTCAACTTCAACCAAATGATACGAACACCCGCCGGTTGTTATGACTTCGCAACCCGTGAAACGTAGCGACTGAAGTGAGGATTCGAACGTGGGTCATGTGGACACAGGTGCGACGTTATCGACGAATTTGTCTTCCTGGAAGCAATTTTTCAACAGCAGCAAAGTAAATATGTTCGGCTGCAGTATAGATAGAAATATGTATAGTGAAATACGTGGATCAAAAATGAAGTGCAGAAAGAGTATTCAGATGCTTTAAGCAGGGCGTATTAGAGCTGGAAGGAAGACAAAGATCTTCGTTTTTTCTACAAACTGCGTGTAAGTAAAGCAGCACCGCTATTAGTGAAATACGTAGATCAAAAATGAAGTGCAGAAAGAGTATTCAGATCCTTTAAGCACGGCGTATTAGAGCAGGAAAGAATACAAAGATTTTCGTTTTTTCTACAAACTGCGTGTAAGTAAAGCAGCACCGCTATTAGTGAAATACGTAGATCAAAAATGAAGTGCAAAATGAGTATTCAGATCCTTTAAGCATGACGTATTAGAGCAGGAAGGAAGACAAAGATCTTCGTTTTTTCTACAAACTGCGTGTAAGTAAAGCAGCACCGCTATTAGTGAAATACGTAGATCAAAAATGAAGTGCACAAAGAGCTTTCAGATCCTTTAAGCACGGCGTATTAGACAGGAAGGAAGACAAAGATCTTCGTTTTTTCTACAAACTGCGTGTAAGTAAACCAGCACCACTATTAGTGAAATACGTAAATAAAAAATGAAGTGCAGAAAGAGCATTCAGATCCTTTAAGCACGGCGTATTAGAGCAGGAAAGAATACAAAGATTTTCGTTTTTTCTACAAACTGCGTGTAACTAAAGCAACACCGCTATTAGTGAAATACGTAGATCAAAAATGAAGTGCAGAAAGAGTATTCAGATCCTTTAAGCACGGTGTATTAGAGCAGGAAGGAAGACAAAGATCTTCGTTTTTTCTACAAACTGCGTATAAGTAAAGCAGCACCGCTATTAGTCAAATACGTAGATAAAAAATAAAGCGCAGAGAGATCATTCGAACCCTTTAAGCGCGGCGTATTAGAGCAGGAAGGAAGACAAAGATCTCCGTTTTTTCTACAAACTGCGTGTGAGTAAAGCAGCACCGCTATTAGTGAAATACGTAGATCAAAAATGAAGTGCAGAAAGAGCATTCAGATCCTTTAAGCACGGCGTATTAGAGCAGGAAGGAAGACAAAGATCTTCGTTTTTTCTACAAACTGCGTGTAAGTAAAGCAGCACCGCTATTAGCGAAGCGGGCGAAATTGATGAAGGATAATGGCGTCGGGTAATTCCAGCGCACGCACGCGAATTGCTGCCGTGTATGTCGCGCAACGTTAACACGAACGAACGAGAGACCAGCGGCGACGACTATTTGCGAAAAATATGTAGGTCGGTGACGGTACAACGGGCATACAGCGCGATGGTGACTCGGCTGTGGTGCTATGGGCACAACAATAAATTATCGAGTTTGTGTCATTGTTGAACGCTGCGTGTAAATAGACAGTACAAGGATAACTTAGTCTTTTATTTAATTCGAACTAACTGTGGCACCGGTGTAGGTGATAAACTGCTAAAACGCGTGGTAACATGAATTCTCCTTCAAATAGGATATTTGTGGTGTGTGGAACTTGTACAACTTTTTGGTATATGGAATTTTATTTATTCACATCTCACTGAAAAGGCTGGTAACAAATGTCGTCAGTGTGATTAACAAAAAAGCACGAATAATTCGGTATCAACGAATATATCCCATTTTGAAACTTTCGCTCGTATAATCGTGACACACCATGACATTTCCGAAGGCGCATTTAGGTCACTTACGCTGTACGTTTAACCCCTTAGTCTGCACACCGGGATCATTTTGTTCCCAAATTTGCACGTTGAGTGCAGAGCAGTAACGACGGATGTGTGCGCAGGAGGGGTTTAAAAGAACGGCAAAATGGCAAAGCGATGCCGTGCACCAAGCGCGCGGGCCAAATAATTTACAAGTCTGAAGCCCACCCGGTCCTCCACAAGCGGAGTGATGATACAGTTAATCCTGCGTGGCTCGCGCGTCAAGGCTATCGTTTCGAGATCCTGAGCCCTGAGAGCACGAGTATACTGCGTTCCTCCCCCGCACGCCTGCATGCAAATATTTAATTAAAGCTGAAACACACCACCTACCAATAGCATAACAGAACAGCAACCGGGGCATATGTACTCGGCGGTGAAAGCAGGGACAAGTCAGTGTTGGTGGTGGCTGGAAGGGGTGGATTCTGGAAGGGGTCGCAGAGAAAGAGGAACGATAGGACCGTGGCTCTTGCACACGGTAAATATATGACTATGCATGAGTTTCGGTGCTGAGTGCACCTTCACAGCCCCATAGAGACGCCGTATTACCCCCGTGTGTTACGCTTTCTCTCTCTCTCTCTCTCTTTCCCTCCGCGTTGCCACGTTCGCTGGAAGCTACGAATTATGGCGCAGCTCGTAATTTTCCCGGTCCTCGATTCGCGACGTACCCAGAGCTAACGCAGGTGGCGTGCTTCATATACCTCTCGAAAATTGAAGCACTCACGCCTGGTATATGATCCTTCCGAAGTATCGAATTTTATATCCTTTTTTTATCTTCCTCGTTTTAGCTAACTGTCAAAGGTCGACGGCGTCCACCTGTGAGTTACAAGCAGGTACCGGAACTTTCAGTGCCAATTCGACGTTGAACAACATTTGTCACGGGAATTGCATGATTGGAACGCAGTATTGGATGGATTTCTGGGTGAAATAAAAATGAGCTACATTGGATTTTGAACTGGACTGAAGCCCTATAGGCTGCCCATACGGAAGTTTTAAGTATATGCGAGATATATAAAAGATCTATTCCAGATATAAAAGATCTTTTTTTCCGAAAAGTTGTCGGATCTATTTTAGGATATATACGAAATCTATGCGAGCAAAAAATAGATCTGAGATACATTCAAAATGTATTTTTATCATATTATCGTCCGGAAAGTTGTATATTCCAGATACGTTTTCAGTAGTAATATCCCGAGACCTCCAAAATTATCGGAGGGGTATTCGTCGGATTATTTTTCGAGTTTGGATTTCGACTAAGCACAGAGCAGTATTCGAGGAAACAGGACATATCGACAGATAAAATATATCTATAAGAATATTATATTGGTTAAACAAGTGAAGAGCTACTGTGCAATATCCGGACTGTCGGATATCCGGAATATCCGAATTTCCGATGAAATTTTTAACAAACGAACTCGATTACCGAGAATACCGTGCTGTAATTGGTCAAAATCCAGACCCGAAAAATAATCGTATATACTTCTTTTTCCGTGGGGGGCGGGCCGTGTAACACGAGCCACAATCAAACGTTGCGGACTTTCGTATCGCCTGTGACGATTTCGCGAGTGCAGCCCATAGGAAAGTGGATACCCCACCGAAGTTTCCCACGAGCACCACTTTCGGAATGGTTGCTGATGCTGGCTATCCACCAGCCGCGCGCTGTTTTGTCCGTACTTTCCTCGGGAATAAGCAAAGCTCTGGATCCCATTCATTACGTATACGGTGCGAGCGGGGGGGCACGACACGGGAATGGTGAGCCCGGCGAAACACGAAGGGATGCTGCCGCCGGTACTGCTGGATGACCGTGCGTCGAGATAAGTCCGCTTCAATTTGGAAAACGAGCCCGGCTCGTGGGACTACTATGTATTATATACTGCGCGCCGCTGTGTTCCACCACCGCCACCACCACTATCCGTTGGGTCATTTTATATGCATTTTAATTAATTCCAAGCTCCAAAGCAGTGAGTAACAACATTGCCTGTGTGCCCGGACCCCCGAACCACTTTATGGCGTACCTATATCGCGACCATCGCGTACATCCTTGCACGAGTTCTCTCGTTGGAATTTGCCTGTGGTATTATCTACCAGTCTGCATTTCGACCCAAATCTTCATTTTGTCCTTTCTCCATCACGCACACAAACACACACACACGAGCAACAGTCATCTCTATAAACTTTTTACAACGTCCCATGCATTTTGATCCACAATCCACTAAACCCTCGCGTTGCTTAAGTCTCTGTGTTATTTGGTACTGGTGGCTTAAAATGCTGGCTGAATCGGATGTATGTTGGAACCACTGTATGTGTCACACCTGGAGCTGGAGGATTGAACCAGGATTGAAGGTCTATTGACGGTAAACGTAATTTCAGCCGTAGGTGAAATTCACGTTGAATCAAAATAATGTTTAAACCTGTTTGTGTGTATTTATGATTGAAACATATTTTATCTTTTGAAATAATGCCGAATAACGATATTGATGAGTCATACGATTTTTATTAAAAAGACATTGTAGATTACGTCACAGTATCTCTTCGATCTCAGTTTATGTAGTTCGTCGAGCAAAACATACCAAGTGTACTATAATAACATTGGTAGATTGTTTCGATTGATTTTGTCTAGAAGTCGTATAAATATTTTCTTAAATATCCAAGTGTTGCGATACATTTGTCGACGTCTCGTGAGACGCAGGAGGATAAATAAGTGTCAGTTTGTGCCATGATGCGAAAATAATCTGTCGAACAGGCATCGCAAACACCAAAAAGTCGTTAACATTAGCGATTCTCTCTTTCTCACGTAACTCTTATGTACACCGATGAATTAAAAATGGCGACTGGCTGCTGAAAATGAAGGTTTCTGTGGATTTATCCTCGTATGGCGGTATTGCAAGGGCCGAGGTAGGCTTGATTCACATCTGGTGAAGAAGAAGTTCGGAATTAGATTTATATTGAAGCGTCAAGTTATTGTCGAGAAATATTTCAAAATTATTTTATACGAATAAGTCAATTAAGAACGATTGACATAATGACCTCGATATACATTTAAATGTGTGACTTCAAAATGTTACAATCAGTATGTAGATCTGATGTTTTTATATCGGTCCATAAAATATTTTTTTAATGCATATTCATAAATTAATGTCGTATGACAGCTAAGTCAGCATAAAAACACTGACTTTTTATATTTTCTGTATGCTTGCAGCAAATAGCACATATTGTATTAACTCAGGAGCACTGTGGACACAACTGTGTTTACACATCAGTATTTTTCCATCGCATTAACAAAAGATTAATGATCTCTGTCAATTTTTTTCTCAATTGGTATCTTGTAAACTAGCAATACGTACCGTGTCCGCAAGCTCTCGCGCAGCCGACCATCCCAGGATTTTTATAGACATTTCCGTCTGTTCCGCACACTGGGTTGTATTCTGAGGTCACTCGAAACTATTCAAACAGTCAAATAAATGTTTCAGGTTTACTCATGGTTATCCAGACCGCGTATTTTTATGAATGATTCTATGTATATTACGGGAGGATATCTTGATGACGCGCATGACGTCGTTTAAGTTTCACGGACACGCAAACATTCACTTCGGCATTGAATTACCACCTAGCCAGCGTACAGACGTCTGGCGGAACCGGTTCCATAATTATACCTACGTCCAGCTTTTGTCCTTGGGGACGTTTGATTGTATCAATGCGCGAATTTTGGACCAAACAATTTATTTTATTCAATTTTGTATAGCTGATAATCATTTTAATCACGCCTATTTTGGAATACTATCAAAATTCATTTATCTGTATAAACACAATAATAATAATTATATCTCAAATAAATATTATGAGTTGAAATAAACAACTGCACGTAGAAAAATATACGATGGTTACTACTATCAAGGGATTTTCCTGAGGTGACAACAATATTTTATAATTATCACGACAATAAACAACGTAATCAGTGACCCAATTATGGTACGCGTAACGAGTGTGGAGTACGAATATGAGTGAAAGTGAGACTTTCCTTGAAAGTCCAGTGACCCTGGCTCCGGCCAAAGGCCTCTTCCACTATGCGTGTCTTCTCCGCGACAGATGATGAAGCAACAAGCAAAAGAGCAAGAAAGATAATGACCAAGGAAGATAAAACTTCCAAGGAGACATCAAGTAGAGCTCTGCGTTCGGGGATGGCCCGACGGAAAACGATGCTGGAAATTCCCACATTTATGGAGGAAGTTGGGAGTTCACAGAAATCGTACCGGTCTTGCCGGACGATGACCGATACGTCGAATTTCTACACACACCGAGCAGAGTGTAAACTGACTTGGTCATTGTTGTTCAACGCTTACGAAAAATATATTTTTTCACAAACGGGATTCAGACCCATGACCTTTGGTGACTAAAGGCCAACGGACGGCTCTACGGACGTCGATTAGAATTGAATAGATTTAACTCGAGATTTCCGGTTGTGTTTTGGATTCAGAGGTATTTACCTTAACGAATAGTAAATAGAATCAAATTTAAATTCAATCAGAATCGATCCAACAATATATACAATTTCAGACAGCATTGACTTGCTATATTTTAAAAACAAAACAATAAAAATAAAAATAAAATAAAAATAAATAATTATAATAAAATAATAATAATTTTATAAAAATATAAATAAATTCAAATATAAAATATATTTTTATATTTGAAAACTGGCTCTGACAACACCAAAGGGTCCATTTGTGAACATTTAGTACACTAAAGTCCACTACCTGGGTTTCCATTTTTAGGTTTATAATCTCCAATAACTATTCGTTGTTGAGTGCTAATCTTAGTATAGCGCCTGCAAAAGTTAAACCGCCCATTCGAAAGTGTACTTTTAGAATTCTACATGAGACCTACGACTTCCATCGGGTGTTATCAGGGTGGAAACCCCTGTTGATAATATAATGACTGTCACGATGATGATGAGAGGAGGAAACAGCGATTTATAAGTTGGAAACTCTTACCTGGCAACCTTGTATGCACTGAACGAGTTCAGGGCTCTGAGTAACCGGTCCCGAACTGGTCGGAGGGACAGTACTCGGTGTGGCTAGCGGAGGTGTGAAGGTGGGCACTGAATTTGTCGGTCTAGAAGTAGGCACAGAGTTTGGCGGACGGCGAGTTGACGAAGAAGCCGATCTATCGGCTGGTCCATCGAAAACGAAACCGTCGACTTCGGTATAGTCCTAAAAACGAAACATTGACAAAACAGTTAGTAAATATTTTCCAATGACACATGAGGAAGCAAAAAGTATGATTGAATGTGAGTCACTTTGTTTGCTTGAGCCGCTTGAGGCCTTGGGATTCCTTCGGTACCACAGATGACGGCTACCGCGATAATGACTGCGAGAAAATGAGAATTACTTTGACGTTTCATCGTAAAACTTGAAGAGCTCGGTGTATGTTTTACTCACCCACTGCTCCAACGGCCATTCGTGTGGACTTCATTTTTAATGAACTAATTGATTAAGCGAGCAACCAAATGACAAACGTTCAACCGGTTGATTAAAATTCGTATGAAACTGCGACGAGCTTCACGTGCGGTCGTTTGCGGCCCGAATGCCTTGAGACAAGTCCGAGCAGTGCGGTAGTTCGAGGATCGACTGACTCGGGGACTCACTCGACTTTGATTTTATAGTATTTGCCACCACACTTCAACAGTCCCGCCACACAGCGACGCGACGTTGCGGAGAGATGAGGCACGTATTCGTGTGTTATATATAGACACGCTAACTACCCAAAGTCCCCGGATTCGTCGAATCGTTGTTTATAATCGCAGGAAGTAAAATTCATGAAATGCTTCGAGTACCACGGAATCGAGACATTTTGCACGCACTTAATATGCGTCAGATACATCTCAATACCATTAAAACTGGGGGCCACGTCATACATTTTTTTGTAATCGTTTTTTTGTTCACACAATAGAATTCTTTGCCTTGTCGATCGCGGTTTGTTTACTCGAAGCTCAACGTGTCATTTTGAAGAAAGAATTGCACGAACACTCCAATTAGTATCAGCGTTTATTGCAGAATTACGATTGCTTCCAGCTTATGACATTACCCGATTTTATGACGAACATCCATTAAATTAATGGATTATCGTCATAAAATCGTCTATTTAACAAATCGTGACCCAGTTTTTCTTGAAAATCATTTATGCAACGTGCAACGCTGATAATGTCAGCTATTCAGTGGGCAAACGTTGGAAGACACCTCAAAATTGATTCCATGTCGAAGCAATCGCTGAAGAATTCGTCTAATCGATTCTTATTTTATGCGTTTCGTGCGTCGTTATTTCGCAACTTCCCCCAGCTTCGTGACATTGTGTTGGAGAACCGTAGGCGCGGGTTCATTAGTCCGGGGTCAATAGGTCAACGGTGTGACCGAAAATTTGGCGAGTACAAAAGTAAAGGAGGGAAAAAGGGGATGAAAGCAGCAAGCATATCGATGTGGAGAAAAATATGGAGTATGAATAAGAATTACTCCGCGAGGGTGGCATTATGTGCCTTTGCTTTTTTCCCCGACTTCCGGCGCCCGCGGAAGCCTACACAGAGTCGGCTGTTTAATTCACAACTCGGTATAGAAGCCCTCGAGCGCTGCGCCGTTATAGCAGGTACACTGAACCGCTGCGAGGCTATGGGAGGCCAGGACTACAGCATAACGAGATGCATCTTTGGCTTTGTCGAGGCACTGAGTTGAGACGCACCAGGCGGCATTAGCGCTTGGATCCCGTGTACCCCGGGCTTGTGCTTTCGGAGTCAAAGAGACAGGCGAGAATAATTGCTGGGTCACCTTTATACGACGGTCATGCGGTTGGGGGAATCCGGCGGCGAGAAAAGAATTGCCTTGCGATTATACACGTCGCACACGTGACCCGCGCACTTCCTTCATTTTTGTCATCCAAGCTGGAACCACGTGTGTCTAGGTCAAAGAATTGGGTCAAAGAACTTTGAATGGCAAAGGGCATTTCTGTATGCGGAATAACAAAAATCGCGGCATTGACTTCACAATTTTTGTGGTCTTTTCAAATGCTGAAAGATTTTTATCGTTATACGGACCAGAAATGAGACTGGCAATAAAGATAGCAGAGGCAGTTGTGGAATTTAAATGAACCTGCTCTGAGAAAAATGCAAGGCTGAGGCAGCGAGGCACCTGATTGAACTAGCGCCTGTCGAATGTATTTTTGTAAGCCGAATTAATTTATGGGTTTACGCAAGCAATTAATCGTTTGCGTAAAAAATGATTTGCCTGATATATTACTGGTTGCCAAGTATCCAGATGACATATTTAACGAAACATTTGGTTGTTCCTCTCTGCCTGTTTGATCAGTAATCACTAATCAGTAATAACATCTGCGATCACGATTTCTGACGACAGATATAAATATTAAGAATTGCAATGGGTTGGTGTAACTTTCCAAAAATCTCTTACCTCAACACACACCTAAAGCCTGGAGGATTTCCCTTATTTTACTTATATTTTATTAGAACATTGCCTATTTCCCTATGGAATTTCTATGGATTTGTCAGTCGACGTCTTCATTGCATCGAGAGAAAAAGTTTCCTTGATTCAATGAAATTTCCTTGAAACCTCAACCTATGAAACATTTCTTTGACGTCAATGAAACAACATCCTTAAGCTAATATTAGATTTTCTTTTAATGATCTCATCAACCAAATTACAGGTTATGTCGACCAAGTTCTTGATTACGTACCATAGTGCTTAGATACGTTAACCAATAACTTGAATGGTTTAACCAATGATTATTTTCTTGATTTCATTTGACTTGACCATAACATAACAGATCAGCTCGCACGAGAAACGCCTATTTTCAGGAAACGGAAATTTCCTTGAAATCTCAACCTATGAAACATTTCTTTGACGTCAATGAAACAATATCCTTAAGTTAATATTAGATTTTCTTTCAATGATCTCATTAACCAAATTATAGGTTATGTCGACCAAGTTCTTGATTACGTACCATAGTGCTTAGATACGTCAACCAATAACTTGAATGGTTTAACCAATGATTATCTTCTTGATTTCACTTGACTTGACCATAACATAACAGATCAGCTCGCACGAGAAATGCCAATACGACTTATCGCGAATGCGCCAACCGTTGACGGACCAGGTGCCGTCAAATATATCGTTTCTTTGAATCAAGGAAACCGTGTTTTTGAAATTCAAAGAAATATTTCATCGTCATCAATTTAAAAAATGTAATCCACCCATTTCTTTGGAATCCAGGAAACTTTTTCTCTCGCTGTTCTTTCCGTGTACAAAATAAATGCAAGAAATGTAGCAAAATATTCTCTGACTATCTGCTTGATTTGACTTGACTTGACCATAACATAACAGACCAGCTCGCACGAGAAATGCCAATACGACTTATCGCGAATGCGCCACACGTTGGTGGACCAGGTGCCGTCAAGTATATCGTTTCTTTGAATCAGGGAGATCGTGTTTTGAAATTCAACGAAATATTTCATCGTCATCAATTAAAAAAATTCAATCCACCCATTTCTTTGGAATCCAGGAAACTTTCTCTCGTTGTTCTTTCCGTGTACAAAATAAATGCAAGAAATGTAGCAAAATATTCTCTGACAGATGAATACATTCTTACGTACCGAAGTGAGATTGTCGACGACAGTGTGAATTTAACCAATGATTATCTGCTTGATTTGACTTGACTTGACCATAACATAACAAATCAGCTTCCACGAGAAACGCCAATACGACTTATCGCGAATGCGCCAAACGTTGGCGAACCAGGTGCCGTCAAGTATATCGTTTCTTTTAATGAAGTAAACTGCGTTTTTGAAATTCATACAAATATTTCATTGAAATCAATATAAAAAATTCAATCCACTAATTTCTTTGGGATCCAGTAAACTTTTTCTCTCGCTGTTCTTTCCGTGTACAAAATAAATACAAAAAATGTAGCAAAATATTCTCTGACGGATGAATTCATTCTGGCGTACCGAAGTGAGATTGTCGACGACAGTGTGAACAGGGAACGGTCGTCGTTGTCGTTCAGGAGGGAAGTTGGCGTGTGTCGGGTCGCGCGTTGATAACTCGAGCTTGACGAAACGCCACGACGGACCGCGAGATGTCCGGAAGTCGTGTTGATGTGACGGCACCGGGGGAGGCCGGCGAACAGGGTTGTCGTCGTCTTGGGCGAAGGTCGCAGAGGGTTAACCGATGGCGTCGCGGAGCAGCAGGTAACGCTCGACGAGGACGATACTGTCGGGTAAGGCCGGCCGAGAGAACAACGATCCTGGGCGAGCGAGCCAATGCCAAGACTCGATGAATATTCAAACACTTGTCGTCGTGCATCTACATAACTGCGTCTCGTGTCAGCGTCGTCGTCGACGGCGGTGCCGGTTGATGCATCTCCTCTCGCCACGAGCTTGCCGCTGTTATATTAGTCACGCGGATATCACATCATCGTGCCCACGGTTCTCGAGCGGTGGCCACAAAATGTCCTTCCTGCTGGAGGAATTATGTACAGGTCAGAGAAAGAGAAGAGTTGCAGGTAGATCTGAGTATCGGGCTTGGAGTAACATTGGTGGAGACTGAATGTAGGCCGGTTGGACGTTGAACAGCTCGGCATAGTAATGAACGACTGTCTAATCATATGCTATAAATATGCACGGAGAAAACTGTCTATGTTATGACAACAAAACTCGGTTTGTTGGCTGTTGGTTTGTTGCCATGACAATACGTAATGTAATTGTAACGTTCAGATTGTATGGCCAACCAACAAATATTTGTTACGGTAACTAAAAACTGTAGGTTGCTGATTATCTGTTAACGTAACAAATAATTAGTTGGCTTGATCTTTCTGATTGTTACTACAATGAATCTTATTGTTACTACGATGAATAAGTTATAGTACGACGTTATTCTGGCAAATGTTATTTGTTGCTCTAACAAATAAAGCGTAACAAATATTTTTTGTTGCCGTCACTGAAGCGTTTGTCGTCACTATATTGACATACAGAATTTGTTGCAGTGACTTGTGGTGAGTTGTCCTAACATGGACAGTTTTCTCTGTGTGGCTACACGAATACACACCACCCTGATTATTGGTTAGATGAGCATGGAGCATCCGGACGTCAATAAGGACGCAAAATAATGTATGCTTTATCAGATTGTTTTGCACAGGAAATTTATATTAAAGGTCAATATATAAAAAGGTCAGGAAAAAAGGTTTCAGATTTCAGCGGTTTTCATCCCGAAAACTGTTTTACTAAGCAACAGCTTCACTTGGATGCGTAACAGAATTTGCGATCCGCATTTTTCACAAAATTTCATGTAGTATGTACTGTATCGTCATCATCTTCATGCGTTGATATCACGAAACTATACAATTGCCAGCTCCTCGTAACGCAACCGATATTGCTACCTACAGTAGGTACTTGGTTAACGTCAATTATCTGGTCGACGTACAAGCTATTGGCGTCGGATGAGCTTGTCGTACCGGGGAGATCTTTAAGAGCTGTTTAGCCAGACTAATCCTAATCGGGGCGCCGCGAAGGAAGGGTGATGTACGTAATCGAGTTACCGGAAGTTCACGGAACCGTCCACGAAACCCCCGCTTAGAGTCCTGCTGGGTCGTTGGTTCGCCGTCTATGATACAATAGCTTTCGACATAGTTGCACTGGTCGCAATGTCTATTCCGAGGTCTCGTATTGAGACCCGAGGTGTACCGGATCGTAAAGCGAGCACTCGAAGGCTCTTCATCACGTGCTCTTCAGGCCGAACTATACCGATACTAATGGATGCACGGAACCTTATTCAGCAACCGTTTCGTCGACGAATCACCACTTCTCCCGCGTTTAACTATACGGAAGCCAAGAATTCCGTAGCAGGATGCAAGGGTTTCGGAATTTACAACTAGTTTGCGTGAGCATCTCGATCCGAGCCGAGAGTAAGAGAGTAAGACTGGTGCCTCGTATTGATGCAGGGGAAAGTTTGACCAAACTGGCCAAAAACGTGAAGGTTGCTCGCAGCCTCGTGGCAGTTCAAGCCTTTCCTGTTCTTGACCATTCGAACAATAACACACGAAAAGCGAATTCATTTGTATGGTCATCCCACATGGAAATAAAGTATATGCAAAATATATAAAAGATGTATTCTAGATATACAAGATATATTTTGTCCGAAAAGTTCTATATGTCGGATATATTTTAGTATATGTGCGAAATATACGCCAGCCAAAAAAGATATCTAAGATATACCCAAAATATATTAAAAACGTATTTTTATTGTATTATCGTCCGAAAAGTTCTATATGTCAGATATATTTTCGTGTATATTTCTTTTCCGTGGGGGATGATATGACAATGTAATTGAATTGATTTCTACAATCCTTACGAAATCTGCCAATTAGCCAATCATGAAAAATAAAATATTCAAATTGAATATGGCTCTACGAAGCCGTATTTAATCTGAAACCAGAATTACACAAACCATTTTAAATAAAAAATGTAAGCATATACTTCAGCAACGCTGAAGCCTGATAGGAAGAGGAAACCCTCCGAGGAAATTCGGTACCTCTAACCTCGGTTTTCTCTACCGTCTGGCGTCGCACACCCTCGCTTTGATCGTCGCTACAAAGCTCCGGGACGAGGAAGCGACGCCGAGGGAGCTCCCTCACTCACTTGAAGCGCGCGCACCTATAAGTAATGCGGTTTATTCGATTAGGCGATTAATTTCACCGCAGTGAAGTATGCTCGATTAATTCCGTGGCTCGTACATCGCAACGAAGACTCAAGAGCCGCAATCCCCCGGCAACGAAGTATGCGATGTTTGGTGCGAGAGTATTTGAAAGCGCCGTATCCATCAGGGTTCGCGAAGACGATCCACGTCCTTTACTGCAGCTCTTCTCTTATTACCTCGTTCAGTGTAGATACGTCGAGGCTTGAGCGTCGTCGAGACTTGTATCGCTTTCTTGATCCATTGAGAATCACGAATATCGGAGAGATAAAGGGAGGTGCGGAGGACGAGAAGAGGAATCAACGGGACAACCGCGATACGGTATTAGATTTACTATATTCCTGGCGCGCAGGGCACGGGAGAACGAAAGCAGGATCAAGCGACGGATGAACGAGGCGACGCAGTAAAACCGGCCAACATCATAGTTCACGGAGGCTTTATATTGCCGTCGTAAAAATATGGGACAAGCCGGTTTCCGTGGTTGACGTGAGGAATGGAACGCTCGCGATGAACAAGTGTACACGCGAAAGAGCGAGTGAGATGCGCGTGGCAAGAAAAAATCGACCGCTCTGTACAAGGTGATCCAGAATCCCCGCACCAAACGAGTCCGGGATGTCCGAAATGGTCTCAGGAACGTGTGTGCAAAATTTAAGATTTATAGTCCCAGTAGTTTTTGAAAGAGAGCCGATTGAGCCAATCTCAACTTTCCCTTAATTCGCCCTCAACTTACTCTCAACCTTCTCTTAATTCGCCCTCAACCTACTCTCAACTTACTCTTAATTCGTACTCAAGTTGAGAGTAAGTTAAGGGCAATTTAAGAGCAAGTTGAGAGTAAGTTAAAGGCAAATTAAGAGCAAGTTGAGAGCAAGTTGAAGGCGAATTAATAGCAAGTTGAAGGCGAATTAAGAGCAAGTTGAGAGCAAGTTAAGGGCGAATTAAAAGCAAGTTGAGAGTAAGTTGAGGTCAACGTAATTCGTACTCAAGTTGACAGTAATTTGAGGGTGAATTAAGAGCAAGTTGAGAGTAAGTTCTCCCTCAACTTGTTCTCAACCTTCTTTTAATTCGCCCTCAACTTACTCTCAACTTTCTCTTAATTCGTACTCAAGTTGAGAGTAAGTTAAGGGCAAATTAAGAGCAAGTTGAGAGCAAGTTGAAGGCGAATTAAGAGCAAGTTGAGAGCAAGTTGAAGGCAAATTAAGAGCAAGTTGCGACCAAGTTGAGGGCGTATTAAGAGCAAGTTGAGAGTAAGTTGAGGGCGAGTTTTCTGATTGGCTATCACACATCGGCTCTCAATCAAAAACTACTGGGAATATAAATCTTAAATTTTGCACACGCGTTCCTGAGACCACTTTGGACTTTCCGGGCTCGTTTGGTGCGGGGATTCTGGATCACCCTGTATAATATCTACACGGCAAAAGCGCAACGTTCAACTATATAAATCGCGTCTCAAGATTCACGTACACCATATTCCGTACGTACACGTTGCGAGGCACGGGGATAATTCTTGTTTGTTCTAGGCGCTCTCGATCCCGTGTGCGCTCTCATTAAATTTTCCGCGTAGTGTGCACGGGCATGTTATACGATCTCCAGCACGAAGAAAAGTGCATCGATGCCAACAACATAATTCCCTGCATCAGCAGTATTATATGACGAAGAGCTACAACGTGGCGCGCGCGACTGGTGTTACGTGGAATTCCGAGCACCCTGAAGCGGTGCCGGTATACCGGTAACATCATCTCAGTTCGATGAACATTGTTGGAGAGAATACTCGGTAATGCTACCCGATTAGTAGCAGCCTTTTGAGGATGCATTATCAAAGTTTCCGCTGTCGAAGTGGAAACCGAGATCTCGTGTAGCTTGCAGTTTCGTAGTATTTCAACGGTACCCCCTGTACTCACCTCGATGTGCGAGGCACTGTATTTGTCTTCGGATGATTCGTGCCCTCGGCGGAAGCTGCAAGCTTTTTCGCTACCTCCCCGTTCTTTCTGCTTCCGATTAAACGTTCGTGGTTTATTGATACTCGTTTGCAAAATGTACCGGGCGTGCATTTTATAAACTCTTGTTGAATTCCTGGAAGCTTCGGAGATGTGAATTTTTATTCTTCGTTTATGGTATAAGTATGAAACTCGTCAAAAAACCAAAAATAATCAAGTTTTTTAGAGTTGTTTAGACAAGTTTAGACAAAAAGTAATTACGGATTCGTTGTCTTCTGGCAAAAATACATCGAAATAATATGTTAACGAAAAATTTAAAAAATAGAAAAAGTGTTTCCGCGCTTTTGTCGATATTTCGTCACTTCACTAAAATCGAGGTTAGATTTTTTTTATAGATCGATCCTGGATTTTCCTTCGTTCGCGAGAAAACTCAATAACCAAGAGAATATGCCGCAAGGCGGAACGCGATGTCTCGATTTCTGCATTTTTTACAGAATTTGAAAGTCGAAAGTTGCTTTGCGTGTTCCGCGAAAAAAAAATTTCGATTTCGTAAAATTTGAAAACCCTACCCGACGGGAAATTTCCCGCTAATTCCGAAAAGCACTGTTGTTCGCCCTAAAAATAGAAAATTCGATGAGAAAAACACGAATTTTTTTTTTGTTACAAATATAACAATATTAAACAATATTAATATTAATATTAGGGGGTTGTTCCCATTCCCGAAATAACCTCGGTCGTCGCTGTTACCCAAACAATCCAAATATTTGCGAGACTGTCGCTTATATTAGGCAAAGTACAAACCGAAACGTGCGTCCCTACAAACAGCCAAATGAGTTCATTTTGAAGTGCACCGAGGGGTCTTTGTGCGTCCGGGTCGCGCGGGTGGTCCGTTTTGCCTCGGTCGCTCTCGACTCTCACGATCGTATGCAGCGACGTAGCCTCTACAACGAGAAAGGGATTACTAATTCCCTTGGTGGTTCGTCGTAGTAGGACCCACGTACTGGCATTAGAGCTGGCCCTGGGTTTCAATTTGCGAAAAGCACGAACCACTCTCTTCCGCCGGCCCTTATACCCATCCGTACTCCCTCGTGCGGACGCGGACACGCGAATGCCCCGGCGCTACACGTCGTCGTACAGAGAAGAGACCGAGAGAGAGAGAGAGCCCGCGCGCTCGCGTTGCAAGGCAAAAGCCTCGGGTAATGGCCCGTGTGTACATTCGTGTCCTGCAACCATGGTGGATAAAGGGATACTGTAGCTGCCTGACCGGCTGCTCACTCCCGGGCGCGCTTCGCTTGTATCTATACACTTTCTTCCAGGAAGTGCGAGAAGAGAATCCTTCGGAGGGGCCAAACGGTCTTTGAGCCAACGGGGAGCGCGCAGGCTCGGATTAAGTGGATCAACAGAGCGCGAACGAGCGACTCCTATCGCCCACCCGGACGGACGAAAAAGGCGACGACACGAAGAACAAGATAATTTTCTATGTAAAAAATTCCTCTGTCGTGGCGCAGGGCATGCGGGCGAGTTGCTGAGATTTTTATCACGCCGTAGGAAAATCGGGACAACGATATAATCTGTAGTCCACGTCCTGTTTGAGCAATAACTAAGACCTGATAAATTGTTCATTTTTTAATTTTTTATGTATTTTATATTTTTTATTAAAATTTTATTTTATATTTTTTATTAAAAATTTAGTTTATATTTTTTATTTAGAATTTATTTTATATTTTGTATGTAAAATTTATTTTATATTTTTTATTAAACATTTATTTTATATATATATATTTTTGTTTTAATTTTTTTCATTAAATAGGTGTCTTATTATTATTGATAATTAATTAGCACAGCGAACCTTGAGCGACTGTTGCACCATCATCGTTGAATATAAAAAATAGAATATGCCGTTATAGTTTTACTCATCACAAAACGATAAATAGCACGTAAATTGTCGGGCACATGCAATGACTGCTGATTCGTAACGTTGATAGGTGTCGATCATTAAACGCAGACACTGCAGGGAGTAACAGAACTATTATTCCCGAGCAGCCAATTTAACCATGCGAATTAGCTTTCGACCGCCACGCGAGAAAGGGCGATACGAACTGCGAGTTAGACGAGAGCACCACTTCGCCGGGAATCCCTTTGAGACACTACCGAGAATTCCCGTCCAATTTCTGCCCCCCCGCGCGCGTTCTCTTTTTCGCTGCGGCGAAGTTTTCGACCTCGATCTCATCAATTCTTATCACGCAGGTGGAGAGGGAAACAGCGGAAGGCTTCGGGCCGCAAGCGCCGCGGTCGATACAAGGAAAACAGAAAATCGCGAATTAATTTCACGGAACGCGACGATAGCTGCGGCCGCTTTCGTGATCGATATGTCCGCATCCGCGACTCCGTCCCACTTGCGCTTCGCCCACTTCGCACACTTTTCATCGCGGCTCCCTTGATTCGCTGGTCTCGCGATTGAAATCTTTCGTTTTATTCATAAAAGCTGAGGATTATAATTTCGTTTTCGGTGCGTTTCGTCTGGCGAACGAAAATCCGGCGAGGAGGAGGAAATCCTCGGGAGAAAGAAGCAGCTGCGTAATGACTAGAAAAGATATAACACACGAGGGGTTGAAGAGCGAAAAAGATAGATAGACAAGAGAGAGAGAGAGAGAGAGAGAAAGGGATAATTAATAACAGCCATTTCAGACGCTCTTTTTATATTCTATTTCCAACTGGCACGGCTCCGTCGTCCTCCGGTCTTTCCTGTTCCGCCAGCAGGAAGAATACCGCTACAGCGGGTGGCACCGCCGCACCCCGCTGGTCCTTCTTTCACCGCGACTTTCCCCGACGCGTCTTCCTCGCTTCCTGGCATTTTTGTTCGTTAAACGTTATCAGCGCATAGGCCACCCATACACGCGCGACTAAGAGTAACCGCAGGATCCTTCCGCTGCACTGGAACACGTACAGGGTGGCTCGACGTGATTTTTCAACTTTTTCGTCGAGAGCCAGCTGATGGTCATCGTCCGAATAAAATTTCTTTCCAGCTTTTTCGAAGTCGCGGAGGTTTCTTAATAACATTTTTAATTAAAAGCATCGTACGTTTTAACAAATAGAGGTTCTTCAATAACATTTTTAATTAAAAGCATCGTACGTTTTAACAAATGGTTCCATTTTGTCGTCTTAAGTCATCAAGTGTGACAAGACAGTTTGCTCCGATTGGTCCATTTTTTCAAATTTACAATACTTAGAGTTAAGGGATCATCACAGTGTGACATTTTCAAAAAATCGTTTTTTTTTGCATTATCGGATAGTTTACACTGTTATAAACATTCTCTCAAATTTTTTAATCGAAATTCGAATTATTTCGAATGGACCTGGCATCGCCGATCGATCGTAAGTAAACGATTTATATGAAAAGTTCTCATTTAAACCGCGTTTATCTCGAAATGGTGTTTTTCAAAGCGGTGTCCACTCTCAAGGGAAGAGTTTTCAAGCTATCCATTTCAAATTTAGACAGAACATTCTTCTCAAATAAAAATTTAAAAAACCTCCGTAGGACGATAGCGGCTTTACTACACATTAATAACCTTTTTGAAATTTTTGTTTCAGATCAGGACTTTTCAATAATTTATAACAATATTGAACAATAAATAAATCAACTAACAAAAAATAATTTTGTACTCTTCATTAGTGCCTTGATTTGTACAAAAAAATCAGACTAGATTGGATTATCCAAACTTAAAAAAAAAATCGCGAAAATCAGTGATTTTTCGACGGGTCACACTGTGATGATCCCGCAAATAATTATTGCAATTTTATAAAGCCACGTAGAATTGCACAGACGATGACCAACCGTAACTCAAAGAGTCAAAAAATAATTGTGTATCACCCCGTATATAATAACGCATCCCCTCGCGAGAGCAAACTCCATACGGTAATGACGAAAATCGCAAAGCCCCGCGCCTCGTTAATTTAAAAATCCACGTAAGTCGCCTCTGCGTCGGACAGTGACTAACGACACGGAAACATCAGCAGCGGGAGGTGAGAGTTTTGAGGCTTTTGCGCGAAGGTCCTGGGAAGGATATCCCGCGAACCACAGCACCGAGACTCAAGGGAGAGGCGGGCGAGAAGAAGAGGAGCGCTCCAGGGCAATCTACGGGGGCGAGAAACGTCGGGGCTGGCCGCACGCTGGTTGGAAAGATTTTTTTTTTTCCCGCAGCCTCCTCTCATCACCTCCGACACCGCAACTGCGACCGCCGGTGAAGAACCGAGACTACAGCGCCAACTCCGCATAGCCTCCTTGGCACTCTGCGAAAAGGTGCTTCGTGATTCATAAAGTTCGAACTTTTCCAACTTCCCGACGCCGCGGATCTTCCTGAGTGACTGATTATAATACCGGTGTTGGCGTTATACGCAAACACCTGGCGAAGAAACGCCGCACCTACGGCTACACCGAGGCTATCACTGTACAGCGTAAATAATATAAAACTCCTTTCGAAACTTTCGAGATGCTTATACACTCTGGCGAAGGCGCTAATTATATCGTCGTGTCAAAGAGAATAATTAGCTTTGTCGTCGCGCGACTCAACTAGTTGAAATAAACGAGCGATTAAGCTGCGAATGTCCGCGGGGCTGGAATAGCTGAAGCGGCTCGACATCGATCGCGTGTTGTTTCGCTGAACCTAGAGCACCACCGAGCTTCGGACTCTGCAGCGTCTAACCGGAGCTAGCGGTGCGCCGTAGATGGGACTTTGGGCAAAGAGAATTTCAACGAGTCGTTTACAGACGCAGCTTGTTACTCGATATGGTTATGGACGGATCCAGGATTCACATTTTATCGTATCAGTTACATTGAACTGGCTTGCATTAACCAGTGGACTAAATATTTAAATAGTATACAATGTGCTTTAATGGGTTTGATACCTAATAAGAAATCAGGACTGGCAGAGGCAAAATATGATATGTTAGGCCTCAGTACTAGATGATTCACCATATCAGGGATTCACTATTCATAACCCGAAGAAAGTGTGCAAAACAATAATATATTATTTAATATTTTAATTAATCGATGTGTGATAGTATGACACATTGATAAAATAATCGGAAATTAAATGTACCAAAAAAATAATAAAACATTTCCTCGATTTTTCGTGAATCCAACTGACTCCGAGATGGCGAGTCGTGCAAGGTGGAGAACTCAAAGTGGCGAGAGCCCAGCGAAAGGTACAAAAAGAGGGTAAGGGTCGTGTATTGGAGTGCGTAAAGGGTAAAAGGAGCGAGGCAGAAATGCTGAAGGGCACTCGCGCGGCATGTGAACTTTTATGAGCTCTTTTCGCAGGTGACACGAGTTAAAAACGAGTCGAGAGGGTCCTCACTCCGCCCTTTCGGTGCCTCCAGCAGCCTCCAGCCAGTTTCGCCCGTGTTCCAATTTTTGCGTAATATTCCAACCGCATTACCAAAGCCGTCCTTGCGCAGACGTTGTACGAAGTATACACACGCCAAATTCACTTGAATTTCGACAATGCTCCACGTTTAATCGTCACGCGTTTCACCCCTACAGACGACCGTCAAAATATCCGCGCTTTCGGCTGCCAAGTTCGCGGGATGGTGGAACAACCGAGTGCCAGAGGGTTGATAAACACGTAAATCTCGGCATGTGAACTTTTATGAGGCTCTTCTCATCCGGCACAAGAGTTAAAATCCTAACAGGCTGCCAACTCTGCCCCCTCAATATACCTACTTCCACCCTTCTGGCGCAGTCACACCCCTTCCGTACTTCACCCCCAGTTCCCCATTCAGCGTCGAGGCTTCCGCTCGCAATATATCTCGATACATTCCTTATTACGATTCCCTACGAAATTAACATTTCGTCCGCCGATTAAACGTCAAACAACTCAGGACTAAAATCGGCTCACAACCCCTTTCGTCGATTTTCACCAGCATCACAAATATCCAGATTTTCTCCCACCGCACTTTTCCCAGAGTGGTGGAAACCATTCGCCAGTGCGGCAGGGTTAATAAACACATAAGTCTCGGTGGCACCCTGGGGTGCGCCGAGCCGGCTCGGGTGCCGTTAACCATAGTCGGAGTTGAAGCATCGTTAGCCTCCGCTCGAGCTATTCAGAGCCGCGAAATAGTTTACCCCCGAGTTGTCAGCTGCTGTGTCGACGGGTGGCGTATTTAGGTGTCACACGGGTCACGCTCGCCCCCGTTCTCGCCGCGTCTCTCTCAGCGAGCGTTCGTCCCCGTGAAGCACCACGCCAACGGCAACAAGAGCGCGGGTATTACCAGAGGGCGCGCGCGTCGAGTTGCCCGCTGTGTGACGCCCGCGATTCCTGCGGAGCTTCCACGTTGCCTTTGCCGCTTTTCGCAGCGCGAACGAGAGACGGTCGAAAGGTTCCACGAGGTGGATGGGGGATGGGGGGGGGCGATGGGAGGGGACAGGAATGAGGCTCAAGTCGCGAGAGAAGAGTACAGGGTGTACGTGGAACGCGGTTTGAGGCCGTATATACGCGCCCTCGTGGCCTCGGGAGTTGTTAATTGTCACGGAAAGTTCTCGCGCCTTGTTCGCGCAACTTCGCCCCAAGATTGCGGCAATATCACAGGGCTCGCAGACACGCTGCTTAAGTCCTGCCGCAGAGCACGCGGCGCACACGCGGGGCCCCCACAAGGCTGTGCGGGCAATGGCGCGAGCGCGAGCCCCGCAGTCTTAGAAACGGCCTTCCTAGTTTGGATTAACTTAAGCGTCCGCGCGAGTAGAGGGGGAGTTTCTGATCGAATGAAAGCAGTAACGACGCTAAAGTAGACAGCCGCCGAGTAATGGAAAACTCGCCGCGCGGCTACGCGGTGCTTTCTAAGAAGGAATTTTCATTAACTCAAAAGTGAACATGATGCGAGTGGCCGCGGTTTTTCTGGAGATTGTTTGCAGGGAAACTGCGTGGTTACAGCGTTATCGGTTTTATGCACTTTGTCGTTTATACGAGGTCATTGTCATTTTTTTTACATAGTATGCGGGAAATTTGATTTTACGCACTGCCTTCGGTGCGGAAAATGGAATTTTTCGCACGGTGCGTAAAATGTAGTTTCTTGCACGATGCGTAAAATATAGTTTTTTGAACGATGCGTAAAATGTAGTTTTTTGAGCAATGCGAAAATGTACTTTTTGGCATGGTGCGTAAAATGTAATTTTGTGCACAGTGCGTAAAATGTAATTTGTTGCACGGTGCGTAAAATGTAATTTTGTGCACAGTGCGTAAAATGTAATTTGTTGCAAGGTGCGTAAAATGTAATTTTGTGCACAGTGCGTAAAATGTAATTTTTTGCACACTGCGTAAAACGTAATTTTTTGCACAGTGTGTAAAAATGAATTTTTGACATATGTGCGTGCGAAGTTCGTCTTCTCGTGCCTGCGTAGCGGGCGCGAAATAGTGCGAGCAGTGCGAGCAGTGCGCGAATTTTATTCGCGCACTGCTCGCAGTGTGCGAATAAATTCTCCAATAACATGCGAAAATCGACTATTTCGCGCCTGCTACGCAGGCACTCGAAGACGAACTCGCACGCACGTATGTCAAAAAATAGTATGTGTGACACGTGCGCGTAGGCGATTCACGACTCGTGTGATTGCCGCCCTCGCTTCGCTCGGGCGGCAAACTTCACACTCGTCGTGAATCGCCTACTTCGCGCACTAGTCGCACAATGTACTATTTTTGCACTCTGTGTAAAATTGAATTTTTTGCACAGTGTGTAAAATTGCATTTTTTGGACTGTGCGAAAAAATGGATTTTTCCCATACTACGCCAAAAATATGGTATGCCACACGAGCGTAAAATACGATTTTACGCATTAGTGCCATAAAATACTATTCTAGATACAACTCGGCTCTTTGTATCATTACGTTTCGTTCCATTGGAACCATTATTGATTGCAGCGAGCAGGTGTTGCAACTATGTGTCGCGAAATGCGGACCCCGTCGTCAATTGACATATTTTTCGGACGCCAAATCGCACGTAGGCAATCGGGAATGTCCAAACGCGATGGAATCTTCGGGTGAGCGGAATGTTACCGGGGCTAGAAGAATGCGCGGCGAAAGAACGAGACGCGGAACGCCTTTGGTGGAAAATTCCCTTCCGCGCGACGAAACACGCCCGATAGATGGGATAGAGACGGCGAGTTTCCGAGCTCGCCGGGCGCGAAGGGAGGTCGAGCGCGTCGAATAAACGACGGAAATAATTGAAGTCAAACAATTAAATTGAACGTCGCGACTAATTAGCGCGAGTGCTGAACGAAGAATCCGTCGTAAAACGGGTACATCGGCGTGGCCCGTCTGCGACTACACTGCGGAGGATTAGATAGCAATCGCTTTCGCGAAGTGGTTTCCAGACAGCGTGCAGCGGGCGTCCCGATATATACACGCGGTCGGCGATGTAATCACGTTTAACGATCTCTTGGCGACAATTATTTTTTCACCTCCCCCACTCGCCCCTCCCCCACCCCCCCTTCTCACTTGAAATTCTAGCGAATACAAACACAGCGAGTATAAAACATTGCCACCCAATTAATTGACACTTGGGATGTCGAACTGGGGTGACATGAAAATATATGAAGTTTTCAACGACCACCGAATATTGTTTGTTTTTTTCGTTTGAGGTTTAGCGTTTGATGAGTTTGTCAAAAACGGTCAAGAATTAAATTTGCAGGGTGAGTCAAGATAATTTCCATTTATAACGTATTACGGCTCATGGATTATTGTCATAATGGATCATGAATGTCGCAGGGATAACAAAGGGCTTAGATTGCCCCTTCAATGAGGCTATTGACGATGCAATCTAACGACTTAATTGTTTTTGAGCGAATAATTACCGCGTTACGCGGTACACGTGACACTGGCAAAATAGTTTAACGATGAAACATGGCCGCTGGTTCGTTTGGCCTCTATCTATATGATACTTTGGCTCGCAATATGGCAGCCCACAAGTGCTGCGTACTAACCCATGTTCCAATGCTAAAATGTCTAACACGAAGTCCATCGAAAAATATGACTGCGGGATACCCTGATAACATCGGATGGACGTGAAGGTGTAGGTCTCATGTAGGAATAAAAAAGTACGCTTTTGAATGGGCGGTCTAACTTTTGCAGGCGCAATACTAAGATTAGGACCCAACAACGAATGCTTTTTTGGACATCATAAGCCTAAAAATGCAAACCCAGTTAGAGGAATTTAGTGTACCAAATGCTCACAAATGGACCCTTTGGTGTTGTCAGGGATACGACTTGGTTGTTTAAGATTTCGCCGAGGAACGAAATATCCATAAAGTGTTGATAGCTTATTTCAGTGTTCGCGTCGAAGACACAGGAAATGATCGAATTCCAGATCGAAAGGAACTCGGACTTTTCTTCTTCGGCAATAATTCGACGTTCCTTCGTTCCGTCGTGATTCAATAGCAATTGCGCTGTTAAGTGTGGGAGGTCGGCGATGGCAAATAACGCAGTGGAGAACTCCGGGAGTCAACGAGGACAGGGGAGCAGAGAACATTAAGCTGCGGGTAACATCCTAGATGGGTAATTTCACGAGCCGGAAACGAGCCCCGTCAGGGGCTACGTGCGCGTGCTGATGGCCTCCGATGTCCAGCTCAGCGGTATACGATTGAAAATAAGGAAACGTTAACCCGCGCGTTACGATTTCATGGCGATCGCAGGGGGGTTGCCCGCCGGAACGTTATGTCAGACGTCGATGACTCCGCGCCCCTTACGTGAGTCAATCAACCGGTGTGAAGTTAGCCTCCCATTTTATCATATTGAAGTTTGCATCGTTGGAATGCAACGAAATTCAGAAAAAAAATTCATTCTAATTAACCCAAATGATGAAATTAGGTATCAAAAGTAATCATAGATATTAGTTCCTATATGATGATTTTTTTACCTAATTTCATCATTTGGGTTAATTAGAATTAATTTTTTGCTTCCTCATAGGAAGCTTTGTTTTCGTGAAAATTTTTTTTTTCGAGATTTTCATGTTAACATACTTAGAATCACCTAAAACGTCGAGAAAAGTGGTCTAGAAAATATGTCTGTATGTGTGTGTGTGTGTGTGTGTGTGTGTGTGTGTGTGTGTGTGCGTGTGTGTGTGTGTGTGTGTGTGCGTGTGCGTGCGCGTGTGCGTGCGCGTGCGCGTGCGCGTGCGCGTGCGCGTGCGCGTGCGCGTGCGCGTGCGCGTGCGCGTGCGCGTGCGCGTGCGCGTGCGCGTGCGCGTGCGCGTGCGCGTGCGCGTGCGCGTGCGTGTGCGTGTGCGTGTGCGTGTGTGTGTGCGTGTGCGTGTGCGTGTGCGTGTGTGTGTGTGTGTGTGTGTGTGTGTGTGTGTGTGTGTGTGTGTGTGTGTGTGTGTGTGTGTGTGTGTGTGTGTGTGTGTGTGTGTGTGTGTGTGTGTGTGTGTGTGTGTGTGTGTGTGTGTATGGTCCAGGCACCGAACATTCAATTGTTCATAACTCAGGAATGGCATGGTGGATCGAGCTAAAAATTGGCACGGAAGTAGAGTATTAAATCCTCTGTAATTCACATTTTTTTTTAATTAAATATATCCATGTATACAAATTTTATCGAATTTTTAATTTTTCAAAAAAATGGCGTGATCGCTCTAACTTTCGTAAAAGTTCGACGACTCAGCTATATACTTCATCATAAATAAAGACACGTTCAATGTTGTTTGGTATTGAATTTCAGCGAAATCGGTAAAGCGGTTCCGGTTTTATAGAATTTTGAATTTTTCGAAAAAAATAAATTTTGCTCTATATCACGTCGAATCTCATCAACTGAACCAAAATATTCAACAGTCAAAAAATAACATACAGCGCTGCCACGTATAAAATTTGGTGACAATCGGTAAAGTCGTTCGGATTTTACGCTGTTATGAATTTTTGAAAAAATTAAGATTTTCGCTGTAACTTATAGAAAAGTTATTAAAGTAAGTCAAAACTTTGTATCTAGTCAAAATTAGATGTAACGGTGTTTGTAACGGAGTTTTCTTTTGTTCAAATTTAAAAAAAGTGCAAAGATTTGTTCAAATTAAAAAAAGTTGCAAAGTAGAACTTTGCACACTGCTTCCTCATTAATTCCCCTTTTTCACAAAGCTTCCTCTATGAGGAAGCCAAAGTTAATAAATAAGCTTCTTCATAGAGGTGGCTTTGTGAAAAAGGGAATTAATGAGGAAGCAGTGTGCAAAGTTCTACTTTGCAACTTTTTTTCTGAATTTCGTTGCATTCCAACGATGCAAACTTCAAAATCTTCCCATTTTTTAAATATTCTAAAAACAAGACCAGTTCTAAAAAGTCGCCCAGGACTTAGTTATGAAGTTATGCATACTTTGTATTAACAGTTCTGTTGATGTCGGACCCAAAAAATGGTTTCGAAATACGTGGGGGGCTAATTTCTAAAGTCAGAAATGTTGCATCATTGCACCATCAAAAGTTTGGATCGGATCGAAAAAGAATTAAAAGCTACCTTATAGAACTTTTCGGAACTCATATAAAAATTTCGTTTTCGATTTGCGTTTTCTTGTCAGCCCTTAAGATTGACTTGTCGTTGTTTCTTTTTCACACATAAGTTTTAATTTTCCGTGCCTTACGAATATCGAACGGCGATTTAATTAATCCGTTTAATAATGAGAAAGAGGAGCTGTACGTGTTTTGCGGAAACGAGCCGTGTGCCTCATCAACCTCCTCGCCGATGGTTCTGGTGATTAACCCCTGGTTATATTGTGCGTTAACGAACCCTCGTCGATAATCCATGGCTGACATGCACAGAAGTACCAGCCGATTATGAGATCCAGCGCTATCGCTGCGTCTGCCGCGCTATATTATGGAAATTAATAACTTGCCCCGGCTGCGCGCGCTGTACGTACCACGTACGCTAAATTAGAGAGTGGGGGGAGGGGGGGTACAGTTCGCCACTGTGCGCTGAAAGCGGCGAACTGCCGCTCTTGAAACTACCTGCCTCCAGCTCACCCGCCGTGCCACTATTATAATCGTCTCATGAATATCATATCGCGTGTAGCAATGACGCGGGGTTCCGTATTCTCGACCGTCGAATGCAACGCCGGAGTCGCCAAACATACCTCGAATCGATCAACCTACGACAATCTCCGCAAAATTACAGCTCCCGTATACGTGGCCTGGAAAACGAGGGGGACATAATTGATCGTATTTGACTCGTTAGAAATTAAACTATTCAATTCTACGTGTGTCAATATGTCGTTGGAAAAGCGTCGTCATGTTACTTACCGATCAGTCGGTGTGTAACAGTTTTCATTTTTTGGATGACGTGTTACTCGCATCTGGACGTGGATCACGTCACCTTAACGAGACTAATTTAATTACCCTGAGTATATTATTTGGAAAGCCGACGCTGCATTCGGTCGTCTGCTATATTCAACGATATTTGTACAGTTTTACAATGTAACACGGTTATCCAACTTAGAGGTATTATTAGACTGTCGCGTAAATAGATCTACGTGATATGATGTATTTGTAATGAGACGTAATGATCTAAATATGTAAATCTGACCTACCTGCCGCAGATGTCTATTTCAGGCCACAATGTAGTCCCCAAAAAATAGAAGCTCAAATAGTACACTGAGACAAATGTAATTAAATTTGCAGTCCACTTAATAATACATGTGTTTTTTAAATTTACATAAAGAAGAATGGAGTTCTTCCATTCTTCCATTATAAAGATATCGTTGAGTTCAATAATTAAACAAATCAATTTCGAGCTACAGAGAGCTTTGAAAATCTTGCTGAAAGCATTTTTCTCCAAGCGAATCGATCTCCAACTAAAGTCACCCATTATAGGATTAGTTTTACGCAAAGATTTTTCTTCTCGACACAAAATCGTTCCATTGCCGTCGTGATTGCCTGACGATGATCAAGCTGTCGAATTATTCAACCCATTCCACTCAGCCGTAATTACTTCACAAAGAACTTTCCTTCGCCTACAATTTTCCAAGTGCTATTTTCTTTAATCGTTCGGAATTATCGTTATTATCATTATTATTATCATCATCGTTATTACGACGCTGTTCTACTTCGACGTGTATATCGTGATAATATTTTTACCGGGCCTCATTAAGATCCCCGCTTGTTGGTGAGCTTCACGGTGACGGTGTGGAAGGGGTGCAGGGTGGAAGCAACGTTGACTCGGGGCCGTCCTACCGACGGAAGCGACCGGTCGGTCCTTACCTTTATTGCGAAGGAGCCACTCGACAAACACTTGGCGAAGCTACGACGTCGAGACGACGAGACCAGGAGCGAGAGACAGAGAGAGAGAGAGAAAGAGACTCGCTGTATGTATGGCGAAGACGATGAAGGAAAGAAGAGGAGCGACCGTCAAGCCGTTCGTAAGGGGTGCCAGCAGCGACTTCGAGAGAAGACGATATACCGGGGGATGGCGACGGGGTAGATTAAACATTTTTGAGTCGCGCCATTAAGCGGAGAGGGGGGGGGGGGGGGGCTAGGTAATAACGAATTTTACGGGTGGAGCTCGAGTGGAAGTCGTAGCAAGACAAACAGCGGGAGCAAGCGTGAAAGAAGAACAAGGAGAAGGGCAAGCGGATGATGAGAGCGAGACTGAAGAACCGGGCACGTGTCTCGAGTTAATTACTTTCTCGCCGCGAAGACTTTAACCCTTCCACCTTCGCCTCGTTCGCTCGCGTTCTTCCCTCTCCTATCCTCTCGCACCTTCGTACATTTGTTTGAACATGCCTCCTCGAAAGTGCTTGTACAGAGGGGTCTGATGTTAACATGGAAGAACAATTCATTGTCGGAACTTATCACGGGACTTAGGCGTTAATTAAAAAGTTATTCGTGTTTTGTCTGCGCGGAGAGTAGTGCGAAGTAGCGCCGGTGGGAATGTGGAAGGTCCGCTTTGTCCGCATCAATGAAAATTATATAATAAAGAGTGCAGCCATGAAGCTTGTCATCTGGAGGAAAATAGGTGCCCACAAGGTGAGAGGATTGGTTCCAGCAACCGCACTAATAAGATTGATAGTGATGAACTTTGAACTTTGTCTTCCAGGAATAATTAGATAGCTTCAACCCGTATCAATGATGGCAGCAAGGAAGGGCTTCAATGTAGACGTAAGGACATCATCATTGTTGGTCGTTTTGAAGACACTTCGCACAATCCTAGTGTTCCATATCGACCTGCAACAGCTGCAGAGCAACTGTCTTCATTTCCCTCATATGAAACGAGTTGCGCAGCAATGATGTCAACGCCCGACAACGTCTGAATAATCAGACAGCTTTATCCCGTGTCAATGATGGCAATAAAGAAGGGCTTCAATGTGGACATAAGGATATCGTCATTGTTGGTTGTTTTGAAGACACTTCTTACAATCCTAGCGTTCCATATCGACCTGCAACTGCTACAGAGCAACTGTCTTCATTTAACTCATACGAAGCGAGTTGCGCAGCAATGATGTCAACGCCCGACAACGTCCGAATAATCAGACAGCTTTATCCCGTATCAATGATGGCAGCTAGGAAGGGCTTCAATGTGGACATAAGGATATCGTCATTGTTGGTTGTTTTGAAGACGCTTCTTACAATCCTAGTGTTCCATATCGACTTGCAACTGCTACAGTGCAACTGACTTCATTTCCCTCATATAAAACGAGTTGCGCAGCAATGATGTCAACGCCCGACAACGTCTGAATAATCAGACAGCTTTATCCCGTGTCAATGATGGCAATAAAGAAGGGCTTCAATGTGGACATAAGGATATCGTCATTGTTGGTTGTTTTGAAGACACTTCTTACAATCCTAGCGTTCCATATCGACCTGCAACTGCTACAGAGTAACTGTCTTCATTCCCCTCATACGAAGTGAGTTGCGCGCAGCAAGGATGTCAACGTCCGACAATATTACTCCAGCCGTGTTGCCTCTAGACACGATTTTTCAGCTCCTTCGGCTACGCCGAATCAGCTTATATTCTACGCGAGATATCCGCACTTTTCCAGACGCAGACAACAAGCCTTAACGCATAGCGTCTAGGAGTGAGCGGAACTTGTCGAGACTCGACGTTACCTTCTTATCCCAGGGATATAAGGCGCAGTACACAGGAACTAGACTCGCGCAAGGAGTGCGCCGTTTACCTTCGCCCGTTCCCCGGCGTTGCTCTCGTCTTTATTAGTCTTCGATGTCCTGTATAGCCGAGCGTCGAGTCGAGCTCGTCTTGAAGTTAGGCGTAAAAGGGCCAAGAGATGGGCGCGCATCCCCGAACTTGCAGCTCGAACCCGGCGCACCGTGTATACACTGTGTACCAGCAAAGACGATGTCCTACTCTCCGTTGCCTCCTGATTCCACCCCACCGACGTTCCAAAGTTCAAATACAACTTTCTGGCCCGAGAGGAACGGGAGACGCGGGAAACACAGCGACTGCCTAGGCTTTCTCTTCCGCCTTGCGTCCCTTCTCGCCACAAGATTTTCGGCCTCGACGAACAACCATACCGGGACTCCATTTCCTTCTTGTCTCTTATAATCCCCGGACGAAGATGAGACGCGCTGTACACAGTCTGTTTATATCCAGGCCAACAAGAACCCCTTGGTTGTCGGCTGAACGCCGTTTCGCCTGTAACAACATCGTCCCCGTCATAGCGATGAAGTCGCGGGTTCCAGTCTGACGGTAGCTTCGTTTCGTTGAACCCTTCAACCGGGGTCTGCAATGTTTTAACCATTTCGATGCCCGCGCTGGGATCGCCAGGAATTTAATTGTCAATGGTTAAAGCTCAACGTTGAAAGCAGCTCGACTTGATTACAATACCGGGCAATGTGTCTTGCGAGTGACAGTTTCGTAGCGTAGGAATATTCCGCCGTGAAAAAGTAGGACGAGGTATAAAAATGCGAGTTCAGTCGCTTTCGATTTATGCGTATTTTTCCATAATTCATTCGCCAGACACCCGGCGGCGGTTAATAAATATTTGCCGAGTCCCCGGTTCAGCTCCTCGCAATTCCAACGGTGATATCGCGCTTCGTCTGCGTCCCGAACGACCACAATTCTTTTATATATTCTTCGCAAGCTCCTTTGCCCAAGCTCGCTGGTACACTTTTGCCTTTGGGAATTTAATATTCGCCTGAAGAAAAAGAGTTTGCAACTGTGCGATGCTTCAATCTGAACCGCGATGGAAATGTGGGAGGTATCGTACACATGGGGCGATATGGACTGGATGACGATGATGCGATACTTTCTATATCCAATCAGCCAAACATATTTTTAGTGAGCTTGGGAATATTTAATGCGTTTTAGCACTTGCGATGTATCAAAATGACTTTAATGTTTGCTTTGATTAGTCGCTATGCCAATGGCAATGAATTTATAATTCTTACATCTGCTTCAGAGTTATAAATAGAATCGTTCCGATCTCACTCATATACAAGTCGACAAATCGTTGCAAGGTTTTGTGATCAGCTAGGTTCCAACACTTGATACGTTTGAATGGGAATCACATTGACTTCTAAAAGAGCGGAAATTGTAGGTCTCAACGTTCAGTCAGGGGTCAAACACGGTGAAGTCTGAACCGTGCGCGGCGAGCTACAATATAAAATCTAATTTGGCTCTACAACTTGTGTAGCATAGAATTTGGCGGTGATTACATGAAGCACCCTGTATCGGAAAGCGGCGATCGTATCGAAAATGCTCCCCACCTACCCTTAAAGCGATAAAAAAGATGCGAGGTATAAGAAGCAAAGAGCCAAAGGTGTACGAAAAAAAGCGAGGAAGGACGTCGAGAGTGAAAGCGTGCAGTGATTGTGAGAAAAAGAGAGATGAATCAGAAGAAAAGAAGTCCGTTCCATGTCGTCCACCGGGAAAAGTCATTATCGGAGGTTCGCTGCGGATTCAATTTGATTTCGTAAAAAGAACGAGAAGGCTTTTAGCTGTTCACGGTTAGCGAAGAAACAGGCGCCAGTGCCAACCCTCGTGATCAGAACCGATTTCCGGTGGCGCGTCTTGAGTCACAATCCCCGGCGTGGTCACGTCTTCTAGGTCGGCCTATATCGATCGAAAGCATTCTCGCTGTTGTCGGCGACGTCGAATCTCACCGACACTTTCACTTTCGTTCGAAATATTCTACTGCCCACGCTTGAACCGCAATTCGAATATTAACAATGCCCTGGTAGAAAATCTGTGGCGTTACAACCGGCCCTGATCCAGAGCCACGTTGGCCCCGCTAGGGCCCTAATTGGGCCTGATGCAACGCTACAGATTTTCTACTAGGGTGCTTCATATACCAGACTTCTTAGGGGCCTGAGGCGACTGTCTTCTAAGAAGATTTCTAAAAAGAGGTTGTTTTCTAAGAAGTTTTCTAAGAAGAGATTGTTTTCTAAGAAGTTTTCTAAGAAGAGGTTGTTTTCTAAGAAGTTTTCTAGGAAGTGGTTGTTTTCTAAGAAGTTTTCTAAGAAGAGGGTGTTTTGTAAGTAATTTTCTAAGACGAGGGTGTTTTGGTAGTAATTTTCTAAGAAGAGGTTGTTTTCTAAGAAGCTTTCTAAGAACAGGTTGTTTTCTATGAAGTTTTCTACGAACAGGTTGTTTTCTAAGAAGTTTTCTAAGAACAGGTTGTTTTTGCTTCCTCATAGAGGAAGCTTTGTTTTCATGAAATTTTTTTTTTTCGAGATTTTCATGCCAGTATGCTTAGAATCACCTAAAATGTCGAGAAAAGTGGTTTAGAAAAAATGTCCGTATGTATGTGTGTGTGTGTGTGTGTGTGTGTGTGTGTGTGTGTGTGTGTGTGTGTGTGTGTGTGTGTGTGTGTGTGTGTGTGTGTGTGTGTGTGTGTGTGTGTGTGTGCTGGGCCTCGAAAATTCAATCGCCTCTCACTCAGAAACCGTTCGAGCGATCTGGCTCAATTTTGGCACGCAAGTAGAGTAGTTGCCCCTCTTCCAATGGCGAGATTTTTGATAACATATATACAGTCATTAAGATTTTATGTAGTTTTTAATTTGTTGAAAAAAGGGCGTGGTCGCTCTAACTTTCGTAAAAGTTCGACGATTCGGCTAAATAGTTCTTCATAATGGAAGATACGTTCAATGTTGTATGGTATTGAATTTCGACGAAATCGGTAAAGCGGTTCGGATTTTACTGAATTTTGAATTTTACGAAAAAAATAAATTTTGCTCTAAATCACGTCGAATCTTAACAAAGGAACCGAAATGTTCCACAGTCGAAAAACAACATACAGCCCTGCTACGTACGAAATTTGGTGATGATCGGTAAAGTCGTTCGGATTTTACACCATTTTGAATTTTTCAAAAAATTTAGATTTTCGCGATAACTACCGCAAAAGTTAAGAAACTAGGACAAAACTTAGTATGTAAGGAAAATGAGATGTAACGATATTTGTGACGGAGTTTTCTTTTGTTCAAATAAAAAAAAGTTGCAAAGTAGAACTTTGCACATTGCTTCCACATTAATTTTCGTTTTTCACAAAGCTTCCTCTATGAGGAAGCCAAAATGTTAAATAAACAAGCTTCTTCATAGAGGTGGCTTCGTGAAAAACGAAAATTAATGAGGAAGCAATGTGCAAAGTTCTACTTTGCAACTTTTTTCATTAACATTACTATGAAGTTTTATAGGAAATTAATATTTTTTACCTCTATTTAAAAGTTTACACATCATATTAATTTAAGAAGTTTTCTAAGAACAGGTTGTTATCTAAGAAGAACCCCCTTTCCGCAACCCACTTTAACGCATTTCTAAAGCCATTTTAAACGCCTCTCTCTCTGTCCGTTGCTCCCTCCCTGTCTTCACTAGCGACCGAACGGAAAGGCCGTGATATACATTTCATGGAACGTGAATACGGATAGCGGTCTCGCTACATCCGCTATAGCTCATCCACTGTTTCAATCGTGAAAAAGCGGACGAGCGGTTGCGCACGCGAGGAATCCGCGAGAGTGAGTGCGGAAAGTGGCACAAGTGGTTGATATCGGCAATAACTGGCACTCAAAACAAGCTCAACGCTCTGATCGCCGTCTGCGGGGAGGAGAGGGTTAAAGGGAGAAAAACTGGGCGATGAGAGTGAGACTATGCCATTCGCAAAATCCACTCGGCTCCCGAGGGTGGTGGCTATAGTAGCCGGGCTGTTAGCCGTCTGACGAGCGAGGTTGCGCATATACACGTGTGACCGATATACATACGTATAATCCGCACGTACAGCGGGCCCGGGAAACGATAGTTCGACGCGAGTCGATACGCCTCCGTTCGACCGACGAAATTCAATCAAGTAAAAGCCCCCCTCGCACTGCCATCGCCATACAGCGTACCAAGGCACCACTGCGAGTTGTTTTTATTACCGTTCCAGTCGACTTCACCCTCTGTCGTGATCACGTGCGACGATTTTTTCCCTTCCTTTTTCCACTGCTCTTGGTTCTTTTACCCCGGGATGTGTGTTGGATTCTTGGGTGAGAATAGGAGAGCCGGGGAGAAAAAGAAATAATTACGAGCGTTGGTTAGGGCGGAGTTTGCGACCGGTTGACGGTTTTTTGGCGTTCTGTCAAAATGGCAAACTTGCTGGGGCTATGAGAATGGAATATCGAATGACCGAAGACGTGGTTACGTGTGAAATCGATGGAAAATGCGGGGTGGATTTTGACGCATTTGGGTCAGAAGACGACAGGAATGGTATTTTCATCTCTTACATTTTGAGTAGGGGTGTGCGAATAGTCGAAAATATCGTATATTTTGCTTCGAATCAAATCGAATTATTCCATTCGAAATTCGATTTAAGGTGGTTTCAAGATGTTTTAAGGTGTTTTCAAGATGTTTCTTGCGACAGCGAGTCGAGGCATTTTGCTACATTTTTTCCCCGATGCTGCAATGAAAGTCCACAGTGTCCGGAATATAAAGGATGCAAAATTACGAATGGACGAGACATTTAAATCAGTTTTAACGATTTTTTTAAGGTATTTTCAAGATATTTCCTGCGACAGCGCGTCGAGGCATTTTGCCAGAATTCCTAAGTTCACACTCGGTGAAAAGTTGCATTTTCCTCCCTTGTAGCGTAATGCACTATTCACTTTCGGAAAAGCATCACGGCACGGATGTTCCGGAAATAGGTGTAACCTCGAGTCCGACCGAGTACACTAATTCATTTTCGCAACTCTTTCCGCGTGCAGCGAGAGTCGGACAGGTGAAAAAAGCGAAACGGGCAGCAGTCATTTCAGTGGTAATACCGCGCGGCGAGAAGCAAAGCATGACTCGCGAAGCGAGTGCGGTGCACGCGCGCATTTGCCGCGGGCAGAGACGACCATGCAGGTGGACGCGGAGCTGCGGAAAAGGTTGCGAGGGGTGGCTGCAGGGTCGCCGGAGCGAGAGCGAGAGGGACGAAGGGAGGAATTTAGAGTAAGCAGGACTGCATGGCGAGCGAGTGGCTGAGTGCCAGCGAGCGAAAGCCCGGAGAGAGAGAGTGGTTGCCGAGAGCTGGTGTACGAGATGGCTCGCCCGGCCTGTCTGCCTGCCTGTTTTCTCGCTGACTCTACGGCTGTTTATAATAATTTGGAGTAAACGGGCTGGAAGAGCTTACAGATAGTAGACTGTTACTTCTCTCGCGAGCTCTAACTCGAGCTTTCATCCGGACGTCGGGTTTCACTGCCGTCCTGCCGTGACCGCGTGGTACACCTCGAGCCACGAAGTCGGGGCGGCGAGAAGGTCGCGCTTACCCAGGGAGACTTTCGTTGTAATACCTCGCTTTTATGTGTGGATGAGAGTGGAAGAAAGATTTCGCGGCGTAAGGTGAATTATTTCCCCGCAATAATGCCCGTGTCCGTCATTCGGCTCAGGGCTGCAGATGAAGGCAGTTCGGAACGATGAATTAGTACATTACGTTACAAGGGAGGAAAGTGCAACTTTTCAGCGAGTGTGAAGTTTGATGCCCGGGCGAAGCGAGGGCAGAAATTCACACGATGTGAAAAGTTAATGATGTAAAAAGTTAGCTAAAAAATAACCACATTTCGTGTGTGCAACGAGGACGGAAAGTAAGCTCATTTTTGACACATGAGGACACGCATGCGTAGTACGGTTTCTATTATTCCCGCGAGGGCAGGAATTAGCTGATTTCCTCCCTAGGGAGGCAATGAAAGCGGACTTCGCATGCGTGAGTCACTTGTAAAAAATGAGTGATTTTCCGCCTGCGTTGCGGACACGAAATGGGGTTATTTTAGCGGAGTCGGGAGAAAACTAAAATATTCAATTTATTTCAATCTGTGTGTATATTAAAGTGACGGGTAATCCAATTTGTGGATTACTTTGCTGAAATATTGATTTGGCAATTAAATTCTGTTACTTTCTCGAAGCTTATTTTTTGCACTCGGAATATTTATATACATACTTTTTTGTATTATTTTTTTGGATTTATTTATTGTCATACTTTTTGTTTGTAATATTGAGATGCTTGATTCTGGTCTATGTTACTTTTTTCATTTCATCTGAACGGTTTAAATTATTAAAATAACTTAAAAAATATACGTGGCTTGCCTCTTTAAGGGCTATTTTATTCTAGCTCTGTTTAGCTCACTCGATTCCAAGTTCCTTTTTCAGTCCCTCGAGAATGACTCGCTGCAGCTGTTTGGAACTCCTGGAGGAACTTCTTCGTCGCCTTACATGCGCGCCGAAGGATGCGGCACAACGTCAACCGCCGGAACTGCAGCGGATTCCCTCGAGGCTCGCGGGCTCACCTGCGATACGTTCTGCGTCCGCAAGTCTCTCATCCTCCTCCCAGAAGAGGCTGCGCAACGGTGTATAATACTGCTGCTACGTATAGTGCGCTAGCCGGGGCAGCGTAGTTCTCGCCTCGATCATCCAATTTGAGCGAATTTTCGAAGACCTCAAACTCCCAGTATCGAACGGAACGAAGTTAAAAAAAAAAGAAAAAAAAACGTCACATTACTTCCGTTACAGGTGAAGAATGTAAAAAGAAATTAATTAGAAAAAAGCGATAAAAAGATACAATTACACACATACTTTATATGAAGTCTTCCACGCCAAAGCAGACCCCAAGCCTCAGCATTATGTTCCGCGTGTTCTGAAAAAGATGTACTACATGTTGGGTCATTTCAGTCAATCAAAAAAACGTCTGGTAAGTATTAAAATGGATTTTTCATCGATCACAACGATTGAAAAAAAAATGTCATACATATTTTCGTAAAATTTCACGAATTTGATCGTATTATATATCATCCAGATGACGAATTCTGCTCTTCAGAATTCATCAGATTAATGAAATCGATGGCATCAAAAGTAGAATATACCAAAATGAACCAGAACCAAATATTCTTAGAATTTTGGTCGAAAGTTTATTGGACATAAATTTATCTAGCCACACTTTCCACGTCTAAGCTAGTGGTAAAATGTAGATACTTATGGCATCTGCGGTTAACAGGATCAACGCGGATACACAGTCGAGGCTCTTCAACCATCCCGTCGCGAAGTTCCACAAGATTTCCCGACGATCTTTCCGCACCGAACCAGGTATAGTCTCGGAGCTCCGCTCCCAGAAATCATCCGAGTGAAATTACAATGTTTATTACCGAAGAATCGACTCTTCGAAATCCGACTTTTTCCCCCGTCCTTCTCGGACGCTCCCGCGAGAGACGAGCGAAGCGCTATAAAGGTCCCGGATTAAATTCTACGCCAAGCGGGGGAAAACTCGATTAATCGCAGTGCGCCGCTCGTGCTCCGCGCTCGACTTTGAAGGACACTTGAAACACGGTGGAACAATAACCGAGACCCGCGTTCCAATTACGTTTTATTTCAGCGGAAGGGTGAGAGCGAGCACGAGTAAATATATACATATATAGCCACACACGCATGTACATTGTATGTATGATGTACATATATAGGTACTTAACGCTGCAACGAGAATGTAGGGGAGACCGGGGTAAAACGGGCCCCCTGTTTGGCTCTAAAAAAAAATGGCTCTATGACAAAACCCAACGTGTTTTTTTATTACTTTTCACCCAAAAATTCGATATCAATCATCAATTTCGAACGTCGGCAAAAAAAATGTTCCGGGGTAAAACGGGCACCCCTCATAATCCGGCACAAATATGAGTTAGTACACAAAACGCTACCGATCGGCATGAGTGTTGATTATTTGGGTCTTTTCCTGAAATGTGACACAAAAGCATATTTCAGTCATGACGAATTCGCTGTACAGGTAAGAATTGATGGAGAAAAAAAACTGTTGCCGAAGAAGCCCGTGTAACGGCTGGGCCGAGAATTCGGGGATGTGTGTAGGATGGTCGTGCGGATGAATTGGCGAAGTTTCGAAGAGAGAAAAGATATGGTGATCTCCGGGACTCGAACCCGGAATGTTCATTCCTTAGTCAGAGCGCTAACCACTGCGCTAATGTCACCTATGCTTTTCTCTCATTCGAATCGTCCTCATATATGAAGACGGGCCGTTACACACTCCCCCTTAGTGAACTCGACGTCCTCGTCGACTGGGCAGAGCGGGTGTCCGATTGCGCGATTGCAGGGGAGACGCTGCGCTCCATCGGTACAAGGCGCAGAGCAGGTAGCCTGTTACGCGATTGCAGTGGAGCGTCGTAGATCTCGCGAAGCCTATCTCCATCGTCGGACCTCTTCCCTCGGCCGTGTTGAGTCCCGCGGTGCAGCTCTTCAGTGCCAGGCCGGGGTCATCTGTACGCCTCCGTCGGTACAAAGGCGCAATTGGGGATCGTGGGCCCGAAAACTTCTGACACCATGTAACGGCTGGGCCGAGAATTCGGGGATGTGTGTAGGATGGTCGTGCGGATGAATTGGCGAAGTTTCGAAGAGAGAAAAGATATGGTGATCTCCGGGACTCGAACCCGGAATGTTCATTCCTTAGTCAGAGCGCTAACCACTGCGCTAATGTCACCTATGCTTTTCTCTCATTCGAATCGTCCTCATATATGAAGACGGGCCGTTACACCCGCGAGTAAAAAAAATCACGGAGGACAGCGAGAAAACAAGTTTTTACGAAGAAAGAAGCCTCAAAACTTACGACGGAGACGGGTGACCATTTTACCCTAATTTTTTTTTTTTTCGATGATAAAAAAGGGGGTCCCGTTTTACCCCAGAGGCCCGTTTTACCCCAGCATCCCCTATTGTATATAGGTACTTAACGCTGCAACGAGAATGTAGGGGAGACCGGGGTAAAACGGGCCCCCTAAGCAAAAAATGGCTCTATGACAAAACCCAACGTGTTTTTTTATTGCTTTTCACCCAAAAATTCGATATCAATCATCAATTTCCAGCGTCGGCAAAAAAAATGTTCCGGGGTAAGACGGGCCCCCCTCATAATCCGGCACAAATATGAGTTAGTACACAAAACGCTACCGATCGGCATGAGTGTTGATTATTTGGGTCTTTCACTAAAATGTGACACAAAAGCACATTTCAGTCATGACGAATTCGCTGTACAGGTAAGAATTGATGGAGAAAAAAAACTGTTGCCGAAGAAGCCCGCGAATAAAAAAAATCACGGAGGACAGCGAGAAAACAAGTTTTTACGAAGAAAGAAGCCTCAAAACTTACGACGGAGACGGGAGACCATTTTACCCTAATTTTTTTTTCGATGATAAAAAAAGGGGGGCCCGTTTTACCCCAGAGGCCCGTTTTACCCCACCATCCCCTATTGTATATAGGTACTTAACGCTGCAACGAGAATGTAGGGGAGACCGGGGTAAAACGGGCCCCCTAAGGAAAAAATGGCTCTATGACAAAACCCAAAGTGTTTTTTTATTGCTTTTCATCCAAAGATTCGATATCAATCATCAATTTTGAGCGTCGGCAAAAAAAAAAGTGTTCCGGGGTAAAACGGGCCACCCTCATAATCCGGCACAAATATGAGTTAGTACACAAAACGCTACCGATCGGCATGAGTGTTGATTATTTGAGTCTTTTACTAAAATGTGACACAAAAGCACATTTCAGTCGTGACGAATTCGCTGTACAGGTAAGAATTGATGGAGAAAGAAAACTGTTGCCGGAGAAGCCCGCGAGTAAAAAAAATCACGGAGGACAGCGAGAAAACAAGTTTTTACGAAGAAAGAAGCCTCAAAACTTACGACGGAGACGGGTGACCATTTTACCCTATTTTTTTTTTTTCGATGATAAAAAAGGAGGTACCGTTTTACCCCAGAGGCCCGTTTTACCCCAGCATCCCCTATTGTATATAGGTACTTAACGCTGCAACGAGAATCTACAGGCCGATATACGGTAATACGTGAGTGTACCCACGTCCATAGCCGCCGATTCCCGAAACGAACGTGAGACAGAAAGGGGGGTGCGGGGTGGGGTTGGGAGGGAGGGCTTGCAGGGTGAGCGGGAACCGCTGCAGGTACCGATGCGAATAGTAGATGAGGAGACCGGAAATTTCTCGCTCGTCGCGTAACGAGGAAAACAACACAACTACCGGGATAAAGGGAGTAGGAGGCCCATGTGCATAAATCCCGAATTCTCGCGCCCGTACGAATGCACGTGCAGCGCGCGGGAGGGCGAAAAAAAAAAAACATTCCGGGCACGGTAACCACCCTGACCAGTAAGCCCGTCGCGCGCGCGTCTACCACGCCTGCTCCGAATTTTTCACTAAATGCTCGCCTAACGAATCTCCGTGCTTCTCCAATCTCTCTCGTCTCTCTCGATTTTTTTTCTCCCTCTCTCTGGCTTTCTGTCTCCCTCACTCGCTGCACCACCGTTTTGCACACCGTCCTTCGCTATGACGCACGGTTGTTGTTCGCGCGGTCTGAACCGGCTCGACGAACAATTACCCGACGACGAGTTCGACGTGAAACAAGGAGAGTGCCAGCTAGCTGGGATGTCGAGAGCCGCGCCGAGGCCGGATTTAAAAATAATGATGAATCGTCTCAGTCCCCGCGCCGCCCTTTCGTTTCAGACCCCCCGCGGGCGTACACGAAAAATCAGCGAGCGACGAATTCTAAAGAATTCGGATTTTCGGGAAGTCGAACACGCTGAAAGGCGGATGAACCGTGGTGCTGTAGGCAGGTGCACGCGTCGCTTGTTGGAGCTAATGTAATTGTCGTTTAATCGTTTTTTTTTTACAAGTACTGGAACATACGAGCGCTTACCCAGTTGTCGCTTCGCTAAAATCGAGGTTACTTTTTTTTGGATCGATGGAACATAGATTTTCTTCATTCGTTCGAGAGAAAACTTTATAACGAAAAGAATGTCGCGTGGTATAACGCGATATCTTGATTTCTGAATTTTTTACAGATTTTTAAAGTCGAAGATCACCTTGAATTTTTCGCAAAATAAAAATTCGGTTTCGGAAAGTTTGAAAACCCTATTCGATGGGAAATTTTCCGCTGATTCCGAAAAGCACCGTTGTTTGCCCGAAAAATAGAAAATTCGACGAGAAAAACGCGAAAAACGATATTACACTTCTTTTTTATTTCATCACTTCATTAAAGTTGTGGTTACTTTTTTTTGGATCATTCGAATCTGGATTTTATTCTTGGGTTCGAAAGAAAACTCTACAACGAAAAGAATGCCGCAAGGCAGAACGCGATGTCTTGATTTTTGAATGTTTCACAGAATGTTAAAGAGAGACCCTCAAAAATTGCAAATTTTTCCAAGGAGTACCCCTTACGTTTTCATTCGATCGCAAGACGAAAATCCAGATTCGACCGATTCTACTCAGATAGTTCTAAGTCTGGCATTAATTTCACGCAAGTATATCGATCACGAATGAAATTCGGCATCGGTGCGGTGATTCCGTGGGCTCCGCCAGCCTCAGCCGAATACACTATAGCAGGGGGCTGGCAGGTTTGTGGTGTGGCTCCGCAGTCTAATCAGGATGGATATGGCTAGGTGATAATGAGGGGTCGACATCCAAGGTGCCAGGCGAAAAGCGAATGAAGACGGATAGCCTACCCCCGCATTTGGAACCAACCGCTGCCACCGCCAACCCGCGACGACCAAGTCTTAGCAGAGGCTTTGCGGCGATGCAGGCAGGCGAAGATAGAGGGAAAGGTGTGTCTGCGAGAGGACCGGCTTGTTGGCGAATCCGCGGTTCGCCAAAACGTTGTTGGTGCCAGAATCCTTCGTGGGAAAAAGGCTGCGCTGCATGTGATACCGCATCAAGATCCCAGGTGCAGATTCGCGTAAATTGCTCGTGTTTCGTTTTCGAATTATTTATTTTTTTATTTCGGAGACCGGGTTAGAGCTGGGTCGGTGACAGTAAGAAAACACGCAGCGAAGGATCTGATACTTTATACCATATTTCTAGTAAAAAGTATTGTGAATTTCCGGTACAGGGGAGAGATAACGCCATCTATCAAGAAGTACGGGAACGATGAGAATTTTTACCACGAAATATGGTAAAAGATATTATATATATGTTAGAAATTCTCATAGTTCTCGTACTGTTCGTCAGGTGGCGGCTATGGCTTTTCAATGCCAGGCGCGTTGGTAATTTTTACCATCGCATCCGGTAAAATTTATCAGATCCTTCTCTCCGTGAAGATTTCGCAAAAGACGAGAGAAAAGAATCGAAAAAAACACAAGGGGTGTCATCATCAACATGAGGCATCTTCCAAAGCTCTCATAAAAGTGAGTACCGGGCGCTTGCCACGCGGACAATGGTGAATTAGTTGCCGATCGAGAGCGCACAGTTGTAATAGAATGTATTAATATACAACGCGAAATTCAAACTCCCGCCAAATTATAATCGAGCAGCACGGTCGTCAATCGTAACTTCGTGTAATTTCGGAGATTATCGGAATTACACGAATTCGGGACGACGAGCCTCGGCGCACTCGAAGGCTCGATCACTTTTCCTCGAACCATCACCGTGAATACTTTGTAAATAGACTGCCAAGTTTACCTCGTGGACGCACGAGATAAAATCTAAATTAATTATATTATTGTATTTATCATCGACACTTAACACATTATTTGACGAGCGGAATAGAAATCGGCGATAATTAAAAGATAAGTATATTGTGTCAAAATATAGAATCGTAATATTGACAAAGAATATTTTTAAACAATGGTAATAAGCGGTATGATGGTATTAAATTAATAAATTAAATTGAACGAAAATATATAAATTTATTGACTAAAAAATTAAAATATAAGATAAAGGAAAAGATAATAAATAGCCGAGACGATATGAACAATAATTGAATATATATATATATTAAAGTGAAAATCAAAAATCAAATAAAAGAAAAATATATATATAGGCAATCGTTATTTCTGTGTATGTTTCTAATTTATTTATATTTGTGAGTAATGTCCATTCGAATTGTTAGTATTTATATGATAAAATGAGAGCATGATTATATTACAAATTCCTTCGTTAATAATCATTTTATTAGGTGGAATATTTTTTATTTACATTAGACAATATTTAACTTTGCACGCAATTATTTATTTAAAGATAGAGTCACCTAGCATAAATTAAAGAATTAAATAAATTTAAAATCATATATAAAAGAAATCATTATACAGTGTCGATTCCAGTCAAGAAGTCCGTAGCAGTATTTTTCAGTCCAATACTACAGAAATACTCTTTTAATACTATATTTTCTCGCGGGTGATCTCTTCACAAAAAAAGCTGATCTACATATCAAACATTTTCGCGTCACCCGTCAACCGTCCAGTCATTTCTCACATGGTGAGATTCGTGAATATATCGATGAGCTAAAACCAGAAGACGACATCAATGTCATCATGCACAGTGTCATCATCAACATGAGGCATCTTCCAAAGCTCTCATAAAACTGAATGCCCGGCGCTTGCCACACGTACAATGGTGAATTAGTTGCCGATCGAAAGCGTACAGTGTCGATTCCAGTCAAGAAGTCCGTAGCAGTATTTTTCTGTCGAATACTACAGAAATACTCTTTTAATACTATATTTTTTCGCGGGTGATCTCTGCACAAAAAAAATGCGGATCTACATATCAAACATTTTCGCGTCACCCGTCAACCGTCCAGTCATTTCTCACATGGTGAGATTCGTGAATATATCGATGAGCTAAAACCAGAAGACGACATCAATGTCATCATGCACAGTGTCATCATCAACAATGAGGCATCTTCCAAAGCCCTCATAAAAGTGAGTGCCCGGCGCTTGCCACGCGTACAATGGTGAATTAGTTGCCGATCGAGAGCGCACAGTGTCGATTTCAGTCAAGAAGTCCGTAGCAGTACTTTTCAGTCCAATACTACAGAAATACTCTTTTAATACTATATTTTCTCGCGGGTGATCTCTTTACAAAAAAAAGGCGGATCTACATATCAAACATTTTCGCGTCACCCGTCAACCGTCCAGTGATTTCTCACATGGTGAGATTCGTGAATATATCGATGAGCTGAAACCAGAAGACGACATCAATGTCATCATGCACAGTGTCATCATCAACATGAAGCATCTTCCAAAGCTCTCATAAAACTGAGTGCCCGGCGCTTGCCACGCGTACAATGGTGAATTAGTTGCCGATCGAGAGCGCACAGTGTCGATTCCAGTCAAGAAGTCCGTAGCAGTATTTTTCAGTCGAATACTACAGAAATACTCGTTTAATACCATATTTTTTCGCGGGTGATCTCTGCACAAAAAAATGGGGATCTACATACCAAACATTTTCGCGTCACCCGACAACCGTCCAGTCATTTCTCACATGGTGAGATTCGTGAATATATCGATGAGCTGAAACCAGAAGACGACATCAATGTCATCATGCACAGTGTCATCATCAACATGAGGCATCTTCGAAAGCTCTCATAAAACTGAATGCCCGGCGCTTGCCACGCGTACAATGGTGAATTAGTTGCCGATCGAGAGCGCACAGTGTCGATTCCAGTCAAGAAGTCCGTAGCAGGAGGACACTTATGTTCGCCTTCTTGGCCCAGCGGCGGCGTTGCGGCAGTCAGTGGTAACTCACAGGAGCGAGCGGGCCAACGGCAAGGTTAGCGCCAAGGACCGGCGGGGCATATTTCTCAAGAAAGTTCTAACAATATCCTTGTTCGTAACCGGAGTAGAACTCGAAGTAGGATTGGAAAGGCGGGGCGGGCCGAGGCAGAAGCATAAGGGCGGTGAGGCTCGTGGCGAGCGCGCGAGTCTCGTTGAATCGTCGCTGAGAGAGAACCCGGGGGTTTGAGTTCCACCTCGAGTTCGAAGTACAACTTCGCCCCCCGCGCGCGCTCGCGCCTCTCGTCCGGGACGACTACGGAGCCCGGAGGCGTTTCAAGTTCGGTCGGTGGGCCCTCAGCGTGGGATGAGGAAGAAGAGAGAGAGACGCTGCGGCTACGTATCCAGGAGGGGAGGCGCTAGTCAAATACGTCGCTCTCGCCAGGCGAATCACAATAAATAATTCCGAGTGTAACGCAGGGACCCGGGTAAACCTCGAGTTTGAAACGCCAGTATGTGCATACCGTGTATACACTCACGGGTTCACGACGGAGAATCGCTCTGTCGACTTCCTGACTATCCTCTTTGAGCAATTTCCGAGTGCGTACAAAATCGAACGTGCCTCTTTATACCAAGCCGTGTCTGGTATACTGTGCAAAGCGCCGGTAGCTGTACTAACAAATGTCGCGGGGTTTCGGTAACCAGGCAACGGACGCTGTCATTACCTATGGTCACGACGCCAAAGACCAGTACGATTTAGTATTCGGGACTGTCAGGATTCTGTCGCGTTTGATCAGATCAACGGAACTGGTGACGTTTCGGGTGAACAAAAAATATATATGGTTTATACACAGCGCTCATGTATGGAATTGGATATATTCCATAGTAAATCATATTATACTCCATATTAAATTTGTATACAATAAACATATTAATAAACAGACTCACAATTTTGTGGTCGGTCTGTATATAGTCAGCGCATAATTAATCATTAATTATATATATAAAATTTATAAAGTTCTTATATATTGTAGACATAAATTAATTATCTGTGTTTATTATATACAATTTTGATATGGAATATCAAATATGCCCAATTCCATACATGGGCGCTGTATATAATCTATATATAAACGATATTACTTTTTTTCACTTGGGGGTGGATAACTTGATGTGGGTCTCTTCGAAAAATCAGCGGACAAAATATCTCGCGTTTTCAAACTTTACGAAATCGAGAAAAAATCGCAAAAAACGCAAGGGGTACGATTTTCGCGAAAAAAAATGTCTCGTTTTCGTAAAGTTTGAAAACCCTCTCCGATGGGAAATTTCCTATTAATTCCGAAAAGCACCGTTATTTGCCCAAAAAATAGAAAATTCGATGAAAAAAAGTGAAAGACGTTTTCGCACTTTTTTCCAAAATTTCGTCGCTTCACTAAAATTGAGCTTATTTTTTTATCTATCGAACCTGGATTTTCGACTTTCGTTCCTCGATTTTAGTGAAGTGACAACTGCGTAAGCGCGCGTACGATCAACGTTAGTAAAAAAATGTAATTTATCTTACATTTTATTTCTGTGCGTCATAGTCGCCAGACTGTCGTTTGGAAGATTTCACCGATGTAAATTCTCCTCGCTCATCAATCTTTTTAAGAAATTGCGGAGTTGTAGAGAACGATAAGAGCGTGTGGGAGGATGAGCGACGAGCGCCTTTATTAAATTCGGACGTTTCGGTACAGAAGTTTTTGCAATTGAGAGCGGTGAAGCGGCACGAAGAAGGGGCTAATGTCGTTTTGCTATACGATGGGGTGCAAGAGGGTGGCTAACTCGCAGTACAGTGAGCGCTTTACGGCCGATACGACTCGGCCATTAGCGCTTTTTCGCCGAGACTCCGCCGGTGCCCCGTGGAAAACTCATTTCGGCTTTTGCACCATTCGAATTCTGACGCGCTTACCGGCAGCCCCGTTTCGGCGGGTCGCGTGCCCGGCCAATTCTTTTTCTAGTCAGGCAGAAAACCGGCAATCCAGCGAACCGAACGAACTCGAGGAAAAACTCGGAGCTTCACGTTTTCCGGTTCGAAAGCTCCTCCACCGAAAGGATATTAAAAAAATAACGAAAAAGACATAGTCTCTCTTTCACTCGTGTTAAGACGGAGGAAGCCGGCGCAGCGATCAGAAGTTAGAAATATATATTTATATCATTTATAATTATTGGAAATCAATATCGCCAGTACATATCCTTTTAATTCTATTTTTGTCGAAGTACCGCGAAACATGAGCCCAAATTAGAAGACAAAGGAGCCACCTAATTGAAGTACGTGAAGCTGTTTCGCAACAACATATCCTTTGCTGCTTTTCGAGAGGAACGAGTTAGAAACAAATCCAATAAACAAAACACAAAACAAGAAACAAATATTAGTATCATACCATCTTACTCTACAGAAGTTCACAACGTCTACTGCAATACCAAAGTGTACTAATTTCGTGTTGATTATATCATTTATAATTATTGGAAATCAATATCGCCAGTAGATATCCTTTAAATTATATTTTTATCAAAGTACCGAAAAAATGAGCTCAAATTAGAAGACAACGAGCTACCTAATTGAAGTACGTGAAGTTGTTTCGCAAAAACTTTTTTTCTGCTTTTTCAAGAGGAGCAAGTTACAAACAATTCCAATAAACAAAACACAGAACAACAGACAAATATTAATATCATACCATCTTACTCTACAGAAGTTCACAACATCTACTGCAATACCAAATTGTACTAATTTCGTGCTGATTATATCATTTATAATTATTGGAAATCAATATCGCCAGTAGATATCCTTTTAAATATATTTTTAGCAAAGTACCGCAAAACATGAGCCCAGATTAGAAGGCAACGAGCCACCTAATTGAAGTACGTCAAGTTGTTTCGCAACAACATATCCTTTGCTGCTTTTCGAGAGGAACGAGTTAGAAACAAATCCAATAAACAAAACACAGAACAACAAACAAATATTAGTATCATACCATCTTACTCTACAGAAGTTCACAACGTCTACTGCAATACCAAAGTGTACTAATTTCGTGTTGATTATATCATTTATAATTATTGGAAATCAATATCGCCAGTAGATATCCTTTAAATTATATTTTTATCAAAGTACCGAAAAAATGAGCTCAAATTAGAAGACAACGAGCTACCTAATTGAAGTACGTGAAGTGGTTTCGCAAAAACTTTTTTTCTGCTTTTTCAAGAGGAGCAAGTTACAAACAATTCCAATAAACAAAACACAGAACAACAGACAAATATTAATATCATACCATCTTACTCTACAGAAGTTCACAACATCTACTGCAATACCAAAGTGTACTAATTTCGTGCTGATTATATCATTTATAATTATTGGAAATCAATATCGCCAGTAGATATCCTTTAAATTATATTTTTATCAAAGTACCGAAAAAATGAGCTCAAATTAGAAGGCAACGAGCCACCTAATTGAAGTACGTCAAGTTGTTTCGCAACAACATTTCCTGTGCTGCTTTTCGAGAAGTACGAGTTAGAAACAAATCCAATAAACAAAAGACCGTACAACAAACAAATATTAATATCCCACTATCTTCCTCCAGGAAACTTCACAACGTGTACTGCGATACCAAAGCGTAGTATGAAATAAGAGCGAGGGGTACGTTTATGGCGCCAGCGCAAATTAATCACGTTTTGGGTACTTCACCCTTTCTCGAATGCAGAAGAGCCTCGGAGGCCGAGATATGCACAGTGGCTCGTTCGCCGGCAACTTCAAACGTGCGCGGTGTCCGTCCGCCAGTCTCTTGCTAGGATTTCCAGTGAGTCTAGGAAATTGAATAAAAGTTTTCCCGAACATTACGGCTCCCGGTGTATGTGGTTGGCAGATAGGGACCGCAGCGGCGGTGCAAACGTTCGCGCGCCAGTCGGAGAAAGGTATGTGCAGAGAGGCGAATTGCATCAGCGGAATATACTTTCACGGAACTGTGCGGAAGGGTTGGCTAAAGCCGGCGCGGACGGGAGAGATCAAGTTGCGCACTATATTTACAGTTTGAGAGGTAGACAAAATGCGAGAGGTGAGCAAGTAATTTGTAAACTCCAAAGTGAAACCCGTAAATAGGTATTACTGCAAGACTGAGTGTGTTATTTCAACACGCTCCCCAGTAATTTCGAAACGCGTAATCACTTGAAACAATATGCTTTCTTCGGCAAACATATAATCACATTTTGGGTGATTATATGGTTGCTGCAAAAACACCTTCACACGCGTTCGTTGTGCGTTGATTCTTAAAAATTGTCCTTGCATTTATCACTACTAAAAAAAACATCGCATAGGGCAGAAATTAAAAACCAACTGAACGAAAATAAAAATCAATGGAGATAAATAAATGTCAACCATCGATCTTTATTTCTTTGTTGTTCATTCGTCAGTAAAGTCACCCAACTGTCACGGTTCTAGATTTACAATCAATTTTTTGCGAATTTACAATAAATTTCCTAAAAATAAATAAATCTCAATAAAATAAATAAATCTCAATTAAAAAATAAATCTCAATAAAATAAATAAATCTCAATTAAAAAATAAATCTCAATAAAATAAATAAATCTCAATAAAATAAATAAAATGACGTCAAGTAGATTGACCTTGATTGAAAGATCACACGTGACTCGCATATGCAGCAGCTCCGATATACATTTATACACCATATATCCACGTCAATTCGTCGAGCATCCAATTATGCGTCATCGACGCACTCACACATTCCCGCAACTATCTATATATCCCCCGACGTCGATGATAATTATTGTGGGTGCCATTATGATCGATCACGATTATTATGGCGTAACGATTTGGCGCGCGCGAACTCGTGGTTAGCCATCGATCAGTGAATTAGTCAGTGATGTGTATCGGTGACCAGCGCGAGCCGTTTGTTTGCTGTAATTACCTGTAATTGCACGGCGAGCTCGGCATGCCGTTCCTCTCTCTCTCTCTCTCGGCCGAGCAATTGAACGGCCGGCGGGCCGACGGGACGCCGCAAGGAACAGAGGAGCATCAACTGGTTGCGAGGCCTTTCTCATGCACCTCCGCGCCGTTCCATATGCCCCGGGTACATGTATATATACAGGCCCCGTACATATATGTACACAGGTCCGCGGAATTTTCTCGTCGACGGCTTATTCGCCGCATCGATAATCTCTCACTTATCGACGCTCAGCTCTCACGATATTCTCGTAAAAGTGTTTACCTTAGGCGCCGCGTGTACTCTTTCGCCGATTTAATATCGACGATCGTAGTTCACCTTTGTTTGCTGTATTAAAGCCCCGCGCCGTTTAGCCGATGCCTCGAGTGGTTTACTTAATCAACTCGTTTATTATGGTAGTTTATACTACATAGTGATAGCCCGTCGTGCTGCGGTGCTATAATGCCGGTCTTTATCTACGAGTGTATAGTCCTTCAACGAGGTGCTGGTCGCGGCATCACCGATACAGAGTCAACGTGTGTATTCTTGACGCGAGCTTGAGTCGATTCTGACCTTTCGTAAGGTGGGTCACTGTGGTGTTAGCGTCTGATTATTTTTAATGGAGAATGTGATTATAAATAAACAGAATTTGTGTAGATATTTATTCATCACTGGAACACCTTGGTATTGCTAAATGCCGGAGATGATGTGGCTTATGGTAAAACGAATATTCCGTACTCCGGTTCTGTGTATTTATGATCTGAAAAATGTTACTTGGGAAATTCAAGCGACTCATTGGTTAAATTACGTAATTCCAAATTTCTGATTTCTGATTAAAAATTCTAATTTCTAATAAATTTCTGATTGTAATTTCTAATTTCTAATTAATTACTAATTGAAAGTTCTGATTTCTAATTAATTTCTAATTGAAATTTCGAATTTCTAATTCATTTCTAATTGAAAGTTCTAATTTCTAATTAATTTCTACTTCAAATATCTAATTTCTAATGAATTTCTACTTCAAATTTCTAATTACTAATGAATTTATACTTCAAATTTCTAATTTCTAATGAATTTCTACTTCAAATTTCTAATTTCTAATGAATTTCTACTTCAAATTTCTAATTTCTAATGAATTTCTAATTGAAATTTCGAATTTCTATTTAATTTATGATTTTGAATTTCTATTTAATTTATAATTTCGAACGAATTTCTTATTAAATTTCTAACTTGTCTTGCGTAGCCTTTCTCGTTATTTGATTCGCACAAATGCAACCAAAAGGTCAACAACCCCAACGAAGACTTCCACTGTTAACGTGATACAAGGACTAACTATACACTCAGAGAGCATGAGGTTTGAGGTTTCCGATATGCAGAAGCGGTTCTTCGACTCCGCAGCCGCCGTCAACTTTCAGTAGTCTCGTGGGATGTGACTTCAGCGCGTAGTTCATCCCATCGCCACTTCTGCCGTCGCTCACTATACACTGCAGACATTGTCGATTGTAACGGTTCATCCGGCACTGCAGGTACAGCGCGCGAAATAATAAAAATAGGGAAGCCCGGGATATGGAAGGGGACAATTTGTACCCCTATTCTATCATCCCTCGCCCCGGGCGGGGGACTCATGATGGCTCGGGCGTAAAAGTGAAAATAACAGTCAGCCTGCGAAGTAGATAAACCGGCGCGGGGTACACCAGAGGCGGTCTGACCCCTTTTCACCACTACCACTTCGATGCTCCCCGAAACCCGTCGCACAGTTCTTGCCACATCCGCTGTGCCCAGTTTGCCCGGTTTTCGAACGGCCCCTCGTACCACTCAACGCGAGCTCGGGGGGCTGGGAGGGGGGGGGGGGGGGGGCACCTTTAAAAATCGAACTCGTCGACTTTACGATTTCATCTTTACGAGCCTTAAACATTTTTCAACCCTCTTCCCACCCCTCAGCTCGTCATCTCCCGTCCCACGGGCGAACGACTGAAATAGGCCCAGAGCAGACCAACACACCGCCAACTTTTTCTCCCTGTACACACAAACTTTACAGCACAATTTACACGTTCGAGGCAAGAAATGAGGCACACAAACGTGTACAGAGAGCTCGAGGCGGGCGGCGTGACTTGAGAAATCTTCGTCCCTCCATTCTTATATAGATCACGAGCCGTCTATATATACCCCTCTATTTACTGGTATATGGATACTATAAGCCGTGAGGTCGATCGCGTGCAGGAGAGTGGAGGAAGAATCCACGCCCGGAGCGCCCGAATACCTTGAGATAAGTGAAGAGTTAAAGGCACGTTCAACCCTTCGACGTAACGGCGTGTCGTCAATGACGCTCCCTACTTTCCTCCTCTCTGTCTATTTCCCTCGCTTTCCTTCTCTTTTATAAGCTGAAAGGAAACGACAGGAGGACGAGGAGGATCCAGTCGAGAGAGTCGCGACTACGTCGCTTTTATTTACTCTTTTACTCCCTTCTACTTACTCTTTCCAGGGAAAGAGCGGTAACGCCACTGCTTATCTAACCTTATACGAGGAGCGCGCATCGTCCAATTCCGCGGCGATGCATTATTCGAACTGCCGATCGAGCCACATTCGCGTCTACGCCGCGCCTACTCCGGATTGCACACGTGATCCAGGCCCGAATCGCCGACGATACACGCGAACGCAGACACTGCGCAGTGTCAGATGCTGCAGTGTGTTTATAGGAGAAGCCGGGGTAAAATGGGCTTCTGGGGTAAAATGGGCCCCCGTGACCGTCGTAAGTTTTGAGGCTTCTTTCTTCGTAAAAACTTTTTTTCCCGCCGTCCTCCGTGGTTTTTTTTTATTCGCGGACTTTTTCGGCAACAGTTTTCTTTTCCATCGATTCTTGCCTGTACGGTGAATCCGTCACGACTGAAATGTGCTTTTGTGTCACATTTTAGTAAAAGACCCAAATAATCAACACTCATGGCGATCGGTAGCGTTTTGTGTACTAACTCGTATTTGTGCTGGATTCTGGGGGGTGCCCGTTTTACCCCGGATTTTTTTTTCCGACGCTCAGAATTGATGATTGATATCGAATTTTTGAGTGAAAAACAATTTAAAAAAAAAACACTAGGTTTTGTCATAGAGACATTTTTTTGCTTAGGTGGCCCGTTTTACCCCGGTCTTTCCTATATACGTAGATGCAGGGCGAGTCGATAGAACTGAGAAACACTGCGCCGCGAGCCTTTGAAAATAAATCGGATTTTGCCTATTCAACGGCCGCCACGTTTGAAACCACATCTGCTGCTAGGCTGGTTCAATTATAGAATTCCCATCGAATTTTCGATATCTCGACTGCTTCCTGGACCCTTTTCGACTCTCTCACACTATATGGTTATACCTGACTACAGCGCGGTAGGTTTACAGTTTGCTCTGTGTCCGGGCTGTGCCGAGTTTGCGAGAAAGTGCGAGAAACCGTCGGAATATATATAGCGCTGCACCCCGAGGAATCACCGAAAATTCGCCGGACTATTTTGAACCCGGAATCCGCATCGCACCCAGGAGACTACATGCGGCGTGTGCGCTTTGATACGGAATCAAAGTTTGCATGGAGAGTAACCTGGATTTTGTCCGAGACACGGTGAATTTTGCAACCACTGGAAGTTGTTGCGAAAATTCCCGAACACTTTCAAGCATCTCGTCTCAAGTCTCGCATAAACATCGGTCTTGACGCTGCAGGCTGTCAGGTTTTCCTGCATGATTTCAGTTAAATCAAATCATTTCTATGCTCCAGAAATGATTTTATTTGACTTCACATTTCTATGCTCCAGAAATGATTTTATTTGACTTCACATTTCTATGCTCCAGAAATGATTTTATTTGAGTTCAAATTTCTATGCTCCAAAAATGACTTTATTTGACTTCACAATTCTATGCTCCAGAAATGATTTTACTTGACTTCACATTTCTATGCTCCAGAAATGATTTTATTTGTCTTCACATTTCTATGCTCCAGAAATTATTCGATTTAACTTCACATTTCTATGCCCCAGAAATGATTTTATTTGACTTCACATTTCTATGCTCCAGAAATGATTTTATTTGACTTCACATTTCTATGTCCCTGAAATGATTTTATTAAACCTAATCACAATATTATCCTTTAGTCGTATCGCCACGTGAACATTTTTTGTCCGACTGATTTCTTACATTTTGAGACGCTTTCGTCCCAGGAAATTTTAACAAGCCTAACTTTCAACGAATTTTGTCCAGGAGGAATTCGGGCCGTGTGGTTTTCGTCAGATGCTTCACATCCATGGTCACTTCGTCAAAGCTGAAACAGGCCGAGCTCCACATACACAGCTAACTAGAACGAAATCAGATCTTCATTGCGAGCCACATCACAAAGGCCCCGTTGAACACGTGATACCGTCGATAGGTCGAAGGCACGCGAGAGCAAATCTTTGCAAACAACATCCAAAGCGAGAGCCCGCCGCGCACACGGACGACGCAGACCGCACGCTCTCGGTGTCGCGTAATTAGCATCGTGTCTACCGTACCGGGCTTAATACGGGGCGAAGTTGCATGCCTCGCGTACAGAGAGTGCAGGGGTTGTGGCTCCCGGTGCGCCGCCGCTTCAGGTATGGATATCGAGGTCGAGTCGTTGTCGTCGCGCATCGGTCGAGAAGCCGCGCGCGAACGAGTCGACGAGCCGTTGAACGTCGACACGTGAGTGCCAACCGGCACGTGACTAGCCCGGTTCGCGCACAACCGTTTCGACTGATGGAGCTGCACGAGAACGGCCGGGCTGCGAAATAACTTGGAACTTGGTCGATGCACCAATAAAGGCGGAAGCGCCGCGCGCGCCTCTCTGTTTCGCGACGTACATGCGGACCGGGTATACATTGGCATGTACAACGCGGGGCACATGCCACCCGATATATATATATATAGACACGTGGAAGGGCAGCCAGCACGCGCTTCACCAACTTTAGCCGATAGTTCGGAGCGAGCCACAGGCTTGAGACCTGCCGCAAGGGTGCGGAGACACTGGAGGCCGGGAGGGTGAGGTGGAGAACGATCCGAACTACTTTGGGATTCATTACCGTGGCGCCGGCTGTGTTACCGACGAGAGAACCGAAGAGCATCCCTCGCGCGAAACCCCCTGGAAGTTCCGTCCGCACGGATTCTACACTCGTCTTCAAGATCGGTATCACCACGGCGTTGCGAAATATTCGCGCGAATTCGCCAGAGTAACTTTTTTTGTTCATCTATTATAAAGACAGGTGCGACGGAGTTTTTTACACGGCGGAGCAGATTTATGAAGGGTGATTAGCGTACCGACATGATGGAGAAGGATCGCTCAAGTGTTTTTTGGAAGGTGGAGGATACTCAAGTTTGACGGATTGTGAATGTTGGGTCGGCGATGATGTCGTCAAATTGAGCGTGAAAGCGTTTTATTCAAGCTTTGAGGAAAAATGTTCAATGACACGGAAAAGCGTTAAGACAATCGATGACGGCAAGCTGGAAATGAGTTGAATGGATAGATGAGTTGAAATAGAAGATGGCTGGATAGATGAGTTGAATGGATAGATGATTTGAATGTATAGATGAGTTGAAATAGAAGATGGCTGGATAGATGAGTTGAATGGATAAATGATTTGAATGTATAGATGAGTTGAATGGATAGATGAGTTGAATGTATAGATAAGTTGAATGGGTAGATGAGTTCAATGTATAGATGGGTTCAATGTATAGATGAGTTGAATGTATAGATGAGTTGAATGTATAGATGAGTTGAATGGATAGATGGGTTGAATGTATAGATGAGTTGAATGGATAGATGAGTTGAATGTATGGATGAGTTGAAATAGAAAATGGCCGGATAGATGAGTCGAAATAGAAGAAAATGTTTCACGAGACTGAATTGAATTAACGTTCGTTTATCGATTACTCGCTCTATGTCCGTTCAACGATCACAAGACATAGCAAGTATCGCTGCTAAAGTTGCGACGACAGTCGTGAGTTCCATGTTCATCCAACTAGCCCCGGTCTCCCATGGGGTTGAAAGGTGAATGAAAGCGCCCGACTACTCGTCGCAATTCTCCGTCACATTTGATCGAGCGCCTCCGTTTATCCCTCCTCGAGCGTCACGAAGAAAGAACCCGCGCACGAACAGCCTGTACACAACTCCCACGATGAAAATGATAGTCGTGTTGTGTCCGGAGAAAACGGGTGTCACGTGAACGCGAAGCTTTTGCGAGGGGAGTGAAAGAGAGAAAGAGGGATGAAGGACGTCTCAGGAAGTGGGTGGATTCCTCGCGAGGCGGCAGCACCGATAGAACACGTCCGCCTACTGCGAGGAGCAGCATTCCTCGTTCTCCCGTCTTTGCTCCCGGAGCCTCCGGTAATTCATAGATCAGCGACGATTAGCCCCGATGTCCTCAACGAAACAGAGAGAAAGGGGGAATTCGTTGGAGGCACCCGGGTGCGCCGTGGGAGAGAGAGAATGAAAATAAAGGAGACCACGTTAGTGCGGAGGAAGGAAACGATATAGGGAATGAGAGGAATTCAGGGTATCGCGACGACGACGACAAGGATAACGAGGAGGAGGTGGCTTGAGTGCTGCGAGGCGCAGGTCCAGGAACGTGCGAAGCTCGAGTACCCTCGAATAAATGGCTCACCATAAACAAAGCTCGTGACCCGCTCGCGGGTGGCTGCCCGTGGTACACTGAGTGGAGTGGATATCGTCGTTTCCCGGATAAAGGATCTCTATCTTCCACTCCGCACACGCTAAATTCGAAAGAGAATCGTCGCGATGCTCGCGCGGGATAACGCGCGGACCAACGTAAATTGGGTACCGCGTAATTGCGTGGCGAGAAAAAGCGAGGGAACGAAACAAATGGCTGTAGCCCTTCGTGACCTTGTGTCATACATATTATAGCTTCAATAGCGCCGTTATTGATGTGACTTTACGAGGTTGGATGTTGTCTGTTACACTTGGAATTGACATCTGGCATGATCCACGTTTGACGGCAGACTGTACGAATTGTTTTGTAGGAAAAGCCCGCAGTTATTGATTTGAAACTGAAGAAAGTAACCAGAAAAAGCGAGAGAATGAAACAAATGCTTGTCGCCCTTCGTGATCTTGTATCATACATATTATAGCTTCAATAGCGCCGTTATTGATGTGACTTTACGAGGTTAGGATGTTATGTTGTCTGTTACTTGGAACTGACATCTGGCATGATCCACATTTGACGACAGACTGTATACAATGTTTTGTAGGAAATACCTGCAGTTATTGATTTGTAACTGTTATTGTTAGTTATTGATTTCGTGACCTTGTATCATACATATTATAGCTTCAATAGCGCCGTTTATTGATGTGATTTTACGAGGTTGGATGTTGTGTGTTACACTTGGAACTGACATCTGGCATGATCCACGTTTGATGACAGACTGTATAAACTTCTGTTATGTAGGAAAAACCCGTCAGTTATTGATTTAAGACCGAAGACAATGACCCAACGAACGAAAAACAAAGAAGGGCAATGACTGGTCAGAGCGGTTAAAAGCTCGCTTAGTGATGTGACTTTACGAGGTTGGATGATGTCCGTCACTTGGAACTAACATCTGGCATGATCCACATTCGATGACAGCTTGTATAGACTGTTTTATGGGAAAAACTCACAGTTATTGATTTAAAACAGAAGACAATGACCCAACGAACAAAAAACAATGAAGGGCAATGCCTGGTCTGAGCGGTTGAAGGCTCGCTTAGTGATGTGACTTTACGAGGTTGGATGCTGTCCGTCACTTGGAACTGACATCCGGCACGATCCACACTTGACGACAGACTGTAAAAACAGTTTTGTAGGAAAAGCCCGCAGTTATTGATTTAAAACAGAAGAAAATGACCCAACGGACGAAGAACGAAGTAGGCCATTGAATGGTCAGAGCGGTTAAAGGCTCGCTCGGTGTTGCTTCAGGGGTGGCCGCGCGATAGGGAGCCAAAGCTTTGACGGCTGCTGCTTGCGCTCCTCATCGAAACTGTATATCCCCCGCTAAGCTCGTGTGTCCACTTCTGCCACGCGACTAATACTGCGCTACGATACGAGTGGAGTTTGCGTCCTCTCGAACAAATGGGTCGTCGTAAACAAAGCTTGTATTACGGTGTCCTATAGCGGGGGTGGGTGGTGGTCAGGTATCCGTAACGGTGAAAGCCCACCGCCGAGGGTTGTTGTTGCGGATGTGTTCCGGTCGTTTGGTGGACGACCCTCGACGTGCCGCGTCCGCCGACCAACCCCAATGGCAATCCATACGAGTCGATTAGCGGCGAGACGGATACATTTTCGGGCGAGGACGAAGAACAGGGATGAAACAGGGAAATAAGAAGTATAACAATGTGGGAATGAAAGACCAACTTTTCTCCCACGAGCGTCGTGATCGGTCATAACACGTGCACGTCAGCATCCACATTCGATACCGCGAACGAAAAGGCAACAAGAAATGTTCAAACAAAACCAAGCAAAATTGCCACGGATTCCCTTGTCAGATTACATTTCTTCCACTGAAACGGTATCGAAAAAACCCTTTCAAACTGATCGTTTGAAGTGTCCTCGTTCGTTTAATACACACAAACCGAGAGAGCATTTCGACATTTCAAAAACCGGTACCTTTGGCAATCCATACGAGTCGATTAGCGGCGAGACGGATACATTTTCTGGCGAGCACGAAGAACCGGGATGAAACAGGGAAATAAGAAGTGTAACAACGTGGGGATGAAATACCAACTTTTCTCCCACGAGCGTCGTAATCGGTCATAACACGTGCACGTCCGCATCCACATTCGACACCGCAAACGAAAAGGCAACAAGAAATGTTGAAACAAAACCAAGCAAAATTGCCACGGACTCCCTCGTCAGATTACATTTCTTCCACTGAAACGATATCGAAAAAACCTTTTCAAACCGATCGTTTGAAGTGTCCTCGTTCGTTTAATACACACAAACCCAAAGAGCATTTCAACATTTCAAAAACCGGTACATTTGGGAGCTTTCGCCGGTTTACATTTATGTCAGGCGTTCGAACCGTAAATGATCGAAGCTGAGTGTATTCGTGGGCCGAACAAGATTTGCTACCACTGACCGTGTGTAGCTCGTCGATGGTCGAGCAAAAATTAAAGTACACGTATATCTATCGATCTATTTGCGGAAGATCGGTGAAAGCTTCACTCGTCCGCGCTTTTTTTCACCCCCGTTCTTTTTCATTTTTTTTTTTTTTTTTTTTTTTTTTTCGCTTTGCTTTCTCCCTCTCGGTTCGCGGCGGTCGGTGCAGCGAAAAGGATTGAAGTTTGGGCGTATCAACGCGGCCCTACGGACGAGGGGCCAATGTGTACGTACGGAACGGGAACTGAATGGGTAGGCGCAAAACCGTTGCCACGGGGCCTTGGTTGCATGATAGATCGTTGTAAATAGAATGCTGTGGGCGGTGGCGAGAGCTTCGGGCGAGGCGCATTGCACACTTGGAGTAAGTTCCATCGGTACACCGGAGCCTCCCACACAGCCCGGCTTCCTCGCTCTGTGCTCGCGCGTTATATATAACGATACACCGACGGGTTCCTTTGACATCGCCAATCACCGACCGCATCGCTGCCTCTCAATAGCCGGCAACGTACGCTTCGATTGTCTATGTGATTGGAAGATATTACGGCATGATTCGCCGTATGGTTTTCAGCTGCTGGGCGGTACCGGGGTATTTTTCGCAAAGAAAGACCCGCTGCCGAACGATTCTCAATGGATCACCCGGCAAAATCCAAAATTTCGGCGCAGGACTTTTGGATCTTGCGGGCGGTCAGACGCGAATTAATTCTCTGGTTTCGAACTGGTACATTTTTTTTTAAACTGATACGCGAGGAAACTCTTGTAACTTGATCAAATTTAAGGGGGTCCTGTCGTATTGATTTCGATTCGCATAAATTCGAGAAAAATGAGAGAAAATTGCAAACACCTCTCGATGGTATAAAAATCTGAAAAAATGGATGCACATTAAAAGAACTGAACAGATCAATTTGGGGTAATAATAATTCCAAAATGTTATTAACAAATTGACAAAACAAATTATTGTTTAACAAATATCCCGGTGACCCACTTTTTTATGAAAATGATTCGTTCGTTTTCTTGAATACGTATGCATTTTTTGAGATTTTCAAGTTAACTTTAAAATTTGTGTTTTTTATAGGGTGAAAAAACACAAATTTCGAAGTTAACTTAAAAATCTGAACAAATTCGTACGTATTCAGAAAAATTAACGAATCATTTTCATCAAGAAACAAAATTTGGGTTACCGGGATATTTGACAAAAAACTTTTTTTTCATCAATTTGTTAATAACATTTCACAATTATTATTATGCCAAATTAATATTTCCAGTACCTTTAACGTGCATGCATTTTTTCAGATTTTTATAGCATCGACAAGTGTTTACAATTCTCTCTCAATATTCTCGAATTTATGCGAAATGAAGACTATACGACAGGACCTCCATAAGCTGACATCAAAACACGTTAGCGCAGTCAGTTATATATATATTTTTATTCCTCATCTGGATCGACACGCCCTGGTCCATTTTACCTCACCGTTCCGTATTCCCCGGAATTACGCTATATAGTTTAATCGGTATTACCAGAACTTATTCTCGGAGGCTTAGAGGAAATCCCTGTAAAGTTTCACTCGCGAACGTTTTTCGGTATTTCCCGCAGATGTGCAGCGCGGTTCGATTCGTGTCAGGCCTTAATCTACGTTCTAACTTCTATTTTAACTTCATTTTTTACTTTCACCGTGTTCCATGTTATCGGGGTCATTACACTCGCCGGTTGTAGATCACGCAGATTGCGCTGCAGTTGCTTTGGTCGTAGAAACTGCAGATCAGTGTCAGGCACGAACGTGTTCGTAACGATATACGACCACCGTGAGCACCTGTTCCAACAATCAGGCTGGATATTTCAGTGGGACGGATTACGTAACGGGGTTGCTTACAGCTCGTTACATTTGACGCCGATCGTCACGAGAAGGGAAGCGCTTAAAAGTTTTGTTAGTGCGGCATACCAACGAGTGCACTTAGTGCTCGCTCTCCCGGTCTCCCCGGACGTTCCTGCCTGTAATTCAGTTCTCGTGTCCCGCACACGAGATGGACACGCGTAGTTCCCGCGCTCCACGGATGTGTCAACGGCCACCTGAATCGAATTGATCACCCATGAATTTTAATAGAGGCTCACGTTGCGGAATTGTCCTTCAGTTGTAATCACTCAATCACGGCAATGCAGATTGGTGTAGCATTTACATCAGACACTGACAGGCAGGAACCAAAACAAGGGAGGTCAGGAAATACTTTTTGTTATTAAAGCTAACAGTGCATTGAATTAGTAATTAGGTCGTTCCAAATATCAGTAGAAAGTCACACATTTTTTCCAGATTTTTTATTTTTTTGTTTATGGGAAAAAAGATTTCACCAAGATTCTTATGACATTTTCTTCTTTACCTCCAGCTGCTACTCCAGTTTAGTAATTTTTTATTCAGCATTCAACCCCTAAAACGGCACATAGAAAAATATTAACGAAGTGATAGCAACATTTTTGCTGCGGTAGCCGCAAATTTCCTGCGGTAGCTACAAATTTTGCCGTGTTAGCTGAAAATGTTGCTGCGACAACAAAAAATTCGTTAATACAACAATCGATCTGTTTTCACTCCCTGATTATTTTTCTTCATGGATGCTTCACGTTTAGAGATACGATGATTAAACGAGAACTGACAATGCGTGACGACCTGAAAATGACTATTTCCCATTATTGCCTCCTGCAAGTATCTCGTCTTAGCTCGTAAATCAGACCAGAGTGTGTATTATCAGCTCTCCAAGTTCTCCTCCTTATTATCCAAGAAAATACGAGTCGTGTGTCGAGTGGATGAATCGGAATAGTCGAAGCGTGGGTTAAGCTGAAAGCAAAGTAAACGAGGGTCGATCTTGGCAAGGAAGAAGATCAAGCAGCTCGTATTCCTCGCTTTTTATCCGTCGCATCATTTTCCCACACAACCCCCACGATCTTCCATATTGATATTAAATAGATTTTTCAAGCTCAGAACGTGTCTCTCCTCCCCCCACGGAGGCCCAGAGATCTGGGAATTAAGTGATACACAAAGAAAAGACGGTCTCGTCGACTCGGGTTATATAGGACGAAGGTGTAAAAGCGAAAGTACCTACCTAACGGAATATCACGATGGCAAAGAAATTGCGTCTCCGTTGTGCGGAAGAAAATTTATGCGAAGAGCCTTTCCCTTTCATCGACGACAACGACGGGAATGAAAAATGCGGCTTATACACCATAATCGAAACGACGACGCTGGCGCGCACGGGACACAGCATTCCGAGCTTGCGAGGCACGTGGTCTTCTGTTGTTCGAGGGAAAAGCAGCTCCGTACTCGCTATACACACAGGGCGCAAGATCGCGAAGTGCCTCCAATAATTCAACCAGCGGCTTCGAGACGCCCTCGACTCCGCGATCGTCTCACCGGAGTCTCTCGACCCGACCGATCTTTTATTCATTCTCTCGATGTCGTATGGAATCGGCGAGTGCAGTGGGCGAATCGCGAATTCGAAGACAGTACGTCGTGGTCAAATATCGCGCTGGCCACTGAGAGCAGCGCAGCCCTTCTTTAAATACATAATTCAGAGTATCGAGGGCACACAGGAAAATATAGGAATTTTCGTTCGGAGCGGCACTGATAAGACGGGATCCAAGGCCGTTCAGGAACGATGGGGAACGAGAAGGAAAGAAGCGAAGAAAAAAAAGGGAGAAGAAGGGATGAAAAGAAAGAAGAAGAAGCGAAGAAAACAAGGGAGAAGAAGGGACGAAAAAAAAGGAAGAAGAAGCGAGGAAAAAAAGGAAGAAAAAGCGATGAAAAGAAGGAAGAAGAAGCGAAGAAAAAAGGAAGAAGAAGGGATGAAAAAAAGGAAGAAAAAGCGAAGAAAAAAAGAAAGAAGAAGCGAAGAAAAAAAAGGAAGAAGAATCGAAGGAAAAAAGGAAGAAGAAGCGAAGAAAAAAAAGGAAGAAGAAGCGAAGAAAAAAAGGAAGAAGAAGCGAAGAAAAAAAAGGAAGAAGAAGCGAAGAAAAAAAGGAAGAAGAAGCGAAGAAAAAAAAACGAAGAAGAAGCGAAGAAAAAATGGAAGAAGAAGCGAAGAAAAAAAAAGGAAGAAGAAGCGAAGAAAAAAAACGAAAAAGAAGCGAAGAAAAAAAAGGAAAAAGAAGCGAAGAAAAAAAAGGAAGAAGAAGCGAAGAAAAAAAGGAAGAAGAAGCTTAGAAAAAAAAAGGAAGAAGAAAAGTCTGTTTGTGTAACCGAAATACATAGGCACTCGGAATATGTGAAAGAACACTCGCCGCTGGGATATCGAGCAATAAACCGATCGGCGCACCGTGCGGGTCGTTCGGCAAGCTCGCCAGCCGATCGTCGACGATGCGCCTGCGTCGAGGACGTATAGGTGAATCACCCGAACGAAAAGGGTATTCGGGAGAGGCAATCCAAGGACGCGCTCACCAGTCGCGCGGCCCAAGTCGCTCCACGGGGCTCTCTCGCTCTCTATACGTCCCCCGACATAAATCTGGCTTATCTCGAGACCTTCTATACCGAACCCTCCACAGCAGCTCCTCTCGCATCCCCCCCCCCCCCCCCCCCCCCCTCCAAGGCCGTTATACCTTCTCGCCCCCTTATGTTACCGGGCATCACTCGCCATATAGAGAGCCCCGCAAGCCTCGCGCGCGCTTCTCGCACACACCGCCATTCGCTTTCTTACCCTCGCGCATGCAGCCGCGGATATCCTTCGAGAGGGATGCACGAGAGTAGTACGAGAGTAGAGACGCGTTATTGTTATTAGCCACTAGAAATGCCTAGTCGCCCGACCTCCTTGGTGGAGGCGGCGGAAGCGGTGGAATAAGGACGAGAAAGGAGCAAAGGGGGGGGGGGGCAAGGGGGGTCAGGAAGGAGAGGTCTAATCTTCCGTCGACATAATTTTCGCGGGACGAGCGTCGATGCCGGGAATTTCTGGGCTCGAGCGTCAGGAATTACCGTCTCGCACGCCCCCTGCAGGCAATATAGACGTACACGAACAGAGGCGGCGTTGGTGGTGCGCGGGGGGGCGCCCCCTGGTTACTACACACGCGTAAGGGATACACGTCGTTTCTTGGGTTGCCGCTTTCTGCGAATGTTTGCCAGAGTGGCGGATATTGCGAGCGAGCTGCGCCGCTTCGGTACCGTCGATCCGGTGTGCTTTTGCCTCTCTGCCTCCTTATACGTTCGACGCGCCCCTTTATGGCTCGTGGCTCGTGGCCCGGGAGGAGCGGAAACGCCGGCCGGCCCGGTCGTGGGAAACTCGGTATACTTACGGTAAGAATGGGAGAAAGAAAGGGGCGAAGGATGCGACGAGACGAAAAACGCGCTTGGTGCCGATTCATTCGCCTTTTTTTGCTGAACAAACTTCGTCCGCGGTCTCCTGTAGCCTCTGTGAGAGGTTGTACGAGGTAATTGCGGATGCGATGGGCGATCGTTGTATAGGTTTTTTTTAAGCAAGTTTGTTGCTCTGTACAGAGCAAAAAAAGTATTAAACGAGTATGATAATGGTAGGAAGATGGAAGTATGAGAAGTATGTCGTGTTGGACGAAAGCATACTCAAATTATACTCTACCAATTATTTATCGGAGTATGAAGTATGAAAGTACTGTACAATCAAATACTATGCTTCTCATACTTTCCATCTTCATACCATTATTATACTCTTTTAAGGGAGACTTCTCCTTAGGAGCTGAATTTTTCAGGTGCTCACGTTTTTTTTTTATTTTTTGGGAAACGAATAAATGTAGACTACTGCGATTTTTTGCTACTTAATACTTACGTTTTAAAGTATACAATGGAATTTTCTTTTCTTTTCAAGTTAAAAATCGTCGGCGTCCCAGATCCTCAAACACGATCATCCAAAATAAATGGCTACCAATCTCGTGACCACTGTAATTAAGCGAACAGTACTCGAATAGTTTGAAGCTTGTGACTGCAATTTAGATGAGGGATATTTCGTAAAATGATGAACATTCAGGGGAAGAGTGTGATAAAAATGGATGAAAGGTCCTCGATGGGAATTGAGAATGTGATCAAGTTTCATTATATACCATCAAGGGTTAATGTAGTCATTCGCAGGCTTTCGAAAAAATTGTTGCCTGTAGGTTCTTCATCTGATGCAGAGCTTTTAGCTGTGTCGTTCGTTTTTTGCTTTCCCGTGCATTATCAGTCTACCTGGTATCATACGAATCTCTTTCAGTAAATTATCTCGATGAAAGGGTCTGACGAAGTAAAAAAAGGGATTTATAGTGTTCTGTTACGCTTTACGCTTTTGTAATGAAAACGGTATTGAGGGAACTGCGACGAGCGGAGTTCATTCAACCCTTTTATGTAGGAGATCGGGGCTAGTTGGACCAGGTAGAAATTAGGCGAAGCCAGTTGAAAATTCGACCCGTTGAAAAGGCTTCTTATAATTTTTAACAGCTTTAAGTAAAAATGAATGCCACGAGCGACGAGTCAAACGTTCCGCCGACAACGAGTCAAACAGAAACCGCTTCTTGGGCTGAAAAATATATGTTTCAAATCGCAGCAAACTAACAACTCTTGTGAGTAGCCGCGGTTGAAACTTTTTTCATTCCAATGCCGCGTTGTTTACCTCCAATTACAACCAACCGCGTTTGCTTCATTCTATCCAGAGAAATTCCGTGCAGTATTGACTACCCGGCGGTTCGCGGCGAGTTGGATCACATCGCTCGATGCAAGCCGGGCAAAAAAAGGGACCACTAAAACGATATTAAAAACTTCACATTGCAACGCGATAATATCGCGTCCAGAGCACGTTCCACGTTTGTCACGCTTGTTAGCGCGAGACACAAAGAGTTAATATACATTTTTTCAATTATAATTTTTCGCATCGCCATAATTAATCCTCTAATTGTTCGCCAAACCGAAGAGACACCCTTGTAAAAAGATCTGCAGCATTAAATCCAGTCCCAGTCGGGCCTAAGTCGGGCCTTGAATGGGCCAACATCGTCCTGCTCAGGGCCCAATGTAACGCCACGGATTTTCCACTAGGCCACAAATCACAACCAAACGTGATTAAAAAACGTCCAAACGTGATTAAAAAATTTTTAAAATCCATCTAACGTCCCCAAGAAACGTCATCATCATCATATCTCTCTATCTCAATCCGTCCACCGAATTTTCAAATCAAAAGCGAGAAGTGCCGGTTCGCCCCATCGCCCAGTTTCCACCGGACATTACTTTTTCAGGTGCTTCGCTTCGATCCGGCTTTCGCCCGGATAATCCCGATGCTCTCGGGGGGGCGGGCGGGGGGGCGGGGGGGCGGCGAGGTCACCAACCGCCTCGACGCCTCTTCCACTGCGCGCTGTCTCCGCACTCCCGTGCAATTCCGCGCCGCAAGGTCGATGCATCAGCGAATACATGTGGACGGTATACAGAGGCGGGCGGCTCTCACGGCCGGCGATGTCGATTCTCGATCCGTCCGTCACAGAGCCTCGGCAAATGTCGACACACCGCGCGCGCGTTGTGCCAGCAGCATCGGTCGCGGCGGGGGTCCTTCTGTGCGCCGTGGTTCTCGCCACCCGTTCGTCTGTGTGTTCCTCCCCCGGCTCCACCGCTCCCACCACCAATCCTCGTCCCCGGATAGTTGTCGGTCCTCCTCGCACCCTTCCGCCTCGTCCTCTCGGCTCTCTCGGTCCTTCTCGCACCCACCTTTCGTCCTCTCGGCTCTGCCGGTCTTCCTCGCACCCTTCCGCCTCGTCCTCACGACTCTCCCGGTCCTTCTCGCACCCACCTTTCGTCCTCACGGCTCTCCCGGTCCTTCTCGCACCCACCTTTCGTCCTCTCGGCTCTCCCGATCTTCCTCGCACCCACCCTTCGTCCTATCAGCTCTCCTGGTCCTCCTCGTACTCTTCTGCCTCGTCCTCACGGCTCTCCCGGTCTTTCTCGCACCCTTCCGTCTCGTCCTCTCGGCTCTCTCGGTCCTCCTCGCACCCTTCCGCCTCGTTCTCTCGGCTCTCTCGGTCCTCCTCGCACCCTTCCGCCTCGTCCTCTCGGCTCTCTCGGTCCTCCGCGCACCCTTCCGCCTCGTCCTCTCGGCTCCCTCGGTCCTCCTCGCACTCACCCTTCGTCCCCTCGGCTCTTCCGGTCCTCCTCACACCCACCCTTCGTCCCCTCGGCTCTCACGGTCCTCCTCGCACCCTTCCGCCTCGTCCTCTCGGCTCTCCCGGTCCTCCTCGCACCCTTCTGCCTCGTCCTCTCGGCTCTCTCGGTCCTCCTCGCACCCTTCTGCCTCGTCCTCTCGGCTCTCCCCGTTCTCCTCGTTCCCACCCTTCGTCCTCTCGGCTCTCCCTGTTCTCTTCGCACCCTTCCGCCTCGTTCTCTCGGCTCTCTCGGTCCTTCTCGCACCTATCTTTTCCTCCTCTCGGCTCTCCCCGTCCTCCTCGCTCCCACCATTCGTCCTCTGTTTTCTCACGGTCCTCCTCGCTCCCACCATTCGTCCTCTGTTTTCTCCCGGTCCTCCTTGCACCCATCCTTCGCCCCCTCGGCTTTCCTGGTCTTCCTCGCACCCGTCCGCCTCGTCCACTCGGCTCTCCCAGTCCTCCTCGCAGCCATCCTTCGTCCTTCTTGCTCTCCTGGTCCTCCTCGCACCCATCCTTCGTCCTTCTTGTTCTCCTGGTCCTCCTCGCACCCTTCCGCCTCATCCCCTCGCCTCTCCCGATCCTTCTCGCACCCACCCTTCGTCCTCTCGACTCTCCCTCTCCTCCTCGCACCTTTCCGCCTCGTCCTCTCGATCCCCTCAGTCCTCCTCGCACCCACCCTTCGACCTCCCGGCTCTCCGTCCTCCCGCAGCGCCCGCGCGCGCGCTCTCATTAGGCTGTAGGTACGGACGTGCTGTGCTTTCAAAGGGAAAGAGCCGGAGATTCTCATGGGTCGCGATCGATGCGATCGCAGTGCGAATGTGCAGCAGCCTCGCTCTCTACCCGCGCTCCACAAACGCCACACGGTCACATACAGGTGTCGACCGAGCCTGCGGAGCGAAAGAAGACAGGCTCGTCGGGGGATCGATCGAAATACGGCGACATCCAGCTCTCGCCACCTGAAACCCTCCGCGCGCGCACGAATACCAATCGCGTCCGTACGTCCGTCCGTCCGTCTGTCTGTCTTGCCGCGCGCGCGCGCGCGCCTCGCATGTGCGACGCTGCGCGTCCCGCGCGCGCGGCAGATGCCAGGTGTACCGTATAGGAATACCCATCCGAATTCGTAGAATTCGCACGCGCCGAGGGACGGGGATATGCGGGCGAGCTCTGCGAACCCCGCGGTGGTGGCGACGTTCCCCGAATATTTCGCGCTCTGTAAGTGTCGAGAAAAAAAAAATAAAAAAATAAAAGTAAAAAAAAGTGTCTCGCTGGATTATCGATAAAAGCGAATGAGACTGTGTGGAGGGCGTGTAAGAAAGAAATATATGAATCGTTTTACGGCGCGGCGATGAATATCGCCCAGGCTGGATATTCGGGCACGTTAAATTTCATTGCGTTTATTTATGGGGAAAGTGGAATATGAAATTTAATTTCATTTAATTGATATCGAATTTCACGTGGTCGAGGGTAGAGGGGGGAAAGGGGGGTGGAGGGTGGATCTGTGCCGTGAGTTATTATTGTCGGTATCGTCGCGGCGAGGCGCGTCACGCATCTCCGTCGAGCTCCGGGACCGCCTGGTTCGCCAGGCTGTCGACTCCCGCAGTTCTCGACGTCGATGCGCCTCCCGCAACGGGGCGACCGAATTTACATGCCACGTCCGTTGGGCCGCGGCCAAATTGGCTGCACCTGATTTCGATCGACGTTCGCCCTGCGTTATGGTGTTTTATGCGGAGGCAGCGCTACGGGAGAATCCCGGGGAATCTTTGCACATAAGTCTCGACGTTAATGCGCCATCGAAGCCGATCAACCCGCGAAACGAACTCGCCCACTCGGACCCACTCGAACTTGGATCGTAGGATTTTACGAGCTTTGGAAGTTTTAACGACGTCGCCAAATTACAGAGCGTGGAACCAATGGAACTGCGTGAGGGAAGAACGAGACGGTGATATAACGGGACAATATTCGGAGGGTGCGGAATTTCTGGAACAGACGTTTTCTTGGCGCATCCGCGGATTTTCATTGATATACACATTTATTTCGAGGCTAATTTCGATTTTTCGGAGCTGAGACGACGACGACGGCGAGAAATTAATTTTTATTTCCAGGCGCTCGCGGTACTCGGGATTATTATGCAGTCACGTTGAAAGCCATTTCGATGCGAATTTTTTGAAAGGTCGTCCGAAGGGGATCGAAATTCGCCTCGTGCCGAAAATTTTCGTTTAGTGGCTTCGCGATTCTCGGCCCCGCAAAAACTTGGGATACGCTTGAGTCGTAAGATCGACGATTGTTATAACCTATTAACGGAATGACCTAATTATTCCGTGCGGCTTTCAGATAGCTTATAAAATTTCTTATTCCCGATTAGCACTCGGTTCGCCATCCCCGTCCCAGAAACGGGTAACACCTGGGGGTCTTCCCGGTCTTCGCTGCGAAATTCATGAATAATTGAGTTTCCACCTTTTTTTACGTTAGACGGAATTCATTTTAGCGAATGAATCGCTTACACGTACCACTGACAAAAAAAACCATCTCACAAATGAATTGAACGAAATCTCAGGTTAAAAAAATTTCACGAACGCAGGCAGATCCTATGAGTCGTTGCACACTTTTAGCATGTTGGTCTTTACATGGATAAATTATATCTGAAAGGAACACGATTAAAGTGTGTAAAAACGCGTCATACCCCACGCAAAAAAATTAATTTTTTGAGTATTAAAAGAAGTATTTTTCAGTCCAATACGACCTACTTTTTATACTTCGACGTTTCATACTACAGAAAACTATTTTAATATTTCGATTTTTGCGCAGGAATATAAAAGATAGGAGAAACAAGCCGCACTTGCAACAGGCTTGATTTTGCAGTCATACAGAGCTTGACGATCAAAATTCGCGGCGACACTTAACCCTCGGTGCAAAAATCGATTTCTTATTTTTAGTATTAAATGAAGTATTTTTCAGTCCAATACGACATACTTTTTATACTTCAACGGTTCATACTACAGAAAACTATTTTAATATTTCGATTTTTGGACAGGAGAAACAAAACACACTTGCAACACGTTTGATTTTGCAGTCATACAGAGCTTGATGATCAAAATTCGCGGCGACACTTAACCCTCGGTGCAAAAATCGATTTCCTATTTTTAGTATTACATGAAGTATTTTTCAGTCCAATACGACATACTTTTCATACTTCAACGGTTCATACTACAGAAAACAATTTAAATATTTCGATTTTTGGACGGGATATATAAAAGATAGGAGAAACAAAACACACTATAGCAACAAGCTTGATTTCGCAATCCTACAGAGTTTGATGATCAAAACCCGCGGCGACACTTAACCCTCAGTGCTCCACCATCTCCGGTATTTCCCGAAATAATGACAGAAGCTCTGTGCACACATCGATAAGCAAACGCGCAGTAAACCGTCGGTACGATGACCCTTGCTTGCTTGCGGGGTCGCCGCGACAATTATAAACCATCGCGGTGGTCCATTCCGCATCGTTTCTACGAGCGCAGGACATTTCATCGGACCGGGGCTCCCTCGTTGGCTGCCTTGGCCGCCCCGCAGACTCGCTGCCTCCACCTCGTATCCATTAGCAGGTAATGCTTTGTAAACGGGATTAGGCTACCAGTGGAAACGGACGAGCGCGCGTACCGCAGTAATTACGCGAAATGGGCGACGCGTCGGAGCGACGAGACCCCCACAGTGGGGTATACTACAATACCTATCTTCTATTCTCCCGGTGCAACACGGGCTAACACCTGCGCACGTTGCGGCTCGCGGCGATATCCAGGAACAGTCGTAGCCCGCGGAGGTGAAGCTCGGGGATGAAATCTTCCCTCGTTGCTTCTGGAAAACGGCTCGCAGGGTCCTACATGTGGAGGAGACGCGACCGTCACGCTATTCCCATAACTCTTCAATCTGGGTTAAGTGCAAATGACGTTCGCGAATTTAATCGCGGGTGCGGCTCAGCCGCACCGAGATCTCCGACTGGGTTGACTGGATGAATGCGGCAAGCGGGGATGAACGAAAGGGATGAATGCGGCAGCCACCCTTCACCCGTGTAGGGCGACTATTTCGACGCGCGGGGGAAGCGCGCAGACGTGTCAGCATCTCCGATCACGTTTCGCCTTGATCGACACTCCGGAGATTCCACTTGGTTTTCTTTCCTGAACACACACGCGTCGTATGACGCGAGGAGGAGGAGGAGAAAAAAAGAAAGAAAAAAAAAATAGAAGCGAAAACGTATAAAAGGGTTCGTTTTCGCAATCGCGATGTACTCCGGTAAGCCCGTCACGCGTCGTCAGAATTCGTGAAGAAGAAATCATCGCGCCCAGCCATCGGCAATATTTACGCGTAGATTGCGAAACGATGGCGCGCGGCCGCCGATCGATGAGCGAGATTCGCGGGAGATATGGAAGCGAAGATAACGAGGAAAGAGCTCCGCGCGAGTGAGAAATACTGTATCGTCGAGATTGAGATCCCTCGGGTGCGGAGAGCCGCCACGGGGGGTGTGTGTGTGGTGTACGTGGTGAACACGGACGATCCGCGTGTGCGAGAGGCCGAGAGAAAAGGTAAATCGTAACCGCAAACCCCCGACAACCGACGATTTCGCCTCTTTGCCCGATTGATTTGCGATTCGCGCATCTCTGGAGGACTAGGCGCGCAAAATAGATGACGTGCTCGTACAATGGTACTGGAATACGCGGTACTCCGGGGTAAATGAGGTATTATTCGAATTCTGACTCCATCGTTTGCTACCGTCTTTCGCGTTGCGTTTCTTTTCACCGCGAGATACACGTGGAAATCTTTTTATATTGCTTGCTGCCCTTCACTGTCATGGATAATTCTGGAATGTTTCGGAAATTGGGCGAGAAATGGTAAATCATCACTCATTCCCTTCAACCCTTCAACCGACAATTCTGTCTCTCTGTGGATTGATATGTGAAATGTGCATATGTGCAGAAATAGACGTGGATAATCATTTATGCTGCCATAAGAATAGATAGATAGATAGATAGAGGAGAGTTTGTTTCTTACCCTGATGCAAAAGCCCCCTAAAAGTATACCGTGCAGAATAGTACAATAGTACAAAAAAAATACAAACCGGCATATAATTCCATGGCGCAAATACAAAAGTCACTTAAAGTACAGGTAATACTGAAACATGCAGCACTCACGGATTAATTAGGCGTTATTCGAACTTCATCAAACACGTTCCGAGCGTCAAACTTTTTCGTCGTTACATTCCTCGCAACAAGGAATGGTAATACGCTGCCGATTTCCGTCGTGCGTTCTCTTTTTTTACAGCAAAACGCATAAAAATATTTTTCAGTTTGCCGGCTGCCCTTCACTGTCATGGATAATTCTGGAATGTTTGAAAAATTGGGCGAGAAAATGTAAATCATCACTCAATCCCTTCAACCTTTCAACCCTTCAACCGACAATTCTGTCTCTCTGTGGACTGATATGTGATTTGTGCATTTGTGGAGAAATAGACGTGGATAATAATTTACGCCGTCATAATAATAGATAGACAGATAGATAGATAGAGGCGAGTTTATTTCTTGCCCCGTTGCAAAAGCCCCCCTAAAAGCACCGTGCAGAATACAAAGTACAAACCAGCATACAATGTCATGACGCAAATGCAAAAAAGGCTTAAAGTACAGGTAATACTGAAACATGCAGCACTCACGGATAAATTAGGCGTTATTCGAACCTCGTCAAACACGTTCCGAACGTCAAACTTTTTCGTCGTTAGATTCCTCGCAACAAGGAATAGTAATACGCTGCCGATTTCCGTCGTGCGTTCCTCTTTTTTACTGCGAAACACATAAAAATCTTTTTCCATTTGCCGGCTGCCCCGCCCTGTCGGGGCCAATTCTTAAATGCTTGGCCGCGCTGCTCAGGGTTGGCAAGGGACCGCGTAAACTTTCCACGTGTAACACGAAGGAGCGTTGTACTTCAGGGTAGACGGCCTATGTAGCCCGGTCGCGGGCGCAATAAACGGAAAACTCCAACGACCTGGAAACTACCGCGAGTTTGGTGAGGGCATTTTGATAATTGAATACAACCGGAGCGTAATGAATGTAATTAATTAGGGCGATAGCAGTGTACGCTGGCAGTGCTAATTACATTAACGGGTATCAAGGAGTACCATCCATATATATAAATTCAGGTACGTACGGCAGTTCACGAAAATGTTCAACCGAACTTCCGCGAAGAACACGAGGCGCAGTGAAGCCTTTGTAACGCTGCGAACACTCGCTCCTTGGCAAGTAATAAACTTATTACTTTATTCGCAATACCGCACTCATCGCACTTCCGCTTCCTCTGTGTTTTGCGAACGACAGACAATCAGCGATGCTCATTTTCGCAGAACCATTTCAATAGCACAACACAATTTGCTATTGAAATGCGAACGTTTTGCTCGTGCCATATTCCCTGGCTAATAATTAGAGACAATTGGATTTCACTCCGGCCATCAAGTATTCAATTATAGATTCGCGTTTCAATGTCATGATGATATCAGATCGTTACAACAGAAACTGATGACAAAAAATATGACACAAAAGTGTCATTGATTTCGGATTGATACATCGAGTTTGGTCGATTGGAATAATCTGTGTATTAATAAAATAATTCAGCTTTGACTCCCCTACGTATTGAACTTAACATTCCTAGCCTACTTCAACTCTTTCGATTCTTCCAGCTTCAATGCTTCAATGCATCGCGTTTGGTTGATTGGAATAATCTGTGTACTAACAAAGTAATTCAGCTTTGACTTCCCTACGTGTTGAACTTAACATTCCTAGCCTACTTCAATTCTTTCGATTCTTCCAGCTTAAATGCTTCAATGCATCGAGTTTGGTTGATTGGAATAATCTGTGTATTAACAAAGTAATTCAGCTTTGACTTCCCTACGTCAAACTTACCATTCCTAGCCTACTTCAACTCTTTCGACTCTTCCAGCTTCAATGCTTTTTATCGTTGCAAGAATACGTGTTAACGAGACCCATTCAGAGCTGTCAGAAAAGAGGCGCGTCGAGCTGCAGAAATCGCGTCATCGTTCCTCGCGTCTAAACCATGAGTGACGCATTATCCGCTACTTTCTCGGAGCTTCGAGCATCGTGGTGTTGCGGCTGCGCTACAACGCGCGCACACCAGCTATTACACCAGCGAGCGGCAGCGACCGACCCACAATTTTCTCTTCAAGACCTTCGCTCCCTTTATTCCTGGCTGCGAGCGCCTTCGCGGTTCTTTGCCCCACGTTCAGCGCCCAACATGTCTGACGAAATCATGCCCTTCCGAACCTTCTTCTCGTCAGCATGTGAATTCAGAAAATGCGGCCACATTGCGGTTGCAGCGGGAGATGCGCAATCTTCCTCGTGTATCTTCGTGGATCCGCGTGTGCGGTGAGCCAACTATTGGAAGCCCACAGCTCCCGTAAAACCTGGCAAAAATCTGGGCTGATTTTGAAGCGCAACACTCACCAATAGCTGCCGTCTCGGATTGGCCGTCCAGGATGCGGAGCTTTGACGTTCTATCTCAGCAATTCCGTAGCCCTCAGCGGTAAGTAGCCTTTCATCTTCCTCTTTGTATCCCTATATACTTTCTTCCAGGCATCGCTGATCAACGGACACGAGACGTGGGCACCACGCGATCTTATGTCAAGAGTTCGCTACTTAAATCCAAGCGACAACAGATCATCGCAAGCTAAATCTTAATCCGTGAGAAATTTTTGCAGCCCAGAAGCCATTGGATGTTCATTGAAAAAGCACATTGTCTACATCCACCTGCAAAGCCAGAATGTTCATTGAAAAAGCACATTGTCAATATCCACCTATAAAGCCAGAATGTTCATTGAAAAAGCACATTGTCTATATCCACCAACAAAGCCTGGATGTTCATTGAAAAAGCACATTGTCTACATCTACCTACAAAGCCAGGATGTTAATTGAAAAAGCACATAGTCTATATCCACCTACAAAGTCAGGATGTTCATTGAAAAAGCACATTGCCTATATCCACCTACAAAGCCAGGATATTAATTGAAAAAGCACATCGTCTATATCCACCTACAAAGCCATGATGTTCATTGAAAAAGCACATAGTCTATATCCACCTACAAATCCAGGATATGTTCATTGAAAAAGCACATCGTCTATATCCACCTACAAAGTCAGGATGTTCATTGAAAAGCACATTGTCTATATCCACCTACAAAGTCAGGATGTTCACTGAAAAAGCACATAGTCTACATCCACCGACAAAGCCAGAATGTTCATTGAAAAGCACATAGTCTACATCCACCTACAAAGCCGGGATGTTCATTGAAAAAGCACATTGTCTATATCCACCTACAAAGTCAGGATGTTCATTGAAAAAGCAAATAGTCTACATCCACCTATGAAGTCAGGATGTTCGTTGAAAAAACACATAGTCTATATCCACCTACAAAACCAGGATATGTTCATTGAAAAAGCACATCGTTTATATCCACCTACAAAGCCAGGATGTTAATTGAAAGAGCACATCGTCTATATCCACCTACAAAGCCCGGATGTTAATTAAAAAAGCACATCGTCTATATCCACCTACAAAGCCCGGATGTTAATTAAAAAAGCACATCGTCTATATCCACCTACAAAGCCAAAATGTTCATTGAAAAAGCACATTGTCTATATCCACCTACAAAACCACGATGTTCATTGAAAAAGCACCTAGTCTATATTCACCAACAAAGCCAGGAACACCGAAATTAGTAGCCAGATGCGGAGCGACCGCGCGTGTGAGTAGCATTCTGGCAATTCCGGGGAGACCGTGAATGCGAAACATCGTGAACGCTTTTCTCCCGCGTCTGGTATACGACTCAGCACCCCCAGAAACCTTCTGGCAGAAGTTGCCGCTCGCTGATCTCTGCGCCAGACAGTTCAGCCAGTTCTCACCGTTGCGTACTCGGTATAAGCGTCGTCACCTGCTGGTACACGCCCCGTTGACTTCGGTGCGGCGTATACGTAGCACGGCAACAGCAGCGGGGTCAGATTAGCGGAGGAGAGCGCGAAATAACCGCAAGCTGTAGGGTGCGCCGTAGTTTCCGTTGTTGTCCCCGTCGTTCGCCGTCAACCTTCCCGGGCTGCGTCGCCTCGCTCCGCCTCTGTTTCAACGTGGTGTATCCACGTTCATCCACACCGCAGATGAATGGTCGAAATCGATCGGGTTCACCGCAGGCAAAAGCTGGACCGGTCATCGCTTTCTCTCGCATCGAGCAAAAGGCACTGTGTCATCCTGGAGCTTTAAGTCCGATACCAAGATCAATTGGTTCTGGGGTTGAAGTCATCGGTCAGGATTCAATATGTGGCAGGCCTGACCTACAACCGTAGAGAAAGACGACATCGACCACGGGAAACACGTAAATGACACCGTCTAGCGCAGCCATCAAAGTGCATGAACTGAGTACGTAGGAGAAACCGGGGTAACACGGGCCTCTGGGGTAAAATGGGCCCCCTTTTTTATCATCGAAAAAAAAATTAGGGTAAAATGGGACCCCGTCTCCGTCATAAGTCTTGAGGCTTCTTTCTTCGTCAAAACCTTTTTTCTCGCCGTCCTCCGTGCTTTTTTTTATTCGCGGGCTTCTTCGGCAACAGTTCTTTTTTCTCCATCAATTCTTGCCTGTACAACGAATCCGTCACGACTGAAATAAGCTTTTGTGTCACATTTTAGTAAAAGACCCAAATAATCAACACTCATGCCGATCGATAGCGTTTTGTGTACTAACTCATATTTGTGCCAGATTCTGAGTTAATGATTGTGCCGGATTCAAAATTAATTATTGATATCGAATTTTTGAGTGAAAAGCAATAAAAAAACACTGCGTTTTGTCATAGAGCCATTTTCTGCTTAGAGAGCTCGTTTTACCCCGGTTTTCCCTATATGGTGATCAATTTCCATGGCTTTAGTGTTATGCATCCTTCTCAATGCGCAGTGATGGCAAAAGCCTACAAGAACCCTGCAGTCATGCTGAGAAGCTATGGATGCATATCAACTGCTGTGAATAACACAAGAAGGACTTGGCGTCTTTTGGCGGTTTTCATGCAACGACGTTCTCGTGTCCCAACGACAATCAATTCCCGGCTCAGTTTCAGTTTGAGACGCTGAGGTTCCGTTGCTGCTGCGATAACCGAGTGATACGAAACCGGCGTACGTGCGGCGATGGTCGGGTATCTGCAAGTTTCCGAAACTCGGGCGAGTACCTTGACCAAGTCGGGTAAATCCACAGAATCAAGAGACAAAACCGAGTTTTGTCATAGAGCCATTTTCTGTTTAGGGAGCCCGTTTTACCCCGGTTTTCCCTATATGGTGATCAATTTCCATGGCTTTAGTGTTATGCATCCTTCTCAATGCGCTGTGATGACAAAAGCCTACAAGAACCCTGCAGTCATGCTAAGAAGCTATGGATGCATATCAACTGCTGTGAATAACACAAGAAGGACTTGGCGTCTTTTTGCGGTTTTCATGCAACGACGTTCTCGTGTCCCAACGACAATCAATTCCCGGCTCAGTTTCAGTTTGAGACGCTGGGGTTCCGTTGCTGCTGCGATCACCGAGTGATACGAAACCGGCGTACGTGCGGCGATGGTCGGGTATCTGCAAGTTTCCAAAGCTCGGGCGAGTACCTTGACCAAGTCGGGTAAATCCACAGAATCAAGAGACAAAACCGAGTTTTGTCATAGAGCCATTTTCTGTTTAGGGAGCCCGTTTTACCCCGGTTTTCCCTATATGGTGATCAATTTCCATGGCTTTAGTGTTATGCATCCTTCTCAATGCGCTGTGATGGCAAAAGCCTACAAGAACCCTGCAGTCATGCTACGAAGCTATGGATGTATATCAACTGCTGTGAATAACACAAGAAGGACTTGGCGTCTTTTTGCGGTTTTCATGCAACGACGTTCTCGTGTCCCAACGACAATCAATTCCCGGCTCAGTTTCAGTTTGAGACGCTGAGGTTCCGTTGCTGCTGCGATCACCGAGTGATACGAAACCGGCGTACGTGCGGCGATGGTCGGGTATCTGCAAGTTTCCAAAGCTCGGGCGAGTACCTTGACCAAGTCGGGTAAATCCACAGAATCAAGAGACAAAACCGAGATATCTACGAGCGAGGGTGAAAGCGAGGGAGGAGACACAGTGTCTTGAGGTAAGTTCGCTTAGTCTCATGGTGTACGCGGAGAATGAGCTCGGGAAGATCCGGGCTCGGTGCGCGAAACTCGTCGTCGCTTGGCCAACAAGCGATAACCGTAACCCGAGCACAAACTCCCCGGCGCCGGGGCCCCACGAGTGCGGCTGGCTTCCGTCGTAATTTCGAGAGGAACGGACAATGTAACCGAGCGAGTTGAAGCTCGTTGCCTGTGGAAACTCCCAGGGTATTAGTATTAGTAAGAATGCTTTATGCGCAAGCCGGACCAGCGATGAAACGACTAATCGAAAGCGAAGTTTGCGCAAACCAATTTGCGATATTGTCGCTCCACTGTTCCATTTCGCTGCACCGGACCCCCCCGGCAAAAACAGATGTTACGCTATAAACAGTTGAGGTAAACATCGAAAGCGTCGGAAACTCGTAGATCTGATGGGATAGATTAAAATCGATGCCAAAAGGAACTTCTGTAAAATTGAACACCTGAAAAAAAACCCTCGTAAATGTCAAGTACTGTGAAATAAAACAGTTATTAAGGTTGCTTTCGAACTAAAGATGAAAATCCAGGTTTGATGGATAAAAAAAAAGTCATCTCAACTTTAGGGAAGTGTCGAAATTTTGAAAAAAGTGGGAAATTGGCAAAAACAGATGTTACGCTATAAACAGTTGAGGTAAACATCGAAAGCGTCGGAAACTCGTTGATCTAATGGGATAGATTAAAATCGATGCCAAAAGGAACTTCTGTCAAATTGAACATCTGAAAAAAAAAACCCTCGTAAATTTTAAGTCCTGTGAAATTAAACAGTCATTAAGTTTTCTTTCGAACTAAAGAAGAAAATCCAGGTTTGATGGATCCAAAAAAAGTCATCGTAATTTTAGTGAAGTGTCGAAATTTCGAAAAAAACGTGCGAAATCGTTTTTCGACTTTTTCTCGTCGAATTTTCCATTTTGCTAAAAGGCACTTTTGTAAAATTGAACACCTAAAAGAAAACCCTCGTAAATTTCAAGTCCTGTGAAATTAAACAGACGAAAAACTGAATTGGAACAAAATGAAAATCCTGGAATTGTGAAATTCTGTAAAGGTGATCGTAATACAAAAACCATGTAAAACCGAACACCCATTAAACTGAAATTCGTCGGTTCAATATACGCATCTTCGCTGGAAACACGGAAGAAAAAAAAATGTTGCGTTAAAATATGCAGTTTGGAACAAACGCGCCTCTCATTGCACGATTTTGACGATGATTCCCGTTGTTTGACAGCTCGAAAAAAACGCGTTTCGCGACGACATACATATATGCTTTTCGGCTGTACGGCTGGATAGCAACGCGTGATGCGGACAACACACAACACGCGCGCGGTAAAATCGCGAGAAGTGACGTTGAGTTGGCGTATTCCGGGCCTCAGTGTTGGCAATCGACCAGAGGCATCACAAACAGCGGACAGAGCGGAGCGCGGCTAGTGTAAATAAAAAAATGGAAATATGAGAGGTTCCGTACTTCGATCACGTTTCGCGCTATAAATCTGCCTAGCCGCACGCGCGCGAACCGACGGCAGCGAGAGAAAAAAGTGGAATGAGCCGCACACAGTCCGGCACATTCCTGCTTCAAATCCCCGTGTTTATATCGCAGAGCTGGATGACGATATATAGATCGTGGCTCGCTCGATCTGTACACCCGCCGCGTCATCATTCGTTCTGTCTCTTGTCTCTTGTTTCTTGTTAGTGACACATAAAATCCGATTTCGCGAATCTTAAGTGCATCATATACAAAAACATACACGACGACTAAAACATTTTTTTCCTTGTCTGTGAATATACAGACCAAAAATTGTATTAAAAGTTGTATTAAAAATGGTATTAAAAATTGTATAAAAAATTGTATTAAAAATGGTATTAAAAATTGTATTAAAAGTTGTATTAAAAATTGTATTAAAAATTGTATTAAAAATTGTATTAAAAATTGTATTAAAAATTGTATTAAAAATTGTATTAAAATTGTATTGAAAATTGTATTAAAAATTGTATTAAATATTGTATTAAAAATTGTATTAAAAATTGTATTAAAAATTGTATTAAAAATTGTATTAAAAATTGTATTAAAAATTGTATTAAAAATTGTATTAAAAATTGTATTAAAAATTGTATTAAAAATTGTATTAAAAATTGTATTAAAAATTGTATTAAAAATTGTATTAAAAATTGTATTAAAAATTGTATTAAAAATTGTATTAAAAATTGTATTAAAAATTGTATTAAAAATTGTATTAAAAATTGTATTAAAAATTGTATTAAAAATTGTATTAAAAATTGTATTAAAAATTGTATTAAAAATTGTATTGAAAATTGTATTAAATGTTGTATTAAAAATTGTATTAAATATTGTATTAAAAATTGTATTAAAAATTGCATTGTAAGACGGAAAAAAGATAGATAATAGGGACACTTGGGGGTAAATTTGAAGCTCAGAAATGAAATCAGAGTCATTTATAAGCCTGCAATGTTTTCGATAAATAATTTATACAGGCGTCGATACACACAGCATTCGAGAACGAGGGGTCGAAACACAATCGAATCAAACCCGCGGGGCTCGTTGGAATCGACAGCGCCATCAGCTGTCAGCCTGACATCACCAGGCGGCTCTCAGCCGGCGGTATTCAAGGATTCCGAAAATATTTTGCAATCCGCGACAGTGAAAGAGAAACGGAAGTGATAGAATCCCGCGCGTTCCACAGCATTTGTCCACCGCCGCGTTCGCTCGCAGGATTTTATTTATTTTTTATTGGACCCGATAATCCTTTCAGTGTGCGAAGCTACGTTGCCGCGATGATTGTAAACAAAACGCGATACCGAGGAATCGGGAAATTTTTATTAAAATAGCAGGCAATAAAACACGGGACGGAGCGAAAACTTACCGAGTGCTCCGGTGTGGTGGATGCAAAGTGAAAGGGATGCGAAACAATGTCGACGCTTCGGATCTTCTCCGGCAGCTTTGATGTATAGTCTACCCCCTTGTACGATACACGTACACCTTTACGGCTAAGTTATAGCCAGTTCTGTGAGTGTGGAAGAGGAAGTGGGAGTGACTCGACAAGGGTTGACGGGAGTTCCGAAGTCGTCCGTGTTCTAGCAGCTACGTACCCGGGCGATACGCGAGAAGGGATGTAGAGCGATACGCTCGGTTGTACCGACGCGAGATAATCTTGGTCTGTCGGGAAGGCGGACGGGCTGTCTCGCACCCTTTCTCGCACACTCCCTCGCCGTACTCGTAAACTCGAGATACTCCCGACGCTGGAAACACGAGAGAATTGACAGGAGCTCGTGGCACGGACATCCGTAAGGCGAGCCGGACGGTCCGCAACAAGGTCGAAAGGGTGTCCGATCTGCGACACGCTGTTTACACTCCCCTCGCCCCCGACACCTACACCTTCGGCCTAAGCCTTCCGACACTTGTCGAGGCTCCTGTTACACCGCGAAAATCTTTAACCTCGACTTACAGATTTGCGGTTTTTAAACGGAGAAAAATCTTTAACCTCGACGACTATCTTTAACCTCGACTTACAGATTTGGGGTTTATAAACGGAGAAATAATAAGCGCGAAATTTCTACATCGGATAGGGTTTTTTAGATGTTACGAAATCGAGAAAAAATCTAAAAATGCATGGGGTACGTTTTTCGCGAATTTTTTTTCGGTTTTGTAAAGTTTGAGGTCCCTATCAGATAAGACATTTCTTGCTGACTCCGAAAAGCACCGTTGTTTGCCCGAAAAATAAATAATTCGACGAGAAAAACGCGAAAAATGATTTTTCAATTTTTTCGAAATTTCGTCACTTGAGAAAATTTGGGTTTACTTCTTTTTTGATTGATCGAATCTGGATTTTTTTTCCACCTTGCGGCATTCTCTTTGTTACAGAGTTCTCCCTCGAACGAAGAAAATCCAGGTTCGATCGCCCCAAAAAAAGTAACCTCGATTTCAGTAAACCAATTATTCATCGTACAAATAATTCCTACAACCATCCCAAAAAAAAACTACGATCCCGTTTACCATTGCGTACCGCCGCTCACACACAATTCCCAATTACGAACACAAACGCGTCCGGCATTATGTTCCGGCAGGCGTACGATAAACCTCCCTCATTACCCCTAATGACGCGGAATTGCTCACAGCACTCCAGCCTCGGCGGCCCCAGCCAACAATACTTGTCCAGGGTTAAAAAGAAGGCCAAAAAAAAACGAAGCAATCTCCTCTCGTCTTGCACTTTCGCGCGCTCCAGGGTGGTTTTAACCACCCTGGTGTTGTAGATCGTATCAGAGCGCGTTTTGTGACACGTTCAACATACACGACACGTGTTGGGAGCTTCAACTCTTTCTCGTACACGTTTAACAGCGTTTTTTCTTCTCCCCCGTCCGCCGGTGAGTCGCACCGACTGTATGCGCGATACATATTTAAGGTAGTACGAGTGGTACAGTCCAGCCAAACGTGCGTTTCAGACAATATTTCGAACACTTCTCAATGGGGTAAAAATCGGAAAAAAGTCAAGCGCGTTGAAGGTACCGAAAAGATTTATTTTGCATAATAATAATTCCAAAATGTTATTAACAAATAAATGTAAAAATGAATTGTTCAACAATTTCCCCGGTAACCGAACTTCTTTTTCCGATGAAAATTATTCATTCATTTTTCCGAATACGTATGCATTTTTTCGGAATTTTGTCTAATTTTTCTAAATTGCGTTTTTTCAAGAAAAATAAGGGGCGAAAACCGTATTTAAAAAAATTTAGACAAAATTCTGAAAAAAATGCATACGTATTCAGAAGAGTTAATGAATCATTTTCATTAGAAACAAAAGTTGGGTTGCCGGGTAAATTGTTGAACAATTCATTTTTTCATTAATTTGTTAATAACATTTTTAAATAATTATTCTGCAAAATAAATCTTTTCAGCACCTTCAACGTGCTTGATTTTTTTCAGATTTTTATCCCATCGAGAAGTGTTCGAAAAATTCTTTGAAACTCACGTTTGGCGGGACTGTACCGCTCGTACTACCTTAATATCGCGTTGCACCTCGGAGAAAGCGCGTCTGCCGCGCGTTGGTGCACAGAAACCGGGAACACACAGCGCGTTGATCGGATCGCGCGTCGCTCGTGTTGCCAAAGCCCGACGAGCGCTCGACTGTCTCGCTGCGAAATGACGCGCGAAGCTGTTTTATTCACGCGGCCGGCGCCGGTGAGAAAAGCGTGAATAATTGCTCGGAACAGAATCGACGAGTTAGGGACGACGTTGCTCATCGCGTCGGACGGAGCAAAACCGACAACACCGTTCGGAATGCGCTTCGAGTGCGGGGCAGCCCGGGCATCGAAAGAGCCGTCACGATCTCCTCCACCCTTCACCAGGTTTACTTTTTGCTTCGTCTCGCGTTCCACCCCCGACTCTTTTCCACTTAACACGGGCGAATCGCTCCTCTCGCCTCGCAAAAGTTCGAACCGGGTCGCCGCACCGCGGGGCGGCTCGCGCGCTGCACCCCCGCCGCATTGAAAGCTCGAGTATCCCCCGAGTCGCTTTGCATTTCGTTTGTTATTCAGAAACAGTCGAGCGAGAGCCGAGACTTCGGTTGTCCTCGCGATGTATCTACAATTCGCTGTATATCGGCGCCTCTGTTTTTTTTTTATAAAATGATATATATCCGCCAAAAGTTCTATATCCGCTGTATATATATTTTATATCTACACCGGATATATTTTAATGAGATATATCTGAGATATATAAAAAACATATAAATAAATAAAAATATATTTATAAAATATAAATAATAATATATATTTTTTAATATAAATAGATAAAAATAGATTTATTATATATTTTTCCGCCAAAAGTTGTATCCCTCTCATATATTTTCAAATATACTTTATATCCATGGGGGTTTCCTCGTCTTTACCGCAGAAGTATAGAACACCACAGCGTCCTCCCCACGCGGCCCGCGAGATGTTTTATTAATGAAAATGAGGGAGTTTCTTGCGGCTTTTCTTTCCTCGGCCCCGGGAGAAAGTTCTTCACGCCCGGCTCGTCCGAGGACGCGGGGACGATATACAGAGGACAGGGAGGAACGTAGGATACAGCGAGAGCAAACGACCACCTCATTTTCTCCTCGTTCCTCATTCGTTCCACTTATTACGGCTATGCACCCCGTTTCCGTGGCGGCTCGCGCGAGGCCGAAGAAGAAGCCCGTCCTGCGAGTCCCGTAGCAGCCGCCTCGCAAAACGATATACCATATTACATAGCTAGTCCTCCGTCTCGGTCTCCGTCTGGCGAACGTTTCGCCGCTCCGCGAAAACGTCTGATATTATTTCCGTTATTCGCCCGCGCCTCCTCGTTCCGCGGCCTCGCGCCATTTCACTCGCAACTCGCTCGCGCGACGAGTATTTAATGTCTCACGTCCGTATTGAAATTCCGAATTGATTCGGTGCGCTCAGCCGCGTCCGTGGATAATAAATGCCGCGTGGTGGGCGACGCGAATTCTCACGCGCAAATTATCAGCTCGTGCGTTTGAACGCAGATGATATTGTAGTGCCGTATTTACTCTCGTATTCCGCGTCGTTTTGTTAAAATTTTGTTTAAATAATGTTAAATTTTGTTTAATAGTGTAATAGTGCACTTTTGTTTAAATTGTGACAATACGTAAAAAAAGGCTTGGTTAGGACTACCAAAAATTTGGTTTCAAATATTACCAAGAAAACTTGATAGGCACAGCCAAGTTATTCGTGAACATAACCAAGGATTTGGTGGGACTTCCAAGTATTTAGTACGCCTGATCAATAACTTCATTGCGACTACTAAATTTCTCTTGGTAGCATTTTTAACCAAGATGTTTGTAAGCCTAACCAAGCTTTTTTCTCAGTAAACATTGCGTTATCTGCTAGGCAATCAATTTTTTTTTGCTCGACTAACATATTTTTTGTTAGTCAAACAAATTTTTTGGTGGACAAACAAACTTTTTGTTAGACAAACAAATTTTTTTGTTAGACAAACAATTTTTTTTACTAGTACAACAAAATCGTTTGCTAGGTTACCAGATAACTTAATGTTGTCACTATTTTAACAAAATATATCTGGCGTAGCAAAATCATTCTCTCCGTGTTATCAACTTTTATATCCAGGCGCTGAAAATTTCTCAATCGCCGAGAATCTCGCGTCCTCGCGAATCTCGAATTAAGCGCGGAAAAAATGTGTAGCGCGGGTCGCGCGAAGGGCGCGGACGCGGACGCGGGGCTTAAGTGGAAAAGCGTGGGATCTTCTAAAAGGGATTTAATATCCTTCGAGGCTTCTCCGCGGCTCCTTAACTATCGCGGGAAAAACGGAGGAGCGCGCGATCCGAGCGAAGCAGCAGCTCGGACTGCAGCGGAAGCGACGCACGTACGAGGCGCAAAAACGTGCAGCGAAACGCGAGCGAAACGCACGCTTTTCTTTGCACACATATCCCGTGTGTGTGTGCGATGCAGGATTCGCGCTTAACGCCGCGAGGCAACGAGAATGCGACACAACCTCGACGCTCTCAGGATCCGCAGTCGCAGCTTCCGGTTTACCGACGGGGCTGAGCGGGGTCAGCATGACTCCCAATGTCATGCCGACCCCGTGACCTCGGTTTTCACCGTCTCTCATCCCGTGACCCGTTGTCGACGCGCTACGAGGGATACAAGAGGGTCAAGCGAGGAGGGACGACGAGACGACAATGCGGGAGAGCGAGTGTTGCGCGGCTTCAAAATGGCGTTAAAGATCCGTGGGTATACGTGGAATGGGTGCGGTAGTATAACGCGTTTACGAGGGTGGTTCGAGCTCCTCCCGAGCACGGAACACGTATTCGGAGGGGGGGGTGGAGATGACCGGCGTCGACGATATCCTCTGTATTCGATTAGAGTCTCGGGAGCGACAGGAGAAAGACGCTCGATGGGTTATAACGGTCACGTTCATCGCTAAATTTCTGCACTGGGAGAGAAATCTAGTATTGGCTACTATAGAGTGACGACCATAAAGTGGCAATTATTTTTTATGGGTACAGCAACTATTTTTTTCTGGTTATGGCAACTATGACGCGGTTATCGTAACTATTAAGGAATTGTCGCGTACTATAAAAATTATGGCATGAACGAAAATTTGATAGTTGTCACTTTATAGTTACCGGAACTTATACGATTTCTCTGAGTACACACGGAGAAAATAAAAGAGTTAGGCGTACTCAAAAAGTGGTTGCACTGACTCACTCTTCGTCAGTCCATATAACCACTCGTTTGTGAGTTACGACGACCACTTGTGAGTTGTCTCAACTCACAAAATAATGGTTATCGACACGATGCGAATCGTTGTATAGCAACTTATTTTTAGCTAACTCATAAAAGAGGAGTTCCAACTAACCTTTTTTTCTCCGTGCAGGAGTTACGGCGGTATAGAGAATTCGCTCCGTGTCTTGGAGGTACTGCGAGTCACTTGTAAAACGCGAAAATGGAATTGCGGCGAATTTGCCACGTGACGCGGATTTGTGATGAAAATTCGAAAAAAAAAATTCGCGAAAAACGTAGCTCTTGCAAAAACAAAATTCGATTTCATAAAATCCGAAAACTCTATCCGATGGGATATTTCTCGTTGATTCAGAAAATTAGCGTTGTTTGCCCGAAAACCCGAAAATTCGACGAGAAAAACACGAAAAACGATTTTTTTTTGCGCAAACATAATAATATTAGTGTTTAGGCATTTTTATCTCGTTACAATTTCAAAGAAAAATTTAGAAGTGACACCCATTCAGAAGACACTTTTATGCGTTATATCAGCGTTCCATTTCATTAGATAGCTAATTAAAAGCACCTCCGAGATTCCCCAGACATTCAACATTGACACAACAACTCGGTAGTTCCACATGCTAATACGCATTAAGCACACGATGCATTGTGACAAAAACACGAGGATACGTTACACAGGACTGCACGCGCGGCTACGAGAGACGGGGCTTCTGCAAGTAACCACGTGGTTGGCTCTACCAGCGCCAGTAAAGGAAGGTACGCGGGCGACTGCAGCGTACATAAATGCACGGTCGAGGGAACAAACCAGCAGGTCGGTGGGCAGCAGGCGGCTGGATGCAGTTTGCACAAATGGCAGACGCAGGCCGCTTGTCCCACGGAAATGGAGCTTCCATCCTCTCTTCCTTCGTCCGTCTCGCTTTCGCGTCGCAGTTCTCTACTTCTCTCTGTCGGCCTCCCTGGTTTACCCGCGCTATGTTCCACCAGTGGATGAACGGCATCCATATACAGTGACGGATATAACTGGCTGCATCGCGGTGTTACCATTTTATCGTAACCGCCGTCAAGTGACCCGACCTTCGGCTTTCTTATCCCCGTGTCGTCCACTTCAGACTGCGTTGCATGGAAATGCGCCAATTGTTACCGGGCACGGAAAAAAAAATTAGTTGACACAACGACACTCAGAGAAAAATATAGTAGAATAGTTAGTCGAACTATACTGATATAATTCGCAGGAGGAACGATCATATCGATTGGTACTTGACACTATGTATTTGATTAATTCAGCTATTGTTACGTTTACAGCTATTATTTTTTCTCGTTGTCGTAACTATAAAATATAAATGTTCCCCATGGGAATTATACTGTATAGTAAAAATATAGTATTGTTATTTCAACCATATGTTTTTCTCTCCGTACAAGAGATTTGTTGGCGCAACCAATGGATTATTCTAATTCCCTTACAACTCGGATTAATTGTGACAACCCAAAAGGAATTGGTTGCACGAACAAAGTTTCGTTGGTAGATGCCCTGTTAGTTGCGGCAACCAAACGAATGGTTGATACTATTCGAGTAGGCAGGAGCACAAGTTCTGGTTACTTGTCCATACGAACCGTGTCATTGCTTTTCGAAATAGAATTGTACTACTTGTTCTGTCCTTATGACAAATTAACGCGAATCGCTTCACGAACGGCACAATTAAAGCTTTAATAATATCGTCTTTAGGTTATGTACAGATGCGACTCGCGCCTTGAGCGGCGCAATCGTAACTTTAATAATATCGTTTTTAGGTTATGTAGAACAAATCGTGAATAGTTACCACAACTATTCGAAGTGCTTTCGGCAATAAATGTGTAAGTTGCTGCAACTAATCGCAAAAAACTGAGGTACAGCAATGTGAATAATTAGTTGGCACAACCAAACTTTTTTTTCCGTGGGGTCAGTATTATTTTTACCCCTGCTTAGTAATTCCCATTGACACTGATAGAAACCGATGAAATGGTTAAAATTCCGATTGAAAAATAATCAGTACAAACAGGTTTCAATCGGATTTTTGTCCATCTCATTGGTTCTAATTGGATCTTTTAACCAGGGACCCACTAATATCTAGTGGTTTCGAATTATATCAAATCACGGCTCGTCAACTTCTTGATCCTCTGACTGTGAATATATCGCACATTCACTTGAGCCTCGATTCTCGTTGCCGTGCAAATTCGGTTCAACGTTTCGTTTCAGCTCCTCCTAGCTCGTGCCGCATGTGGCCATTGTAGTCAACGGTTCACGAGCGTTTTTTATTCTCATCCCATTCACTTGAAAGCCGCACACAGAGCACGTGTACGCTGCTCACGTCCTGTTGTGCGCAATCAAATGTTTGCGTATAATTTTTGACGACATGACGGTCCGAACAACCACCGTAACCGCTGTAAAAGTTTTTTTTTTCTCGTTTCCGTAGCGATGACAGGTTTTGCAGGGGACACTGGAATCAAGTGCTGCGCTTTTGTATTTTGGCGATTTTGGTGTGAAGGTGTGGGTTGAACTGGTTCAAAAACCTGTGATTATTTTACACCAAAATTACATAAGAGGGGGGGGGGGTGATCGCGAGTACCGTGATTTCATATTTTTTTTTGTATTTTTTAAATTTAATTAGGTTTTTTATCGTTTTTTGTGTTTAATTTATATTTGTATTTTTGCAATTTTATTTGTGTTTAATTTATATTTGTATTTTTGTAATTTTATTTGTGTTTAATTTATATTTGTATTTTTGTCATTTTATTTGTGTTTAATTTATATTTGTATTTTTGTAATTTTATTTGTGTTTAATTTACATTTGTATTTTTGTAATTTTATTTGAAATCGTCACTCAGCAATTGCCGAAACTACTGCGATTTCCCTCTCTCTTCACTTGTGTCACTTTCATCGATCCACTTGGTGCGAATAACGACGATAGTCCCACTGCAAACTATTATTTATCTTTTGAAGCATTGCGCGAAGATTGATTTCCACTCGGCGGGCCGATCAGCCGCGACACGAACGTCTCGGGAGCTAAAAAGGGAGGCTCTCCAAAGGGGGTGGGAGAGAGCGAGTGAAAAAGAGAGAGAACTGTGCGGTCCCATGATAAATCGGTTTTTCGCGATGCTATACGTCGACGAAGGCAAGAGACAGCGGCTGGAGACAGTGATTGTTCGCGCGTGAGACGTGGAACTTCTTGGTGAGTCACGGGAAAAAGGATTCGAAAGGGTGGCGAGCGGAAATATAGGTAGAGCGCACAATGCGAGGGAATAAAGGGTGACGCGAGTTGGGACGTTGTTCATGTTCGGAGATAACGCCGCAGTGTCGCCGGGAGAAAAAAAACACTGGGTTTTCAGAGCACAGCCTGCGGGCTTTGTCTATGTGGGATTATCAACTTCCGCCAGCTCTTTCGCCGGATTACCTATGTGTGACGAGAGCAAAAAAAAATGACGAAAGAGGATTAATGATCGTACGGATATTTAGCGCGAAATCTGCTGGACTCGGCGGACCATAAGAGCACCGCTGTGTGGACGCGTAACTATGTAGCTGGCATAACATTTCAATAAAGTGCCAATATTTGGTAACAAAGTTATTGTTGGATGTAATGTACGTAAATTTCGATTTTACGCACTGCCTTCGGTGCGTAAAATGAATTTTGACACACAGTGCGTAAAATGAATTTTTAGACACAGTGCGTAAAATGAATTTTTACACACAGTGCGTAAAATGAATTTTTACACACAGTGCGTAAAATGAATTTTTACACACAGTGCGTAAAATGAATTTTTACACACAGTGCGTAAAATGAATTTTTACACACAGTGCGTAAAATGAATTTTTACACACAGTGCGTAAAATGAATTTTTATGCACGTCAGATTTTACGCACTTGTGGCATAATATACTATTTCGAATTTTCCAATTTCATAATTCGTAGAATCGACTTATGCTCGAAAAATACCCAAACCATAAAAACTATGATTTTTCCATTTTAAGGAAAGCGAAATCTTCCCAACACGACAGCGCGGCAGATAGACGAAGAATTATGTGGAATTTGTGTTCTTCAACATGTGGTCAGAGCGCTGGACACCGGTTGGAAAGAACGTGGAAAATTTGCCGGGGATGTCTGACCACGCGTTGACCTTTTCTACTGCGGCTCCGCCGTTGCCCGGCGTATCTGCACTCACTGTGGTATGCCCCGAAAAAAAAAAAACCGCGGCACTGCGCTATCTTCACTGGGACTTCGTTGAGGCGGTTGTACGTGCGGTGTGCGTGTGCCTAACACCAGGACACGGATATGGTACATTGTAACCACATCTGCATTACAGAGTTCGCGATGGCATAAGCCGCGTCGTAGGCAGCACTCACGCGCTTTTCCTCTCGTTCCCTCGTATCGCGATACGAAAAACGACTTTACATAATGCGCCGTTTGTTATTTACATAATGGAAAAAGGTCCGAAAAGTGCAAACAATAAAGTAAGTACCGGATGAGAGAGAGAGAGAGAGAAAGAGCGAGAGAGACAAAACTAAGGGCGGGGGAGGGGGATTCGTATCCCAGTTCGCTGCCGGGTTGTATCGTATTCTCGACCACCCCGCTGAAATGGAGATGAGCCCTCGAGCTACCTGAATAACTCGTACACTCTTCATTCTCCTGCAGTCTAACCTAATACATATACAAAGTACACGTGGTACATAAAGATACCAAAAATAAAATGGTAATTCGAGCTCACTTAAAGCGCCCCTGTGGACCACGAAAATTTCGTCGATGATCATCCAAGTTACGACGTCAGTAAATGAAAATTTGTTAGAAAATTCTTATTTATTATCGTGACTATTATTTTGCATGACCAATTTTTTACATATAAGTGGTATATAAAGATACCACAAATAAAATGGTAATTCGAGTTTACTCAAAACCCCCGTGGACCACGAAAATTTCATCGATGATCATCCAAGTTGCGACGTCGGTAAATGAAAATTCGTTACAAAATTCTTATTTATTATCGTGACTATTATTTTGCATGACCAATCTTTTTACATATAAGTGGTATATAAAGATACCACAAATAAAATGGTAATTCGAGCTTAATTAAAAACCCCCGTGGACCACGAAAATTTTGTCGATGATCATCCAAGTTACGACGACAGTAAATGAAAATTCGTTAAAGAATTCTTATTTATTATCGTGACTATTATTTTGCATGACCAATTTTTTTACATATATGTGGTATATAAAGATACCACAAATAAAATGGTAATTCGAGATTAACTAAAATCCCCCGTGGACCACGAAAATTTCGTCGATAATCATCCAAGTCACGACGACATCAGTAAATGAAAATTCGTTAAAAAGTTCTTATTTACCACCGCGACTATTATTTCCAACCCCCAATATTTTCTATCGCGAAACAATTCGTTCGGATATCCACGCACGTATCGCAACTTTCTTTTCCCTCAATTTTCGCATCCCGGCACAATTTTCCCCCGCATCATCCGCACTATGCAACACACCGGTCGAGAATTCGCTGCAAATTCCGCTATTTATCGTCACGATTATTGTTCCCTTCGGTAATCCCCGTAGTGGCGAACGTTTCGTTCGGGCGTATAAACACGTATTATAAGCCCCCCCCCCCCCCCCGCGTTTCTTCGTTTCCATTTTTGTATCTTAGCGCGCGCGGCGTGTGGAGCTCCGCTCAACATATCGAGACGTAATAACGCGGCGCTATACAAACCCTCCTTTATTTTCTCATTCGCGCGGCGGCGTCGGCGCCTCGTGGCTCGGCAGGGTATATTGCGGCCTCTTATTGCCCTGGCGAAAACGAGCGTCCCGAGGACGGAAGCGGCGGGAGCCACCCGAACGAGCCTCCGGTTCTCCCGCGCACCCTCTCGAGCTCGCCGCTCTCTCTCTCCACGACAGCCCGCGAACATTGAGAGGTATCACAAATTTTCCCGTGGCTCCGACAAACGAGACTTTATTAAAAATTCAACGGATGTTTGGCCCGGGGATAGCGCAGGTCGCGTCTACTCGTATTCTCGTTCGCTCGTTTCGCTCGTCGGGCGGCACGAGGCTCACCCGGGGATGAAGGGAGGGGGTGGAGGGGCGAAGAGGGGGGGAGAATGGGCTTACGCCTCAATAAAAATTATTTATTAAATGAAAGGGCTCGCCCGGGTCCCGCTTATTTTATACTCCGCCACGGTCCGTACATCCCGCTTTAAAGCGGTTTATACACGCCGGAGTGGAGTCTTATAATTCATCCCGAAGCGTAATCAAAAGCTATTTCACGTGGAATTGTAATTCCTGTTATGTTTAAAGCGCCGAGTGGAATTGATGGTGGTACGAGTGTCGCCGGCGATTATGAGCTTTAAAGAGTCCCCCGGGATGTAATAATGAGGGATGACTACTGGATGTGCCGCGAGCGCGCGAGAAGCGATTTATAATCCCCAAGTTGCCCTCTCGATCCGCGGGTACCGAGCGAATTAAAACGCGGCTATCGATTATAGCTCGAGATCGATAAAAATAAGCCGCGGCCTCCGTAGTTGAGGGAAAATAATTAAAGAAAAAAAAAGAGAAAGAAAAAAAAAGTGAGCGCCCCGTCAAAGACGGATCAGTGTCTGCTTCTTGCGGCCGCGGCTATACGAGTACGCCCCGACACTGAACGTTGACGTCTCGTGGGATCAACCTGTCGGCGGAAAACCAGGAGCCACCTCTGACATCGTGTAACTCTTTTCCTCCGGCGCGAACTCGGGATGTTTTACCGCGTTCGTGCTACACACTTTGTCGGAGAGGGAAAAAGAGATGTGAAAAAAAAGAGAAAAAAAATCCCCCCGTGGTACTCCGAGAAATACGATAAAAAGAAAGAAAAGAAAAAAAAAATATGATAAAAAGAAAGAAAAAAAAAAGAAAAAAATTGTGATACAAAAAAGCTGTACCCATCGCCTACAGGCGGATTTTTTTTCAGGCGCTGGAATGCCACGAGAGAGAATAAAAATCTATACCCGGAGTAAAACGGAAGTGCTGACATCAGTGCACACACACCGAGACACGTGGGCGCTGTGTGGCGGGGTTATTAATATTTAAAATTGCAATAATGTGTCGTGGGTTATACGTTTACTCGCCCTCGAGAGAGATTTTCGAGCTGCGGGTGCGGGGCCGGTGCACACTGGAACATTGCGGGGTCGGCAAACAAACGACCGAGTTAGGTCCCTCGACTTTCTCTTGCTGTGAGCACAGAACACGTGTGTGTACTGGCCAACCAATCGACTGTGTACATATGGCATTTCCAGAAATTATGTACTTTATGTACCTGCCGAGGTTACGTGTAACGTAAGAAATAGGAAACAATGTCGGTTATAAAAAGTGTTACTGAAAAACGAAGTTCACCCTTCATGAATATGGAGCATTTCAAACTGGAAATAAGTTGAAATTCCTCTTCAAAAAATGAGTGGATTTCCTTTTCTGATCAGTGAAAAAAAATCAATGGATTTCCTTTCTTTGATCAGCTAAAAAAATCAGTGAATTTCCTTTTTTTTATCAGTTCAGAAAATCAATGGATTTCCTCTTTCTGATCAGTAAAAAAAAAATCAGTGGTTTTCTTTTTTTTATCAGTTCTAAAAATCAATGAATTTATTTTTTTTTATCAGTTCTAAAAATCAATGAATTTCCTCTTTCTGATCACTTCAAAAAATCAGTGGATTTCCTTTTTTTATCAGTTCAACAAAAAAACTATTGCTTGTCGAATGACGTCGGAATCCAACTATGCTGAATGCAAACCCATCACAAAGTCAGCCGTTTGCGTTAAACTGAACGGACTTGGACTTCACAGTTCTAACTTTTTCCACTGCAGGATTAATAGAGTTCAAGGCAGAAGCGAAGAATAAATGGAAGAGTCGATGTGTTACCAGACCAGAGTGAGTTGTATGTATAGGAATACGAGTCTGCATTGTAGCCACAAATGTGAGGAATGTCGCTGAAAGGTTGCGAGCTACACGCTGGGCAACAATGAAAATCCACTGAGTAGAAAAAGTTGAGGCTCTGGTAAATCCCTGGAGGAAAACCTCGGTGGATGACAGCAGAATGGGGGACGCTCCAGTTACTTACATTGTTTTCCCCTTATTTTTGTCTCTACCTTTCCCGTCCATTAGACTTTCCACTCCCACTTTTTGCAGCTTCGATCTTGCCGAAGCAGAGTGCGAGGGTTCTATCAAATACCCAAGGAATTTTTTTCTCCGATTCCATTGGTCAATCTTGATAAGACAACGCGACAGAAAGATCGTCTCGTGTCTCCACGAACCTCCTGTCATCATGAGGACCGCGGCACACAGGACAAGAGAAAAGAATTGAAGAAGTAAAAAGACAAAGTTAAGCGAGCGGAATGCAACTGTACAGCGGTGGCTGTGGCCGGAGAACCAGAGTCGCTGGGAACTACTTTAATATCCAAGTGGAGAGTCACGGCAAATCCATAGTACAGTTTACGCGTCCACTTTTAAATTCTACTCTCCAGTTGCCACAGCCCCGGCTGGCCCGCTGCGGTAGCCACACTCCAACAAACTCCAACACCCACCTCGGCTCCCCCAGAACTCGACGTTGTGCTCGTCGCGCAGGCGGCCACGAGAGACAGAAAACTGGAGATTCTCTTTTTATGAAACTTTTATCCCTCGTAATCTCGTAGATATCTTAAGCTCCACGTCTCGACGGTGACAGCAAGGCATTCCGCGACCAACAAAGCCGCGTATTCCAACGGAAGTCAGCATATACATTTTTCGTAATACTCCGGCTCTGCAATGCAACACTTTTGCTTACCTCGCACCTGAAAATAAAATATACCGCGCAGACAGGCAACGCGGAATTAAAAAATAACAATAGTCTCGCGAGTGAAAAATAAGCTGGCTAAATGTGTGTAACGAGTATCCAAACAGAATTTTTGTCAATCATTATCGTGGTTGCGAATTGTACCTTCTTTAATCTCTGTCATTTTTAATGATCGAGAAATTATTTAAAAAAAGTGTTTGTGAGACAGCGAAATATATTGTAGCCCACCAGTTGAAATTCGAATGGTTGGAATGCAATGGAACTAAAAAAAACATTAATTCTAATTAACACAAACGATGAAATTAGTTATAAAAAGTCATCATAGCAATTAGTATCTATGATAACCTTTTATACCTAATTTCATCATTTGGGTTCATTAGAAACAATTTGTTTTTTTTTTCAGAATTTCGTTGCATTCCAAGGATGCATACTTCATCATCATGAAAAGGAAGCCAAACGATGAAAATTCTCAATAGAAAATTCTATACGTGCGCTTTAATCCCTTTCGCGGTACAAACAATTGCCGTCCGTGTCCCACTTTCTAAATCATTTCCAGCGTTCCGCGAGCGTTCTCCACTTTGGTTCGATTCTCGTTCGCTCGTTAATGATTATGTGTCTCTTCCGCCCGACCGACGGGCGAACGAAATTCGCGGATTTGCTTCAAGAGCCTTCCAGGATTTCGTCTTCACGCAAGATCGGTCACACAGAGGCCAGAAGGAGCCGCCCTGCGAACGACCCCGGGCTCGCCCGCTTTAATGTTTCCTTGATCCAATCTCGGCGGAAGTTCATGGGATTAGGTCGTAATCCGAAGCCCGATTATAATCTCTCTATCTCTCGCCGACCCGCGCGCTATCCGCTCCACCTCGGGCGCTCTCTCGTCTCCGCGCACGGTAGACCAGGTCGTCAAGTTTCCTATAATCGTCTTCGGCGCTGCGCCGCGTGGCCCAGAGATGAGACTGCCCTCAGGAAACGTCATCGTGGCATCTCCACTGCGCCGCGTTGGACGGCATCGTCGGAAAACCGTTCTACCACCGCGAAGATTCGTTTCGCCCTTCTTCGAGGAATTGATATTAAAATTTCCAGGAAAAAGATAAGCGATTTACATTCATTGGCCTCTATGCAGTTATCGGCATACCTGTCGCTGTTGGTGAAACGGGTTGAGTAGTAAGGAAGGGAAAATATCCAGACTTTTTTTTATACCTACTTTTTATCATTTTAATTTATACCTACGTCATTTACCATATTTAACAGACACTACGACGACGAAATGGCAAAACCTGGACACTGTAATCAGTGACAGAAAATGTAACCCACTTTACTCAGGGTATCTGGTTGATGCTTTTGACTAAAGCAAATTCGGTTTCAGATTTTCAATCAACAAGGAAACCCTCCTTCGTCTTTTTCTCAAACGTGAATAGTCCCCAAGTATATTGAACCACAGGATCCTTGGTACCGACTAAACTCACCATTAGCGCTCCTTGACGAGGAAACGAGATAGTCTTCACGTCTATCTATCGTTTCGTCTGAAGTTACCTGAAGGGTTGTTACATCCAACCTGCAACTGCAAGCAGTTCAGATAATAATATCGTCGTTAAGATGATTAACATTTAACTTCAATCATTTAAACGTATAATCAATGATATGTGCTCGTTCCAAATAACAAAAGTCCTCACTTACATTGCTACAAACGCCTGCATTACGTTCCACACGAATATCAAATAAAAAGCTCCGCTACCAAAGTATCAATACCTCACCCACAAACATCGAAGTTTATTTTGATCTTCAAACTGTATATAAATACATGTCGCCCTGACCTCCAACTGCGAGCAGTTCAGATAATAATATCGTCGTTAAGGTGATTACTCTTTACCTTCAATCATTTAAACGTATAATCAATGATATGTGCTCGTTCCAAATAAAAAAAAGTCCTCATTTACATTCCTACAAAACAATTTACATTTCTAAAAAAAAGCTCCGCTACCGAAGTATCAATGCCTCACCCACAAACATCGAAGTTTATTTTGATCTTCAAACAGTATATAAATACATGTCGCCCTGACCTCGAACTACGAGCAGTTCAGATAATAATATCGTCCTTAAGATGATTAATCTTTACCTTCAATCATTTAAACGTACAATCAATGATATGTGCTCGTTCCAAATAACAAAAGTCCTCACTTACATTCCTACAAAAACCTACATGACGTTCCACACGAACATCAAATAAAAAGCTCCGCTACCGAAGTATCGATACCTCACCCACAAACAACGAAGTTTATTTTGATCTTCAAACAGTATATAAATACACGTCGCCCCGATACTGAATCATCGACGTTCCAAAAGGGTGACAGGGCTCGTAGCACACGCGACCCCATCGACGGGCTCGACATAGCTGACAGTGGAATATAACCCGAGGCCCTTGTCAAGGCGACTCCACGCGAGTGCCGCGTGCTCCAGGAGTGCGAAGTACAAAACTGCGAAGCACAGGTAGAGCAGAAGCGCGCAGCGCGCGCGCTCAGAGTAAACCGGTGAAACGAGCCGCGTCGCTGTTCGAGCCACTCAACGTCAGACGGTCATATTACAGCCCGAGGCAGGTTATCAGAATGGCTTATGGTCTCGCGCATATGAGACCATCTCTCCCACACCACCAGCAACCATCCGAGCCGACACAACGGAACAAATTGCATCTCGGGCGGAGTTGTGAAATATTTCAGGGTGAATGTAAATTCGGCGGCGGGGCTTTCACGTCGCCCCCGCTGGGAGGTGCGGCCGGAGCGAGACGTTCCCGGCTCCGCGGAACCCGCGCGACGAAGAAAGTATTATGCTCTACGTGCGCTCTCGAAAGGGGAACGAGAGGGCGGGGAGGAAGACGAGAGGGTAAGAGAGAAAGAGAGAGAATTGTGGCAGCGAGTGAGAACTTGAAGTCAACGTAGGTGCGCCGCGACTGCAGTAGCGAAGAAGTACGCCTGAGAGTTATGTGGCGACTCGAGCCGACAACCCCTTTAGCGCCCAGTGACAAATACACCCTCCGTACGAGGAAAGCGCGCTTCCCCGTTTTTTTTCTTTATTTTTCTTCTTTTTTTTCGTTCGTTCGTTTTTTATCTCGCTTTCTTTTCTTTTCATTTTTCGCGCCCCTGCTCGCGGCACTCGGTTAGTCGGCGTTAGTCGCGTACAAAAAGAGAAGCAAATCTTTCGCATTTCTCTCGACCTTCCCGGGGCGTTTTTTTCTTTCGCGGAGAAACAGAGAAGCCGCGAGAAAACAGTCAATCAGTCACGTGGTTTGCGAGTGCGGTTGACAGCAAATCACCCGGCACTGTAGATCGTCGCTTCACGCACCTCGCTTGCTCCAACGAAAAATAGACCCCCCCCCCATTCACATCTTTTCCCTCCTCTTCTTCTTCACCCTGGGGAACCGACTTTGCTATTGACTTTCAGCACCCTCCGCGTTCGCGTGTGCGCCACGGATTTCTGAAGCTGCTTGACAAATCCGTCGTTGATGCGACGCCTAGCGCGGTTGGGGTTCGCGTTGGGCCCTTCGCTCGCGGCGATCTTTCAACGTAGTCTGGTTTTTAGGTTCCCCCGACTACACTTGAGCATACGAGTAGGCTCGTCATTGCTGTTAATTCGACGTTTGTATGAAAATAATTGTTTTAAGGTGGCAGAAGTTGCAAAACATCACTGAAGTGTAGAATTCACAGTGAACAAAATATCACTGAAGTGTAGAATTTTCAATTGACGTCTTCACCTTCCGAAATTTTCCCCTCCCACTTCATGTTTTTCTACGTAGTATGCGTAAAATTTGATTTTACGCACTGCCTTCGGTGAGTAATATACGATTTTACGCACTGCCTTCGGTGCGTAAAATTAATTTTTACGCACAGTGTGTAAAATGGACTTTTTCGCATACTACGTAAAAAAATATGGTATGCCACACGTGCGTAAAATGGATTTTTTCGCATACTACGTAAAAAAATATGGCATGCCAAACATGCGGACAGTTTTACACACTTGTAGCATAATGTACTATTATACAAACGGTCTACCCAAAACATTAATCAGAAGTTTATCATCATTGGTCAAGTTCGATCATCCTGATTTCCATCCTAAGCTCAACGAAATTGAAGAAAAAAAAGAAGCTGCAGACGAAAGATCCACAATTTAGGTTCACACCTCGAGGTACGTGGAGAAAATCATGTAGCGTCTCGTGATATCTCAAGTCATAATCATAACGGCTGTTCAAACAGCTGATATAACGTTATAGAGCGCAAGATTAATTATCGTCGAGCGTATTAACGAGTGGAATACGTTCGTTATAACCGGCAACGTAAGCAGCGAGCGTAATTAATGGCGGGGGTTCTCCCGAGCTTGTTATGTACCGCCGTGCGACGCCGGGCGCGGGTCATAAGGGCACGGCCGGGTTGGACGAGGCGGCGGCGGCGGCGGTTGGACCCGACATGCGGGAGGAGGAAAGTGAGCGCCGGGTTTGTCCCGTCCGCGACGGTACTTGGTGTTCAACAACGGGGTTAACAAAGAGAAGTCCGGAGTCACCACCCCCCAAGTCGGGTATTAAGGGAGATTACCCGTAATACCGGGGTCATAATTGTAGGGGGTTCCCTCAACGTCCTCGCCGCTCGCCGGCAGTCTTTACGTTGCTCTCCCGCGCGTCATTCCCGTCGTCAACCGCCGCCATCAGCCACCGAGCACCCAACAGACGCGACGTTCCTTAACATTTATTTTTCAATTGTCTCCTCATGTACCGCGGTGCCGTTCACAATGAATCATTAAAAAGCCGCTCAGGCCTCCGCTAAGACGGCCGCGGCACTTCTATCACCGTATGAAATGAAGGCCGTGAACGGCGGCCGTGAGGTATTGAGGGTTTCGTAATTAAAAGGGTCACATCGCTCCCTTTTGGCTCATCCTGATGGGGTCCATCCTATGGGCTGATGTTAATGTTGTGACGCCGAAGTACGGAGGAGGAATGGATCACAGGGACGCTGGGAATTGGAAGCTGGAAATCACTCTATGAGACAGATTCTGAATTTTCAGCATAAGTTGAGGATGTGATGAGCTGATGTCATCAATGTGACCTCCGTCGAGTGAGCAGAGAAAAGTCTGAAAAATAGATTCACGATATATCCAGATAAAGTGCTCATTATGTGCTAATTATTTGCTAAAGTTATAATTTTGTGCTCTTTTAAATTTTCCAAACATAGATTTTTTAAATTCCTCTGCTAGCTTGACGTCAAGCTAGCAGAACATTCTTTAGGTTTACAAAATCGAAATTTTCGTTACACAGGAATTAAGTGCTTTTTATATGCTTTCGAATCATATATCATTCAACCCCAAATTGTCAGCGGAAATATACTTTATTCCAGCTAAAAAAAATAACTTTAAGTTAACTTTTTTCGGCCAAAAATGATAACTTAAAGTTAATTTTCTTCCGCCAAAAAAAGATAACTTAAATTTTACTTTTTTCGGCCAAAAAAGATAACTTTAAGTTAACTTTTTTCGGCCAAAAAGAAAACTTAAAGTTCACTTTTTTCGGCCAAAAAAGATAACTTTAAGTTAACTTTTTTCGGCCAAAAAAGATAACTTTAAGTTAACTTTTTTCGGCCAAGAAATATAACTTTAAGTTACCTTTTGGCGTAGGGAGAGAAATGACGCACGATTTTCTTGTATTTCAGATTGATTTGCTGTAAAATAATTCATCATGTCGATTGAACTGCCGCTTGTCATGGAATACTGCGATACCGTGAATGCAGGATGGTTGCACGTTTTCCATGTTGGGCCGTGAAAAGTGGAATTGAGGAAACAGATGGCTCGGAAAATAAGAAGGCGGAATACGCAACGACTGCGAGACGTTCTGTAAAGTGTGTAACGGCTTCTTAACTAGCACATTGCGCCAGTTTGTGGAGGTAATGGGTGCCGTGAATCTCGTCGCCAGATTTTCACCGCTCCAAGGAGCAAACAAAACAGAGTTCTCGCCAATTCCCGCGCACAATCGCAACCTCGCAACGGACGTTTGAGAATCCTCCGCTGAAACGTTGCAAAATTGAGTTCCGTGGCATATTATACAAAGCGTAAGGTTTTCTCGCTTTTCGTTTCTCCGTCTCGCATCCCAGGCACTTCATACGACGTGCAACGTACAGACGGCCACTTGATAAGAGCGCGGAATAAAAGCTGCTGGTTCGCCGAGTCGAGAGAAGGTCAAGTGAATGCGGCCTGCAACGAAAGCTTAACTCGAGTGTATTTACGTGGGTAATCTTAATCGGCGGTAAAGAAAAGTTGAGCCCGTGAGGTGAAGCCGCGCGGCGACACGTCGAGCGAGCAAGGCGGATTTGCGAGTGAGGGATTGAGGACTGGGCCAAGAAGAAAAGGAAGAAAAACAGATCACAAGGGCCGAGGGGCCTGGAAAGAATGAACGCGGGTACGACGGAGAACAAGGGGGTGAAAAGCACTCGACGTATAGCATCGGCCACACCCTCGCCACTCTTCACAGCTTCATCTTGCCCCCGCTGCCTGCTGAGCTCCTCTCGTTTTGCCTCCGCGGGCCGCGTGACTGAGTGGCTGTAACCTCTGGGTGCTCTGCACACCATCCAGGCTACATAAGCGCTACGTTGTCATCGTTCCCGACACACCGCACACCCTCGACCGACGGTTGTTTCTGCTGGCGACGCCGGCGCACCCCACGAGCCAAAACCAAAAGGCAACGACGTTTAATAACCCCTGTGTCATCCTCATGACCTCCGATATCTTGACGTCGAGACGGAAGACCTCGTTGCCAATACGACTTCAATGACGACGTCACCACTTTAGGCAATGCGAGGTGATTTTTACATATGCATTTTTCAACATCTGTTTGTTCACCGAAAGGCAATGACGTTTAATAACCCCTCTGTCATCCTGATGACCTCCGGTATCTCGACATCGAGACGGAAGACCTCGTAGCCGATACGACTTCAATGGCGACGTCACCACTTCAAGCAATACGAGTTGATTTTTACAGCTACTTTTCTCACCATCCGTTTGTTCACCAAAAGGCAATGACGGTTAATAACCTCTCTATCATCCTGATGACCTCCGGTATCTCGACATCGAAACGGAAAACCTCGTGGCCGATCCGACTTCAATGACGACGTCAGGCAACACGAGTTGATTTTTACAGCTACTTTTCTCACCACACCGAGAGAAAAAGTTTCCTTGATTCAATGAAATTTCCTTGAAATCTCAACCTATGAAACAATTCTTTGAGGTCAATGAAACAATATCCTTAAGTTAATATTATATTTTCTTTGAATGATGTCATCAACCAAATTATGGTTATGTTTCACCAAGTTTTTGGTTAGGTACCATAGTACTTAGGTATGTTCACCAATAACTTCGATGGTTTAACCAATGATTATCTTCTTGATTTGACTTGACTTAACTATAACATAACAGATCAGCTTGCGCGAGAAACATCAATACGACTTATCGCGAATGAGCCAAACGTTGACAGATCGGGTGCCGTCAGGCATATCGTTTCTTTAAATCAAGGAGCTCATGTCTTTCAAATTCAAAGAAATATTTCATTGAAATCGAAGAAAAAATGCAATTCGTTTGTTCACCAAAAGGCAACGACGTTTAATAACCTTTGTATAATTCTCGTGACCTCCGATATCTGGACATCCTCGCGACCACCGACATCTCGACATCGAGACGGAAGACCTCATGGCCGATACCACTTTCACGAAGACGTCACCACTTTAGGCAACGCGAGTTGATTTTTACAGCTCCTTTTCTCACCATCCGTTTGTTCGCCTCCCATCAAAGCTTTTAACGTCAAAACCCCACAACCCCGACGCCCGGCTTATGGTGAGTGGCTTTTAACATTCCTCCTTTTTGCCCCCGCGTTACCCTACCGACAATGCACGATCAAGATGGAGAGATTTGGTGGTCGCGCGGGGCGAGCGCAGAGGCGAATCTGTGGGGGTTGAATGGAAAAGAAGAAAAGAATGAGGCTCCCGGACGCTGCGATCTAGTGCTAAGAGGGCACGACGCCGCCACGAGGCTCGCAGATATAACGCACCTGACTCACTTGGCGCAATAACGAAGTGGAATGACTCGATTTTACCCCAGCCGTCCCTCAGACACTTTTTCTTCGCCCCATCCGAAGCTTCGGTCTGTATAAAAACGGGGCTGCGGGCTTTAGGATTATCATAAATCTTAGCTTACAATTGGTGAAAATATCTTGCGAATATTATTTAGCGGTTATTCTTTCCGCCGGAGGATCCAAAACTCCGCTCGACATTTGGTTTGCCATTTGACGTTTCCAAGGACCTTCATCCTTTTCATTTACGACGAAAGAAAATACGAAGGACAGCCGTAAGCGTCTTGCGCAGGTGATTCGCGAGGATAACGAGGCATTTTTCATCCCAGGAACTCCTAAGAGATTTTCACATCAACAAGCAGCTTTTTTCCCTTCGCTCCTCACGTCATCCTCGAGCATTCGCCACGCCCAAAGATGCTCATCCAAGGACGTCGGAAATTGTGCGTGGGCATACGGCAAGAAATATAGCGAGATAGCCGGAGAGAGAGAAGCACGTGGAAATTCAGAATGTGTGAACGGACCCCGTATAAACCACCCATTTTCCTCCATCATTCTCTTCCCCACCCGTCGGGCTTCCTCGAATAATATTGAAGGTTCCGGGGAGGATGCCGCTCATCTCTCTCCCCCCTCTCCCCGACCGTCCCGCACATTTTGTCAGAGGAATAAGTTTCTGGGACTCGAATATCATGTTATGCCAGGTCCAGTCGACGAGCAAACTCGGTCCGAGGGAGGAATAATCAAATAAGAGGGTTGGTATATATGTTTGAGTGAGTCTTGGGTATGGAAGAGGCGCGCAAACGGAGAGGCGAACGGACGCTCCGGTCGAAGTGGAAATCGGAGCTTGCATAAGACTTCCAGTGAAAAAAAAATAAATAAAAGAAAAGTCGCGGGAGGTCAGAGTCTCTCACCCTACACTCGGGGCGCGTCCGAGCGGACTTTTCTTCGATTTCGGAAAGTGAGAAAAATAGAAGCAGAAGAAACAGATGGAGAAAGTGGCAGCAGGGAGCTTATAGCGCCGTCCCTATAAGGACGGCGGCGCTTGCAGCGCCTCCATACACGTCAGGACCCACGACGCCATCCCTTCCAGGCAGTTTCTTTCACGGCTCGGAGCTTCGGGGATCCAGCCTCGCTGCTGCCGCTGGCGCCGGAGAAGCCAATGATTTATACGAAAAATCATGCGCTGCAACTGGGAGAAAGGAAAAATTGTATGTATATTCCGGCGATGCACGGAAAGCCCAACGTTCGTGGATTGGACAGCTATAAATATATTTCTTTTGTACGCGCGTCGTTATCGCTGCGCGCGAACCCTGGCGGCGTCCGAGCTCCTCGCCGCGATTCATCATTCACCGTTTTCGCATTCTCGGGGCGGAGCGAAGAAAACGAGGATACAACACAACGAGACGAAACATTAGAAAGGAACTTTCCATGTTGTGTCTTCGTTGGTTGAAACTTTTTTCCGAATTTATTCGCCCCGCACGGAAAAAAAAGAATTAGCTGACACAACCAAGAAATTAGTTGGCGGAGCCAATAATGGATTATTCTAATTCCCTTACAACTCGGATTAGTTGTGACAACCAAATGGAATTGGTTGCATGAACACAGTTTCGTTGGTAGATACCCTGTTACACGGAGAGAAATTTCTGTGTTGTGACAGCAAAGAAAAGTGACAACAAAAATTCTTTTGGTAGGCTGACTAATCTTTTATTCAACTATCAAATCAGGTTTGCTGAGCTGACAAAACGATTGTTCGGCTGAAAAATCTTTTTGCTGAGCTAACAAAAATATTTTTGTTAGCCTAATAAAACGATTTTTATTGTCACTTTTCTTTGCTGTCACAGCACAGAAATTTCTCTCCGTGTAGTTGCGGCAACCAAACGAATGGTTGATACAACTATTCGATTAGGCAGAAGCACAAATTCCCGTTACTTGACCATACCAACCGTGTCACTGCTTTTCGAAATAGAATTGCACTAATTGTACAATCCTTATGACAAATTAACGCGAATCGCTTCACAAACGGCACAATCGAAGCTTTTATAATATCGTCTTTAGGTTATGTACAGATGCGACACGCGCCTTGAGCGGCACAATCGTAACTTTAATAATATCGTTTTTAGGTTATGTTGAACAAATCGTGAATAGTTACCACAACCATTCGAAGTGGTTTCGGCAATAAGTGTGCAAGTTGATGCAACTAATCGCAAAATACTGAGGTACAGCAATGTGAATCATTAGCTGGCACAACCAAACTTTTTTTCCCGTGTACAATCCTTATGACAAATTAACGCGAATCGCTTCACAAACGGCACAATCGAAGCTTTTATAATATCGTCTTTAGGTTATGTACAGATGCGACACGCGCCTTGAGCGGCACAATCGTAACTTTAATAATATCGTATTTAGGTTATGTTGAACAAATCGTGAATAGTTACCACAACCATTCGAAGTGGTTTCGGCAATAAGTGTGCAAGTTGATGCAACTAATCGCAAAATACTGAGGTACAGCAATGTGAACGATTAGCTGGCACAATCAAAAATTTATTTTTCCGTGCGCGGTGCGGCTATGTGGAAAATGTAATCGCCTTGATTTTACGTATTGTTAAACGCGCGTTAAATAATTTCACCTATTTTCGTGACGTGTACATTCGTCGCGGGTGACGTGCGCGGCGCGTCCAGGTACGCGCGGCAACGAAAATTCAACGGTCACCCGCAAACCGCGAACGGGCGTTTACAGTGCGCGTTGCAATTATTTGCATCAAACACATTCTCGACGATTTTATCGCTCGTTCCGCTTCCAGAAACAGTGTACCCGCATTATTAGCTTGACAAATAATCCCGGTGGATTTCACGGTGACAAATGAGCTGGTACGCAAAGCAGTTTATTCGAATAGGCGTAACAACGAGTACGGCGCATCGGTATAACACGGGCGTGTCCGTGTACCCTCGGCCCGCCGGTATTTGCATACGCATTATCCCCTCGGTTTTACGTTGTAACGATCCACCGGGCTTTCCACGACGCTGCAAGAGTGCGTTTTACCATATCCGCATCGATAATACGACATTTCGTTGCCACGATAGTGCCACTATCGATTTTCTTCATCCCTAGTAGAAAATATGTACACTGGGAAAAAAAGATTTATTGATTCAACAAATCCAGCGTTCACCAGCTGTCAAGTAAATCATTTGGTCAGCTCGAAAATATATATATATATTTTTTTCACCTTAACCATCGTTTGGTCTGCTGAACCGAGAAACTGTTGAAGAAACAAAAAATGTCATTGCTCTAATTAAACATTTATTTGACAGCCGGTGACCGCTGGATTTGGTTGATCCATTGATTTTTTTTTCTCTGTGTAGCGTTAAAACCGGCCCAGGTCAGGCCCAGCTTGGACCCTCACGGAGAAGGTTTTGCTATGCCAGCAAATCTTTTGTTAAAATAGTGACAACATTGCGTTCTCTGCTAACCTAGCAAACAATTTGGTCACACTAGAAAAAAAATGTGTTTGTCTGGCAAAAAAATATGTTAGTCGAGCAAAAAAAGATTGTTAGCCTAGCAGATAACGCAATGTTGTCACTATTTTAACAAAAGATTTGCTGGCATAGCAAGACCGTGGAGGTTAAAATAGCTACTGACCAAAGTAGCGAATGGCTAAAATAGCAAATTTCAAAATAATAAACGGTCTGAATGTAGAACATCCATCATTGTGAAATTCGCTATTTCAGCCATTTGCTATTTTGATCATTCGCTATATCGACCTACATCTTTATTAAAATGGAATCAAAATAGCGAATGGCTGAAATTGCGAGTTTCCTAGTAATGACTATTCTAGATTCACACCGTTCATTATTTTGAAATTTGCTGTTTTAGCCATTCGCTATTTTGGTAATTAGCTATTTTGACCCCCACCTCTCTCAGCAAAATTGTCGAGAGGCAGTGGACACCTTCACCAAAATTCGTGCTCTGGAGCTGGATGATCGTCAAATTCGTTTGTACGTTTTTACGCTTATCCCTGACGGTGTGTCAAGGGCCCTTGCGAACAGTTTACTCGTACTGCACGAGACGGAATAGTTTTTCCATCCAGATACTCCAGAGGATCGAAATGGAGTGGAACTCTTTTTAATTTTTAATGGAATAAAAAGAACCATTTTCTTCTTCCTTCGTTTTAGTTTCTCGCAAATATATTATTTACGCACCGCCGGTGATGTTTTACCGAGTATCAGACATTTTTTAAAAAGCTCCACGATCCGCCCGTTGAATTATTACGTCACATGGATTATTAAACTGTAAGCGCATTTAGGCTGCGAGATCTGTCGCGAATTTATTATCTGGCAACCGTTGAATATTTTTGCTTTTTCTCGCTAGGCAATGAGAATTCAGCTGCATAGCTAGGAGGAAAGTCGGTTACTCTTGTTTCTCACCGGATGCTTGCGTTAAATAATCACCAATGACTCGGTTGCACCCAAGTATCAGGCAGTCGCGTAGTTACGGTTTTTTTTGCATTTTTCCACGCGACATATTTTTGCTCATCTTTTCCGTCACCGATGAATCCCAGCAGTGGTCGTGACGTAACACGAAAAAATATAATATTTCCACCAGGTACCGCCCTCTCACCTCAGGAGACACCAGCGGGGTCGCCGGTTGACGATCGCGCACTTCAGCAACGCGAACCCGTCGAGCGGCGCCGTGATCGATGCCTCGCAACTCCACTTCTTAGATTCGATATACAGAAATTTCATTATTTCCGCCGTGGAATCGAGTCAAGACAAAAAGGGGAGGACGAGGCACGAGGTGCGCGAGGAAGCGAAACGGAGAAAAGCGCGTTATAGAGACGACGAGGAGAAGCCGGAGTCGTGAGTCGAGAGACGCCGGATCTTATTAGAGCGAGGACGCGAAGTAGCGTTTGGTCTATCCAGGGCTGGCTCCGCCGTCGGTACGGAAGCCGAGCGAGAAGGTGCGGCGAGGAGGAGAAGGAAAAGGAGACAGAGAGAGAGAGAGACGAAGAAAAGGAAAAAGTGGACGGAGCGCCGGGAAGGAGCGGAGAGAAGGTAAGTAGAATCCCAGGCTCTCGAAGATGGCCAGTGCGAGGGCTCGGATCCTTTCCAACCTTCCCCCGCTCCTCACCCCCCGCCGCCCCCCACCGTTTTCTTTTCTTTAATTAATGTAACGAGCCTGAATTCTCGTAGCACGATGAGATTCCCTCTTTCCGACCCCGGCTGGCCGACTTCCGCTCCGATTCTCCCCGATATTGCCGCGGGTCACGTTGAATATTATCTTACTCCGCTGGTCACTGTCCTCGTGGCTCTTTTTTTTGTCGTTGCACTCGACTCGTGGCCCACGTGATCCTCCGCCCCCCCCCCCCCCCCCCTCCGCAGCCGGCGGGATTCGCGTCCTCAGTTTTTGAAACGCGCAAACGAGACCCCGAGTGAGACTATACGGGAGATCGGCACAGCTGACGTACTTTGTGGTACGCGAAATAATAGCTCCTGCTTGCAGCGTAAAAACTCGAAAGCACCGCAGCCGTCTCGACGCCCCCCCCCCCCCCCCCCCCCCGTGTCCACCTCACACGCGTACAAACGTACGAGTCCGCTCCAACGTGCCGGTAAACAATTTTTTTCCCCGTTCCCTCCTTTGACAAATGACCTCGACGCTGCTGCGCGTCGTCCTCTTCCCTTTTTTTTCGCTCACTCTTCGCTCTGAAGCTCTTCGGCCTTCCATACGTACACACAGCTAGCTGCGCGCAGGAATGCTGCGGTGCTCGCGAGCCCTGACGGCCAAGTGCCGTAACCAGAGGCCAGCGCCGCGCGTCCCGCTCACGTGAATAAAGAGCTTTTTCACAAGAGGAACACGCCGGCCGTCCTCCCCACACGCGTTACGCTCGATTCTTCAGCTTTTCCTTCAACGTTTTTTTTTTTGCTTTTTTTTCTCGTTTCATTGTGCTCCATTCTTCTGCGATGCGCACCCGTTAAATGTTCCGGAATGAAGAGGCTCCGAAATCACAGGTTTTAGTGGTGAAAATGTTGAATATTACGAGAGAATGGAAATTAATATAAGTTATCGTGCTTGTGTTTACTGTGGTCGATAAAACTAACTCGTAGCGCCGACTTGCAGCTCGGTTGGATACGTTCAAACCGGTTCGAAACGAATTAGAGTGCTCGAGTGTTCGAACTGTTCGAGTTGCTTAGGTTTATGGAACCCACAATCAGCTTAAACATGTTCGAGCCTTCAACCTTTTTGTGGTGATCGACGCCGCTCGAAAGTTCGAACAGGTTCGGACATCCCACGACACAGTTCGAATACGTTCGGACATCCCACGACACAGTTCGAATACGTCCGAACAAGTTCGGACATTCTACTACACAGTTGCAATACATCCGAAGAAGTTCGGATATCCCGCGACATAGTTCGAATACGTCCGAACAGGTTCGAACATTCCACGACACAGTTCGAATACGTCCGAACAGGTTCGAACATTCCACGACACAGTTCGAATGCGTCAGAACAGGTTCGGACATTCCACGACATAGTTTGAATACATCCGAACAGGTTCGGACATTCCACGACACAGTTCGAATACGTCCGAACAGGTTCGGACATCCCATGACATAGTTCGAATACGTCGAAACAGGTTCGGACATTCCACGACACAGTTCGAATACGTCCGAACAGGTTCGGACATTCCACGACACAGTTAGAATACGTCCGAACAGGTTCGCGCGCATCTCTTACATCCGTCCATCGCAATTTTAATATCCCGTTTCCGCAATACCTGTTTCCAACCAACTTTCCAACACCAAAGCATTCACTCGAACCCTGTGGTCACAGTGGTCACAAACACTCGGCCAATCACAAACCAAAAATCCGACAACAACGTACGTGTCTCGTCCTACGAACTTTTTCGCAGAAAAACATGCAATCACGTGAGATCGGAGTGTGCGGTGCAACGGAACGCAAACGAGGACAAGGACTCGCTCAGATGTTCAGCAGTGAGAGAGGCTCGGTGGACAGTTATAACCTCGCGGCCGGTGTTTTAAGCAACGCGCGCGGAGCATCCCGGTCGCGGACATCGAGGAGTTCCGGAAACCCATCCCACCGACGTTTCCACGCTGGCCTGCCGTTGTCACTTGTCGCTGGCTGCCCTGACTCGGCCGGCCGGCAGCGGCTCACTGTTTACCTATACAATGTTCCGTGCCGTTGCGCCGCGTACTCCGTATATATACATGGTACAAATACGCGTATATAGGCGCCCTGTTGAAGTTTCATATTAAATTTACGACACCACCACTACCACCGGCATATTACTTGTACCTTCATCCCCATCCTCGCTCGTTTCCTCGCGCTCTCTACATCATTCGCTTTCGGCCCTCGAGGTTCTACCGAGCGCGGCGCACGGAAACCATCAGAGGGTAGAAGAGAGAGAGTGAGAGAGAGAGAGAGAGAGAGAGAGACAGAATTTTATGATTTCGTGGCTGTAAACGCTATACCGAGAGTAGAGCGGCCCGACTCTCTCCGCCACGTGGATTTATGCTCGAAATTGGAATTAAAATCGTTGTCGGTGTTGTCGAGACTTCCATCGATATTCCACAGAGTCTCCGGGACCCCCTGCGGTGCTCTTCTCTCTGTGACGCGCGCACATATACATATTTGTACTACACAAATATGTATATGCTTCCCCCAATGTATTACCTTCCATCTATATGCGGTGGTACCCTGGGGGATATACAGTACATGTGCCTAGTGAGCATATACTCATGTCCCGCTCGGTCACGTTTGTTTATGCATGCTTGGCCACGGTGTACACAACATTGTTATCAATACGAAGCGAGCGGGATTTTTAAGAACAAGGTCTTCATTTTCTGACGAATGCAGTGGTGTAAAAAATGACGTCATTTAATTACGATTGATTGAGACTATTTTTCGATGAATAAAAATTCGCAGGCTTCCTGATATTTTTGTCGTAGCGATGGTGATACAGCCAGAACACGGACCATAAAATATAATGGGGGGTAGCTCGACTCCGGGACTCCCCGTTTTACCGCAGAATCGACTTCTGCACGGCAATGACGCTGACGATGCTGCATACTTGGCTCAGTGAACACAACATTCTTATCAATACTAAGCGAGCGGGATTTTTAAGAACAACGTCTTAATTTTCTAACGAATTCAGCAGTGTAAAAAATGACGTCATTTAATTACGATTGATTGAAACTATTTTTCGATGAAAAAAAAATTCGCAGGCATAATGATATTTTTGTCGTAGCGATGGTGATACAGCCAGAACACGGACCATAAAATATAAAGAGGGATAGCTCGACTCCGGGACTCCCCGTTTTACCGCAGAATCGACTTCTGCACGGAAATGACGCTGACGATGCTGCATGCTTGGCTCGGTGTACACAACATTGTTATCAATACGAAGCGAGCGGGATTTTTAAGAACAAGGTCTTCATTTTCTGACGAATGCAGTGGTGTAAAAAATGACGTCATTTAATTACGAATGATTGAGACTATTTTTCGATGAATAAAAATTCGCAGGCTTCCTGATATTTTTGTCGTAGCGATGGTGATACAGCCAGAACACGGACCATAAAATATAATGGGGGGTAGCTCGACTCCGGGACTCCCCGTTTTACCGCAGAATCGACTTCTGCACGGCAATGACGCTGACGATGCTGCATGCTTGGCTCGGTGAACACAACATTCTTATCAATAGGAAGCGAGCGGGATTTTTAAGAACAAAGTCTTAATTTTGTGACAAATGCAATATTGTAAAAAATTACGTCATTTAATTACGATTGATTGGGACTATTTTTCGATGAATAAAAATTCGCAGGCATCCTGATATTTTTGTCGTAGCGATGGTGATACAGCCAGAACACGGACCATAAAATATAAAGAGGGATAGCTCGACTCCGGGACTGCCCGTTTTACCGCAGAATCGACTTCGGCACGGAAATGACGCTGACGAGCTTTAAAACGCTCCAATTACCACGCACGTCCTCCGGCTCGCTTCTCAACCGACCCTCACGAACGCTCGTGGCCAGGACCGACCGGGTATAAGTGTGTCACGAAAGAGAAAAAGCGAAATTGTCGCTGCGGTACGACCGGATCCTTTGACACGTCGCTCCGTTCATTTTTCTACATGCCCGTGCAAAATTTTCCAAATACGATGCGCGGCGGCTGAAAAGTGGAACGACGAAACGACGAACGTTGCTTTCCCGTGTTCGTCAACCGCGATCGTCGATACACGGGTGAGACACGGCGAGTCGGTGGTGTTGAGCAGCCGAAATGGGAAATAAAAATCAATCAGTGCGAATGTTCGGAAAGCGTCATGTGAACAGCATCGAGTTTCGTGAAAAATAACGAGACAGCGCGCGTCCATTCGGAACCGCTGACTCGTCGCTTTTCAGTTGTCCGCGTGGGAAATTTGTCGGTGAATACCGCGCGACGGGAGATGGAAATAATATAGATAGTGCGGGCGCACATTTTCTGAGTGTCCATTACACGCAGCGCAGCGAATATAAAACGCTGGTAATCGTTTGTTACAATGGCGAGTAATTTACGCGGATAAAAACCTGTATATGACTGACAATAGAGCGACTCGAGATAAAATTATAGCAACGCGTATATACAACATGGACGAACATACCGAGGACCAACAAATTTTTGAAAATTTAAATAACAATGTAGTTCTGTAACGAAATATCTTTTTACAAGACCCGCGACAGAATATCTCCCAGTGGGAACGTAAAACGATCACAAAGCACACGTAAAACGAGAATGTTGAAGATAAATTTCCCATTCAAAGGTGCAGATATGAGATATAACAAATGCACGAAGCGAGTTTTGTTTTCATAGACAAGGAATTTCGTCGTGTGATTCTTCCGATCGTGACAAAAACATCACAGCTGCACTTATTGTCAGTAGTAGCAGTGAATTTATTCACTGTTACTACTACTAAATAGTAAATTTATTTACTAATTTTATTACTACAAAATAATAGATTTATTTACTAATTTTATTACTACAAAATAATAAATTTATTTACTAATTTTAGTAGTAGTAGTAATCGTTCTTTATTGGCTAACTATATATTACAAGTTTTTGGGTATACTAGAGTATTGGAGTTTTTGTATAGCTTGTGAACCCAATGGGCCATCGACCGAGGTCCTTCAGCCCCACTAATTTTATTACTACAAAATACTAAATTTATTTACTAATTTTATTACTACAAAATAATACATTTATTTCCTAATTTTATTACTACTAAATAATACATTTATTTCCTAATTTTATTACTACTAAATAATACATTTATTTCCTAATTTTATTACTACTGAATACTACAATTATTTACTAATTTTATCACTACTAAATTTACTTATTACTTTATTTTATTTATTTGACAATAAATAAAATGAAACAAATTTACGACGGAGGCGTACAGATCACATAAAAACACACATATCGCCAATCGTCCATCAAAGTCCTTCGGATCACTCATCATCATTCCTGCCTGTTTGATCATCTCGCCAAATCCGCACGACGCCGAAACCGCAGTTAATATCCGCACAAGACACGTGCGCCAAAATCCAAGCTCGCGGTTCTTCCGATCGACTTCGTAACAATCTCGAGGTTGTTGGTTTTAATCCCCAAGCCGCGCGGTAAGTAGAAAGCGGCGGGCGCAATTTGAGGAAGCGCGCGAGAGAGAGAGAAAGACAGGCCAAGTTGCCGCCGAGGGCTTAGACGGATTCGCTGCGACGTTGCAACTAATTAAGCGCGCCAAGGTACTCGCGCGCTGGCTGCTCTCGTGCACGCGCGCGGACGAGCGTATCTGCCGTTACGCCGAGTGACAAAACAACGAGGAGCAGCGGCGGCGGAAGCGAGCGCGCGTAGTTACATAGAAACGGGAGAGAAACGACGACTGCGCGCCGCTTCGTCCTGCCTCGGAGCCAAAGTACTCGTTATCTCCGTTTTCATTATTCCCTGCCGTTCGGAGAGCTATGCACGCGCGCTCGAGTACTCGGTACGTTCGCGAAAATTACAGGCAGCTCTCGCTTGGCGAATACAGGGGGATTCGAACGATTCTGAAGAGCGGAGGGCGTGTGCGCGAGTTCGCTACTTCCTATCTCTTTCCCTCTCTCTCTCTCTCTCTCTCTCTCTCTCTCTCACTCTTCTCTCTCCCTCTTTCTCTTTATTTTACTCTGCCTTTCTCGTTAGACTCGGCTCCACTGCGATATATACACAGCCCTCCCGTTAGTCGCACGGGTCCTTACATTCAACGTTTCCGTACAATACTCACTAAGCGGCATTGTGCCTAAAGTTTCCACGACGTTGTCCGACTTCCTCCGACTCTCCACGCCCGCGCCCCCGCGCCACTACCTCGCTCGCTTTCTTCCCTCGTTTCCAGTCGGAAAGTATGTAGACGCGACACTGTATTCCGAATTTCGCGTACTTTTCACTGTGTACACGCAGTCGCGTTCAACTATTATATATAGCTTAGACCCGGTTCTGACAATGAGCAGCTTGCGCAGTGAAAACGTTACAACGTTTATTATTGTCATTGCCGAATGTATCGTTAGTCGGCGCGGATTATTTGCTTTTGAACCGCGAGTGGAAGAGGCAATTTTGTGTTTTGTTTCGGACGTGAAGTAAAAAATGTACTGATTAAAAAAAAATCTTTTATAAATTTCAATTTTTCAAAAATTTCAATTTTCTAAATAAATTTCAATTTTTTAAACTAAATTTCAATTTTTTAAACTAAATTTCAATTTTTTAAACTAAATTTCAATTTTTTTAAATAAATTTCATTTTTTCAAAATATATTTCAATTTTTAAAAATAAATTTCAATTTTTTAAAATAAATTTCAATTTTTAAAAATAAATTTCAATTTTTAAAAATAAATTTCAATTTTTAAAAATAAATTTCAATTTTTTAAAATAAATTTCAATTTTTTAAAATAAATTTCAATTCTTAAAAATAAATTTCAATTTTTAAAAATAAATTTCAATTTTACAAGTAAATAAAAAATAAATAAAAAATTTGGAATAGTTGCCAGGTCTTGTTTACTAATGCTGTGACAGTGCTAATTTAATACTGGCGATAAAAATTGTGTCACATGTCGCTAAAACGACTTGACACAACCACATTTCTTTCTGACTGGCGCCACGTGGTATTATATTCACAGTTGAGCCTCAATTTACAGTTATAGCTAAACTTCCGCTCGGCGCTTTCGCCTCCTCAAACTTTCGACAATAAATAACATTTTGCGGGTTTCTCGCGCGATCAATCGACAACTTTGCCGGTCGCTTGTTCGTGCGCCTTCGCAAACTATACATTCGCACACCGCGCGCCGCTACCTGCGCCGCGCAACATTTACGCGATTGAAACTTCGCGGGTGTTGCCGCGCCGTCTCGTGCATAATCCCGCATTTAATACACCGCGTACATCGGCGAGGCAAATGTTCCGACGTAGTTCATGCGATTTACTGCGAAAGTAAGCCGTGTCGGCTAGCGAGGTCCGGTAAACAGCAGTCCGTGCGTAAGGCAGAAACTGGTCAGACGCAAAGTGAAACCGGCACTTGACGCAAAGTCGCGTACAAACACATTTATGTTCACAGTGAGACATAGAATCATAGCGATGATGCATATAGACGGGGAAGTCACCGCGACCTACATCGTTCGCGTCGTATGCCTTTCGTTCGAACGAAATTTCGAATTGGAATTATACGCAGCACACGCTGAAGCCTGACGCGAAGTCGAGACTCGGCGATAGTTCGGTTATGCAAATAGCAAACTTCCCGCGTTGGATAAGACGTTAACCTGAACTACCGGGAAGAGGTTGAGTGCCGGCAAACTGAGGGACTAAGCACGTGCAAGGGTTCCGCGTCTTGCCCTTTCGCTTCGCGTAGACTTCCACGTGTATAGGCGCTGCTTATGCACTCTGAACGCCAAGTTGCGTTGTTGTATCCGCGCAACATTTTGCGCATTACACATGCGCAAGTGCGCGCAATGGGCATTAAACCCATGCCTGGAAATCAGACTTACTCATTGGTGTTCACGTTTGGGCGAAAAAAAAATGTTGGGCTGTGAAGCAAAGTTTTTGGTTTGTTTCTGGGCTGTCGTGAACAGAGAGTGCGGATTTTTTAATGTCAGTAGACAATATGATTTGATATTTACCGAATTGTTTCATATTTATTATTATCTCATATTTACCGAATTGTTTCATATTTATTATTATCTCATATTTACCGAATTGTTTCATATTTATTATTATCTCATATTTACCGAATTGTTTCATATTTATTATTATCTCATATTTACCGAATTGTTTCATATTTATTATTATGTCATATTTACCGAATTGTTTCATATTCATTATTACCTCATATTTACCGAATTATTTAATATTTACTATTATCTCATATTTACCAAAACGTCTCGAAGCCCATTGGGGCTCGCTTGCATCACTTGGAATCAAAACCCGCTGTTGGAAAAAAATCCGAGAAACGAAGGAACGAGGTAAAAAGTTACGCGATAGCAGAAGGGTCTTGTTTTCCCGATGTCTTGGGGTGCGTCACGAGCTGGAAGGGAAGGAGGGGCGTCGTATCGATTAATCCGAAAGGAGCTTCCGAGTCTCATCCTCGACTCGCGACAAGAAAAATGATTGTTGCCTCGTTAGGCTCCCCATACCAGAGTCACGGTGAATCCTCCGATAGCACCGAACGACTTAATGCAATCTCGCGCGCGACCCTCTTGTCTTGAAAAAAAAAAAAAAAAAAAAAAAAAAGAGAGAAGGCAAAAACCTCGAAGGTTGATTCGAAGAAAAGATTAGGTATTTATCCTCGCACCTTCTTATCTCCGAATGCAAAGATCCAAGAAGGTTGCGCGCGAGGAACGGATTGAAAGTGGATGTCGGCAGGGTCGTCCGGAAAAAGGCCGGATGATCTTCCAGTGCCGCCTGAAGAGTAAACACCCGGCATCCCCGCAGCTACGACGAAGGTTTTAGGCGCCAACCCCACAGGTAGTTGAATAAACAAATCTACCCGGTTTACGGCGGTAGGATTTGTTTATTCAATAACGACCACCCCGAGGCGGCTGTAACAGCGGCAGCAGAAGCAGCAATGGACTCTGAAGCGCCGAGGAAAGGACAAGTCGGGTGACCGGGTGATGTGTGTTACGTGTGTCCTCGGTACGCAATGACCAGAACCATCAACCCTCTTTGCCGCGGGAAGAGCGTCGCACCACAAATCCCCGTGGGCAACCGTCGAGCCCCCGGATCCTCCAGAGGAAAAAGGACCCGAGACAATCCCAACCCCTCTGGACCCACCGTACGACAGGGACATCCCTTGAAGTTGCACAGCACATATAAACACATGTATACTGTATGTGTTTGCTGACTGAAAAAGAAAAAGTTCAGAGTGTCCTCGGTCCGCGTCCTGACCTCCTTTTTTCCGTATTTCACCCGGCAACCTGGACATGCAGCTTTTATTTGGTCTTCAACCGATTTCTACTGCGTAATGCTGGCTTTCTTGATCCGCTATGTGTGTGCCACTTATTTCGCGTACATCACTAACCGAGTAATCGAGTTACTTCTCGGGAAGCATCAAACGAGAGGAAATGATGATACCGAAAAAGAAACCAAGGTGGGTGTACATCTTCTTGACTTCCTGTCGTCAACGCTTGAGTAACATTTCAAATGGAATGATTCAAATCGTTTACGAACCTCAGGATTGTCTTTTCATGAATCATATTCCTTTCCTATCAGTATTTATGGCTTGTGATTGTTTCCCATTGACTCAGGTTCGAATCACCCTCACGGAGCTTTTGGATAAAACAAGAAATTCTTGAAAATCATTTAGGTTCAGGAAGCACCTTAATAAGACCTGCTTTCTTGTCAAAATTGTCGTCTGTTCACCAACCAAAAAGAAAAAGATCCGAACCCTACGATACTCGCCGGTGGCCTGCTTGATTCTTCCTCAATCCCCTCTCAATACTCAAGAAAAAAAAATCATGCCGTTAAATCAACCAGTCTCAATCCCTCAACCATTTCACGCACACCGCCTTGTAACGAGGGTGAACCGCGTAAAGTAGGGAAAGGACGTCGATGAGCGGTTTATAAATTTGAAAACTCGCTGCACCCGGGACGCTTTTCGCCAGTGTTTTATTTCCGCCGCAGTGAGGAGTTTGCGTTAAACCGCTCGGATGCGGGAAGACCGAGGGAGGAGGAAGCGAGGGAGCGAGTGGGACGCGGAGGGAGAGGAGAGAGAAAACGTCGAGTGGATAAGTCACGGTTGGGCCATGGGACGTTAGCTCGGTACGGGAGGTAAGCGCACTGCTTTAAAAGTGAAATAACGCACACATCTCTCTTGCGCGCCTGGTAACCGGCAACCGAGCTTCGGCTTCCTCTTCCCCCCCCCCCCCCCGCCCTCCCCCTCCCGGACAAGATCCTCCGCGTCTCGTGAAACCGGGCGGCGCTTCTCCAACCCCTCTGTGTTCTGGATAGTACTACGTAGTCGATAATATCTGGTAAGCCATTACTTCCGTTTTCCGGGCTTGCTCGTAGCTTATCTTAAACCGGGGTTGGTCGGACGGAGGAGAAAGAAAGACAGGGGGGGTGGGATGAGGGGGGCGGGAGGAACCAGCAAGCAACCGAAGCGCAGAGCCACCGGCAACCGCGACCAACATCATCCGGGAGATTTAAAGTAAACTGCACTGCAGTCAGGGTGTATGATGCGCCTAACCAGCATCCCTTACGACCCCCCCCTCCCCCCGACTAACCTAACAACGAACGTTGCGGATGCGCGCGTGCAGACTGAGATTTCGCGTATATGCTCGGGGGGCGGAGGAAGCGCCGCAATATTGTCTACTTGTAGTGCTTAAACCGTGCAGACCCGGTGCACACAGACCGGCACACCGCGGGCCCCCCCCCCCCCCCCCCCCGATGTGCATGGAAGGCGAAAACCCGCCGGAAAAACTCGGAGAGGGAAACACGTGCACTAAAATCCGGCGCTTCAGCGGCGCTCTTCTTATTTTCTACTTTAGCCGAAACCGCATTGAAGAGTCCGAGAGGCAGAGCCGCAGACTTTTCCATTCGTTCGAGCGAGTTCCTTCTCGGTCGAGATTTAGGTCTCCTGGCGCGCGCCAGTCTACTCAGCCTTCCGAGACACCGAGGTCTTCACTCCACTTAACGAGGTCGTTCGTTCGCGTTATCGCGAGTTGACTCGGTGCTCAAGAGCTGTGACTGAGGAGGTCAGAAAAATCTTGGAGGGGTGCGGAAGAAGAGACGCGCGGAATTGGCAAGGTAGCCGCGTACCGCCGGATCCCATTGAACGAGGGTAACTTGTGGATTTAACGACAGTTGGAGGAAATAAGTCCGACAGGTTTGGTTTGATCCGTGCATCGTGTAACCTACGTTGAATGTAAAATTCGCTTCTCATCCGAAGTTTGCGCAATACACGAGTAGATCAACACGGTTACCCGACTAGAAATCTGGTGGGGCAGTCCTGACGTCATATATGGGCCTGATCTGGTGTACATAAGGTTGATCTAATGAGGTTTACCTTGTAAGTTGTAAGAACCAGATCAGGTGTAGGGAAGGTTGACCTAGATGAGGTTTAGCTTATAAGGACCAGATCAGGTGCAGGGAAGGTTGACTTGATAAGCTTTAGCTTATAAGGACCAGATCAGGTGCAGGGAAGGTTGACCTGATAAGGCTTTGCTTGTAAGGACCAGATCAGGTGTAGGGAAGGTTGACCTGATGAGGTTTAGCTTTATAAGGACCAGGTCAGGTGTAGGGAAGGTTGACCTGATAAGGTTTAGCTTATAAAGACCAAATCAGGTGTAGGGAAGGTTGACCTGATGAGGTTTAGCTTATAAGGACGAGATCAGATGTACGGAAAGTTGACCTGACAACGTTCAGCTTATAAGGACCAGATTAGGTGTAGGGAAGGTTGACCTCACAAGGTTTAGCTTATAAGGACCAGATCAGGTGTAGGGAAGGTTGACCTGATGAGGTTTAACTTATAAAGACCAGATCCGGTGTAGGGAAGGCCCTGACCTGATGAGGTTTAGCTTTATAAGGACCAGATCAAGTGTAAGGAAGTTTAACCTGATAAGGTTTAGCTTATAAGGACCAGATCAAGTGTAAGGAAGTTTGACCTGATAAGGTTTAGCTTATAAGGACCACATCAGGTGTAGGAAAGGTTGATCTTTTAAGGCGTACCTTATAAGGATCAAACCCGGCATATGTAACATGCGTCTCCGTTTTACCTCCATGATGAGACATACGTTGTCGATTATGTATCCGGATGCTGGCGACTCTAAGGGCGGTCGGTCCGTCAACCCGGCGACGTTGTAAAATAGGATGTCGCCGACTCTGGTCACGGAGAGCACGGAGGACGTGGAGGACAGCCTCTCGGCCCAATCTCCGGAAAGGGCGAATGGCTCGCGTGATGAGCGTCGGCAAACCGCGGTTAAACTTTAATAACTAGTTAACACACAGAGTCCGCGATATCAGTCCGCAGCTGCCGCGGCTGGAAACTCCCTCGAATGAGAAGTCATAGAAACTCGGCGGAGTAGCAACGGACCCCCGGGGGGGAAGGGTGGAGGAACTTGGTCGGCAAACCTCGTAACTGCGAGCTCGCCCGGGACAGCGACGACTGAAGGCGCACTGGGCGAAAGGAAACGAGAAGGGGAAATCACGGTTCCGTGTTTGCCGAACGTCCTCCCATCTTTATTCCATCTGTAAAGAGCTTCTTACCGCCGGTATAACGACGATGATATACCTACCATACCCTTCGCCCGCGGTCTTGATGAGCCTACAAAAAGCGGGCCATTCGCGTACACTGGCGACCGTTGAGGTAATGAAAATGACTCTTTTACGCGCTGGATATGGAGACGAAGAAAGGCGGAAAAATATCGCCGGCGGAAGAACCGACCGGAAGAAAAACCAACCCTCGAGACTTCTGCGTCGACTGAAAAGACGACTCTCGTGCCGCTTTCAACCCGGGGTAAATCTTGTTCTCGCTCGAGATACGGAGATGTACATACAGATGTGGAATTGAAATGAGAAGCTGCTCCGCGGGAGGGAATAAATACCGACTGCATGACGGTGATGTAATACCTTGCGGATGGTATGGGGAGATTGCAGATAGGAACCCATGTTACCCTAGGCCACACTGCTTAATTATTATTCCTTGAGAGTTTTAGAAACGTCATAACACCAGAATGGATTGGACAGTTCGAATAAAATGAAAAGAAAAAAAGAAAAAACAAATAAAACCATTGGAACGGTCGCCAGGTGATCAAAGAACAAAAAAAAGGTGGTGGTCAATTACGGATATCGATCATGACGTCATCTTTTTATTGATGACGATTGAGTTGATGTACATACAGATGTGGAATTGAAATGAGAAGCTGCTCCGCAGGAGGGAATAAATACCGACTGCATGACGGTGATGTAATACCTTGCGGATGGTATGGGGAGATTGCAGAAGGAACCCATGTTACCCTAGTCCACACTGCTTAATTATTATTCCTTGAGAGTTTTAGAAACGTCATAACACCAGAATAGATTGGACAGTTCAAATAAAATGAAAAGAAAAAGAAACAAAAACAAATAAAACCATTGGAATGGTCGCCAGGTGATCAGAGAACGAAAAAAGGTGGCAGTCAATTGCGGATATCGATCTGACGTCATCTTTTTATCGATGACGATTGACTTGCAATAAGAAATTCGACGAAGAAATAAATAGCGGCCGCTAAACGGTGATATAATACCTATGACGGTGAACAGATTGCGGATAGGCGAGCAACCCCTGTATCCGTACAGCCTGCTGGGCGCCCCGCACAGGGAATATTCGAGGTAAACCAGTTTTTGGTAGAATGTACTGTCCTGTCCCGGCTCGACACTATCGGGAATATACGAGCTATGTGAGCCGTGGCCCTGAGTTAGGTTGGGAATTCTGGTTTACCGAGAGAGCCCCGCGTTACACGGACCTGTCACCGTGTGCAGCGGCGAGAGGACACCGCGCTTGGAAATTGTAGCCAGTAGTTTACAGCGGCGACGTCTTCGTTAGGACGCTGCAGCGTGGCGCACAGAGAGGATAAACTCCGGGCCTGAAACTCTATATATCCGGGGAACCGATGCGAGGTTCACGCACAAGAATCTATGCTCGATCGATTCTCGCCCAAATGAGCAAACTTTCGTTGGCCAACAGACTGCCTTGAAAACCACCCTTTGACACTCTCATCGCCCTACGGACGAATCCGGCTGTCGGCAGATCGGGAACGAAACTTCGCGCATATTTCACACCCGCTATAGGTAACTTTATTTATAGCCATTGAAACCGATATTTACCGATCCGATGAAACCGATATGGATAGATATTTATATCCATTGAAACCGATTTTCAGATAACACGAGACAAAATATCCGAATATTTTTGGTCGTAAATCGGAAAGTCGATCGTCGAATGCGTCACGTGTGGTGTTGTTTAGCATAAATTGTTATGCGTCGGGGAAATTAGTATTCTTCACTATACAATATTCTCTTCGTAGGTTATCAGGAAACCTGATGAATATGAATCAACGTCGCCTACGATCTTCAAGTAACCGTTCTCTATATATTCCAGTAGCGGGTTTTTTCAAAAATATCACGGAAGCTCCCAACCCACGATTTTATTAATAATGCTATTAATGATGTCTGCGATTCACGGTCGATATCGGCCGGTCGAAACGTAATTGAAACCGGCGACTTGGTTGTATATTTGGATAGTTTAAAAAGTCTGCATGAATTATCGAGTACAAAGAATGAGTTGCGAGCGAGAAGAGGTGGAGAGGCGTAATACCCGCGCCTCGTCAAGTTATATTACGAAAGCTGTTAAGCTTTGGCTTCGTCTGGCACAATCTAGCTCGCGGCGCAGTGGCGCAGTTCCCATTCACCTATGAATGGAAAAAGAAAAAACGTTTCGTTTAAGCTACGACGAGAAGGGGGGGGGGGGGGTGGCGGCGGGGAGGAGGCAGAGACGAAACGAGCGAGAGTACATCGCGTATAGGGGGCGAATGAGGATATCAGTGAATCTATTTGCCGCTCTCGTGACGCTCTTGAGTGTCTCATTAAAATGCAAGCCCCGTTTTCTTTTAAACTGTCTCCGGGGATGAGAGATAGGAGTAGGCGGGATAGAAGCGACGGCAGTCGGGTTGCGCGCCACCAAGACCGGAGACCACCCCCTCGTCGACGTCCGACGTACCTAGCTGAACCGAACGGAAAATGAAGCGGAGCGAACCGTCGCAAAAAGAGATGGCAAATACGACAAGACGAAGGCTAGCCGCACACATTCTTTGTACACCCCGGATGAGCACACAGCTCAGTCATCTGGCCTTCGGAAGAATTAAAACAAGTTTCTTTCAATCCCGTTCGCCATATCGTCACCCTTGTCAGATTGAGTATTCCACGAGAAAACGGCAAAGAAATTCAATGAAACACAAGAAACTGCCGTCGGAGAGAAAAATAGTTGTGACAACGCAGTTTGAATCGTAAGAGTTATCGCATTTTTTTGTCGTCCTCTATAGCATTTTTTATAGTCTTCTGTAGCATTTTTGTCATCTTCTATAGCATTTTTTGTAGTCTTCTGTAGCATTTTTGTCATCTTCTATAGCATTTTTTTGTAGTCTTCTGTAGCATTTTTGTCATCTTCTATAGCATTTTTTGTAGTTTTCTGTAGCATTTTTGTCATCTTCTATAGCATTTTTTGTAGTCTTCTGTAGCATTTTTTATCATCTTCTATAGCATTTTTTTGTAGTCTTCTGTAGCATTTTTTGTCATCTTCTATAGCATTTTTTGTAGTCTTCTATAGCATTTTTTGTCATCTTCTATAGCATTTTTTGTAGTCTTCTATAGCATTTTTTCTCATCTTCTATAGCATTTTTTCGTACCCCCGACAAAATCAGTTGTTACGAAAGAACCTTCGCAGTTTCCCAACAATGAAAGCAGCTCCCTCCAGTCTCCTTATTCTGATAACAATGACAATATAAGCGCCAACGAAGACCCTCTCGAAGTACGCGTCGTCTTCGATAACGAACTGGTGAAATGATGAATATATTCTTGTGTACTTCTTTTCGAGAACTCCCAATGTCGAGTATCTCGCGAGTTAGAACGGATAATCCGGTCGTTCCCTGCATTATTGTATTTCTGTCGATCGAACTTTCCACCGTGGCGAAACTGCGACGGCTAGCAGGACGAGAGTTCACCGAGTGCTTCTTAACGTCAAAGTTTGGAGGATATACGAACGTCAGCACAGGAAGACATCGAATTACCGACTGTTGAGGCAGCCTCTTTGAGAAGATCGAAGGCGATCGTCTTGCAGTCCGGAATATTTGGAACTTCAGCTTGGCCTCCGTATGCATTCGTTGAATACGTGACAAGCACTTTGTTTTCTTGTTTGGCTCCCATAGACGAAGCTTTCTTGTCATAACAGACAAAATTGATCGTGATTTTCACAGTGATCTACAATGTCTGCGCTGAACTTTTGATTCTACATATAAATCTGCAGGTCGACATTCTATACGACTTAGATACATATTTCTTTCGCAGAGGCTGCACACTTAGCTCGCATATCAGGCGCTTTTAAACTATTATCCGTGTGTGCGAGTCTTGCACATCGAATTGTTGCAGCCGAGTTCACTAGAGTGCCTGGATTCCGCTGTAGAAAAACGCATTTACGCTACGCAGATCCTAAATCGTCGCAAGGCATCCCCATGACGACATTAGATCGCTTCCTTTTACTCGTCTCAAAGGACTAACCCAGTCTTGCTGTTCACCCTGAAAATACTTTCAACCGAGGAAAAAGTTCCTTCGCACAATTTACCGGCAAAAGTACGACGAGTGCTCTCGCACATCCAGTCTTCAGTCACATCTGCCATCAAATCCTGTTAAGAACAATCTTGTTATTCCTACTTTCCTGTACCTTCTTACCCATATTTTCCCTTCTGCATCTACCGCGCCAAGTGACGCGATGTAACATGACAAAAGCCTCTCCCACAAAACGTGAGAGATATTCTCCCTTCGACCCACAATTTGTCGTACGTGACACCCTTTGGTTTTCATCGCAAAGACGTCTCGACCGTCATCATCCGCGTTCAATGAGAAAGCTCAGAAAGCTTCGCGTTCTCCAATCATCCTCGGCATCCCCAGCATTCGCTCTCGCTACTCGCGGTCTCGTTCGGCGTCGGGTCGGCTTTCGGCCTCCCACCAGAATGTGTTTGAACGTATCTGATTGGCCGGGGCTCCGTGTATGACGCCCGTACCGAAAGACGCTCAGCGCGGCGAGGGTGGAAATTGGGGCTCGCGCAACGTGGAGCCGAGGAATAAGTGGAATAGGTGCGGACGCGGAGCAGACGGGAAACGTGCGGAAGTGGAAGAGAAGAGAAGAGAGAAGCGGAGTCCACGAGTCATCGTGGTGGACGGGTCGCTTGTTACAGGATGGTGGCTCTTGCAGAGGGTGTGTGTTGACACTGCAGTCGGTTGACCCGGTTGGCTCAAAGGGAAACAAGCGAGCCCTGATCGGTGCCGCTGATAGCGGGCAATAGAGTCTAGATTACCTCCGGGGTGCTTCGATGCGCCACCATAAAAAATCACCGTCGCCGTGGACTCCGGAGAGACGTGGAAGAGCCCGACGAAAGCACCACTGGTCGGCCGAGCCCGCGATCAAACGTTGGCGAACTATAATCGCAAATGCATGGACCCCGGAGGACCACGACGAATTTAAAACGGCACTTGGTACTTCGTTTCTTTTATCTCCGTTACGTCTTTCCCGCTGGCGCAACGGCTCGCGTTTCATCGCGATGAGATTGATGCCGCCGCGACCCCCGACCTCCCGTCGCTGAGTTATTAATGAGCCGTGAAGATATTTTTAACCGATGATGAAGACCGCACTGCGCGGTTATCGTGTGAATCCAGCCGGTCAACCCGAATCCAAACTTAGTTGAATCTACCCGGAATCCAACCCTGGTTGAATCCACGCGGTCAACAAGAATCCAGCCGGTCAACAAGAATCCAACCCTAGTTGAATCCACCCGGTCAACCAGATCCAACCCTACTGAATCCACCCAGAATCCAACCCTAGTTGAATCCACCCAGAATCTAACCCTAGTTGAATCCACCCAGAATCTAACCCTAGTTGAATCCACCCAGAATCTAACTCTAGTTGAATCCACCCAGAATCTAACTCTAGTTGAATCCACCCAAAAATCTAACCCTAGTTGAATTCACCTAAAATCCAATGCTAGTTTAATCCACCTCGAATCCAACTCTAGTTTAATCCATCCCGAATCCAACGCAAGTTTAATCCACTTCGAATCCAACTCTAGTTTAATCCATCCCGAATCCAACCCTAGTTGCATCCGCCCCGAATCCAACCCCAGTAAAAAAATGGAAGCTTCTGCTTTATCAATCCCGTGACGTCTTATCAGTTGTATCATACGTTCTTTTGAATATTTTTTCTGCGAGGTCAATTGGAAGCAATAACGTCGCGACCGCAGGACGTGCCGGTGGGATTTTTTCGCGCTTTGTTACGATTTCGAATCGCGGCAAGAAAATGATTTGTACTCGCGTCCCCTCGCGGGAGGTCCTCGAGCGCCCGAGGAGTGGGAAAATTCGATTCGCTTCGCACCAACGAGGATCGTCATAAATCTTGGCTTGACCCCGAAACTTCTGTCGAGGTTTCGGGGGGCGGCGAGGGGGAACGGAGGAGGAGAGAAGAAACGAAGAAATCGGGTGACCAGTCGCGGAGGGTTCTTCGGGGATGATGTATCGAGTTCGGAAGGCCTGGTGTGGAACCTACCGATAAAGATGTAATTGGTACTCGCGAGTACACACAGCGACGCTTGACGTGATCCATCACCCCCCCGCAGGCCCAGCCGGAAGTGGCCTTGTTGGTCCAATTATATACTTCGCCCAGTGCGTACGACTGCTTCGGCTGGCCTTCACTGGCCGTTCGTAATTGGAAAACTTGATCGTGAGGGCACAAACCAGGCCCTTCTGGACCTCGAGCTCTCCGCGTTGCACCCCTGGGGCTCTCAAAGACATGCACCTCGGTTATAATCTTGCCTCTCGCCTCTCGGTGGAACAGGTTTGCGGTATAATTGAGAGTCCTCCTTGACGGCAAGGTCGCATCCTCAAAACTACAGTTTCTCAGTGTAAAATCGAATTTCCGTACAGATTACAGATTACAAACCGGGGAAAAAAATGCACAAAAATCTTTTTTTTTCGATTTCGTAAAGTTTGAAGACTCTTTCCGATGGGAAATTTCCTGCTGATTCCGAAAAACACCGCTGTAGGCCCGAAAAGTAGAAATTTCGACGAGAAAAACCGGAAAAACGTTGTCGCACTTTTTTCAAAATTTCGTCACTTCACTAAAATTGAGGTTACTTTTTTTAAATCGGTCAAACCTGGATTTTTTTTTTTTTTTTCTTTCTATAACGAAAAGAATGCCACAAAGCGCAACTTGATATCTTGATTCCTGAACTTGCAAAAATCGCAAATTTTTCCAAGGGTACTTCTTGCGTTTTTTGCGATTTTTGAGGGTTCGACTTTAAAGTTCTATAAACGATTCAAGAATCAAAATATCACGTTTCGCCTTGCGGCATTCTCTTCGCCAGTAAGTTTTCTTTCGAACTAAAGAAGAAAATCCAGGTTCGATGGATAAAAAAGTAACCTCAATTTTAGTAAATTAAGAACGAAAACGTGGGTCTTTTCATTCTTCAATTAAACCAACAAATTGGATGCTTGTAACGTCAATTTAATCACCCGAAAAATTGATCTCTTTATGTAGTCTATCAGTACCCTGATAACACCGGATGGTCGTCAAGGTGTTGATCTCATGCAGGAATAAAAAAGTACGCTTTTGAATGGGCGGTCTAACTTTTGCCGGCGCAATACTAAGATTAGGACCCAACAACGAATGCTTTTTTGGACATCATAAGCCTAAAAATGGAAACCCAGTTAGTGGTCTTCAGTGTACTAACTGCTCACAAATGGACCCTTTGGTGTGGTTCACCAAAGCATCTCGCCTACCGCAGTATCAACACCCCAACTCCCCAACATCTTTCCCTTTTTCCCGGTCCAGCAGACATCAGCAACCGTTCGCGTATTCAAAGATAATCCGTCATTTCCGTCCTCCCGACGGTTCTTATATTTCGCCGCACAAAACACAAACTCCCGCGGAGTTGTCTTTCCCCCCCTCGGGTGTATCCACAATGCGCAGATCAGAACCGTCATTAGACCGATCCGCGAAGCTCCTCGTAACCCGGCACGACGTCCTTTCAGCCCTTTGTATCATCGGTACCACGAAGAACCTCGCAGTCCCGCAGTGTTTCCTACAGCTCGGTCCGCAGCGGCGGCTGCCGCCTCGTTCTCCATCTCCCGAACGACGTTCCCTTATCCCCCCGACATCTCCTGATGCCGGTGAGCGCGCTCGGCGTAAGCCAGAGCCGCGCACCGTGCCCGGAATTCGCCGCATATTGGTCTCTCCGGTTATACCGGGCCCCGCCGAAAACGCTGTGGCAAACACACGAAAGACGAGGTATTGCTGCCGTGGTTCGAGGTACGAAACAATGCATCGCCCCAGAAGTTGGAGCGCCGCCGCGCTGCAGTTTCACAGATGCCGGCGGAACCGACGCGGAGCTCTCTGGACGTCCCCGTGGATTACATCTCGGGACGTAACCGTCGAGGCAGCTCGCTCGCATACACGTTGATAAATAGGTCCCTTCTCTTCCCTAATTCCGTGCTTCGTGACCGCTTTCGGGATCCGGAGACCGAAATAGACTCTCTCTCTCTCTCTCTCCCCGCGCGGTTATATGTATAAGGTGTTGCTGCAGAGGCAGGTGGAATGAAGTAGCAAACCCGGGGAAGACGGAGGATACGTTGGGGGAAAGAGATATAAGACGTGTGCGCGGCTGCGGGCGCAGCGGGAACGAGATAGCCGCGGCTCCGAGTGATACATCAGCGGATGCACTCCGGTGTGCTCGGAGGAGTCTTCGGTGCTGAAAACCTCACGCAGATAACCGTCCCGCGCGTGAGGCATGAAAAATTGCCGTAGATATATTTTCTCCCCCTCGGCCGTCTCTCTCACCCGGCGAAGGTGGTGCAGCTGCACACACGAGGCGTGACGCAAGTGGAGTTCATCCATTTCGGGTCAGACGCCGCTGCGAGGTAGCGCGCGCGAGAATGCCATCGCGACGAGTGATACACGCTGACGTCTTTTTTTGCGCCTCACGTGATCGTACCGTCATTGTAATTTCCTCTCTCATATACTCGAGCCGAGTTCTTGATGTGTTGGAGCGCGCACGAAAAATCTGGTCTTTCGTGGGTATCGTGTAGATAAAATCTGACCCATTGGATGGTCCACCGGAAGGACGTTTTTCTGGTGGAAAATCCGTGGCGTTACAATCGGGCGCTGGTTGGGCCTTCGTCACCCATATGGAAATAAAGTATATGCAAAATATGTAAAAGATGTATTCTATATATACGAGACATATTTTGTCCGAAAACTTCTATATGTCGCATATATTTTAGGATATATACGAAATATACGCGAGCGAAACATATATCTAAGGTGTATCCAAAATATATTAAAAATGTATTTTTATTGTATTATCTTCCGAAAAGTTCGGAAGTTCGTTCGCACGTGATTGTACCGTCATTGTAATTTCCTCTCTCATATACTCGAGCCGAGTTCTTGATGTGTTGGAGCGCGCACGAAAAATCTGGTCTTTCGTGGGTATCGTGTAGATAAAATCTGACTCATTGGATGGTACACCGGAAGGACGTTTTTCTGGTGGAAAATCCGTGGCGTTACAATCGGGTGCTGGTTGGGCCTTGGTCACCCATATGGAAATAAAGTATATGCAAAATATGTAAAAGATGTATTCTATATATACGAGACATATTTTGTCCGAAAACTTCTATATGTCGCATATATTTTAGGATATATACGAAATATACGCGAGCGAAACATATATCTAAGGTATATCCAAAATATATTAAAAATGTATTTTTATTGTATTATCTTCCGAAAAGTTCTATATGTCAGATATATTTTCTTGTGTATTTATTTTCAGGGCCTGACCGGGGTCGAATGTAACGCCACAGATTTTCTACCAGGGTTATTGCGACGGTTGTAACTTGTACTCTAGAATGTAGACTTTGTCTATACAGTAGAACCCCGATTAACAGGGACGCTCGGGAACTGGTTAAACCCTGGTTAATCCAGCCTCGGTTAATCGAGATTCTATTGTAATTAGGTTGCGAAAATAACGAGTCTACAATTTATCGCGAATCGATCAAACATAGAATTATCCATAAATGTGCATTTATTGCACGGAGAGAAATTTCTGTGTTGCGATAGCAAAGAAAAGTGACAACAAAAATCGTTTTGTTAGGCTAACAAAAATATCGATCAGCCCCGCAAAAACAATGTTCAGCCGAACAAAAGATATGTCAGCCTAGCAAAACTGATTTGACAGCCGAACAAAAGATTGGTCAGCCTAACAAAACTATTTTTGTTGTCACTTTTCTTTGCTGTCACAACACAGAAATTTCTCTCCGTGTGAAATCCATGGAAATTTATGAATTATATACGGCACAGATATATCTTTCCGTCGCTAACCTTGAGAAAATCCCTAATAAAAAAATCTGTAGCGTTACATCCGAACCAATTCAGGCCCAGCTGGGGCCCTGGCCGAGTCAACCTGGTACTGATCAGGGCCTGGCCAAGGCCTGACCAGAGTCGAATGCAACGTCCCAGATTTTCTACCAAGGAGCAACCGAACAAAAATACCGTCGAGTTACGACGCTGGACAACCTTCGTCCGGGGACTAAATACCCGGAGTCGTCGTCGCGCAAGGACTAATTCAAAATTTAACGACCCCCGGGTAATAGCACGGAGACGTACGTGTGCTACGTCGCCCCGGCGCTGTTTCATTTTCCCCTCCAGCTTGAACGCCGGGGCTACTCGACCTCCGCCCGGGCGCGCGAGGACGTTAAAAACTTGTTCGGGCCACGTTACACGGGATATATACGTGTCGCAGTGCACGGATACTTCGCCCGCGGACGCTCGTAACAGGTCGCTGGAAAACTGGCGTCGCTCGTGGAGCGAATAATGCCGGGCGCCTCATCGCCGCGGCGCTCGGGCTTTGCGGATCAGTGAGACGGACTCGGCCGAACTCGAACGAATATCCGCCCGACGATAAACGTCGAGGTACCGGAAAATTAGAACCCGACGACGAGCGAGGTGGACAAAAAATGTCGCTACCTCGTTCGGCGCCGCGCGGAGCGACGAAAACGTTGCTATCTCCGCGGGGCGACGCGTCGGTCGTTCGGGTCTGGTACGACCTGCACTATCGCCGAACTGTGTACGGAAAAAAACGGAAGGGTTGAAAAATCGAAAAATTCACGTGCAGTCAGCGGAAAAATTGAATAACTGCAGGACCTGACAACACCTAAGGATCCATTTGTGAGCATTTAGTACACGAAAGTCCACTAACTGGGTTTCCATTTTTAGGCTTATGATGTCCAAAAAAGCATTCGTTGTTGGGTACTAATCTTACTATTGCGCCTGAAAAAGTTAGACCGCCCATTCAAAAGCGTACTTTTTTATTCCTACATGAGACCTACACATTGACGTCCATCCGGTGTTATCAGGGAGGGTAAGATGAATCAGCCGCTTGTACAGTAGAACCTCGATTAACCGAGGTCGGATTAATCAACACGAGATTAACTGGTCCCGAATATCGCGGTTAATCGGGGTTACACTGTAATCGAGTATTCGAATTGCATTTCCATTCACACTGAATTCAATTGCTCTGTTAAATCATTACTTGGGCCATTTTTTTTTTTTTACTTCCAGTTTAGAGTATTTTGTGTGACCTGGCTCAGTAGATCTCGTTTCGCATGGCGATTTATTATTATGAAATTTATTGTTCTGATACAATAATTTTCTGTGATAAGATTCTGTATAATAATAAGACTCTGATTTTTTTAACCAGTTTGGTGATGGAAATTGTCAGGGCCCTGAAACGATTTATAAAAAAAAACCTGTTAAATTCCTGTTAAATCAGTACTTGGGCCTTTTTTTGGCTTACACTATGGTGTATTTTATGTGTGACCTGGTTTCGTGGGTCTCGTTTCGTCTGGCGATTTATTATTATGAAATTTATTGTCCTGATACAATAAATTTCTCTGGTAAGTCTCTATATAATAATAACATTCTCTGATTTTTTAACCGCATTTTGATGATGAAAATCGTCAGGGCCCTGAAACGATTTATAAAAAACAGGAAAAACCTGATTGTTTTTTTCCTTGTGTGTAATAGTCCAAAATAACAGGTCGTGAAAATGATCGATCGGGAATACAGTGTTCGAGGGAAGCGAGCGAATAAACCGTCGTGTGCTCGTTTATTTCGATACCCTCTGCGAGGGAGAGACCGAAAGGGGTGGCGCGCGATGAGGAAAGGTCGCCCTCCCCGCGTGCCCGTCGGCGTAAATGGCGGGGACCCCGGTAATTGGTTGTAACATTTTAAACTAGCGCCCAAGCTCCCGGCTTTAATTTACTTTTATTTCCATCAGGGGAGTTTTCGACCCCGTGTTGTGTGTACACGAGACAATATATATCGTTTCGTGCGCGACTCCCCGGTGTGCAGGTTACTCAAAAAGTATCGACTGCAGTGGAAAAGAAAGAAAAAATAAATAAAACATACAGACACGACTTTGAAATGGCAACAATATCAGTCATTCTCTCCGATCAATCAAAATACGTATTGATTATGCAGTTCGACATCACCGTCCAATTTTTACGATTCACAAAAGAGTAAAGAATTTTTAAAAATTCCACAAAAAATGACCACAAGTTCATCGTTAAATAAAAAAACCCTAAGTTTCCAACAATTACGAAAGAATAACTAGAAGCAACAAATTCCACTCCCATGAACTCTTCAAAATATGTATTTATTATGCACTTCGACATCTTCCAATTTTTATGATTCACAAAAGAGTAAAGAATACAAAAAAAATTCCCCAAAAAATAACCAGGAATTCATCGTTAAACAAAAAAAAATCCCCAAGTTTCCAACAATTACTAAAGAATAACTAGAAGCATCAAAATCCACTCCGATGAATTCTTCAAAATACGTATTGATTATGCAGTTCGGCATCTCCTTCCAATTTTCACGATACACAAAAGAGTAAAGAATTTAAAAAATTCCTTAAAAAATGACCACCAGTTCATCCTTAAAAAAAAAAGCTCCCCAAGTTTCCAACAATTACTAAATAATAATAAAAAAAACAACAAACTCCACTCCCATGAATTCTTCATCTACTCCCGCCCTCACGTATTCCCATCTCGCGCAGCCTACGTGCGGTCTCCATCGTACGCGCGGCGCGTCTTCGTTGTTGATGAAACACGCAGCGACTGTATAAATATTAATTGGCACGCCGCGATGCTTGTTCACCTGGCGGGCCGGGGGCTCGTTCAGCGTCGCGCTGGATGCCGCGCAGCGCGGTGCGGTGAGCGTCGAAGTTGCACCTACACCGCGGTGCGCGCAAACGAAGCGCGCGCGGGTACCGCGAGCCGCGTATCCGTAGCGCGTTATCCGGGCGGTGAACGCGAGGCGGCATCAGCCGCGCACCGCGCCGCACGGGAGACTCCAGCCGCGTGGGGTACACCGCAACGTCGTCGGAGTTGCGCGAAAACGAAAATCCGCCACTCTCGCCGGCGCCCTTCGCGCACCGCGGGACCTCATAAATTTCCAAGTTTCTGCGGCTGTCCCTGCCAACCACCGAGACGCAGCGCACCGTCTCACCCATCTTCCAGCGCGCGGGCTTTCCAGACGCGTCGCTACTTCGCTTCCCGCGACGGGAGCGAGTGCGAGACCCACCGCCGTGTGCCCACCGTATCCTTCCTTCCTTCCTTCCTTCCGCTTTCTATTATGTTACTTACGCGTGGCATGCGCGGGAAATCCGCCAGGAGCAGCGAAGACTGAGGGCGCGTGGGGCGAAGGATAACCGAGGCAGGATGACAGCTACGGAGCGGAGGGGGGTGGCGAGGGGAGCGAGCGAGAGGAGCCGAAGAAGTCGAGCGGGGAAGCGAAGCGAAGTCAGCCGGTGGCAACTTCGCTTTATACATGCGCGGAATATCGTGGATATGGCGGCGATGTGGCGAGGGGGAAACGGAGAACGCGCACAGCGCGTTCGTACTTTGGCCGCTTGGCTTTTGGTTTCGCAGCTTAACTTATTATCCACCCTGCGGCATACATTTCGCCGTCTCCGCGACGCTGCCTATATTCCCCGGCAATAGCGGCTCTTTCGAGCGTGTAACATCCACTTTCACCCGCGCAACCGTTACGGCTTCCCGCAAGCCGGAACTGGTGCCCCGCACCGCTACTCGGGCGCACGTCGACTGCATCGCGCGCGGTAGTAATCCGACGTTGCACTTTGCGCCGAAGCTTTGCTGTGTTATATGCACCGTCTCTTAATTATTTATCACGGTGAGCGCGCGACTTGACGTGTGCACTACGTAACTCAGTCGGGCAAGACACGGTACACGCTGAGTCTTGGTCAATACCCGTTGAGTATTGCTCAGTACTCGCTGAGACTTGCTCAGTACTCGCTGAGCAGTGCTCAGTACTCGCTGAGCTGTGCTCAGTACTCCCTGAGTAGTGCTTAGTACGCGCTGAGTAGTGCTCAGTACGCGCTGAGTAGTGCTCAGTACTCGCTGAGTAGTGCTCAGTACTCGCTGAGTAGTGCTCAGTACTCGCTGAGTAGTGCTCAGTACTCGCTGAGTAGTGCTCAGTACTCGCTGAGTAGTGCTCAGTTCTCGCTGAGTAGTGCTCAGTTCTCGCTGAGTAGTGCTCAGTTCTCGCTGAGTAGTGCTCAGTACTCGCTGAGTATTGCTGAGTACACGCTGAGTATTGCTCAGTACCCGCGGAGTAGTGCTAAGTACCCGCTGAATAGTGCTCAGTACCCGCTGAATAGTGCTCAGTATTCGCTGTTGTTACGGCAACGCTGCCATAATAACAACGTCGCCTGGGCATTGGTAATTGGAAAAATCGATTGCCGCATCCCGGTGATCGTCGCCCTCCGAAGCCCCACGGAGACTCCGACGATGAGCAAACTGAGAGGCCGGATTTCTTGTCCCTTCTCATCCCACATAAAAGACTCCACCCGTCGGGCTGCTGGTAACGCATCTGTCGTCTCGGTACTCCGCACCCGGCTATATTTCTTTTCACGAACGTTGTTGTTCCGGCACGTTCCGTGTATGAAGAGTGGCGAGGCAGTCGTCGTCTCGTACTGTCTTATTGCCGCACACAGCGCGCACGACCAATCCGCAACCTCGTGCTCCGTGTGTGGACGCGCGGAATTCCGTGTCGTATTGAGCGTGAAATGCGACCCGCGTCAATTTCCGTCGTGCATTCCGTTACCGGGGGGGTCTTGGAGAGTAGACGCGAGGAAATAAAAATAGCGAGTGAATACAAGGAGAGCGCGCGCATAAACCTTATTCCCACCGACGGCGGGTGCTGAAAAACACCCTGCTGCGTCATTCCTCGTCCCTGCGCTATGCCACTCGTTGACACCCGAGGAAAACGTGCCGGGCGTGAAAGCCCTGCAACGCCGCACCCTCGAGGACGCATCGTCACGTGACCGCGTCAACCCCGCGCGCCGAGGGCTCCTCGTCATCTTCCCGTGATCTCGCGACGCCCAGCGTCTTCCATCCTAGCTGACTTGAGCGTCGACCCTCCTCGTCGTTGACAACCCGGCTCACGCGCACCGAACTTGCAGGTATTATGTGGTTGGGAGGCTAAAGGCTGGCCGAAGAATGTGGACGAGGTGCGAAGAAGAGGCTTCCGTGGCGACTGATACGACGGAAGGCCGACGCATATCCGTCCAACGCCGAACAGGGTGAGGACGATATACTTTTCCATGACTGCGACTTTCTTGTTTTGTCCTCTGTCGCCGCCTGAGTCGCCCGTCGTCACGGGAGGAACCTTCTGACCCTGCAACCGATGCCAGGCCAAAGTGAGCAGCTGGCGAAAAGCTGCCCCCTTCGGTAGTGGACCGCGATTCCGGTCACGTAGGTATCGCTGTCTCTTAATCGCCCGACGTGCGGCGCAAAGCGTCGCCGGATTCGCTCGCACAGGATCAAGCGAGGACTGAGTCGACATCCTCGCGGATCTTCTGCCGCGGTTTCTTGGCAGGAGGGGTGGCATTTTCGAAGGTGAGGCGTTGGGCTTATTAAAACAAAATTGGTGACAAAAAAAACTATCTCTTGTCAGATGAAGTCATCAAGTCAAGAATAGTTTATATTTTTTTACATGACATCGGTTATGCAAATGCGAACCTGTGGATTCATGAGAAACAAAACCGTAAGGGTGAAAACGGAGTCCCCAATACGAGGCTCCCCGGTAGAAACTCGTGTAGCGTTATTTGCGACCCAAGTCAGGCCAAGCTCGGGCCGTGGTAGGTCCAACGCGGCTCTGACCATAGGATCCAATGTGATGCCAAAGATTTTCTACCACACTGCAAATACAAGTGCATTATATTTACATACTTATGAATGACGCGTTTTTACACGTTTCAAACGTGTTGAATTAATGCATTAATGTGTTATTTTGACGCATTTGAATGCGTTAAAATAACACATTTTAAAGCGTGTTAAAGAAAAACGTGTTGTTTCACCGAGAGAAAATGTTTCCTTGATTCAATGAAATTTCCTTGAAATCTCAACCTATGAAACATTTCTTTGAGGTCAATGAAATAATATCCTTAAGTTAATATTATATTTTCTTTGAATGATGTCATCAACCAAATTATAGGTTATGTTCACCAAGTTTTTGGTTACGTACCATAGTACTTAGATATGTTCACCAATAACTTCAATGGTTTAACCAATGATTATCTTCTTGATTTGACTTGACTTAACTATAACATAACCGATCAGCTTGCGCGAGAAACACCAATACGACTTATCGCGAATGAGCCAAACGTTGACAGACCGGGTGCCGTCAGGCATATCGTTTCTTTAAATCCAGGAGATCATGTTTTTGAAATTCAAAGAAATATTTCATTGAAATCAATGAAAAAAATGCAATCCACCCATTTCTTTGGAATCAAGGAATTTTTTTCTCTCGGTGTTCAACGCATTAAATGCGCATAAATGCATTCATTCAATACGGTTTTATAAACGTGTAAAAACGCGTCATTCATCACTCAAGTGTGTAAATATAACGCACTTGCATTTGCAGTGCAGGGCGTAAATCACACAAAAAATGAATAATCTCCGCAAAAATTCCGAATCAAAGTTTTGTCATGAAAAAAACCGTAACAGTAAAACACCAAGAAAACGCCCAACGTTTACACGAAAACAGTATCATCGGTGGAACCCGAAGCGCGAAAGCGATGCCCTCACAGCAGCATCGACGCCTGTCGTCCCGTCTCCCCGAGTGTCCGACAGCGCCGGCGTCATCCGCCCGACAACGAGAGGAGACGCTCGACGTATCTCCAACGTCTCGCGTCTCGCGTAACGAGCAATTCGTGTCGCAGCGTCCTCGAGCGTCGGAGTGCGCGCCGCGCCAGCCGCTAATCTACAGAGAGCTCGGGCGCGAGAACAACTTAAGTATTAGTTCGGCGAGAGTGAGAAGACAGTGACGTTCTTGGCCCGATGGCAATAAAGCCCCTATCTGACTTCCACTTCGAGTCACTTAACGTCCGCGAGGACATTCAAAGTCCCCCGGGGTGGGTGGAGTCTCAAAGTGCTGCAGGCTGGCTGGGCGCGCGAGGACTGCGGAGAAGCAGCTCGGAGGGATGTTTCGCTGTGCGAACGAGCGAGAGCGAAATATACAGTTTCAGTCGACGACGGAGACGGCACGAGATGTCTTCGATATGGAACGACCGGGAATCCGCAGGAGCCGAAGAAGGAGGTGGAGTGGACCATGGAGCGCCCCGGTGCTCCAAGTATATACAGAGCGGATAGCGTAGCGACTATCGAGGCTATAAAACACATCCCACCGACTGTATCCACCCACCTACTTATTATAACGACATTACACCCCGAGCTTCCCCTCATTAGCCAGACCATCAGCGGCACCTACAGCGCGGGGCACGCGCGGCGCCTTCGTCGCCACCTGGCGTTCCCGCCAGGCACGAGCTCTCTGCGTGGGTGCGACCAGGATGGGGAACGTCGCTGGTAACCGAGAGCCCCGAGCTGAAGGGAGAGATCGAGAGAGAGAGAGAGAAGAGAGTGAAAAGCGAGGAGGGAAGAAAAGAGAAGAAGCGAAAGCGCGGCGCCCACACCGACCTGGGAAAAACACCGCCGGGGTATATAGCCACCGGTATGAAATTGTTTTCCAACATCGCCCGGGCCCCGAGATACCCAGCGTGAATTTTAATTCAATGTACATTAACGCTCGTAATCCGATTATCGTAGAGGCATTAGGGGGTTACACCACCCCTACCCCCGTACCCCCCTCTTCCTGCGCACCGGTCGAGATACCCCCCGCGGAGTTGCCGCGTTAGAACGCCGGTTATACAGATAGCCGCACCCCCCGACGGGGGTTTCGCAGCCGCCGTTGCGATGAGAGTTGCGAGAGATGGTTCGTCGTCGCGCCGCGCCCTTTTGGCAATGCGAACGAGATGGCCCTGGACGGACCGAAATTTTACGAATGATTGCCGAAGTAGAAAATCTGTGGCGTTACATCTGGCCCTGATCAGGCCCTCTTCAGGCCCTGATCAGGCCCTATTAGTCTTGTCAGGGCCTGATCAGGGCCTGATTCGATCCGGATGTAACGCTGCAGATTTTCTAATCGGGTGGTTGCGACGATGGTGGCGGCATCAGCGACGGCCTCAATGGATCCTTTGGTGAGGTAGGATTGTCCTAGCTTCGGTGTTATTATGTATATCAGTGTTGAACGTACTGATATTAGTAACAACGCTCTGGCACATTTCTATATTATATTGTAACGGCCGAGCAAATGAAGAACACGGATATTTGTTTGTGGGGCGGATATTATTGATTATAAAAGCTTCCGATATTCGGATCGCGATCTTTAGCACGTCTGCTCGCTGTCAAAGTCCCGTCGAGACTCTCTTCTGTCATAATCGTAGTGAAGTCGGTCAACTATTCGTTTATCAATTATCAACCTAACTTATATCGTGTGTCTCATAAGATGTACTCAGCTATATTCGTTACAATATAATAAAAAAATGTCTCACCGTCGCCACTTTTTTCCAGGGAAAAAGTTATCTGAAAGTTAACTTTTTTAAAACTGATAATGATAATAATAATAATGATGATCATGATCATAATAATAATAATAGTAATAATAATAATAATAGTAATAGTAATAGTAATAATAATAATAATAATAATAATAATAACGGTAATAAAGCCGAGGTAGATTGTGCAGAATTATTAACCAAGTCGACGAACGCGAGTGGATTTCGCCATCGCTTAATCCGTTTATCGTTGCGGAGAAAATGATGTTTCGAAAGCGGGCGTATACTTTGCGCGTGAAAAAATCGTGATGGGATTGTGAGTAAGGTGGATGAATGGAGTATGGGAGACAGCAGACGGGGTAACCGAGATGTAATTGCGTGAAGGGACTTTGAGACGCGGCAAACGTGGCGAAGATTTAGATGAGAAACGCAGGGAAGACGATTACGCAGGTCGCGTCGAACCTCTTCCACGCTCCGATGTAGAACTGTTTGTGTCTTGTTTGCGGGCTGTCTTTGTGGCTCTTTAGTGGCTCCAACGTTTTATAGACTTGCGAAACAAATCTCGACGATTTTCTGTTTACTGATGACGAGAATTAATTCGATGACGAAATAATTCTCTCTTGAATAAGATAAAAACAGAAAGTAACGAAAATAAAATAATAGCAGAAAGTAACGAAAATAAAATAATAGCAAAAAGTAACGAAAATAAAATAATAGCAGAAAGTAACGAAAATAAAATAATAGCAGAAAGTAACGAAAATAAAATAATAGCAGAAAGTAACGAGAATAAAATAATAGCAGAAAGTAACGAGAATAAAATAATAGCAGAAAGTAACGAGAATAAAATAATAGCAGAAAGTAACGAGAATAAAATAATAGCAGAAAGTAACGAGAATAAAATAATAGCAGAAAGCTGCTATTATTTTATTCTCGTTACTTTCTGCTATTATTTTAACGTCAATCAGTAACGTTACAGTAACGTTATTTTCGTTACTTTCTGCTCTGTCGTTACTTTCGTCAAACAGAAACAACACAGTTTCTGTTTGACGTTATTTTCATTACTTTCTGCTTTGTCGTTACTTTCTGCTATTATTTTATTTTCGTTACTTTCTGCTATTATTTTAACGTCAAACAGAAACAACACAGTTTCTGTTTGACGTTAGTTTTTTACACTAATTCTGGCCGTCAGGATTTTTTTCATTGATTTTTGTACCCGGTTGTTTCTTTCGGTTGCTTCATTTTGCTCTCTTTACTGCGAATTTTTTTTTTTTTTTTTTGCCGTTTCAGTGTTTGTGTCAGCGGTGCCCCGTCTATTTGTTCGTCAATTGTCGCGTGTCGACGGGGAGGAAAAAAGAATGATTAGGACCGCCGCGCCCAACGTGGTCGCACCGCGCGGTTGCGAGCATTTTCCAGGAAATTCCATGGGGCTACGTGCCGCCGCGGGCTTTTCCATCCCCCCCGTAACTTCATCGATATTCGCCGATGAATCGAAGAGAGAAGTACCCGGGGAGGGAAAAACAAGCTACGTAGGAACTGGAAAAATACGGGGAGAAAAGTGGTCGCGGCGAAGAACAAAGCGTGAAAATTTTCCGGTGAACGCTCGTCGACCGTGGCTGTAAATATTCAAAGTTTTCGCACGAGACTCTCGCGGGCGCCGTCCTCGGGAAGCTTATTTCATTCCGAGTTGTCTCTCGTTTATGCGCCGCGTCTGCACCTGGCTTCATCGCGAAATGAATTTAACTATCGATTGCCCGCGGGGCGCGATGAAACGACGAACGATGGCGATGTTCCTCGCCAACAAACGTTGCCGCGCTCCGGCGATGGCGGCGCTTCGCAATTTTATTGTCATAAAGATTCGAGCTACTGAAATACTTGACGCACACTCTAATGGACAAGGATCGGAGATTCCGAGGCGGAGTGTTTTAAGTGCTCGGGAATAGCCGGAGAATAGAGCGAATAAAATTCTCGGCTCGCGGGGATGGCCGCGGGATTAAATTAAATTTAAATTAAGTTCGATTAATTAAGCCGCTCCCCCCACGGAGTGGGAACTCGGCTCGCCTTCGCGCTCGCGATCGTTTCTTCGCTCTACCTGATTCTACGCCGCATAACGTTTTACTGTCCAGAGACTTTTATCACGTCTCTCGTTCTACCACAAACGCAGTCAGTGGGCAAGTTGCCTATATAGTACAGCTTTAATGCAGAGGGAATTAAGCGTCGGCATCAATTATTTATTGAAATTATTTTTTTTTATTAAAAAGATCATTTAATTTGATTAAGATTCACTTTATTAAGATTCATTTATTTTACAATTAAGATGTTAAGATTCATTGTTTTTAATATTAATTTTATTAAGATTAAGATTTTAAGATTAATTTGATCAAGATTAAGATTTTAAGATTAATTTGATCAAGATTAAGATTTTAAGATTAATTTGATCAAGATTAAGATTTTAAGATTAATTTGATCAAGATTAAGATTTTAAGATTAATTTGATCAAGATTAAGATTTTAAGATTAATTTGATCAAGATTAAGATTTTAAGATTAATTTGATCAAGATTAAGATTTTAAGATTCATTTTATTGCGATTAAGATTTTAAGATTCATTTTATTACGATTAGATTTTATAATTAATTTTATTTTTAATTACGAGAATCTTAACGATTGATGCACTTTGGTGTTAGATGAAAAAAAGATAACCCCAAATTGATGGGGTAACCGAAATTTAATTCGACGGATGGTGGTGTAAAAAAGTCTTCATCGTCCCTCAGAATTATTCCCATTGTTCGTGCTGTCTGATATTCGGTAATAACAATTTATTTTATGCTATCTTAAACTACGTGATCTCCACTCTCCACCAAACCCCACGCGTTCCTCAGAATTACACACGTCGGATGCATCAGATCTAATCTCTTTTAAATTAGTATTAGAATCCAAATGGAGGAGTTAGTTGCGGAAATTATTAAATTCCAGAGCTCCTCTTGTTCCACGAGCTTAGCGAGTTCCAGGATGGTCGGCGAATATATACGAGGCGTGTCTTCCTCGCACCTGCGAAAAGGCCCCGAGCGAGAGGGCAAGAGGAACGCGGAGTTGGATCTCGCCACACTTGTCCCTATATTTACGGCAGGCATAAACTCACCCTCGCCAGACTCTATTACCGTAGTTCGGCGTAAATGACTGCCCGACCCGCCCGCACTCACTTCCAGCCTTCGCTTCGGCAAATTCAAAAACTTCCCTGGCATTCCGCACATCGTTAAGCAGCTTCCCGAACGCGTGCCACATTAAATAGCAATAGTAAATATCATTCAGTAATTATCCTTTGTTATAATTTTCATGCGTGGAACACGAAACTTCAATCAAAAAGACAGGACGATCGAAGGCTGGTATTGCAGATTGATCATCACCTTAAAAAATGAACGTCGATTAAATAATACGTCAAATAATTTCCCAATAATGAGATTAGTAAACAACTTATTTAATATTCAGGTCACGTTCTAATAAAAAATTAATAAAAATAATAAATTCAATAATCGCACAGGAGATAGCACATTAAAAAGCAATAGCAAATATCGTTAAATAATTGTCGTTAGTTACCATTTTCATCCACTGCCGCCGAAAATATAATAACAAAACCAGGATAACCGAAGGCTGGTATTGGCGATTGATCAACAGCTTAAAAAATGAACGTCGATTAAATAATGCCTCAAATAATTTCCCAACAATGAGATTAGTAAACAACTTATTTAATATTCAGGTCACGTTCTAATAAAAGATAAATAAAGATAATAAATTCACTAATCCCGCAGGATATCGCGAATTAAAAATCAATACCAAATATCGTTCAATAATTATCCTTAGTTACAATTTTCATCCACGGCCACCGAAAATTTAATCAAAGAGACAGGATGACCGAAGGCTGGTATTGCCGATTGATCATCAGCTTAAAAAATGAACGTCGATTAAATAATGCCTCAAATAATTTCCCAACAATGAGATTAGTAAACAACTTATTTAATATTCGAGTCACGTTCTAATAAAAGATAAATAAAAATAATAAATTCACTAATCGCGCAGGATATCGCACATTAAATAACGATAGTAAATATCATTCAATAATTATCCCTGGTTACAATTTTCATGTACGGTCACCGTAAGTTTAATTAAATAGACAGGACGATCAGCTGTTATTCCCGATTGATCACAGCAGCTTAAAAAATTCACGCACGATTAAATGATGCCTCGAATAATTTCCAAACAATGAGCGCAGTAAACAATTTGCTCCAGCAATACATACAGCTATCAGTAAAATTAAAAACACCCTTATTTCATATTCAGGTCACGTTGAAAAAAAAAAAAAAAAAAAAAATGAATTCACTAATCGAGCGGGATATAGCGACTTCCGCACTGCTAAATAATTTTTATTTCGAAAAGGCAGCTCGCAAAACGACAGCGCGTAATGGACCTTAAGAGGCTTAACATTTCCCGGGCTCTGGCATCGCAGGCAGAGTACGAAAAATGTGAAGCAAAAGACACCTGAAACGTGCATAAGCATCGAATAAAAATATACGAAAAAAAAAAAAAAAATTCCGTCGAATGGAAATGCGAATGTTGAAAAGAAGGCGAGACCCTGGCTAAAGGCCGACAGTCCGATAGAGCTCGGAGCCCATATAATCATTCCGGCTGAAATTCCCGTCGTTGAAAAGCCGGGAGGATCGTCATTGTCATAATCCGATCGCACGTGAATCCAAGGCGCGCGGGAGGTCCGGGTGAATCGAAACGATAATTCGAGGGCTGTGCAAGCGGGGGTGGGGCGACGTCCGAGATCTTCGCGAGAGCCGCCGGGGGGGCTTTCGGTCGCCCGGACACCGCGAGCACCGCCTATATATACGCTATCGCCATTCACAGCAGACGACAATATTTAAGCGCGCAATTACGTCGTATCGCGGGGAGATCGTAACGCACTGGTAGTGGTGGTGCATGAGGATAGGTGGCGCTGCGGCGAAAGGTCCGGCTGCCTCGTGCCACATGCCAGGAGCCGCCTGTACGCGGGGTGGCCAAGCCGTTGCTTTATAAATTTCGCGCAATTGGCCAACGGGATCGAGGATTAAATCTGTTTTTTTTTTTTTTTTTTTTTTTTTTTTTTTTTTTTTTTTTTTTTCGTTGTACCCAGAGGCGAAAGAGGAGGTTAAAAAATATGTGCACCCGCTGCCAGCGACACACTTGCTCACCCCGTGCGTGCGATTGCCATTTCCGCGAGCCGTTTGTGCCCGCGCGAGCCCCGCGTATTTATTACCGCCGCCGCGCCTCTCTCCGCGTATAACCATCGCACAACATTTTCCCCTCTTTTATTTATACGCCTAGTTTCGCGCGGGCCCCATAAGTTATCGACAATTTGCGCGACAATGCGTAAGTGCGGAAAATCGCGGCCTCGGATTCGGAAGCCTCGGGCGCGTTGCAGCGACGTCGCGAAACACGCTAGATCGATTGGAGCGCGCGTAAGAGGAGCTCGCGTTCCGCGTGAATGGCGAAAGCAGAGGGGAAGACGGCTCACTTTATTTACAAATATAAATTATTTGTAAATACTATAAATTAAAAAATACATATTTAATTGAAATAAATGTCGAAATAAAAAAATGATATAAATTTATAAGTAAAAAATGATTTATAAGCAACATAATTTTAGAAATAAAAAAAATGATTTATAAGCAACATAATTTTAGAAATAAAAAAAATGATTTATAAGCAACATAATTTTAGAAATAAAAAAAATGATTTATAAGCAACATAATTTTAGAAATAAAAAAAATGATTTATAAGCAACATAATTTTAGAAATAAAAAAAATGATTTATAAGCAACATAATTTTAGAAATAAAAAAAATGATTTATAAATAACATAAATTTATAAACAAATAAAATATTTATAAATAATATAAATTCAGAAATAAAAAAATTGATTGATAAATAATATAAATTTAGAAATAAAAAAAATTATTTATAAATAATATAGATAAAAAAATAAAAAATTGATTCATAAATAATACAAATTTAAAAATAAAAAGAATGATTTAATAATAAAAATAGAAAACTGAGGGGAAGGTGGCTCGCGAACGCGCGGCGCCTCTTTCCCCGGGGATCTTATCACGGCTTCGCTACAGCCGTCGGGCTGTAGCGTTCGGCGAGCTTAAATTTTTAAACGCAGCTAAACTTTCCACGGGACGTCGTAACTTGGCGATAACGCACCGCGTAAATTCATACATTTTAACCCGCGCGACTTTCCTCCGCCGATACTTCGCTGTCGTCTCGTCGACGCACCCCTCGCGCGAGTTCTGAATATTTCGTCGATAATTATTCATTCCACAGTCGCGTGACGCGAGGGGCGCGCGCGCGAAATTTGACGTTCGCATTTTAATGCCTTTGTGAATAATAAAAAGAGCGGAAGCGACAGGTGCGTAAGCGGCGAGCCGGCCTCGCTGACGGTAATTTTTTTTAACGACGAATGTTTTTCTATCTCGCTTTATTACCGCTGTTATTTTATTTATACGCCAAAATTCGTTCTTTTTTTTTTGCGACGCTGCCGCTCGCCCCTCGAGGCGGTCTATAAATATGCGCGCCTCGGTTTTTGTCAGACCAGAACTTTTCACGGTCCAAACACGGCAAAGTTTTGGAAAAAAATATATTCCCAGCTTAAAATAAGCAAAACCGTCTGGAAAGCGCACGTGGAAGTTGGGAAGTTTTTCCCATTCGCGGACCAAACCCTTTCATGCTTTTTCTTTTTCACGTTCTTTTTTTTTCCTCCCTCGCATCACTTTGCCTACGTTTGTACAGATATTTTCGTACTTTTACTCGACCACCAGGACTTTATTCCCCCGTGGTCGAAATTTCCCGTGACTTTCACCCATTTTGCCTTTGAATATGAATAGAATTCTCTCTCTCTCTCCCTCCATATATACATATATATAAAGAGTGGAAGGGCCTATCCGGCAAAACGTTTTTCTCATTACATGGGATATTCATACGGTTCACTCATACAGGGTGATCCAGAATCCCCGCACCAAACGAGTCCAGGGAGTCCGGAATCGTCTGAGAAACGCGTCTGCAAAATTTAAGATTTTTATTCCCAGTAGTTTTTGAATTAGACCCAGTTTGTTCTTAACTTGCTCTTAATTGGCCCTCAACTTGCTCTTAATTCGCCCTTAACTGACTCTCAAGTTCAGTGCGAATTAATAGAAAGTTGAGAGTAAGTTGAGGGCGAATTAAGAGAAGGTTGAGAGTAAGTTGAGGGAAACTTACTCTCAACTTGCTCTTAATTCACCCTCAATTTACCCTCAATTTGAGTACAAATTAAGAAATTCATCCTCTCGACTTGAGAGCGAATTAAGAGAAAGTTGAGATTAAGTTGAGGGCGAATTAAGAGAAAGTTGAGATTAAGTTGAGGGCGAATTAAGAGAAAGTTGAGATTAAGTTGAGGGCGAATTAAGGGAAAGTTGAGATTAAGTTGAGGGCGAATTAAGGGAAAGTTGAGATTGGTTGCCATAAATCGGCTTTCATTCAAAAACTACTGGGACTAAAAATGTTAAATTTTGCACGCGCGGTCCTGGGATCATTTCGGACTTCCGTAGCCAGTTTGGTGCGGGGATTCTGGATCACCCTGTATACCCGGATATACGGGCTCGACGTGCGGCAATGTTTGATATCATTTATTTAAAATCGCTGGGCGGCTCGTGGCCGTGGCTGAGCGCCACACGTGGACGGCTGGCTTGTCACGGGGTTGGCTGACCATGCGCGGGCTTTACTACTGGCGCTCGCGGGGGTCGCGCGCGCCACAATGCACGAGATGGTCACGGACCGCGAGAGGGAGGATAAATAGCCGGGCGCGTTAATAAAGTCTTATCGGCGTGCGGCCATGCGTGTCGACTTAAAGCCACGGACACACTAATCCCCTATGCTAATTCGAGGCTCGCACGTTGCAACGCGGCCGCCCCCGTCGTCGCCGACGCTTCTCCTCGTCCTGCGCCGCGGCTACCGTGTAATTTCGGCCGCTGCTGTTGGGCAAGGCGTGCGCCGGTATCAAGGTATGCGTTTCTCCAATCAGGGGAGGCGACAGCGTCTCGCCGCCAGGTATTAATACCCTCAGTTGCTCCGAGAACGATTTTCTATTTTCTATTTTCGTTAAGGATTAACATTGGAAAATTCAAACTGTTCGAGAGCGCCGGATTCAGGACGGTGGGTGAAACTTAATTCACTTGTGCAGAAGAAAATAAAATTAGTGAAAAAAAATGGTTTTCTGTTTCACTGTGTGTGAAACTTAATTCACTTTGCAGAAGAAAATAAAATTAGTGAAAAAAGAAGAAATTATTTTCTGTTTCACTGTGGGTGAATCTTAATTCACTTGCGCAGAAGAAAATAAAATTAGTGAAAAAAGAAAAAGTTATTTTCTGTTTCACAGTGGGTAAATCTTAATTCACTTGTGCAGAAGAAAACAAAATTAGTGACAAAAAATATTATTTTCTGTTTCACTGTGGGTGAAGCTGAATTCACTTGTGCAGAAGAAAATAAAATTAGTGAAAAAAAATGTTATTTTAAGTATACACTGAAAATAAAATTTATCGTAAGGACGAGTCAGTCTCAAATCGTGAAACAAAAAGATGAGAGCTCTTTTTTGGATCTGGTTTTCTGGATCTTATCATATGCTGGAATGGCAAATATTGTGATAAAGTATCGTACTGGTCTATCTACAATATTGGTAAAATTGGTAAAAGTAGTAGAGAAATTAATTGGGAAAAACTGCATATTCAAACCATAATGGTTTTTGATAGAGACAAAGAAAAAACTACGAACGTTTCGATTAGCTTACTGATTTTACGGCTTCCAGGAAAATATCTATCCTGTTTTTGAGCCGAGAATATCGAATTTAAGCTACGTGATGTGTCCGAATGAGCACAACTTTTAAATTGCGTGCAACAAACTAAACAAAATAAATTCAAGGAGGTGTAGAATTCGTATATACAGATTGGTGACTTGCATCTTCTCAATGTGACTGTTGATTGATTTCTTACTGCTTAGAGATTGCTAAGCAGAATGTTGGTTGATTTCTTACTGCTTAGCGATTGCTAAGCAGACTGTTGATTGATTTCTTACTGCTTAGAGATTGCTAAGCAGACTGTTGGTTGATTTCTTACGGCTAAATCGAACAAAAGTGAATTAGCGCACATTACGTGTCAGTTGGTGAAGCATCGTAGATAATTAACATTGTATTGAATTTTATTTAGCCAATTTCAGGAAAATACCGATGCTTAATTTCGACAACCCCACTAACATTTCACATGCGTTTTAACGTTTCACATGTCCATCTACCAAGCAAAAATTCTACGGTATATAATCGTCGTTAGTGGATCGTATCCTCTTTTCTATCTTACAAATTGCATCTATCGGAAATACCACAACACTTTCAAACAGCGGGCACAGTCGTAAGTAAAAATATACGATATGTAATCAGCTTTCTACCTGCCGCAACTAGCCTGGACTGACGCGTTACTTTTTCGCCGATAACCTCAGGCCATGTGAAATTTACCGCCAACGTAATCTTACACTATGTAGCTATTTTCTGATAGCCGATAGGAGCTCTAATAATGAAGCAAGAATGGACAGCGACATTTCGCGCTGATAGGAAGTCTCAGATCGCTGGATAAAACGCGACATTTCTTTTTTAATCCACTTAACTCGAAAACTTTTAACCGGCTCACCGTAACGTGTTAATTAATACTTAACAATTCACGTTAATCATTTATCTGCGATTTCTCAATTGAACGGGCTAAAATAAGAATTGGAATTATCCGTTCAACTGAAAAATCTCAGTTCCCATTTTCTTACGTATAAAATAACGAATCGATTAAATAGTGTGACATTATATTACTGGAGGTGGATCAACATAATTTCTCCGAGTTGAATTGAACCCAGCGAAGGATTTCTCGCTTCGATTTATTTTCAGGTAATTACAATCCGTCAGATCAAAAAGGAATAAATTTGATCGTAGAATTTACCAAATTTTCGCTCTAATTATAGGTCACGATTAAGGCTACGAATGTAGATTGTTCAAAAAAAGAGCATTTCCTTCAAATTGCTTCAATGTCACGAAAGAAACGTCTACGCGACCCGAACGAACGAAGGTAATACGTAACTTAACGTAATCCAAGCTGAACTGTACAGATCGCTCGAAACTGTGACATTGATTTCACCATGTAAAAGTAAAAAAACGATGCGGCTACGAATATAATAGATCTGAGACGGTACAGTTTCGAATGACTTTCCGCTGCCCTCAGTGTCGTCGGGCGTTTTACAAGCCCGGAGTCGTCGTCGAACGAGGGCCGACTGGACGGTAAGGATCGAAGGAAGTTAACTTACACCACTTGCGTTAAAGAGTAAAACTGCAACCGAATCGTCAGCTGCGGTAATCGATGCGTCCCGTACGAGCAATAAAAAGTACAAAATTAGGCTGAACATAAGGCCATCACGGTTCTCACGCTTCTTTCTTCTTGGTGATATAAGATTTTTTGTAATAGTCCCAGAACATGTAGAATATTACGACTACGTGAAACATGTAGAGGTAGGCGAGTGGCTTGTGAGACGGCTCACAGGAAGGCATTAGCGCCTGAGACGTGTGCAACACCATTAGCACAAATTGAATCTGAAAAAACAGGTAAAACAGTATTGAGAAGTCTAATTCATTTTTCACCGTTTGTTGAATTGTTTGGCATTGTAAAAACATTTTTATTCAACGTCCTGTCGGAGATGTCGAGCGTTCGTTACTTCTAAATACGCGCTATTTTCTCTTTACCCTATAATTTGTTTATTATTAAATGTTTTGTGAACGTGGCCTACACGTTATATAACCTAATGTTTCAATTTTATGAAAAATCCTTAAACACACATTTTTGTCAATAAATAATATGAAAAAATATAATAAAAAGTAAATGTAACGAGAAAAAGTAACGATCGCTACTTTCGTCGTTACTCGTTTCTCGTTACATTTGCTTTTTACGATTTTTCATATGAAAATGATTGCCAAAAGTGTGTTTTAAGGATTTTACATTGAGTTAAAATCTTGAGTATAACGTGTGGGCCGCGTTGACCAAACATTTAATAATAAACAAATTATACGATAAATAAAAATAAGTGGGTATTTAAAAGTAACGAACGTTTGAAAATGCAACGTTTGCTGTAATTAAATTAACGTACCAACTGTAGCATAGTAAGATACGATTTCCATCGGGAAATCTTTTTCTGCATCTCCGGCCCCAGGCAAGCGAGTAGATAGTAAGTATACATAATAACGTGAACCACGCAGTTGGGCATCATGATGAAGGTCCACATGCCACCTGAAACGCCGACGCGAAACGCGCATTCGTCAAGTCATCGCGATGAGAAAGAAATATCGAATCAGTTCGTTCAACTCACCCGGAGCATATTTACACGCTATCCAGGCAAGACTAACGGTTGTCACGTGGTGATAGATGTGCAGGAAGGATGACTGTTTGTATTTCTTGCGAAGAATGAAGATTACGGTGTCGCCGAGTTCGACCATCTTGAGGAGCATCAGCCACCAGACCCACCTCGCCATCTACGAGTGTAACGAGCATCAATTGTTTTATTATCGTTAAATTGATTATCTATTCTCGTAGACCAAAAAACAAGTATTTTAATATTTAACATATTAGATCACGTTTAATCGTTTGCAGAAAAACTGGATTATCTATGGCGATTAATGATCTTAGGTCACTGTGGATCACACGTATCGTGGAATCAGAATAATAATGGATATATTAATTAATAAATCATGAAATAATAAAACAATCGTAAATCTATCGTAAGAAAATTCAATATTTGTGTCATGATTTCGGTCAAGGATGAAATATTAAACGTTGAAAGACGTCAAGACGTTCAAAAGTCAACGTACAGAAATACGTAATGATAATGAATGGTAATTTTTACGACGCTTCCATATTCCAAATATTCATAAAACCAAACAGAAGCACATTTAAACATTTGTTTTGAGTAGCAATCTTCAGCATGACGATTTTTCCGGACTACTTCGAAGAGTCGTAAACATCAGCAAAGCGTTTCTTTCAACCAATAGAATATTTGCAATCTAATTAGGCTCAATTTTTTGTTCCTCCAGTTCATGATTTCACGCTTGCAAGTCGCGATATTCATGAAGCCTAGCAGAGATCATGGCTTGTTTTTCGCTCACTGTTGAAACGTGACAAAAGCGAGAACTAGCGAATTCGTTTGCATGTTATGTGACAGAGACGCATTGCGTGGAAAAAAGACTCACACTCATTGACTCGGGATTGGAGGAGTAATCCACAGGTTCGCAACCCCACGAAAGATTCGTTGTGAATCCGGAAGTGAGCAGCTGAAATGTTCCGTACCAAAAATATTAGTTTAATAATGTAGAGTAGAAGTACCGTTTTTGGCCACCTTTAGTCCAATTGTGGCCACCAAGTTTAAAAGGATTTCATTGTTTAAGTTGTCAAATGAAACAAAAATGGGCTTGACAATCGTATCAATTTGTATGAATATTTTCGAGGTATCAGCATTAGAATTTGGAGAAACAAATATTTCAAATTAATTACAGTGAAAATGGCCACAAACGGTACAGTGGCCACAAATGGTACTTCTACCCTATTGTCTTAAAAAAATAGTAGTTTAATAATGTGTTGTCTTAAAAATAGTAGTTTAATAATGTATTGTCTTAAAAAAAAGTAGTTTAATAATGTATTGTCTTAAAAAATATAGTATTTTAATAATGTATTGTCTTTAAAAAAATAGTAGTTTAATAATGTATTGTCTTTAAAAAATAGTAGTTTAATAATGTATTGTCTTAAGTATTAAAGTTGAAAAATATATAAATAGTTATGTTACACCCTGTATATTTAAGTGGCAACCGTCGCATACTACACAAGATCATAGCTCACCCCATAGAAAACTACACCACTGGCGATCGCGACGAACACGTTGTAGCATATCATCACATTATGAAGAGAGTACGGCTGACGATTCCTCATGTACAGCGGGCCGAGGTAGAGGATGAAGAGGAGATAAGCGGCGAGTACAGTTGTCACCGGAAATGGGCTGGCCATCAGAGGCCAGTCAGCCACCCTGGGATCTGTTGAGGATTCAATTGCTCGGTGTACAGACGAAAATATCTTTTCACTCAAATGCGCGGGGTCGACGAGAATAGTTATCGGAAGATTCGCCCGAGCATCCGTATCCGCGTGTGCCCCGAATAAAACTATACTCGGCGGGTTTCTTAATGAACGAAATTTCGCTCATTAAGATAAATTTCGATAAATGCAAAAATGAACTTTTCCAAAAATACCTGCGACACAAATATTCGTCGAAGGTGTTAATTTTGTTACACAACCAAATATACCAATTAAATCATAAATTCTGTATTATTATCGTTATTAATTTTTTTTTTTTAGAAAATCTGTCCACAGCGAAATAAATTTTACTGGGGTCACCAGGGGTCGCGAATCTTCCGCCACCAACTCCGAATCGTCCGGGCGATTCGCGTAGCGCTTTCTTTCATTCAAAATCTCTCACCTGATATCTCCTCCATGAGGTAGCGATACGCCTCTGCGGGCCCCATATCCTGCGACGAGAACAAATCAACGGAATGTGTTGTATTATAAAATCGAAACGCGCGCCGCGTTATATCAAAACGTGTATATATAGCGCTACTATCGGCCACGCGCGCCGCGTGTTCCTCGCGATCCGACGTTACAGCCCCGACTGTGTGTACAGACGGAAACACATATAGACCGGATTGAGAGCCCTTTCGTGTGGTCCCGCCGGCGTGTAAGTAGCTTCTCGTCGCGCGACGCTCGGTGACGGACTGGCGAAGTGACAGAGTTAGCGAATTATACGGAGTTAGATCTAGCGGATGTAGTAACAGTGGACGGGCAACTGCGAAGAATGAGAAAGAGCGAGAGGCGAGGACGACGCACGCAGCAGGTTGCGGACTCGCGCGCCTAGCGCGACCGTGTGCCGTGCGGGTCCAGTAGTGTGCCGCGCGCTAGGCGAGCGAGAGATCTACTCCCGGTTCCCCGGTGGCCGCCGCGTATGAATGGATCGGACACGGCGCGGTGACGACGCCCGTGCGTAACGTGTGCCGCTCCGATCGCGCGATGAGTAGAGAGCGTCACCCCGTATACCCCCATGGGGAAATAGTATTTTTTCTTAAATATATGAGACATAGAACTTTTGGTCGGAAATATATATATAACAAACATATTTTTGTGTGTTTAAGATATATCTCAGAACTATCTCATTAAAATATAAAATATATATTATATATTTACAAATATAAACATAATATAATAATAATATATTATTATATCATATATTATGTATATAACAAACATATTTTTGTGTTTAACCCTCAATGTGCACACCGGGGTCATTGTGACCCCAAATTTGCACGCAGTACGCAGGTAGTTTGGGCGGATGTGTGCACAGTAAGGGTTAAGATGTATCTTAGATATACTTCATTAAAATATAAAATATATATTATATATTTATAGAATTAATATATAATATAATAATGTATGTCGATATATACATAATTGTATATAACTTTTGTATCTTGAATACACTTTATTTCCATAGGGGTGGCATCAGATATTTGTTGTATATCTGTTCTAGGTCCACGATGTGAAAAATATATCATGTGTATTCTATGGATATTTATTCTGCGTACATTCACAAATGACCAAAAGACATTCTAGACGTAAAGACGTACTTGAGTGATTGGAATGTTAACGTCCGGTACCGACATATTCGTAACATGTTTTATGTGTTATAGATCGATGAACATGCAAAAAATGTTCCACGATTTTTATGAAATGAGAAACGATTTTGATGAAATGTTCCACGATTTTTATGAAATGAGAAACGATTTTGATGAAATGTTCCACGATTTTGATGAAATGTTCCACGATTTTGATGAAATGCTCCACGATTTTGATGAAATGTTCCACGATTTTGATGAAATGTTCCACGATTTTGATGAAATGTTCCACGATTTTGATGAAATGCTCCACGATTTTGATGAAATGTTCCACGATTTTTATGAAATGTTCCACGATTTTTATGAAATAAGAAACGATTTTGATGAAATGGGAAACGATTTTTATGAAATAAGAAACGATTTTGATGAAATGGGAAACGATTTTTATGAAATAAGAAACGATTTATGAAATGAGAAAGTGCGTAGGGTGCGCCGGGTGAATTCTTCGCGGTTAACCGGAACCTCCTGCCGCAGGTCAGGAGCGATTGCAACGCGACTCCGTGTATACTTTGAATCCCCCGAGCGACCAATTATCGGCACGCAATTACCTGGGCGCTACGACGACAATTGATCGCTAATTGCGCGTCGGGGAAAAAACGACTGAGGACAGAGCGAACGCGCCGGTTTTCCTTCGGCACGCCGATGTTTCAGTTGAAACACGTCCGTCACTGTCATTTAGTAGATAGGAATGTAATTCATCAGATGTAACAGTGTCACATCGTTTTAGTTTCATTACTGAAATTGGCATGCTAACAGAAGCCACTGCGCCGAGGATAACTTACTGTGTCGCTATCTTATCGGCGCGGTGTGACGCAAGAAGGACGCACGAAAGAAATACCGGCCACTGGTTGAATGCGGTACCGGCAGGTGTGTCAGGTGTTGAGGACCGCCGGTCCTGAGGTCGAGCGAGAGAGATCAGCGAAACGGAGAATGCTCGAATATTTGATTACTAATTTTTATCATTTTTTTTTTTTTAAGGTGAAATAAGTAAAAATTTTACAGATCTGTACAAATGTATCGGGATATTTTTATTCAGATCGAATTATTCAAAACTTTTAGTGTTTTTAAAAATTCGAATGTTTTTTTTTTTACGACGAATTGCGAATTACTAATTGTCGTAGATTCTGAGATTACTGAATAAAATTAAATTATTAGATCGATGGCCAATTTTATTTAAAACTTTTAGTGTTTTTAAAAATTCTGATGTTTTTTTTTAACGATAAAATGCGAATTACTAATAGTCGTGGATTCTGAGATTACGGAATTAAATTAAATTATTAGGCATCGACCTAATAATTTAATTTTATTTTATTTAAAACTTTTACTGTTTTTAAAAATTCTAATGTTTTTTTTTACAATAAAATGCGAATTACTAATAGTCGTGGATTCTGAGATTACTGAATTAAATGAAATTATTAGGTCGATGGTCAATTTTCTCTCAGTTATTTTAAGCAACTCACGGATATACCGGATTAGAGCCAGAGCTCGCGACGCCGCGCTACGAGCTCTTCGCGCGGATAATCCCGTTTTACTCGAGTACTCTCCAGTCATTCTTCGGAATGATTTCCCCCACTCGCGCGGTTAACATATCAAAGAGATGCAGAAGCGCCTCGCCGCCAAGTGTATAATTACTTTCGGCCCGGTGGAGTTCAACGATCGCCATTGTTGGGATCGCGGTATTATCGCGCAACGATTATGTTCTGGCACCTGACCAACGAACCGCTCGTATGCTTTCGATTATTTCTTCGCGCCATACGCGCGAAAGCACGTAACGATATTATTACAATTGCGGTGAAAAAAATCGTTTTTCGTATTTTTCTCGTCGATTTTTCTAGTTTTCGGACAAACCACGGTGGTTTTCGGAATCAGTGGGAAATTTGCCATCGGATAGGGTTTTCAAACTTTTCGAAATTAAAATTTTTTTTTTTTCGCGAAACGCGTAAGGAAAAATTAATTAATTAATTATAAACGTATGGAAAAATGTGCTATTTTTGAGGGTTCGACTTTAAAATTCTGTGAAACTTTCAAAAATCAAGATATCGCGTTACGCTCGCGACTTTCTCTTCGCTATTGAGTTTTCTCTCGAACTAAGAAAGAAAATTCAAGTTTAGACGATCAAAAAAAAAGTAACCTTGATTTTAGTGAAGTGACGAAATAAAAAAAAAACGTGCGAAAACATTTTTTATTTTTTTATTTTTTTTAACACCTTATGTGTTTTTGCGCGTACGCAACGAATTCGCCATTAGTTTTCCTCAAAACGCACTAATTTTCACGAAAAATGTAAAAAACCGGATAATCTTCGATTTTTTATTTCTTTATTTTTTGCGTCAACCGGGGTAATCATTGACAATTTTTTTAATATTGGAAGCCTCGGCGACTGGCGTGTGACATACGGCGAACGTCACTCGAGTTGCGGGTTGCGTTCGTTATTACAGTACGTCCGTCAGGCGGCTCATAATTTAAGGGTTGGATGCTGGATGCCCCGCGAGCCTATCCATCACAGTGACGCGTTATCTCTTTTAATTACGCGGGACGAGAGCGACGGGAATGGAAAAGAAAGAGAAGGAGAGACGGAGAGAAAGAGCGAAGACAAAGCGCGATGGAAAAAAACGGGGGTTGGCCACCCGACTGGTATCAAGCATTTATCAAAAAGCGTCGTTATCGCGGCCAAGAGCGGCAGCGACTTTGCTGCTTCGGATCGCCGTGTGATTCGCACGCAAAAACTGCGTGCCGCCGTTTTCGGCGTCCGCGAACGTCGAGGATAGGAATTATAAGGAGATCGCGGACGTCGCTGATTCACGACGAGTCCCGCAGCTTACTCGATAATTATAGCAATCAGTCTAATTGACAAAGGGGATAATCGCTCTCGTTCGTTTACCCATGAATTCCACGGACTCGGGAGTCAAGCCGAGTTTCATGCTAATGCTAATTTTATTATTCAATTCAGGCGGACGGGGCGGAGACTTATGGATTATTTCATTTTCCGTTAATCATGGTGACAGAGAGATTAAAGATGACCGGGGTGTGTAAAACGTGCTTTTTTTTAAGTATTTTTTTTTGTAATAATTCACAAATTCTTGCAACCGGAAGCGACAAAATCAATGCCGCGAAATTATTTTATTTCCGACAAATAAATCGGCAAAATAATCGTGACGCGATTTAAACGAGCGATTAATTTTCTCGAAATTTTTCGTTGAAAAATTGCGGCCACAATTATAACAAACTTTCGTCGCGAAATTATTTTATTTCCGACAAATAAATCGCCAAAATAATTGTGACGCGATTTAAACGAGCGATTAATTTTCTCGAAATATTTCGTTGAAAAATTGCGGCCACAATTATAACTAACTTTCGGCGCGAAATTATTTTATTTCCGACAAATAAATCGCCAAAATAATCGTGACGCGATTTAAACGATATATTAATTTTCTCGAAATATTTCGTTGAAAAATTGCGGCCACAATTATAACAAACTTTCGGCGCGAAATTATTTTATTTCCGACAAATAAATCGCCAAAATAATCGTGACGCGATTTAAACGAGCGATTAATTTTCTCGAAATTTTTCGTTGAAAAATTGCGGCCACAATTATAACAAATTTACGGCGCGCCGCTTCGTCGTCGTGTCGGTACTGGATGCCAATATTGACCCAAACGGGCGGCGTGAATACGAGACACGTGCGATATTCAGTGGAATCAATATGGAATTTAATTAGTTATTTTTCGAAGCAACTTTGGCACCGTGCGGTTATAGATTTGTATCGGCTCGTCAACTTTGCCGGCGTCACGTGGATGCGCGACAACACCAGGGCGATATGATAGTACACGAAATTGCGTGCTTTTTCGATAGAAATTATTTCAAAAATATTTTCCCTTAACCAAGACCCTCCGAGAAATCCGCCTTTTCCTGTTATTGAGTCACTTGTTATCGCAACGAAATTCAAACCCTTTTTTTTGTGAGGGTGAAAATAGCTAATGACCAAAATAGCGAATGGCGAAAATAATAAATTTGAAAATAATGAACGGTCCGAATCTAGAATGACCATCATTATGAAATTCGTTATTTCAGCCATTCGCTATTTTCATCATTCACTATTTTTATTAAAATGGAATAAAAAATGCGAATGGCTGAAATTGCGAATTTCATAATGTTGACCATTATGTTATCTTGAAATTTGCTACTTTACCCATTTGTTATTTTGGTCATTAGCTATTTCGATCCCCACCCTTTATTTTATTTTATTTTTTTCAAATCGAGTATCGAACGCTACGTTCCGGCAATTTTTCCTGCTGCAGTGAAGATTTACGAAATCTCCCTACAGCAGGAAAAATGGCCCGAACGTAACGCGAATAGCACTGACAACGCGCATATGCCTGAAAACACGATCCGATCGTAAAAACGCAATGCATATCCCAGCGCGTTCTTTAAACAACCAAAAGCGCATTATTTCCCAGCAAAGTCGAACGAAACCCCTTCCGACAATATCCTAATTTCCCAATAACCGCTCAAAAAAAAAAAAGACTAATTCCAACACGCGCCGCGCGGTTAGCCTTCCGTGTTCTCCCGGTCCTCGCGGCCCGTGGCATCGATATATCGATCCTTCCCCGTGAGTCGCAGGAACGTATATAATTACAGTAGCCCGCGTTCGGCACCTACCTTATTGTGCCCGGATTCTCACGATTGCCCCAATCGCCCCCCCCCCCCCCCCACTCCGGCCCTAACGACGCGTTGGGAATCGAGCCGCTCAATTCCACCGCACACGTGCGCAACGAGGCACACGTTATTCTATCGCTCTCTCACTCGCTCGCTCGCGAGAAAGGGTGGAAAAAGTCCTCGCTAAGGCCTCACTCGTGCCTTCGCTTTCTTCGCCCGGCTTCGTGTGCCTTCGCTTCCTGAACCAGCAACGAGCGAGCGAGAAAGCGAAACAGCGAAACTCCCTACATAAATATACAATACGGGGGAAGCCGGGGGTAAAACGGGCCTCTGGGGTAAAATGGCCCCCCCTTTTTTATTATCGGAAAAAACATTAGGGTAAAATGGGCTCCCGTCTCTGTAAGTCTTGAGGCTTCTTTATTCGTCAAAACTTTTTCTCCCGCCGTCCTCCATGATTTTTTTTATTTGCGGGCTTCTTCGGCAATAGTTTTTTTTTTCTCCATCAATTCTTGCCTGTACGGCGAATCCATCACGACTGAAATGTGCTTTTGTGTCACACTTTAGTAAAAGACCCAAATAATCAACACTCATGCCGATCGCTAGCGTTTTGTGTACTAACTCATATTTGTGCCGGATTCTGTGGGTAGCCCGTTTTACCCCGGAATTTTTTTTGCCGACGCTCAAAATTGATGATTGATATCGAATTTTTGAGTGAAAAGCAATCAAAAAAACACACTTTAGGTTTTATCATAGACCCCTTTTTTTCTTAAGTGACCCATTTTACCCCGGTCTCCCCTATATATACAAACTCCGCACGCGATCTTTTTTGCCGGCGCTCAAAACTGATGATTGATATCGAATTTTTGAGTGAAAGCAATAAAAAAAACACACTTTAGGTTTTATCATAGACCCATTTTTTTCTTAAGTGACCCATTTTACCCCGGTCTCCCCTACATATACAAACTCCGCACGCGATTTTTTTGCCGGCGCTCAAAATTGATGATTGATATCAAACTTTTTAATCAAAACCAATTAAAAAAAACACTTAGGGTTTTATCATAGACCCATTTTTCGCTTAAGTGACCCATTTTACCCCGTTCTCCCCTACATATACAAACTCCGCACGCGATCTTTTTTGCCGGCGCTCAAAATTGATGATTGATATCAAACTTTTTAATCAAAACCAATAAAAAAAAACACTTAGGGTTTTATCATAGACCCATTTTTCGCTTAAGTGACCCATTTTACCCCGTTCTCCCCTACATACACATAACTCCGCACGTGACTATATAGCCACCCGTATAGGGTCGCGTGCGGTGGTACGAAACGCCGTATATACATAGTGATACACAATACTGATATTCCTAAGCGGGAGGAGCGGAGCGCAGAGCGCGAAGCGCGATGCGCGACGGGGGGGGGGGGGGGGAAGTGGCGGAAAAATCGATAGTGCAGATTCGCAGGCGGACGGACTGTGTGCGAGATACGCGCGCCGCGCGCTCTCTTCAAGGGTAAAAAGTTGATCGAGCCGCGCGCGCGAGCCTCGATATAGCGGCGCACAGGACTCTCCCTCCCCCCCCCCCCCTTCCCCCTCCCCTCCCACCAAGCCTTGTCTTTCGCCGCGACCGTTGGGCACACACGCGACGTCCCTCGCGCAACGTGTGTACCACTGGCAACCCGGGACCTGTAACTAGGAATTCGATATCCACTCGGTGTGCGCGCCGAACGAACAGTCGTTACTTGGTTTCTCTCCCCCTGCGGGCTGAACTCTCTCGTCGTCTTTGTCTCTTTGATCAAACGGCTGACGCGCCGCGCGTTGCTGATCCACACTAGGAGCCTCGGCTTCGCTAACGAACCTCTCCGCGTGCGGCGGCCGCCCGTCCTGCGCGATGCGCGGCCGCGCGATCCAGTTTCGGGTTTTCGACAACTGATTGCGTGGCCGAAGCGCAACGCCGCACGCCTCCCGTTACGCGCTGAACGCGCTGAACGCGCTTCTCTCCTCTCTCTCTCTGCGGTGGTTTGTATCCGGCGGGCTCACCTCTCGTGCTGCACATTTAAATTCCTTGAGCAGTGCCAGGGTCCGCGCTGAGCGGCGAAAGTCACGCGCGTTCGCACCGGCGCTCGTCGATCGATACGATTGCTGCAACGTTTTTTTTTTTTTTTTTTTTTTTTTTTCGTTTTTTATTTCCTCAATCGCGAACTTTGCCTTTTTGGGTCTCTCGAAAACGCGATTTTTCGGCTCACGCACGACGTCGGGTTGTGTTTTTGTGTATGTGTTTTCTTTTGTACAGCGATTTTGTGTGCTTGAACGGATTTCGAGGTTATTTTCTGATGTGTCTTCCGCGAGAAAAAAAAAACTGTTGGGGTTTATACGGCGGGTTTCGAGTTGCGCAGGATTGTCTACTGTGTGCCGTACCGCACCGAACACCGACGACTGTCTTTCAGGGCGATGGTCTACTGTTCAAGTTACGCTCATCCACAGGGCAAGCACCCCCGGCAGGGGCTTAGGTGCAGTGCCGTCCACGTCCACCTGGAGGCCCCGGCGTAAATAATTCCGCCGCGGGGAGAAAAATATCGCTCGCGACGATCCTCGATGTCGGGGCTCGTCGATGTGATTGATCGATGCGATACGACGACCTGGCTTTTTTTTTTGTTTTTTTTTTTTGTGGGAATATACGCACGCTGACTCGTCGGACGCGACGGAATATCTCGCGGCATTTGCTGTCGTTATCGACGGAAGGTGCCGGCGGGATATCGAGCTTTGTTACGCGGAAATAAATCTACCGATAAATGCGCTATTTTCGGGGGGATTTTTCTGATATTTTTAAAAATATTTTTTTATTCATCTTTTTATTTCGCCTTTTCAGCAAAATTATTTTTTTTTAATTTAGGGAGCGTTATTTTGGGAAAAGGCGCGGAAATAAATCTACCGATAAATGCGCTTTTTTCGGGGAGACTTTTCTGATATTTAAAAAAATATTTTTTTATTTTTCTTTTTATTTCGCCTTTTCAGCAAAATTAATTTTTTTATTTTTTATTTAGGGCGCCTTGTTATGAGAAAAGGCACGAAATGTCGAATTTTGTGACTTAAATAAAGCTACCGATAAATTCGTTATTCACGCAGGGACTGTTATAAGATTTTATTGTTAATTTTTTTTTCCTTCGCCTTTTTGGCGAAATTTGAATTTTTGAAATTTACAGGGCGCCTAATCTCGGTAAGGGGCGCCATCAGCCCTGGCGAGTGTGACGGTGTCCCGGCTATGGTTGCGAGTTACTACACGCGGGCCGGAATGGATATACGGCTTCCCAGTATACTGTCATTAGAATCGGGATTAGCCGCGAACACCTCGTATGCATGTACGTACCGTCTCCCGTTGTCTCTGTTCTGTCGCGGAGACCGAAAGCAGTACGTGACAAATGGGGCCACTTTGTTAGGATAGAACGAGGGCTCGTCTTGCATATCGAACTCACGGACTCAGTGGATCACTGCAATTTTACGGAAATTGATATTATATTACACGCCGTAGTCTTAAGATTCGCTAATTACCGGCAAGTACGAGAATACTGATTCGATTTCATGAGTTTGACACTTTGTGAAATTCCCAATCTTTCCCAATACCTAATTTTTGAAACAGATTTAAATCATTGAAGTATTCGTATTGATGTTTGAACGGCGCCGTCTTCATAATATGAACAAGTTTCCAACTTAGTTTGCTTTCGTTTTATGATTACTTAGTGAATTATAAAATGTTACATCTTGTTCATCAATGTAATCTATTCCGCATTTAAATGGAATTCAAATTTAAAATCATCGCGCATACAATGGTTTAATAGCTTCGAACATATTTAGAATAATCTGGTTAGACTGGTAAACTGAACTCGGCGCTTTTTCAAGTTTTCGATTCGTTGATACGCGACTACGTTGAGAATGCAGCAGAGTTCGCCACTTTACGGTCTCGGTTTGATACTAAAGGTCGGTAAGGTTTCCAACGGTCGATAAAGCAACTTAACAAAAAGTCGGGTTGACTAGCAATGTCCCGAAAACGCAAAAACCCGAAAATTGGTTTACCCCATGAGATTCAGTTGTTTGGTGTTGCGCCACAAGAGGGCAGTGATAGAGAAAGGCCGAGACGAGTGGTGCTCAACGAAATAAAGTATTTGTTTGTAATGTTGTTTAATGGAAAACAAAAATGTATAATTTTGCGATGGTGTTTACGTACATCTTTGCTCCCCACTTTCTCTCTCTCACTCGCTCTCTCTCCTAGTCAATAATCGTTGAATCAAGACATGAAGTAGCATGTTTATGCCTAGATATTTTTTATTGTTAAGCCACTCAGCGGCGGGAGAAATTTGGTTGTGTGCCGAATACCACAAAAATGTGCGCACTATTCCATCAATGCCGCTGCAGATCTTTTTTGCCGAAAAATGTTATCTTAAAGACATATTTTTTTCGGGAAAAAAGACGTCTTAAAGGCATCTTTTTTCGGGAAAAAAGACGTCTTAAAGATATCTTTTTTCGGGGAAAAAAGACATCTTAAAGACATCTTTTTTCGGAAAAAAGACGTCTTAAAGACATCTTTTTTCGGAAAAAAAGACGTCTTAAAGACATCTTTTTTCGGAAAAAAAGACGTCTTAAAGACATATTTTTTCGGGGAAAAAAGACGTCTTAAAGACATATTTTTTCGGGAAAAAAGACGTCTTAAAGACATCTTTTTTCGGGAAAAAAGACGTCTTAAAGACATCTTTTTTCGGGAAAAAAGACGTCTTAAAGACATCTTTTTTCGGGAAAAAAGACGTCTTAAAGACATCTTTTTTCGGGAAAAAAAGACGTCTTAAAGACATCTTTTTTCGGGAAAAAAAGACGTCTTAAAGACATCTTTTTTCGGGAAAAAAAGACGTCTTAAAGACATCTTTTTTCGGGAAAAAAAGACGTCTTAAAGACATCTTTTTTCGGGAAAAAAAGACGTCTTAAAGACATCTTTTTTCGGGAAAAAAAGACGTCTTAAAGACATCTTTTTTCGGGAAAAAAAGACGTCTTAAAGACATCTTTTTTCGGGAAAAAAAGACGTCTTAAAGACATCTTTTTTCGGGGAAAAAAGACATCTTAAAGACATCCTTTTTCGGGAAAAAATACATCTTTTTTCGAAAAAAAGACGTCTTGAAGACATCTTTTTCGGGAAAAAGACGTCTTAAAGACATCAAGACATGAAGTCTTGATTCAACGACTATTAACTAGGAGAGAGAGCGAGTGAGAGAGAGAAAGTGCGGAGCAAAGATGTACATAAACACCAATGCAAATTATGCATTTTTGTTTTCCATTAAATAACATTACAAACAAATATTTTATTTCATTGAGCACCACTCGTCTCGGCCTTTCTCTATCACTACCCTCTTGTGGCGCAACACCAAACAACTGAATCTCATGGGGTAAAACAGTTTTCGGGTTTTTGCGTTTTCGGGACATTGCTAGTTAACCAAAAGTCGTCGGACATTTACCATCAGGCAATAACTGCTTGTAGGTAATTTACCTTCTGTCGGTAAAGTACGTTTCATAGACCACTTATTTTCAGCGGCTAGTTTCAAAAAATTGATTCGTATTTTCTGTCGAAATTATTCAAAATTCAAATAGTACTTTATCAGACCTTCAAATTTCACAGTAACGTTCACCATAATTAGGAACGCATGCTTTTTACGAAATAAATAAGCAATCACTGTGTTCTGTTTATAATATCTTGGAGAAGTGGAGCAAGACGAAAATATGTATTAAAAAAACCAATAATAAACAATTGGGCACGAACTTTTTTCATGCAAATTCATGTATGAATTAATAATACGTGGGGATCATGCATGCTTCGCCTTAACGTTCGCATGCTTCGATAAAAGGCCGAGCTGAGTCTGTTTGAGCTCTCTAAAGAATCTGGAAATACCTTTAGAAGCCTGTAATGGCAATGAGTGGACCAAGTACAGGGATGCACGTAGGGGAACGTTAATGTATGCATAAGCACAGCGGCAAACACTTGAATCGAAGCCTGCATACCCTTAACTCTAACGATGCACGCCTCGACGTCAGCTTAAGTTCGAGCGGAATGCACAAGATGCAAAGTCAATGGAAGATCGAGTCGAGGGAGGGTAAAAAGTGCTATGGAAGCTACTTTCCCGGGTCTGCATAAGTGATCGCGTTAGAAATTTTACAAAGGGCACGGCGAACACTTGGGAGAGAATAAAGAAACGTCGTCCTCGACGAGTTCTGAGACGATAAAAAACCCTGGTGCCGAGATGCGAGCGATTGTCGTGGAAAATTATAAAATATCGGTAACGCTAATAATGCGCCAATGCTTATGGAACGTAACGATTGGCAATTCGTAGCTTGAAGACGGCAGCCAAGCCTCATTCATGATTGAACACCGTAATTGCGTGCTAGAACGCCGCGATAACTCTGAAAAATAAAAAAAACGATATTAACGCCTGTATTAAAAGTTACTCGATGTTTCAGTGAACTAGGGTATGTTCAGGATTTTGTTGAGTACGTTAGGAATCTTCAGAAGTATCAGAAAAATAAAATCTGATTTATTGTCAATTAATTATTTCTCACAATTAAAAAAAAAACAATACGACTTCTCGTTATCGATGTGTCCAAAATAAGGTTTAAAACGTTTTTCGCTCGAGCGATACACACAAAACGTAATAGAAGATTTGCAGTTGCAGCTAATTGTCGATCTATCACGATGGTAGCAAAATCAACGAAAGGTGAACCTCGCAGTTAAGCAAAATCATCTGCAGAAGTTATATAAAACTTTGTAGCTTGTATATTTAGGATTTTGTAGAGTACGTTCGGAATCTTCAGAAGTCTCGGAAAAATAAAATCTGATTTATTGTCAGTTAATTATTTCTCACAATTCGAAAAAAAAAAAAAAAAACGATATGACTTCTCGTTATCGATGCCTCCAAAATAAGGTTTAAAACGTTTTTCGCTCGAGCGATACGCACAAAACGTAATGCAACATTTGCAGTTGCAGCTAATTGTCGATCCATTACGATGGTAGCAAAATCAACGAAAGGTGAACCTCGCAGTTAAGCAAAATCCACTGCAGAAGTTATATAAAACTTTGTAGCTAATTGTTGGATTTTGCTTAACAGCGCGAACGTCACCGGCATAAATGCATAATCATAAGTAGAGATGCAAAAAAAAGAACGGCGTGTACTGGATTACGCAATGCATGCAATTACCGGTCGTCCGATAAGCTTTCATCCATTAATCAAACATGTACAAAGAGGACGTCGGATACGTATGGTAAGAGGCCAAAATATAGTGCAAACAATTTGAGTCCTTAAAAAGCTTGTATTCACTGTTTACAGCTATTTACAGGTGAGAATAATCAGCATACAAAATTATACAATAATTTCACGCATTCTTGCGCAGCTTCTGCTTGGATGTTTTCGCTACGACTGCATTCCCTGCAAGTCACTTATTCCAATGAGAATCAATTTAATGTGAGCATTCGTTTTCGCGATTTCGGTGCGCAGATTTGCAATCACCGACTCCAAAAGTTTAACCCTAACGTCAATGAGCACCAATGCATCGTCTAGTGAGAATTCAACGTAATGCCCTAAGCCAACATCCAACAAGATCTGCGAAGGATCTTCCACGTGTGCTTGAACAAAAAAATTGTTACCAATGTCTACTTTTGTTTTAAAGCCAGTTTCGGGCGAGCTAGTGTTCTTTAGAGTCCTGATAATACTTTTCAGCTGCAGAAACTCTGACAGTTCTTCGTTCTTCCCGTCCAACTTGTCCGCCAACTTTTGGAGATCCGCTCTCAGTACGTCATTCACAAACGACTCGAATTGCAATATCTTCTGCGATATTTCTGGATTCATGGCAGCGTCGATCCTGACAAATAAATATGGGATTTGCGATCAGTAGTAGAAATTATTTTGGGCCTATCGGAAAAAGTCTGATATAATTCGGAAGCAGTTTATCAGTTAACAAGAACCACCTTCAAATAGATATGGAATAATCTGTTAATCCAATTAAATTATTAATCCATTAATCCATAATTACTGCACCCAGAAAATACAATGTTGAAGTTTGCATCATTGGAATGTAACGAAATAAAAAAAAAATTAATTGTAATTAACGTAAATTATGAAGTACACGAAAAAACATATATACATGTATTTTTGTGCCTTTAATTGCTATAGTGACTTTTTATACCTATTTTCATTTGAGTTAATTACAATTAATTTTTGTTCAGAATTTTGTTGCATTCCAACTATGCAAACTTCAACATCCTTAGAAAATTCAGTTTAAGAAGCTCAATTGAAATGATAAAAAATGTTGTGTCTCCAAAATCCTGCGACAATAAAATAGCTACCATGTTTTAGGTTTCAAAATCTTTTGTCTTTTCTCACTCAGGCTTTTCAAACAGACCAGAAGCGTCGGATCAAATTAATCATTTCATTACACTGGAAATACCCAAAGTTGAGCTTAAATCAATAACATAAAATGCAGTATTTCATCTAAAAAAAAATGTTTAGATTAAAACAGCAGCCAAGACTAAATAAATCTTAACATAACTCGAAACATGACATTTCGCAGAAAAAGTTGAATCCACGGAAAAAAATCGATTTTAGCGAGGAGAAAATTTCGTTATTTGAGGTTATGTTAATCGTGCAATTTGTTCCCGAGTCTCTCGATTTGCGAAATCGCGAAAACGCTGTGCAATGACATTCGACTCACTTGAGAATTCAGAGTTACGTGAGAGGCATCGATTGTTTCTCAAACAGGTTGAGAAAAAAAATCTCACTGCGGGGCTGCGGATATCGACAACAAATGTAAGTGACGTTTATCGAGACCCAACGTTGCGGCCCGGAATGCCCCTGGCGATCCTGCCCTCTACTGCGGCAGCCGCGTCGGTAATGCAGCGGCCGTTAAACCCGCGCTGCTGACTTTTCGGCAATCGTAACGAGTGACCGACAGTGTCGATTTATCGACGGCACTCGTCCATATCGCCCATAGCTACGCGTGCGGGTGTAAAACCGGACCTGGGAATGCGCGATGCGGTGCCACGAATGAGAGCAACTTTCTAGATGTCTCTAATTCTAATTTATGCCGGAAAGAAACTGCTTTCGTAATTTTGGTTTCACCGTACAAACGCAATTAATTGACAATCAATTTCCTCGCGTCGAACAATTTTCATTCACGATTTATCGAAATTAATTTTTTGTACCAAATAGTTAAACATTTTTGGCGCGTTAATCTAGCATTTTAAATTAAGCATTGCAATTTAAATTAATTTAATGGACCGCTAATTTAAATTAGCTGCCCGGCCAGTGGATATAATATTGGGTCAATTTTTATTAGGAAGAACAGAAGGGAAACTTTGATCAGTTTCTACTGGCGGAACTGGGCAATTTGACTAATTGCCGAAACGCTTCATCATTTTAAAAAATTTTAACTTCCCTATAATTCACCTAATTACCATCGTCACATCCGAGCTGCGATAAAATATCAGATTTTAATTCCGTCGATATTCAATAGTAAAGGTCAACAATAAATTCCCAAAGAAAACAATCCATTCCCTTACGTCGACCAATTTTCGTTTACGATTTATCGAAATGATCTTTTTGTATCGAATAGTAAAAAATGTTAAGCGCATCAATCTCGCGGGCATTCACAGGTGCAATTTAAATGATTTAATTTAATTTAATTTATATATAATAATTGATTTAATTTAATTTAATGCAACGTTAATTTAAATTAGTTGCCCGGCCAGTGAATATAATATTGTGTCAATTCCTGTTAGGAAGAATATTAGGGATACTTTTATCAGTTTGTACTGACGACGCTGAGCAATTTGACTAATTGCTGAAACGCTTCACGGTACCAGTTTTTTTAATTTTCCTATAATCCACCTAATTACCATCGTGACATCCGAGCCGCGATAAAATATCAGATTTCAATTCCGTCGGACATTCAATAATAAAAATCTTGACAGCCACGCGTACACCGTGATCCTTTCGTGCAAGAGTGTTAAAGACGTTATCGGTGCAACACGTGCAACTTGAAAAGGGTGTTGCGTCATCGGTGGATAGCGCGATTCGAAATTCCTCACGAACGCCGCGTTTTTTTTTTCTTTTTTTTCTAATAAATGTACCACGAGCGGCAGATCGTTTCCTAAGTTATTAGATAACACTGATAGCAGCTCGCGTCGCGACGGTGTTCGTTATACACTACATAACGTGCTCGTCACGTCTGCAACAACCGCGGAAGAGGAAAAAAAAAATAGAAAAAGAAATATATATAGAAAAAGTAAATAAAAAAATAGCTCCGCAGTCGCGACTGCGCTCGACGCAGATAGTCGTGGATAAATTTCGAAATTCATAAAAAGGTTCTGCGAGCGCGTATCTCCGCAATACTTATCGTACGAATTGCACGCGTGTGCGACACGTGTCGCGGCTATCCGTGCACGCGAGAAGGTGGCGATAAGTCGCGAATGCGCGGGACGAAAATGCAAATGATAGCCAACAGCAGCGCAAAAATATTATTAACATATTTATCATCGAGGCCGCGGCGATCGATAAGCCCGGTGAAAGTAGCTCTCGATTTCCCGAGCATCATACTCAATTTAACGAACGAGATCCTTGTAATAAATACAGACATCTATCTATCTATAAGGCTGTCCCGGGTACATCGGCCTCGCTCCTTCCATCCCAAAAAACAGAGAAAATGAAAAAATAAAACTACAAATTCGCCCACGCGAGGATCCTATTTCGAGTCCGCAAAAATGTAGCTTCGCGAGGAGAGTCTTGGAAATGACTTGATAGAAAGGCGACACGCTTGGCAAACGGGATTCTCTCCTCATGCGACAGCGAGGAGAGTCTCACAAATGTGCAGTTTCGCTGCCGAATTAAATGAAGCCATAGACCCCGGACAATTTAATGTACATCATACTCAATTTAACGAACGAGATCTCTATAATACTTATTAGAGCTTGAGCGTGGCGTTATTTTTGCCGAAAGATAGAATTAAGATAGTGAGTCTTTCATTTCATATTCACTTTGCTTTTTTTGTTTCTATGCTTCTATGTATTTAATTTCGCCTCATTTATTTGTAAGCTCGGCTCTGTACTGTTTTCATGATTGCTTTGTATTCGTTGCTTTGTATTTCTTTGTTACTTTAGTCCTTAGGGGATTTTGTCCCAGGACTTAATAAAATACTACTACTACTAATAATAAATAACGCATCTACCTATCTATCTATAACGCTGTCCCGGGTACGTCGGCCTCACGATCGGCTCACTTCTTCCATCCCGAAAAACAGAGAAAAAAAAAACAAAACTACAAATTCGCCCACACGAGGATCCTATTTCGAGTCCGCAAAAACGTAGCTTCGCGGGGAGATTCTTGAAAATGACTTGATAGAAAGGCGTCACTCTTGGCGAACGGAATTCTCCTCACGCGACAGCGAGGAGAGTCTTACAAATGTGCAGTTTCGCTGTCGAATAAAATGAAGCCATAGACTCCGGACAATTTAATATACATCATACTCAATTTAACGAACGAGATCTCTATAATACTTATTAGGGCTTGAGCGTGGTGTTATTTTAGCCGAAAGTTAGAATTAAGATAGTGAGTCTTTCATTTCATTTTCACTTTGCTTTTTTTGTTTCTATGCTTCTATGTATTTAATTTCGCCTCATTTATTTGTAAGCTCGGCTCCGTACTGTTTTCATGATTGCTTTGTATTCGTTGCTTTGTATTTCTTTGTTACTTTAGTCCTTAGGGGATTTTGTTCCAGGACTTAATAAAATACTACTATTAATACTACTAATAAATAACACATCCATCTATCTATCTGTAACGCTGTCCCGGGAAACATCGGCCTCGCAATCGGCTCACTTCTTCCATCCCGAAAAACAGAGAAAATAAAAAAATAAAACTACAAATTCGCCCACACGAGGATCCTATTTTGAGTCCGCAAAAACGTAGCTTCGCGCGGAGAGTCTTGGAAATGACTTGATAGAAAGGCGTCACACTTGGCGAACGGAATTCTCCTCACGCGACAGCGAGGAGCGTCGTACAAATGTGCAGTTTCGCTGTCGAATAAAATGAAGCCATAGACCCCGGACAATTTAATATACATCATACTCAATTTAACGAACGAGATCTCTATAATACTTATTAGAGCTTGAGCGTGGTGTTATTTTAGCCGATATAGAATTAAGAAAGTGAGTCTTGCGTTATACTCCACTTTTCATTTAATTTTTACTTTGCTTTTTTTTGTTTCTATGCTTCTATGTATTTATTTTCGCCTCATTTATTTGTGAGCTCGGCTCTGTACTCTTTTCACGCTTGCTTTGTATTTCTTTGTTACTTTAGTCCTTAGGGAATTTTATCCCAGGACTTAATAAAATACTACGACTACTAATAAATAACACATCTATCTATCTATCTATAACGCTGTCCCGGGTACATCGGCCTCGCGATCGGCTCACTCCTTTCACCCCGAAAAACAGAAAAAAAAAAATCGAAAACAAAACTACAAATTCGCCCACGCGAGGATCCTATTTCGAGTCCGCAGAAACGTAGCTTCCCGCGGAGAAAATGACTTGATAGAAAGGCGCCACGCTCGGCGAACGGGATTCTCCTCGCTGTCGCCCGAAGAGAGTCTCACAAATTATGCAGTTTCGCCGTCGAATGAAGCCATAGACCCCGGACAATTTATTCCTCGCCTTCGATCAATTCGCGTGATCGATACAATTTTGCGCCGGAATACATTCGCAATTATTACAGTCGCTCGCCGAAGGATCAAGAGCCGCGCCAGAGACGGCGGCGAATGAGAATCGGCGCGGGCGCAAAAACCCATGAAAGAGTCTGTCATTCGCGTCCGAGACGAATAAACGGGTTGGCGGGAGTCGCTTGTATGGCGTATTTCTGCGCTATCTAAGCAATATACTCCATAGTTTATGTCGAGACCGGGCAGTTAAATGTTACGAAGCTTTTATAAGCCTACGCGAAACCGTGCACTCACGCTCGGTTACGACGCCCGTCGAGGTCCCCAACTAAATACCCGCGTGCAGCAGCGCCCGACGACGACGACGACGCACATAGCGACGTTCGTGTGCAACGCGCACGCCGAGGGACGTTTGACGCTCGCAGTCGCGTCTGTGTTCGACGTGAGCAAACGAAAGGAGAGAAAAAAAAGCAGAAGAAAGAAAAAGAACGAGAGGAAGAAACGTGCTCGCGCGTCGTTCGGTTCTTTGAGCCACTTTTACGACTTGGAAATCGCTCTCCGCATCGGCGAGTTAGCGCGGACTTTTACAATCTACATTTTTCCCCTTTGATCGCCGCGATAAGCACGCATCCGCGGACAATGTCGAAAAAAATAAGCGCGCGCGCGCGAGAGGGAAGGCCGTAACAAGAGATTTTAACGTGCACTTACCCTTCGCTTCTGCCCCCAAGTCGATCGGAGTAAAACGCGGGTATGGGAGACGCGGGGGAAGCACGACGAGCTCGCGTTGCTTTTGCTTTTGTTTTGTTGTTTTTTTTTTATATCCTTAGTCGTATATTATAATTTAACAATTAGAATAAGTCAAGTACACAGAATCCACAAATAACGATTCGTGCGTTTGTCAAGAGGAATACAACACCCTCTCCGTTCGTAACGAATCACTTTCATTCGGCTCGCCGTCATTCGTTTATCCCTCACCTCCCGTTCCCTCCACTGTACACTCATTACATCACTATTAGCTCTCGTCGAGAGACCACGAGTCCATTTTTCTTTTTCACTCTCGAGTTACATATCGTCCAATAAATAATTACGACGGTCAGATTTATGAGTACAGGTAGATCGATAAACGTGGGTACATAAAAGTTCGATTTGCATTATTTGCCTTTATAATTTCTCTTTTATCACTTTTGACGGGGTCATGAATCACGACCTACATCAATTCTCGGCCGTATTCTTTATTAAATTTCTTGATGTTTTTTTTTTTGCGATTTTTTGTTTATTTTTATTATGTCCGCGCTACTTGCGTCATGCGAGAATAAGAATTGAAGAAATAAAATAAAACTGAAACGTAGCGGACGCGATCGCGCGCATCGCGAGTATCACCGCAATTTACCGATCGCGCATGTCAAGCGGCAAATCTCGCGAGAATACCGACGGACATGGGAATTGAGATGCGTATTTCGTTCGTGCGGACGATTCTATTTTTTTATCACCAAAATTACGGGAGTCTCGTTGAAGCAAAACGTTTTTTTTTTGTTTTCTTTATTTTTATTAATATCGAGAGGCCTGAGCAGCCGTTGAACCGACCGCCCAAGACTTTTAGGAACAGTCGGGGCAATCTCAACATAACTCCACATAAAAATGCCACGTCAGTTGATATTTCTCATGCATCCGCTTCTACATTTCAACCGGGCGTTCGTAATGGGTTAATTATTATTATTTTTCTTCTTGCTTTTTGTTTAAGTAATTCTGGCGTTTCTAAATATTACCCATCGTGTTTGCTTATCACCGAAAAACAGAACTAAAAAAAAACAAAAACAAATTTCCTCACCAACATGACGCGTCAAGAGAGAACGCTCAAATCTTCCACCCTAATTACACACAGACTAACGTTACAATACGGTTTGGAGTTACTCTCTTTTTAGAAAATATGGCGACAGTACGTAATAGTTTCTTCGGAACGTCGTCGAACGCGCCGGCGGCCCCGAGAAATCTTTCCAAGCTACAAGACGATCCGATCGTTAACCGAAGGCAAAACAAAAACAACAATAACATGTATAATATTTGTAATAATAATAAAAAAAAAAGTTGAAAATAAAAAAGTAAAGTATTCGCGAGGAAAATTTCTCGAGTCCGGCGTGTCGCTCGTAACAGAGGCCAGTCCGAGGTGTTCGCAACGATCATTTCGCAATTCGTGTACCTGCATTTTGACAAAGGTATTCCGCAAAAAGATGAGTGCAACGGGCGTCAACGAGGCCGGCGCAATTCGCAGTCATCGTCATCCTCGTCTTTGTTCGTTACGAATGACCAGCTTTAAGTTTTCGGTGAGACGTCCTGCTTCGGCACCCTTAATCTGACTTTCCATCCTAATATCACAATAAATAAAAAAATAAAAATAAGACAATGGTACGGCAATCCAATGAGACTGCGCGAGCGAATCCAGCGGGAGCGTCATGGTGGCTCTGGGGGGGATTCCACGGTGGTGTCGCGGTCGTCGGTGGTATTCTCGAAGCGTCGCGCCGACACCGACCCGGGGATTAATTATCCGGTGTGTCTCGCTGCGCGACTTGCAGTGCGTCGCCGTTAACTAACGAAACAATATGGTAACAGGCGGCGCAGGCTGAAGTCAGCCAATCCCCGAATCCTCTTGTTTCGCGAGGGGGACGAAAAAGAAAAACTAAAAAAAAAATTACAAAAAAAAAACGAAAAAAAAGAGAGAAAAACAAAAAACAAAGACGCATCAACGAAACTCGAGGATGCTCGTGGCGGGATACGGCGAGTTCGTTCCTCGAGAGGATAACTGACGCTCACGGCTTCTCCTGTGGATCGCGTGGCTCGCTGTAGCCGCGTACCGTGAAGGGACGAATGATTGGTTTGTGCTCTCGGAAAGCGGACGGCGAAGGTCATTCACGAGTATGGGATGCCTTGATCCTGCTCCAAGCCCATTCGGACAGTTTGAAACGCGTGAGATGCTCGGCTGCCACGCAGGCAGATCGCAAAACGGTGCTGCCGCTGCTGCCGCTGCTGCGCCGGCTGACACAACGGATTCCTCACGATCCGGCAACTTTTGGCAGCGCCCCGGTTGAGTCTTGGGTCGATATTCGGCTTTCTTGACATCGCCGTCACGCGACCTGTCCGCGAGCACTTCCATCCGATCCCAAATCGATCTGAAACACACCAAGGAACAAATCATTGACGACTGATTGAACATATTTGAGTGCCGCGGTTACATGGTGGCCGTTTTGTTCGCTGAAAAAAATTCCCTGACTTTTCCCTGATTTTTTCTTGGCCATAGTTCTGACGATTAGTATTTTTTTTAATGAATGATGACAATGAAAATGTATTCAAAGTCGTGGCGGGGTCTTCGATAAATTACTTATTCTGACTATCAACGATGAGTCACATTAAACACTTTTATAAAAATTCATGTTATATTATACTTTTTATAATAATATATTTCATTCTTTAAGCTTTTTATCTACTTATTATGGAAGGGTCGGCGACAAATCACTTTTTCCCATAAAAAAGTCCCTGACGTTTCCCTCATTTTTCCCTGACCACAGTTCTGATGATTGCTGTTTTTAAAAAATCAATGATGCCAATCAAAATGTATTCACAATCGGTACGGGGTCTTCGATAAATTACTTGTTGTGACGATCAACGATGAATCACATTAAACACTTTTATAAACATTCATGTTATATTATTCTTCTTATAATAACATATTAGATTCTTTAAACTTTTTATCGACTTATTATGGAAAGTTCAGCGCCAAATGACTTTTTCCCCCTGACCAATTTTGAAATTTCCTGACTTTTCCCAGATTCCTTGACCAATTTTCTTTTTCCCAGACGTTTTCCCAGTTTTTCCTGATCGTGGCCACCATGGCGTTGCTATTGCGACACACGTGTGTGACCATTAATACATTTTTTTTAATTAATAAAAATGTTTAAAGACATAAAAAAATTAAAAAAACAGAGTAGGAATACACGCGGGTTTCGCGATATACCGGCGGCACTTTTCATGCGCCAAGTTTAGCATTAAGTGCGCGCGATGCAGAAACTTACGTCGCGGTCGTAGGTTAAGCATATACGGGAACCGTCGGCGCAGCGGTGCCAGCGTGGCGGACAGACGAGAAGTCTGCCGCGAGGGGAAGTCCGCGAGCGTGAGGATCGAGCGAGGAGGACGCGGGGGAGGAAGAGAGCGGGGGTGGGGAAAAGTGAGGGTATGGAGGTGCGAGGAAGTGGAGGACGACTGTGACGAGGACGACGAGGATACCCGGGTTCTGTTCTCGGTGGAACAGGAGGCAGAGCGCGGGGACGCGACGCGGGGATATATTATGCTCGCCAAAGCAATGTTACGAACTCGAGAACTGGCGAACTAGCCGACAGTAAAATCCATTTTATGTCCGCCTCGTAAAGTCAGTCAAATGAAACCCGGGGACTTAGTTTTCATACGTGCACCCAACCGACGGACTGGCACGACCAGACCAGGCCGGAGGCCCCTCTTGGTTCCCCCCTCGACGCTCCGCGTTTGCCCCCCACTCTGTCGGCGACTTCATTACCACCCCCCCCCCCCCCTGGTACCCTCGAAGGTGACCAGCGAAAGAACCTTTTTCCCCCGTGTGTAATCGATGCGGAAACTCCTCAGCCTGGGCTGTCAGCGAATTCGGAATTTTCGCGACGAATCTTCAGAATTTTTAGACCTTCTACTGTTTGGTATTTGTGGAATCCTGTTGGGAGTCTAATGTGAAACTTTTTTCATCACACCTCGAGTGTTCCAGAATTAGGAATTTTCGCGCCGGATTGTTACAATTTTTGTACCTTCTACTGTTTGGTATTTGTGCAATCCTGTTGGGACTCTAATGTGAAGCTTTTTTTTCATCACACCTCGACTGTCCCAGAATTAGGAATTTTCGCGCCGGATTGTCACAATTTTCGTACCTTCCACTGTTTGGTATTTGTGCAATCCTGTTGGGAGTCTAATGTGAAACTTTTTTTTCACCTCAGAGCCCACCAATCGCGCTTCGACATCGGCAATGCATTTTTTTTTTTTTTTTTTTTCGTGTAACTTTAACGAGGCGATACAAGTCGTAAAACCAACAACCGCAATAAAAAGGTAAACGAGTCGAATATAATACAAAGGAGTTGAATCCGTGATTAATTGCGCGAGGGATCGGAGCGGCGAGCCGATTGCGTTAATGAGCGAGCGCGCGTGGCGACGCAGAAGTCAACGGAGCTTCCACGCAAATTGCCGTCGGTTTCAGTGGCTCTGAATCATTGTAATTCATGACCACCTAAAGACAAGCGAGACAGCCTGGATTTTTGCGTTTATCAATATCCGCCACATTCGTCATTCGCAGATCCATCGAAGTACAAATAAACTGTGAGGCTCTACAAAATCCCGGCTTCTTCTATTCGCGAAATCCGCTGCTCGATTTTACGTCCGTAAAATTCGGATGCATCGAGAGACAAGCAAGACAGCCTGAATTTTTGCGTTTATCAATATCCGCCACATCCGTCATTCGCAGATGCATCGGAGTACAAATAAACTGTGAGGATCTACAAAATCCCAGCTTCTTCTATTCACGAAGTTTGCTGCTCGATTTTACATCCGTATAATTCGAGTCCATTGAGAGATAAGCAAGACAGCCTGAATTTTTGCGTTGATCAATATCCGCCACATCCGTCATTCGCGGATCCATCGGAGTACAAATAAACCGTGAGGCTTTGCAAAATTCCAGCTTCTTCTATTCGCGAAATCCGCTGCTCGATTTTACATCCGTATAATTCGGATCCATCGGGAGACAAGCGAGACACCCTGAATTTTCATCATCCCATGTTCAGCAAACGGGGGTCTTCGTCTCGTCGTTACTTCCTGTGACTCGAGCTCCACCGTCCTCGAGTGTGAAAAAAATTCCCTGATTTTTTCTTGGACACAATTCTGACGATTACTATTTTAAAAAATACTATTTCTGTTTTTAAAAATAATAATCGTCCGAATAATAAGCCACATCCATCATTCGCAGATGCATCGGGGTCCAAATAAACCGTGAGGCTTTGCAAAATTCCAGCTTCTTCTATTCGCGAAATCCGCTGCTCGATTTTACATCCGTATAATTTGAGTCCATCGAGAGACAAGCGAGACAGCCTGAATTTTCATCATCCCGTATCCAGCAAACGGGGGCCTTCACGTCTCGTCGTTACTTTCTGTGACTCGAGCTCCACCGTCCTCGAGTGTGAAGTCCACCTTTCGTGCTTAACGCCCTATCGGTCGAGGGTCGCCCATCGCCCCTGGCACCGAGCGTACTCGGCTGCCGCTGCCGCCGAGCTCCTCCCTTTTACGATTCCTCGCCTTCTTTCACGATAATCCAACCGTCCGAGCGAGTCTCTGCTTTTTTTTTTTACGAGTACGTCGATGCGAGCTCGTCTCTCCGGGCAGGTAAAAGCCGTTCCCGCGCATATGGTACGAGCTCAATTTGACACGCCGCGCAACCGCTTTCCCGGCGCGGATCTAGCCGAGAGATCGATTCCCGATCGTCTAATCCGTGAAGATCGACCTCATCGCTCGAAGGCTCCACCCAAACGCTCCTTTCCTTGCATCTCATTTCATTGTCCAGGAAAAAATCTGCAGGCACCAAAAAAAAAAAAAAAAAAATAGAAAAAATTGTCTTCATAAGTAAACAAATCACAAATAGATTCAGAAGAAAAAAGAAAGAAAAAAAAAATCTTTGACATGAAATTTACGATCGAATGGGCGCTGGCTGTACGTGGTTTGGATTCCAATTGCCACGTAGAATCTCGTCTCTCTTCTATCCACGTCTCATCCCTCTAGGAACGACCGCGAACGACCACGAACCGGTAATTACAAAGTCGTAAAAGGCTCGATCGACGTTTGCGGAGGCCCCGTGTGCGAGGCGCGCATCGGTTCACAGTTCATGTTCCATTCTTCGCGAGTAGCAACCGAACCTCCTCCTCCTCTTCCTCCTCGTTTCTCGCTTCTCCGAGGACTGGACGCGGTCGTCGGGCGCAGCGCGAGTACTGGATCCGGCCGTGGGGTGCCTCATAAAAATATGATTTACAACAGAGTTTGTCCGATGCGTGTATGGTGAGCAAGATCCTCGTTTATCTCTCTCGGTTCTCTCTAAGCTCGCCGAGACGAGCGAGACAGAGAGGAATGCGACTCGAGAGGCTCCGGGGCTTCCACAGCACACGCTCCATTCGTTCCAGCGGTCCTCGGATTCATCAGTGGCACCCGGGTGTCCCTCCCTCGTCTCCGCCTGGCGGATCCTCCGCCACACACCTCGTGGCCCTCTGGCTCTTTATACAGCTGGCCGAGTGCGAGCGAGACGTCGCCGCGCTGAAGGAGGAAGATCGGCAGGTTGTCGAGATATTGCTGTCGGGTTCGTAAACGTCACCGAGGCCTCGAGTGATTTACGTCGACGCAGACATTTCTTCGCGTTCTCTCCGTCTCTGTCTCTGTCTCACCCTTGAAGACTCGACAACACAAGTTGATTATATTCTTCGTACGATCTCGCCGTTGCCTGTTTAACAGTAAATCAACGAGTATTAATGTCAAATTGAACGTTGCGCAATGTAAAGTGCGAATAGGCGCGCTTGAAAATCCCGGATATTCTTTGTCTCGCCTTTTTAGTGTTTTAAAAAAAAGGAGGATTGTCTCTCGGTGAGGCGAAGATGTTGGCGAATATTGATGAATTTGTGGGGAACATTTTGAGCGATCTGATAAGCCGTGATCGCTCACTTTGGGATTCTCTTGGCTTTTGTCTCGCCTATTTAGTGTTTTAAAAAAAGGGAGATTGTCTCTCGGTGAGGCGAAGATGTTGCCGAATATCGATGAATTTGTAGGGAAAATTTGATCCATCCAATGAGCCGTGATCGCTCACTTTGGGATTCTTTTGCCTTTCGTCTCGCCTTTTTAGTGTTTTAAAAAAAGAAAGATTGTCTCTCGGTGAGGCGAAGATGTTGGCGAATATCGATGAATTTGTGGGAAAAATTTGATCCACCTAATAAGCCGTGATCGTTCACTTTGGGATTCACTCTATGAGCGAAGCCCACGACACGATAACCACGGCTCTTCCGTCGGCCTCAACAGTATCTTTTTTTTTTTGCCAACCCGCTTGCCAGGTCCTCTCGCAATTTTAGTGCCCCCGAGCAATCGTAAACGGCCGACGAGTGACGCCGATAAAACCGCGCAGGCTGATGCAGGGCATTGAAAGGAGAGACCAAAAGAGAATGCGAGCGAAAATGGTGCATGATGCATGGTGGTTCAACCCCAACTCGACAACTTCTCGCAGGCGTCCGAGTGAGGGGATGTTGAATGGGGAAAGGCTCACCATGAGCTGCCCAACGCTCACTCGTCGCTCTTACGGGGAGATATTCCTTGTACACAGCCGCGCTACCTATTTATTTAATTAATTCATCGGTTAATGGCACACACGAAGTGGATGTACGAGTCATCGACTACGGCCTACCAGTTGTCGACATTGAGTGCTGTGACTGTAGCAACATTTATCGAGAGACGCAATTCCTTTTTCTGTTATTATTAAACGTCGATTACCAGCCCACCGGTTAATGGGCTACATCCATCATCTCTACCTTTTATACCTGGTAAATTAGTTAAGTCATAAATAGCTCAGCCGAGTACGGAGCTTCCTCGCAATTACAATTACTCGTGAGGTTGCCAATGTGTGGCGCATCAACCTCAGCAAATAAAAGCGAGGTCGAGCGATCGCTGCGTCCGCGTGGCCTTCCCACGCGTCGGCGGACACGAAGACCCGCGAGTTACACAATTGATACTCATTTATTGGCCCCTCCTGCACTCGGCACTCGGGTAATTCTGGAAACTATGAGCGAGAACTGTTCATTTCAGGCTCGAACTTCTGCTTTCACAGGCGACTTAACGTTTATCAAGTATCGAATGGTACCGATGAATCACAAACGATCCACGGTAAGTTTCCAAAGTTTCTTTCTTTTTCGCGATACGATTTTACAATGTATTAAAAGCGGATAATTTGCTTAATGCGAAGACAACGGGACAAAGTTGTATTATCGAAAGAGCCTAATTGAGTTGCACAATAGATACTCATTTATTGGCCCTCCTGCACTCGGCACTCGGGTAATTCTGGAAACTATGAGCGAGAACTGTTCATTTCAGGCTCGAACTTCTGCTTTCACAGGCGACTTAACGTTTATCAAGTATCGAATGGTACCGATGAATCACTAACGATCCACGGTAAGTTTCCAAAGTTTCTTTCTTTTTCGCGATCCAATTTTACAATGTATAGAAACGGATAATTTGCTTGATGCGAAGACAACGCACAATTACACAATTGATACTCATTTATTGGCCCCTCCTGCACTCGGCATTCGGGTAATTCTGAAAACTATGAGCGAGAACTGTTAATTTCAGGCTTGAACTTCTGCTTTCACGGTCGACTTAACGTTTATCAAGTATCGAATGGTACCGATGAATCACAAACGATCGACGGTAATTTTCCAAAGTTTCATTCTTTTTCGCGATCCGATTTTACAATGTATAAAAACGGATAATTTGCTTAATGCGAAGACAACGCACAATTACACAATTGATACTCATTTATTGGCCCCTCCTGCACTCGGCATTCGGGTAATTCTGGAAACTATGAGCGAGAACTGTTCATTTCAGGCTCGAACTTCTGCTTTCACAGGCGACTTAACGTTTATCAAGTATCGAATGGTACCGATGAATCACTAACGATCCACGGTAACTTTCCAAAGTTTCTTTCTTTTTCGCGATCCGATTTCACAATGTATAAAAACGGATAATTTGCTTAATGCGAAGACAACGCACAATTACACAATTGATACTCATTTATTGGCCCCTCCTGCACTCGGCACTCGGGTAATTCTGGAAACTATGAGCGAGAACTGTTAATTTCAGGCTCGAACTTCTGCTTTCACGGTCGTCTTAACGTTTATCAAGCATCGAATGGTACCGATGAATCACTAATGACCCACGGTAAGTTTCCAAAGTTTCCTTCTTTTTCGCGATCCGATTTTACAATGTATAAAAACGGATAATTTGCTTAATGCGAAGACAACGCACAATTACACAATTGATACTCATTTATTGGCCCCTCCTGCACTCGGCACTCGGGTAATTCTGAAAACTATGAGCGAGAACTGTTAATTTCAGGCTTGAACTTCTGCTTTCACGGTCGACTTAACGTTTATCAAGTATCGAATGGTACCGATGAATCACTAACGATCCACGGTAACTTTCCAAAGTTTCTTTCTTTTTTGCGATCCGATTTTACAATGTATAAAAAGCGGATAATTTGCTTAATGCGAAGACAACGGGACAAAATTGTATTATCGAATGAGCCCCGCAAATAGCCCGCAGTCCCCCCCTGATGGAAGGCTAATTACGTATGTATGTGGAGGCCGGTTGTTCGTTGCACGGTGGACGATAAGTCCGGCGATTGTAAGGGTCGTACGTTCGTTACACGCCGCACATCTCCTCGGCACGTCGGAATATATTAAAAGGCTGAACCATCCGCGCCGCGTGCATTGAGACGTAGCCAACGGCAGCTCCCTCGCCGCCAGGATGGACACAAGAGCGCGATCACGTCTGCCTTGTTTTTCCACCGCGCGTATATTCCAACTGCCAATCGAAAATTACGGCCCCGTTGGCTTAGCCGGTGTGGCGGCATCGTCACGATTCTGGGAATCACACAAATGCCACGCAAATAACTCGCGAAGGGAAGACACGGCCACCGTCGATCGATTATACGGACTGAACAATTCCCGAGCCCCGGTTATTATTTATTCAGCCCACAAAAATCTGAAGTACCTAGGGATCCGAGGAATTAACGCCCAGATGCGAATGTCGTGTGAGTCTTGCTTTCTAAACCGCGACTGTGTATGAAAAAATATCGTGATTCGCTGTTAATCGTAGAGTCGTATCGATTTTTATTAATAAATCAGCCCAAGGTAAAGGCATCGTTTTCGGTCACCTTTGGCTTAGTTTCGATCACCAAGTTCGAAAGCACAGAATTATTTGTATTATTAAAATGAAATAAAATTGTGTCGATAGACTTGTTAATTTATATGGATACTTTCGACGTACCAACATAAAAATACAGAAAACAGTAATTTGAAATAAAAATATAGTGAAAACGTCCGAAACCGGTACCTTTACCTTATAGATTTTTCAGTCGGTCGAAAACTTTTGTTAACCACGTAATTGAAACTTGGAAACAAAACAAAAATTCTGCGCCCGGTGTTGGAAGCCTCGGGTCCTCATTAAACGGAGTCGCTTTTAAATCGTTATTTAAATTTCATTTCCGCGCCGCATATTCAATTCCCGTCTACATTATAGCGGTTTTTAATCGCCTCCCGTAACGGAGAAAAATCCATAGAAATAAAAATAAAAATCTTGCTATCGTTGGATAAGACGCCGGGGAGGGAAAAAAGAAGCGAAGATCTTTACGGAGCGCGCGTCTCTTTGCAGTTGCAGAATGCGCCGGAGGTGGAATATCGCGGGGACTCGTCTTCGCGGTTATACGCCCGGCTCGAAGGAGTCGTAAACGTAAGCGCTCCGAGCCCAAGGTCCAAGGCAAGAGACACATCCCGGGCGGATAGGCTGTGTGTAGTTGCGCGTCGCTGAAATGGAAACTGCGGCTTCCCGGCGAGCGGTAACCGGGCAGGCTCGAGGGGGTGCAGCCGGGTTACGTTTTATCGTCTACCCGGTAAGTGCTTCGCGGATTCTCGCGGGTTTCTCTCTCTCTCTCTCTCTCTCTCGGCACAGACAAACTTCCCGCTCTGCCCCCGCCGTCGAGCCGCGCGGCTAGGGACGATCGTAAAATCACTGTGCGGATACTTCGAATAATACCCATCAACGGAATCGCGAGTTAAGGCCGCTTAGCCACGACCCGACTGTATTTGCGCTACGAAAAAGGTTATACAGTTTCTCTATCAATTTCTCCGGCAATCACCGATCGCTACCGAGTACCGGCCAAAATCTCGAGCGACTAACTTGTCCTGACTTATCCAGTATCGTCCCAACAAGTTCGAACACCGAAGAAATCACCGAAAAACCACTGAGTACTTTTCGAATATTTTTTAACACCGAGATTTTGGTCGAAGGCACCGAAAAAGCACCAAAAATTAGTTACAAAATTAGTGTTATTTAGGGTTTTTTTATTTTGAAAACCGGGATTTTCGTCGAAAGCACCGAAAAAGCACCCAAAATTAGTTACAAAATTAGTGTCATTTAGTGTTTTTTTTAATTTTTGAAACCGAAATTTTGGTCGAAAGCACCGAAAACGCACCGAAAAGTAGTTACAAAATTAGTGTTTTTTAGTGATGAAAGTGTCGTGCTTTTTCGCTGCCGTTCGTACAAGAAACACCCTGAAGCTCGGCACTTTCGTGACCTGAAGAAACGAATTTTCGATGTTTTTTTCGGTGTTTCGACCGAAGAAATCACCGAAAAACCATTAAGTGCTTTTCGAATATTTTGAACACCGAGATTTTGGTCTAAGGCACCGAAAAAGCACCGAAAATTAGTTACAAAATTAGTGTTTTTAAGTCATTAAAATGTCGTATTTTTTCGCTGCCGCTCGTATAAAAAAACACCTTGAAGCTCGTCACTCTCGTGACCTGTACAAACGAATTTTCGGTGCTTTCGATGCAAATCTCAATGCTTCAAATGTTCGAAAACCACTCAGTGGTGCTTTTTCAGTGACTGTCCTTTATGCTTTCGATGGCATTTTTTCAATGCCCCCACCTGCCAGGGCGGCGGCGTACAAAACGGGGGGAGGTTCGTTGGACTGATTAAATCGGCGCCAATAGTAAAATCGGAAATATTACTGCCTCAGATCCGAAGCTCTCGTCTCGAAGGGTCATTACGCGCGACGTTGGCGTATAGAAGTCGAGGGATCCTTTTCATTAACGAGACGCGCGTATTCAGGCTCCGTATTCGTATATCCCCGGTGGCCAAGTTATCCCCGCGTCAAGAGCCACGTCGTATTTCATAGAAGCCCGGGCTGTATTTTCGCGCGTATGACTTTAACTGTCGATGAGGAGTTTGCTTGTATTTCTTCTCAAGTTTTACTGGCGCTAGGTCGACCGCACCGAGCCGTAAACGTCAGTCCTCGCTAAGCCCCCTGCACCAACCGGCGCGGCGCATACCGGGGCTGCATGTCCACCGGCGGCTCGATTTCGCATTTTTATTCTTCCTTTTCATTCTCGTCCCGCGCGCGCGCAGCTTCTTTCTCATCCGGCGCGCTGTCTCGCGGGCCCAGCGAAACTCTCTCGATCAACAAAAGATTATTCGCGGGATTTAAGACTGTTGATGCTGGAATAATTGCGTTCGCTTCCTTCGTCGAAATGCCCTACGGTAATTTCTGTCCCGCGGGCTCATCACCGACGTCTCTGGAAATAAATTGAGAAAATGTCATGAGTGAACTTCGCGCACTGTCGGCGTTGTGTGGAAATTGTTTTGCAGAATAGTGAGGGATACTTTTTCTTGAATAAAAACAACTGTTAGGAGTTTTCGGGACAATTTGTCTTGAATAGAACCAACCGTCATGTTTTTTCGGGATAATTTTTCTTGAATAGAACCAACCGTCACGTTTTTTTTAGGGATCATTTTTATTGAATAGAACCAACTGTTAGGAATTTTCGGGGCAATTTTTACCGAATAAAACCAATCGTTAGGTTTTTCGGTTTAATTTTCTTGAATAAAACCAACTGGTAGGAAGTTTCAGGACAACTTTTGTTGCATAAAAACAACGATTGAGAATTTTCGGGATAATTTTTCTTGAGTAAAGCTAACTGTTAAGTTTTTTCAGGACAATTTTTCTTGAACAAAAACAACCGTTAGGTTTTTTCGGGGCAATTTTTCTTGAATAGAACCAACTGTTACGAATTTTCGGAGCAATTTTTCCCGAATAAAACCAATCGTTAGGTTTTTCGAAATAATTTTCTTGAATAAAACCAACTGTTAGGAATTTTCAGGACAACTTTTCTTGCACAAAAACAACGTTTAAGAATTTTCGGGATAATTTTTCATGAATAAAACCAACCGTTAGGTTTTTTCAAGACAATTTTTCCTGAACAAAACCAACCGTTAATTTTTTTCGGGACACTCGATGTAGAAGCTCCGAAACGAAATTTCTCGAATTAAAATCTGATCTCATCTCCATAACCCAGGAGTCACTCGGTCAGACCGAGAATTTTAATACACACACGAGTCTTTCCCAAGCACCAAATGACCCACGGCGTGTGTAGCAAAATTCCAGGAGCCCTTTTCGGCTTTCAAGAAATCTCATATATCCCATAGACATAAACGTCGAGTACTAATTCTCGACGAATGGCACAAAGTGGGAGGGACCGCCGGAAGCCGCGCGCTGCTGATGCACGCTCGAGGTCCCCGAGCTTCATTAAGGATGCAATATGGCCAGCTTTTTGCACACCGACGAAACGGTCCGCGCGGGAACGGAACACCATGGGGCACGTCCTACGTGGCAGCGAGAGGCGAGAGAGAGAAAGAGAGAGAGAGAGACAGATCGATGGAGCAGATCGCGGTGCCGAAGAACCGAGCGAGAGGAAGCGTCGGAGTCGGTCGCTTTTAAAAAAGTTATGACGAAGTTTATGGAGGTTTAATTGTAGCCCGCGACTGTGGTTAGAACGTACTAAAAACCCGCGGCACGGCGTCGCTGTTAGGCCTGTTACGCCGCTTAACGCGCTATACGGTGGTTCCCTCTCGGGGTTTGTGTAATGTGCGCGCACGATATTTAAAAGAAGGAAAAGTAGAATATGCGCGGAGGATTTAACGGGGGGAGGAGGGCAAGAGAGAGAGAGAGAGAGAGGGAAGGTGAGGAGCCGCCGGAGACAGCCCTCCTCAGACACCGAGAACCGAGTCCTGAAAGTGAGCGAAACCGTCCAAACACCGCGCGGCGCAACTAATTATTGGTTTTGTCTCGCGGTAATCGCACGTTCTTTCGTTCGCCTCGTTCTCAATGTCGACCGGCCACGTGTATTGAGACAGCGTCCACGTTATAACCGACCAGCGAAAGGATAGGAATAATGTGTATAAAGGTGGTATTAAGAATACGAGCGATGGAAAAGTTTTCAACACTGTAATTAATTACCGTTGGCTGGACTCGCCGAGAGGGTTCAATTTTTTTTTTCTTCTTTTTTTACTTTTTTTTTCGTGAGTTCAAACTTTTGTAACTAAAGCATTCGGAGCACCGTGAGTTCTGTCTAATGGGTGAATATGCTGATTGCCGAATTATTGATCAACAGTTGAATAATTATGAAAACATGGGGGCCATTTTTTTTTCACCGAAAAAAATTTGTCTGATTGCCGAATTATTGATCAACAGTTAAATAATTATCAAAACATGGTGGCCGTTTTTTTTTTCGTCGAATAAAATTCCCTGACGATTTTTATTTTAAAACTCAATGATGCCAATGATAATATATCCAAAACTGGTGCACGTCTTCGATAATAATTATTTAGATTGCCGATCAATGATGAATCACATTAAGCACTATTATAATAATTCATGTTATATTATATTTATTATAATAATGTATAACAGTTTTCAAACTTTTTATCTACTTATCAGTGGTTTGGCGCCAATTCATTTTTTCCCTGATCAATTTTGAAATTCCCTGACTTTTCCCCGATTCTCTGACCAATTTTTTCCCCTGACCACGGCGACCATGTCAAAACATGTCCTTTTTTGTTCAGTTTTACTTAGCTCCCTAAACCGATAATAAACACACGCAATAAGACCGCGAAAAAAACCATTATTAAACACTTTATAATTATTCATGTTATATTACACTTACTACAATAATGTATAACAGTTTTCAAACTTTTTATCTACTTATGAAAGGTCTGGCGCCAATTCACTTTTTCCCTGAACAATTTTGAAATTCCCTACGTTTTCTCTGATTCTCTGACCAACTTTAAAATTCCCTGCCTTTTCCCTGATTCTCTGACCAATTTTGAAATTCCCTGCCTTTTCCCTGATTCTCTGACCAATATTTATTCTCTGACATTTCTCGATTTTCCCTGACCGCGGCCACCACGTCAAAACACGTCCTTTTTGTCTTCAGTTTTACTTCAGCCCCCCTAAACCGATAATAAACACACGCAACAAGACCGCGAGAAAATCACTTTGTGGGATCTATCATTACGCCTATATGACTGATACGACGGATGCGAAGCCGCAGCAGCGGCGACGACGATTTCGCGTCTCGCCCGTCTCGCTGTCACATAAAATCGGTTAGTTTACAGCGCTCCGGTGAAATGAGCGAGGAACTCTCGGCTCGATAAGAGGGTTGAAGAAGAAAAGAAGCGAGTTCTCGTTCCTCTCGCACTCGCGTATAGGAGGAGAAGCCCGAGACGGGGGATGCGCGGGGTATGCGAGAAAAATAAGAGGAGAAAAGAGAAGCCCGAGGAGAAAGAGACAACGCGAGGGTCGTCGCGATGTGAGAGACGGAAGAGGCGAAGATGGAAAAAATATGCAGGCTGTAAAGCGGGGAGCTCGCGTTTACGACGATCGTTAAATTCGCTCTGAGCGGCCTGTCTGATTACATTGATGCTGCTTACTGCAAACCGGGTCTCTCCGGGACTCTCTCGCGCTCTCCGCCATTCCCGCTGCGTCGCGAACTGTCGGATCGCGCTCGCGCCCGACGAATCGAGCGGCGCGCAACGAGAGGAACGAGAGCTGCGCCTCGATGTCCGTAACGCAAAACGTAACCCAGGTGAAGGCGCGTCGGGAGCCAGCGACGCGTAAAACCCGATCGGACGGCGGCGCGCTGCGGAAAATTCGCGTCTCAAATTTTGACTAAATATTCCAACATTTTTTTACACCTCCCTGTACCCGGAGAGCACATTGGGAAAAGAGATTTATTGATTCAACAAAATCAGCGATCACGGGCTGTCAAGAAAATTATTTAGTCAACTGAACAACATTTTTTTGTCACCTTAACTATCGGTTGGTCTGCTGAACTGCGAAACTGTTAAAGAAACAAAAAATGTCATTGCTTCAACTAAACATTTATTTGACAGCCGGTGACCGCTGGATTTATTTGACTCAACCATTTTTTTTCTGTGTGCAGGATCTGATACTTTTTACCATATTTGTAGTAAAAAGTATTGTACATTTCCGTTAGAGGGGAGACATAAGCCATCTATCGAGATGACCGAGAACGATGAGAATTTTTACCACGAAATATGGTGAAACATATTTTATATATGTTAGAAATTCTCATAGTTTTCGTACTGTTCTTGAGGTGGCGGCTATGGTTTTTCAATACCAGGCGCGTTGGCAATTTTTACTATCGCGTCCGGTAAATTTTATCAGATCCTTCTCTCCGTGTATCTTCATCCAAATCCGAGACTATCGAGATTCCATAAACGGCGCAGAAATCCCAATTGGGGGGCCTGGAGTGAATTTCATTCTGGAAAATTCGGAAAATTCGCATCTAAAATTCGACAAAATGTTTCAACAAAAATGTTTTACACCTCCCTGTATCTTCATCCAAATCCACGACTATCGAGATTTCATAAACGGCGCAGAAATCCCAATTGGGGGGCCTGGAGTGAATTACATTCTGGAAAATTCGGAAAATTCGCATCTAAAATTCGACAAAATGTGTCAACAAAAATGTTTTACACCTCCCTGTATCTTCATCCAAATCCACGACTATCGAGATTCCATAAACGGCGCAGAAATCCCAATCGGGGGGCCTGGAGTGAATTTCATTCTGGACAATTCGGAAAATTCACATCTAAAATTCGACAAAATGCTCCAACAAAAATTGTTTACACCTCCCTGTATCTTCACCCAAATCCACGACTATCGAGATTGCACAAACGGCGCAGAATTCCCAATGGGTGGCCTGGAGTGAATTTAATTCTGGAGAATTCGGATACTTCGCATCTAAAATTCGACAAAATGCTCCGACAACAATTTTTAACACCTCTCTGTATCTTCATCCAAATCCACGACTATCGAGATTCCACAAACGGCGCAGAAATCCCAATTGGGGGGCCTGGAGTGAATTTAATTCTGGAGAATTCGGAAAATTCACATCTAAAGTTGGACAAACTTTCGAGACTTCGAAAGGCGAGTCTTTCATTCTGGAAAGTCACTCCTAAAATCGACAAAATGCTCCAACAAAAATGTTTTACACCTCCCTGTATCTTCACCCAAATCCACGACTATCGAGATTCCATAAACGGCGCAGAAATCCCAATCGTCGAGCCCGGCGTGAATTTCATTGAAATGCGTCTCACGCGCGACATCGGCAACGCGGCGCGAGTCGTGATTTGGCGTGCGCGCCACCTGAAAACCAGTCTTCGCACCTGCACTAAATACCGCGCGCCGAGCGCGCTACAGGCTTTTCATTTTTATCTTTACTTCTTATTATCCTCGTTATTTTTATTTCCTCTCGCTCTCGCCGGCCCGTTTAATTTGTCCCTCTCGTTCGCCCCTCGACGTCACTCGAGCACCACCGGTCGAACCCGGCTTTGTGTTTGGCCACCGCGAGAGAAAAAAAATAAAAAATAAAAGAGTGCGACATTTTGCAGCCCGCGGTGCAACCGTCGCGAGATTGTCCGAGGTCAACGATCCTCTCGTCGGAAAATAATAAACCGAGCAACGAACGACCCGAGTGTTTCTGCCTATATATATAGATATATATAGAGAGGCGAGAGATGCGCCCTCGGTGGAGCATCGGAGAACTTCCGGAATTTCGTCTTTCGTCCCCTTCGGACCGTCTCGGACGTCTGCGGACGCGCGTAAACGCGCTTTTAGAATCGGCGCGGGAGACACGCGGACGGTTTTCGGGCGACTCCCGACGTCGACGTCGACGTCGACGTCTCTCGCGGGCGCGCTCCGCCCGCGCCACCGTCGACGAGTAATCTCGGACTAATCTCGCGAGAATGAGCGAAGGAAGGAGCCGCGCGCGAGAAACGAGCCACGGCCGGTCCGAGACCGGGCGCACTCCGCCGGCACTCGTAAATTCGATTCTTTATTGCGTTGGCATCATTAAGACCGCGCGGCCGCTTGCGGTTTACGTCGGACTTAACTCCGCGGAGCTCTCGGATATGATGTTGTGTGCTAAGCGCGGTATGCGCTGCGCTTAACCGCGTGCGGCGAGGCAGGAGAGCCGAACTCGAAGGAGTGAGGTCGAACGTCATCCACGGACGGTGGATCAGCGTTCGTCGAGTAGTCTAGGGTAGAAGTACCGTTTTTGGCCACCTTTGGTACAATTGTGGCCACCCAGTTTTAAAAGATTTCATTGTTTATGTTAAATAAAACAAAAAATGAGCTTGACAATCTTATCAATTTGTATGAATACTTTCGAGGTATCAGCATTCAAATATGGAAAAACAAATATTTCAAATTAATTACCGTGAAAATGGCCACAAATGGTATTTCTAAGTTCTCAACCGACGAAAGCCTGAAGAAGGCCATTCGGTTAATTCACTTTACTCGCCTTGATTTTTTTCCCCCGTTCATGTTTTCAACTACATTTTGTAATTATTTACCTGCTTAAAATAAACTAAATTAATAAATTAAACCTGCTTAAAATAAGCTAAATTAATAAATTAAACCTGATTAAAATGAACTAAATTAATAAAATAAACCTGCTTAAAATAAACTAAATTAATAAAATAAATCTGCTTAAAATAGACTAAATTAAAAAAATAAACCTGCTTAAAATAGAGTACATTAATAAATTAAACCTGCTTAAAATAAAGTAAATTAATAAATATTTTTAAAAGTCTACGTGAAGTTGAATTATGCACACAATCCGACTCGACAACCCGCGAAATACCAGCCGCGTGGCGGTGATGATGAAGTTTCGACCGGGATTTGCTTTCGTTCGCAAGATTGTGAGACACCAGGACCACAGACCGAGTGGCACGGGTGTTTAATGACGTGTTTTCGTGACGCTCGGAAACCCCCCGCCCGACGCCGCCCCCCATCAAGGGACTTATGCATCGAAGCCCGCACAATAATTTCCGGTTCTTTCACAATGTTGCGGTGCCCCGTGCGGCCGCAATCGCGACGGCTTTTACCGCTGATATTGAGAATCGAGAGCCGCGAACGGTGGCTGCGTTGGGGCTTGCTGGTTCAACGGTGATTCCACAATTTTTTCGGATTCCCGGGGACTCAGCATCGAAACGGTTTTTTTTTGCTGGACCGTTTTTGCTTCATCACAGAAGAAGCTGTGATTTCCTGCATTTTTTTCGTTTTTTCTGTCGGGTTATCCAGCATGATCCAAAACGATCCGGTTGTTGGAAAAGTCTGATATGTTAGAAAACTGTTCTTCTGATTGTCCAGTTCAGATTTCAATCGTACTCTTATTTGTAGAACTAAAATCCAATCATCCGATTAAAAAATTATAGTTTGTAGTCCGGTTGGAAAAGTTAGATATTTCAGAAAATTGATCTTCTGATTGTCCAGTCTAATTTTCCTTCGTCCTTTTGTTTGTAAGACTAAAATCCAATCACCCGACTACAAAATTACAATTTGTAGTCTGGTTGGAAAAGTCAGATATGTTAGAAAATCTATCTTCTGATTGTCCAGTCCAGTTTTAATTCTTACTCTTGTTTACAGAACTAAAATCCAATAACCGACAACAAAATTATGGGCCAGTGAGCTGTGGTTGTTTGCGAGCGCGAAATTGTTGGAAAACACAAATTTCGTTGCTCCGCACCACAGCAACGATTTCTCGATTGTTTTCTCCAATTGACCGGCACGAAAAAAAAAAAAAAACGTCGGATATTCGGTGGGCACCGTCGTTGCGGCGCAACGGGGAAAGAGCGATCACGTCTCGAGGCGAGTCGAGAGCCGAGTTATCGTACGATTAAATGGCGTATTATCCGATTGTGCGGAGCTGCGATTTCTCCGCGAAAGACGCACGATCTTGGGGTTCGGTGGCAAATTGAGATTGGAGGAAATGGCTAATCGTGAGTGCAGACCGCTAGTCAGATAACCTTCCAACCCCACCATTCGCCACCCTCCCTGCCCGCCGCAACGCGAAACCCTCTCACCATCCTCGTTTCCTCCATATAAATCCTCCTCACTCGTATAATTACGAGCGCTGAGTAAAAAAAACCCCGTGGAGGGGAAGCGCAGCGTGAGAGGCGAGGAGGGAAAAGCCCGAAGGAGTTTCACGTGGGCAAACGACGTCGCGTAGAGCTCAATCTTTCTCCGTCGTGTGCGCCACGTACCGTCTTTCCGTGCTCGGGCGCTCTATATCTCCGCCTCGGCTCCGACTCGGTACGTTAAGGGCGTTTTATAGGTTGAAATCTCTTTTACGTCCGTCGGACTCGCGATTACGACTCTCCGATTCCGAATCCCGGGCCGCGAGCGAGAGAAGATTGCGACGAGGACTCAGCTCGCTCCGACTCAAATGAAAAGTATAATCCCAATCGGGACCCCAATTCGTGCGCCGCGGAAGCGACGACTCCACGTCCACGTCCGACAGATTCTCGCTGCGGGAAAACTCGGACGATCGTATCGTCGACTCTCGGCGCGACGATCGTCCTCGTCGTCGATGAAAATCGTCCTGCAACATTTGAATAAATCTTCGAACAGTAAAACAGCTTTTCCGTGATCGCGCGGAGCACCGAAGAACGTGCGGAAGGCGTGTCCACGTTTTACAACCCGAGTATCTCGCCTTCCCGAAACGGGAAGAAAGGTACAAAAAGAAAAAAAAAAAAAAAAAAAAAGACACCCCGCTCCAATCCGAGAAGTGACCGCGCGGCACACATGGGTTGAGGAAGGCGTCGGAGGACTCCGTCGATTCCGGAAAGACGTTAAACCGGTCACATAAAAATATGAAATAGTAACTGGGCACGGGAGACCCGAGCGAGCGGTTCTTTTGACTGAGTTCCCTACCCGCATTGCTTAAACGAAAAATTAGAAAAAAAAAATGGAAAGCAGAAATCGCTCGTGACCTTTGACGAGCGTGACTCCTCATCGTGTTTCACCGCGGCGACTCCATAAAAACCGACTCCCGAAACGCTCGTAAAAATCCGAGAGATGTTATTCGACGTATGACAAGTGTTTTCGCATCGGCTGAAAATCAATATATAGCAGTGACAAATAGGTGCTCAAATGGAGCAGCGGACGAAGAAAAAACATCAGAGAGTGATAACAAATCGATTGTTGTATTAACGAATTCTTTGTTGTTGCAGCAACATTTTCAGGTACCACAGCAAAATTTTCAGCTATCACAGCAACATTTTCAGCTACCACAGCAAAATTTTCAGCTACCACAGAAACATTTTTAGCTACCACAGCAAAATTTTCAGCTACCGCAGCAAAATTTTCAACTACCACAGCAACATTTTCAGCTACCGCGTCAACATTTTTAGCTACCACAGCAAAATTTTTAGCTACCACAGCAAAATTTTCAGCTATCATAGCAAAATGTTCAGCTACCACATTAAAATTTTCGGCTATCACAGCAAAATGTTCAGCTACCACAGTAAAATTTTCGGCTATCACAGCAAAATTTGCAGCTACCACAGCAAAAATGTTGTTATCACTCAATTGATATTTTTCTCTGTCCGAGCTCGTACGGTTGAACGTTGCGCGTTACTCACCAGGGCTACGTAGCGGGACGCTCGGGAGGGCTGTCCGGACTTGAGGGTACCCTCCTCGCGAGCATGTGCGCGTCGAGCGGATGAGGAATCGCGCCCAGATGGGCGGCCGTGGGCGGAGGCGCCAGGCCGACGTACGGCGCCGTTCCCAGGTACGTCGGAGCACCGACGGTCGCCGCGTTCACCGGGTAACTGTCGTGCCAGTAGCCGCCGTACTGGATCATCCTCGTGGCCTTGAAGAAGGCCATCGCCCGGATCTCATGGGTCGCTGTTGATCAGAAGACGTAAAATCGTAAGTAAAACAAATTAAGTCAATCACAACAAGTAAAATTGAATTAAATTAATTGCTGGCGCAATCATCTTCCAGGCATTTCTAACGTTGATGATCTTCGGTGGAAAATGGCCTTCGGCGAGGAACGATGCGATTTTCGCCAACGAAATACGAACGGAGAAAAAAAAAGTAGTTGGAGAAACCAATAAATGGATTCCTACAACCACTCGAAGGAGTTGATATAGCGTTAACTACAGCAGTGCGTTATAACAACTATTCGTTGGTAACAGAATTGTAAATCCCTAATTTTTGTAGAATTCAAATTGATGGTACAATTGGCTTTGTAATTATGTTTTTATAACAATAACTCGTAATGATTATAATACGATGTGTAAACTTTTAAATAAATAAAATAGTATTAACAAATTATTTCTGTAGCATGAACCGTCGAAGTATCCAAAGAATGTCGTATTGGACACAAAAATACTCATTTCATACTCAAAAAAATTGAATCCTCAGTCACAGGAATGTTTTTAGGATACAATTTGCGGCTTGTAATGGAAATCTGAGGTCAAAAACAGAAAATTCTGAGAAACCTACAATTGACGAATCGTCTATCCTAAGTTTTTGAACATTTTCAATTGTTGACCTCAGATTTCCATTACTAGTCGCACATTGTACCCTACAAAACATATTCCTGTGATTGAGGGTTCCATTTTTTCGAGTATGAAATGAGTATTTTTCAGTCCAATACACGACATACTTTGAATACTTCGATGATTCATACCACAGAAATACTCTTTTCATACTATTTTCTTTGCACTGAGGGGACTTACAAATTTCCCCCCCGGTTGGTAATGGAAACTACTCGTTGGTTATACGAACCGCTAGTTGGTTACAGTCACTAACTGCTTGGTCGCGCCACCTACGGCTGTTGGTTCAAACAGCTCTGCGATTGGCCACAGAAACCAACTCGTTGGTCTTACCTACTTTATCACAACCAATCGCTATTTAGTTGCTGCAACTAATTCGCCGTACACAGCATACGCTATGGAGACGCTTCTCTCCCAACAACTTTTTTCTCTCCGTGCGCGCAATGACATCAACGGGGTCGCGGGTTCTCCATGCGGTACCATCCCGTCGCGGTTGCACACGGCCGAGGCTCTTAATGACAATAGCTTCTTAGAAATCCATTGATGAGGCGCCCGAGCCAATGGGGGCATTCGCCGTTCGAATCAAAATGGTCGTTGGATGCAAAAGGCGTGGTTACCACCGAGCGGCATTTCTCCGATACGGCTAGTCGAGGCGAGAGAGCCACCCCTTCGGGCCGAGGCAAACCACCGCCTCATTTTCCTCTTCCTTCGTACTCATAATTGGTCCCGGTGCGGATGTGTCTGTGTGTGTGTGTGAGTGGGCATTTTTTAAATCGTTACCACCGCCGGGAGAGCAACGTTAACGACTCGTCCACGATTCGTCCGCGGGCAAATGGCAAATGCAGCTCTAGTCGCTCCGTCTCTTTCCCTCTTCTAGTGTTATTATCATTATTATTATTATTGTTGTTGTTATTATTATTATTTTATTATTATTATTATTATTATTATTATTAATTCTGGGTGTAACTTCGGACTGACCGATCGTTCCTTCTGGTGGTACCGAGAGTATCGGTAGCTCCGTTTCTCCGTGCAATATATTTTCTCTCTCCCGTATAACGATTAGGCGCCTAATTAGTCAGCCTCGTTCGATCGCGACGCGTCCCGCGCAGCTCCACCCCGACGTTCCGTCTGCGGGGCCAATTAACGCACACTCGCGGGCGCGCCTGCGAGCGGCGTAGGCTGCAAGGAACATTTTAACGATTTCCAGGGCTCTCTTCTATCTTTATACGCGCGTATTCGCGCGGGGCTATTAAAGGCGAAACCAAACACGGGACACCGCCGCCGCGGGTACCGAGAGCCGCCGCGGGAGTGTCGAGGCACTCGCGAGGAAAGCCACGCGGACTTTGTAATTCGCTGCACGACCGCACAACTAGTGCAATTGCCGGTATGAAAATATACGCGGTTCTGTTAAAGTCGTAGTTGAGTCGCGTTAGAGTGGATTTTAAGGCGAGTCTTGTTGAAATAAAAATGGGAATCGAATTTAAATTGTGGGCCCTGATATTAGCGAGACATTTTTACCTGCGACTTTTTAACGACTTCCTCTCTCTCTTTTGACTTCAGGTGGCTCACGTGAATTGGCGTTTTGCATATAGACCGGCACGGTCGAAGCATTACCGGCAGGTAGCTAATTTATCACTCGCGTAAATGTTTGCGCACGTTGAAGTTCGAGCGACGCGCGTGGCTTGTGGATAGTATTGAAGGTGGTGAATATTAATATAACATGCTAGAATGCATGCGCTGAGTGCGCTTAACCGATTGAATGCAATGATGTTGAAGTTTGCATCGTTGGAATGCAACGAAATTCAGGAAAAGAAATGAATTCCAATTAACCCAAGTGATAAAATTCGGTGTAAAAAGTAATTATGATACTTATTTGCTGTAGTGACTTTTTATACCTAATTTCATCATTTGGGTTAATTAGAATTAATTTTTTTTTCTGAATTTCGTTGCATTCCAATGATGCAAACTTCAACATTATTTGATGCAACGAAATGCCTCTTCGAAAAATCGGTGGGTAAAATATTGGGCAATTTCGATGGAAATATTGTTGTTGGGTTAATCGTTCTCTGATTGGCTGTCGGGTGCGGAGGGTGCGCGAGGTTTCAAGGTTTGTTAACGCTATTTTGGGAAGGGCGAAGTGCCTAATATTTCGAGGAATAAAAAAATCATTTTGTGCGTTTTGTTTCGACGAATTTTCCATTTTTGGTTCAGCTACGATGCTTCTCGGAATCAGCGCGAAATTTTCCATCGAATAGGGTTATCAAACTTTACGAAATCGAAAAAAGAAAATTCAACGCGAGCCGACTTTCAGCTGTAAAATTCTGTAAAAAATTAAAAAATCAAGATATCGCGTTCCACATTGCGGCGTTCTCTTCGTTATAGAGTTTTCTCTCGAACGAAGTAAAAAAATCCAGGTTCGATCGATCTTTTGGATCGAGGGATTTTCTTCCTTTTTTTTCACAATCAACCCGACAGCCAATCAGAGAACGGATAGCCCGACAAAAAACTTACATCGAAAAAGCGAGATATTTCACCCACTGATTTTCGAAGAGGTATTCGAATAGATAAACAAAAAAAAATCCGTTTAAAAACTGCTACTGCCACTTAAGACTCCGGACGTTTCCTCCATTTCCCAACGCGAATCCGAAGCTTTTCGTACGCCTTACACAAACCACATCGCACACGTTTCACACATTTTCACTCGAGTACATTTTTGCGAATCTTTGAAGCCGCTGAGAGCCCATACGATACACAGTGTGAAGAGCTTAGAGCGAGAAATCCGGAATGCGAGGGAGTGGCTGTCGGGCGTTCGCGAAAAATCCGTCTCTACTCGTAAATTATATTTTAATGCCGTCGTCGGGTGTCTCGACGTTGCCACGACGGTCGAGAAGTGGCTCAACGGAGCAGCGAGTGCCGCATCGAGAGCCTCGGCGACGTCTCCGTTGCGGCACTCCGAGGCATCCCGAGGCTGCTCTCGCTGACGTTCACGAGCGAGACAACAGCTCGACGGTTCACCGACGAAATATATAAATCGCTCATACGCGTTTACTCCAGATTCGGAACGACCGAAGGTGCAGCTTTCTCGGGTGGATTGAAAAAGAAAATGCCAAGAGTACCGCGAAGCGCGCGCGGCGAGCGCAGAAACCCGCGCGCGCGAGCGATATTATTATTTCAAAAATAGTCCCCATCGCCCGCGCAGCTGCGGGACCGGATCGGGGAGCGAATACGCGCTTTTTAACTGCCTCGACTTCCGGACTCCTTGCAAGAGCTCGCCGACGTCATTTCCACCTTATCTTACACACCCCGTCCGGCCGATTGCTTTTAGCCTCTTTTGATATTTCATCAGAAAATGTGGAATTATTATTATTATTATCGAGCCAGAGACGAAAACTGAAGCGACCGGTCGAACAAACAAATCGTGAGATTAAAAAAAAATCGTAAGCCAGTAGGAGGCAGGCGATGACAAATAAACACGATGTTGAAGTTTGCATTGTTGGAATGCAAGAAAATGCAGAAAAAAATTAATTGTAATTAACCCAAATGATGAATGTAAATAATAAGGCAGGAAAAAATAAGTATTATTTTTTCGTGCCCTATTATTTATATTATTAACTACATATTGTAAATTATTTATATTATTAATTTTTTTTTTTCGTATTTCAGTCACTAAAATATTTTTTCGTGAAAAAAAATATATATATTTTTAGTTTAAAAAATATATATATTTGTTCATGCCCTTCGTTGCTGTGGTGACTTTTAACACCTATTTTCATCATTTAACTTGATCACAATTATTTTTTTTTCTGAATTTTCTTGCATCCCAATGATGCAGACGTCAACATACCAAATAAATACACGTAACCGTATTCGTCATTAGTAATACAATTATTCAACGTGTACGTGTCAAACGAATGCGACATAAAAACTATCGCAGGAATAACCCTTTTGATGAAAGAAAATATTGTTTCGTCGCCCCCAAGTTCCGCGAGTCCCGGCCGCGTCTTTGTCTCGTTTCTCTTGGCTGTCGCGAGCGCGGTGGGACTCGACACGACATTCGACACACTAAAGACTATAATATTCCATATATATTTGAAAGTCTTTCAAAGTTAGCTCACTAGTAGTGAGAGGGTATAAGCGCTCGTGAATAATGCCGCTACTTTGAAAGTATTCATACGAATTTACGAGATTATCCAGCTAATTTTTTCTCGAGCCGTTTCAGCGCTCGCCAGCGGGACCGGCGTTATTCGTATTTTTCAGCGTCAAGCGCCACCTACTGGTAGAAGTACCGTTTGTGGCCACTGTACCGTGTGTGGCCGTTTTCACTGTGGTTTTATAATTTTGTTATTGTTTTATGCTATTACAATGCCGCTGCTTCGAAAGTATTCATACGAATTGACGAGATTATCCAGCAAATTTTTTTATACTTGACAACGTAAACAATTAAGTCGTTTTGGCCACTTGGAAAGGTGGCCAAAAACGGTACTTCTACCTTAGGGGGAATGCACCAGGTGAATGAACGACAGCTTTTTGAGAATTCATGAGGAATTATACGACGACTTGGATGAACATTAAATTTTCTATTTGACTATTATTTAGCTATCTACTGCGATTATTTCTTCGCTAAAGCCTATTTTCGACTAAAACTGTAGGTTAGATTGACCCGTTCGTTTACTGGTGTTTTTGGATTTTTTACTTTTAGTATTTATTTTTATACACCTCGTGATAGAAATACGATTTTTTTTAGCTGCATCACATAATTCAATGATTTGGTCAATCGTTAGAATTTGTGCGAACAGTCTGAAAATATTCGATTTTATAGAAACCCATGATAATGAAATTATTATGCTTATCTGTTCATTTACTGATGACTTTACCCTACTGTCATTATTTTATTGCAGAAGCCCATTCGTTGGATTTTTACTTTTATTCGTCATTAGTAACACAATTATTCAACGTGTACGTGTCAAACGAATGCGACATAAAAAACTATCGCAGGAATAACCCTTTTGATGAAAGAAAATATTGTTTCGTCGCCCCCAAGTTCCGCGAGTCCCGGCCGCGTCTTTGTCTCGTTTCTCTTGGCTGTCGCGAGCGCGGCGCGACTCGACACGACATTCGACACACTAAAGACTATAATATTCCATATATATTTGAAAGTCTTTCAAAGTTAGCTCACTAGTAGTGAGAGGGTATAAGCGCTCGTGAAGGGGACCACGCCGCGCCGAAGGGGTCTTTTACGACGAGGCGCGCACACTCAGACGCGATTCCGTGGTCCTCGCAATACTCGATGGCCGCGTTTTCGCTCGCTCGCCCGAGACGCTTTTACATATCGTAAAGAGCAGCGCGCACGCGGGTCTAAGGAGCGCATATAAATCGGACCGGACTGCGCTGTTATGTCTCCCGCGTGCTTGGGCTGTTTGCGATTTTATGCGAGCGAGCATGCGCGTTTGCATTTCTCGCCCTCCCCGAGTGAACCCCGAGTGAGGGCCGATGCAACATCGCCGGGTTTCCGATCCCCGAAGAGAGTGAAACGTCCGTCGGAGAGTCAACGACTGACTTTTGAGATCAACTCTTAATTCGGCTGTTTTGTTTCGCGAGGAGACTGACGTGTCTCGACGGTTTTTGTTGATCGAGGCAAGATTGAGTCGACAGGCTTTCAATTTGTGCAATTTTATTCGTAGCCGGAATTCGAAAGTCGATGGAGAAAATCTTGGAGAAAACAAAGCGTCGATTTGTGTCGCTCTTTCGAAAGGCGGATTTACGAATTTTTAAATCAGGCGTCGCGGGAAGAAATATTTCTTTAGAAGTCACCTTAAAATGGTTCGTCGGAACCATTAAATAAAAATTTATGATGTTGAAGTTTGCATCGTTGGAATGCAACGAAATTCAGAAAAAAATTCGAATAAACCCAAATGTTGAAATTAGAATCAATTCTTTTTCTGAATTTCATTGGAATGCAACGAAATTTAGAAAAAAAGTAATTCTAATTAACCCAAATGATGAAATTAGAATTAATTCTTTTCTGAATTTTATTGGAATGCAACGAAATTCAGAAAAAAAATTCTAATTAACCCAAATGATGAAATTAGAATAAACTTTTTTTCTGAACTTCATTGGAATGCAACGAAATTCAGGAAAAAAATTCTAATTAACCCAAATGATAAAATAAGAATTAATTTTTTTTTTGTGTGAATTTTGTTGCATTCCAACGAAGCAAACTTCAACATCATATCATTTCGCTGGATCTGACGTGCCGTAGCGAAACAGAAACCGAGCGCCTTCGACGAACATGACTGGACAATTTCGCGAAACACACGAACCGTAAAATGTGAAACACATTTCAGAATTTCTAAGCGCGCATTCCTTTCCCACAATTCTCACGATTGTCATATTGTATGTGCATACAATATGACAATCGGTTATAAGCGATTCTGACGCACGATAAGCCGTGGAAATCAGTCGTGAAAAGTCGTACGACGAGCGCGTGGAGTTATGGAGATTGACTCGCTTCGCCAGCGGGTTCGGTAATGCGATACAACGAGGCGCGACTATTGATGCACCGGGCGCTCGAAACGCTACTAAGTTATGCGCCGCTGAGGCGGGATTAATGATGCGCGTTTCGCGCGGCCGCAATCCAGTCATTTGGATCGTACATTAGCGTCGAAACGTCCGAACACACATGGCGAACTGGGGAAAGGCCACCTACTTTATTTATGCAGATTAAGTATCGAATCGCCCCGTCAACGTCTATATATTCGCGGACGTTACCCGAAACCGCAACAATTTGTGACAAAGTCACGGACGTCGAATGAATTTGCATGAGTTCTAGACAACACAGGGCGACCACTAGAATGAATAATCAACGACATTGGAACGTGGGGTCGTTGCAAGATTGTCCGAACTTCGTCAGGTTGACAAAGCGTCCGGCGCTGCCGTGAGAGAAAATTCGCCACGGTGTATTTTTTTTAAACAAATCTGGAGCTCGATCATTGAAACGCCTGCACAATTCTAGGTTTCAACATTGAGATTCGTCGCGTCGTGATAATTTCCAAAAGTGTCTCCCACGTAAAATAACAAAAATCTCCCTAGTAAAAAATCTGTACCGTCTAATACAATCCGGCCCAATTCAGGCCCAGCTTGGACCCTGGCAGGTCCAACATGGTCCTGATCAGAGTCTGACTACGGCCGGATGTAACACCACAGATTTTCTACCAGGGCTCCTGATGCAGGAGGAAAAGCTTATTATCCCAGCACTCAGAGAAAAATGTATTTAGGGTGAAGTACCATTTGTGGCCATTTTCACTGTAATTAATTTGAAGTATTTGTTTTTCCATATTCGAATGCTGATACCTCGAAAATATTCATACAAATTCATAATATTGTCAAGCCCATTTTTGTTTTATTTAACAACATAAACAATGAAATTCTTTTAAACTTGGTGGCCACAATGGGACCATAGGTGGCCAAAAACGGAAGTTCCACCCTATATTTGTATTTATATTTTTTTATTGGGCCTTGGGATATCAAAACCCCTAAGGACCGTTGTGTAACAGAATTAACAAAAAAGTACAAAGCAGACACATGGAAAAAAATGCAGTAGAATAGTTGATCGAACTACACCAATATGTTTCGCAGGAGGGACAATCATATCGATTGGTACGGGATACTATGCATTTGATTAGTCGAGCTATTATTATGTTTGCAACTATTATTTTTTATCCTTGTCATAATCATAACTATAAATATAAACGTCTGTCTTAGGAATTATACTGCATAGTAAAAATATAGTATTGTTGTTTCAACCACATGTTTTTCTCTCACCGAACCCCGAGAGAAATTCATGTTGACGAACCACAGAGAATAGCCTTCCCAAAATTTCCATCTATCATTACCAACAAAAAAAAACCCGTGTTTGCTGTCACAGGAAACCTCAGTCACAAAATAAATTTACGCAACCAAAAGAGAAACCCCAAAAACCAATATCTCTCGTCGGCCGTAAATTCAGCAGAGTGCACGCGAGTTCCATGCCAAAACACAAACCCAGTCCGGCTCCGAAAATCCCCCGAGTTCCGCAATATCACACCGACTCCCCGACGATCATGCACGCGTCTCTCGTGCGCCTGATATAAAATAATAAACGCCGCGGCTGCTCGTTTCTCGTCGTCGTGGCGTCATTGCACGCAGTCGCTGCTGCAGCAGCAGCAGCAGCGCCAGCCGCTCGCTACTCATCTCGCTATATCAACATTGTACACGTCTAATGTCAAGGAAAACTAACCTCGCGCTACACACAGCCGCTCGGGCTACTTTGTACACGCGCGGCTTTGGAATGTGTCGGTGTACACGTGTCGCTCGCTCCGTCCTCCTTCAGAGTGCGGAACTACCGCGCGACGTATAGTTAGCGCGGGTTTCGCGAGCCGCGTCTCTCTCTCTCTCTCGTCCACGTCAGTCGCTCCCGTCGCTCCGTCCTCCTCGCCTCGGCGTGTCTCTCGACTGATCCCACCTTCCCCGTCGCGCGATACCGCGAGGAGCAGGCGGTTATGCAAGCCCGCGCGATAAATTGCCAACTTTTGTAGCCAGATCGCTCGCCACTTCCACCGCACACTCGAGTTTGTGTCTGGCTGAGCAAGACCGATAGCGTCATTGCTACTTGTGACAACTTGCACTTACGACTTGCGTCGACGATACCGCTGTGTGTATGCAGCAGCAGCGGCAGCGGCGGTGGTTCTCTGCATGCCGGGTTAACATTCCAGCTATGAAACTCTCCGCGCGTGCTAGACCGTGGCTTCTATATATCGCACCGTCGATTTTCCTTCCTCCGCGCGCGCGTCTTACTTAACGCCGCGGAATTAATTGTCAAGCACTACGCACTTGGGTTTCAGCTCGCTCGCCAGCGGGACTGGCGTTATTCGTCTCTTTCAGCGCCAAGCGCCACCTACTGGTAGAAGTACCGTTTGTGGCCACTGTACCGTTTGTGGCCGTTTTCACTGTGATTTTATAATTTTGTTATTGTTTTATGCTATTACAATGCCGCGGCTTTGAATGTATTCATACGAATTTACGAGATTATTCAGCTAATTTTTTCTCGAGCTGTTTCAGCGCTCGCCAGCGGGACTGGTGTTATTTGTCTTTTTCAGCGCCAAGCGCCACCTACTGGTAGAAGTACCGTTTGTGGCCACTGTGCCGTTTGTAGCAATTTTCACTGTGATTTTATAATTTTGTTATTGTTTTATGCTATTACAATGCCGCTGCTTTGAAAGTATGCATACAAATTGACGAGATTGGCCAGCTAATTTTTTTATACTTGACAACGTAAACAATTAAGTCGTTTTGGCCACTTGGAAAGGTGGCCAAAAACGGTACTTCTACCTTAAGGGGAATGCACCAGGTGAATTAACGACAGCTTTTTGAGAATTCATGAGGAATTATACGACGACTTGGATGAACATTCAATTTTCTATTTGACTATTATTTAGCTATCGACTGCGATTATTTCTTCGCTGAAGCCCATTTTCGTCTAAAAGTGTAGGTCAGATTAACCCGTTCGTTTACTGGTGTTCTTGGATTTTTTACTTTGAGTATTTATTTTTATACACCTCGTGATAGAAATACGATTTTTTTTAGCTGCATCACATAATTAAATGATTTGGTCAATCGTTAGAATTTTTGCGAACAGTCTGAAAATATTCAATTTCATAGAAACCCATGATAATCAAATTATTCCGCGTAACTGTTAATTTATTGGTGACTTTACTATACGTGCGAATTTTTGTTTAGCTGCATAACCTAATTCAACGATTTGGTCAATCGTTAGAATTTTTGCGAACAGTCTGAAAATATTCAATTTCATAGAAACCCATGATAATCAAATTATTCCGCGTAACTGTTCATTTACTGGTGACTCTACCATGTGTGCAATTCACACCGCTTCCCACTCGAAAGTTTTCCCCGCGGCTGCGTTGCGATCTCGCTGCACACTCGCGCGTGCATCACGCTCAAACACACGTAGGAGCGTCAATCTGTCTATCTATTCGGTATCTATTTCGCGTCTCTACCTCGGGTCCCTCGGTCGTTCTGGCCGCGCCGCGCTTCTTCCCATTTATCTTTCCCACTCGAAACTCGCCGACTCGGTTCGGACACTCGCGCGTTCCGCCGCGACTACCGTTGCATCTTGGCCGCGGCTTGACGCGAATGCAACACTTTGTAGAAGTGTGCAAAACTCGCGAGTGCGCCAGTCATCGGTCGAACCGCGAGTATAGTCCAAGTTGGATCTCGTGGCTCGTGTGGTACAGTCGATCGAGGAAGTCACACATCTCGTTCGTCTGGTATCTGGTTTTTGCGATCGGGGGAACCAATCATACCGGTTGACGGAGAAAATTGTATGCAGACCGGATCTGCTTGATTTCCATTTAACAAAAAAAAAAAAAAAACGCGAATAAAGAACGTCTTTTCATTAAGGAAAATTAATTTTTTCGATTTGATAACCGATCGACACTTTAATAGGTTGAATAATCGCGCTACCGATTTTTTTGTCTCTCTCTCTCTCTCTCTCTCTCTCTCTCTCTCTCTCTCTCTCTCTCACGCTGATAATTCAACCAGATTTTCGCAGCTAGGTCGGCTAACAAGGCAACCGAGAAACCGAGAACGAGGCTACAAAATCTCGCGGGTTTTAGACTAACTAATTCCTTTCTAGAGCCATAGTCACGCTACGAGGCGCGCGCGAGTGCATCGAAGTAGCGTAACAGTAGCCATCGCCAGCAGCGTCGGAGATCCGAGATTTGTGATGTAAACGGCGCACGACCTAACTGGCAACGCTTCGCGAGCGGTAACGCCGAACTTCTTCATCGTGATTCTCGTGGCCGGTATAATTTATACCGGGTCTTACATTGATGCACGCGGAGGGAAAAAAATTGTATAGCCGTTTGTCCCGCCGCGCTGGATTATCCACTTAGCTCCAATGAGCATCAATTTCGTCTCCCATCGCCGACAATGATTTCAAAACGTGTGCGATTTTTCGCTTTTTTTTTCTTTCGTTTTCATCGTCATTTTTTTTTGCCCCCGTGCTGGGGGCAAAAAAACTGGTACACGTAGGACTAGCAACATGTTCTGTTCATTGAACTCCCGCTGCCTTCCAGCCTGGCATTTAGACCGTTTCCTTTTTTTTTCCTCCTCTTTTTTTCTACGGTTTTAATTTCCCTTCGCTGGAAGAAGCTTGAGATACCAGAGGATAAAAGCCAGGCACGCCAAAGGAGGAAACCGCGGGACACTGTCATTAACTGTTACGGACACTGGGATGCAACCTGCGTGCTTCTCGGCTGGAAGCGAGGCGCGCATTATTCTCTCGTGTGTTAGCGGGAGCCATGCGCGCGGCTCTCGCGAGAAATTGTCGACCGGTTCGTGTTTGGTCCACGCCGGACTCTCACGTGCTCTCGCGCAAGTCGATTTCTCGTCATTCCGCCAGGCGCACGGAGTCCCAAGTTCGCGATGAGATGACTTTTCATCGTGGGCGAGAGATGGACCAGGATCTCGAAGACTTGGAACGGGTGTGTCCACTTCGTGAAGTCTTGAGGCCCGGAAAACAAGTGGCAAAGCGTAGAAATCCAGTCGCCTTGCATCTTCATTCACTTAGTAGTCATGACGTTGAAGTTTCCATCGTTGCAATGCAAGGAGATTAAAACCAACGAAATATTAATGAACCCAAATGATTATACTGGCTATAAAAAGTTTTATAACGACTAAGAGCATGACATACAAATTATTTAACACCCCCAATGGGGAGGTAAATATTTGCTTAAAAATGAAATAATTAATTAGTTGCATTTTTATGGAATTAATATTTTGTTCACTCAGAGAAATCATGGAAGTTCTGGTAACTATAAAGTGACAACCATCCAATTTTCGTTCATGCTATTATATTTATAGTTCAAGTTTATAGTATTATATTTATAGTTCGGTAATGAATTAATAGTTATGCTAACTGCGTTATCGTTACCATAATGAGAAAAATAGTTGCTGTATCTATAAACAATAATTGCCACTTTATGGTTGTCACTTTGTAGTTGCCAATACTACATTGTTTTTCTCAGTGTTGGTTTCAATTTCGTTGCATTGCAACGATGCAAACTTTACGTCATGAGTAGTCCATCCATACTCGGTATCGTCCATCCGTTGACAAATCTTTGCTTCCTAAACAAACGAAATTTTGTGTACAAAACTCAAACCTTTAATTGACCCCACATCTCGACGAAAACTCGTCTCGTCACGAGCATTTCGTCGCTTCTGCAACATTTTCTTCAGCCCCGATCGTGACAACAGATGCGTACATGAATTTCAACAAAATTGTCGCTATCTTAATCTGCTCCTTTATCATTTCCTTATCCACTTGTTAATGGGCGCAGCAGTCTGCGGTCGCGCGTGATTCCTGTCTCGAGATCGAGGCACGCGAACTCGGATACCGTACCTTCCACACAACATCCAGTTCCCCCCGGTGCGAGCGCCAGCCTACTGCCTCTCTCATGCGCCTCCGCTGCACACGTGAGTGCGTGTAGAAAATCAGCACAACAGTGTTGCGTGTTCTCCCAGCACGCATGCATGAGCATCTCACGCGTCGTGCCGTGAGCGGAGAACCGGAGTCTGCGGCGCGATGCACGCGTCCTCCAAGCAACACTGTATGCTCTCTTGGGTGTGTAAGAAAACGGCCGGTTCCCTCTTGAGCGCCGCCGCGACGAGCTTGATCGATGGACTCAAGAGCGGCTGCCGCGAATACCACGGTGACCGAACGCTCATTTTAACCGTTTGCTGAATACGCCACTGACATCTGGGGCGCTCGCGCTGCGTAGAACGCGCGAGCCGACGCGATGAAATTGTGCGAGCGGGTAATGAATGAAAGTCATGTGGAAGTGGAGAACTGCCTGGGTCGATAGATCCGCGGCTCGCACATGTGAAAAGTTGCAAAGTGGAACTTTGCGCGCGTTGTTTCCTCCTTAATTTCCACTTTTCACACAGCAGACTCGGTGAGAAAAGTTAGTGGGCTTCGCTCACATGGGAAGCCTTGTGAAAAATGGGAAATAAACTTTTTTAATTTTAGAAACAGTTTTTTGAATTCGTTATCTCTAGTTTTTTTTATTTCGTTCTTCTCGTTTGTATCGTTACTAGTCTAGTTTTTTAAATTTGAAAAACAGTTTTTTCTATTCGATACCTCTAGTTTTTTTAATTTGAAAAACAGTTTTTTTGGATTCGTTACCTACGTATTTACGGCAGTTACGCATTTTTTTATATTTGATCATTTTTATAATTGAAGTTTTACAATACTTGTCGGACAAACTTTTTATTAACGCATATGATTGTCACACTCGTCTTTGACACGTGGCACATGGACACATTCGTCAGAAAAAGTTTTTCCCGACCCATATGGTAATCCACGAACTTTGTGCATGCATATGACAAAATCATAATTGCCGTGCAAATGGCAGAAGCGATTTCTAACGTATTAATAAAATGCGGAATATGAAAATCCGTCGGGTCGTCTGTTAGAAAATTAACATAGTGCTGACTGTGTACAAAGTTCGATATCGTAATATAAAAAAATTGCCCACGTGCGAAGTGAAAAAAAAAACAGAAATCTACATTTTAGAATTGTATCCAGTTTTTCACGGGTTAATCAACTAAGAAATGCGAAAATCCGTCCATTTTTTCCGAGGCTCTCGATTCTAGAGATTCACTATCGAGATCCATCCAAACTACAGTCTCACGATGTAGCAAAGAAAAATAAAGTTTTTTCTTTTCTTTTCATCCAGTCTAATAAACACAAACATTCGCCTACTCACACAGATGCGTGTCTGCTCACTTAACCACACAGCCACTTGGGAAACTCATAACGTGTCGGGGTAATAGTCCAATGGATTTTTAGCATTTGTACTTTATTATTATGTAGATAGATTGCGCGTCATTAAATGACTAGCAATTATCCAAAGCCCCGATGGGTTGTGGGGCCAATAAATAAGTACGGGTTTCGCGATGCCCGACGAGGGGAATGGAACCCCTATAAGAAAATCTTTATGCGCGGCTCCACATGCCCGGTTTATGACGATTATATATATATAATCTTTAACATTTCGAGCAGGCATTACTTATCGAAAATTCCGCTCCGCTCGTTGGCTATTGCGAGGTGTGTTTTTATAACGCGCCACGTGGATCGCGCCATGTTGTCGCTTTCGTGTTTAAGCGAAACGGTACAAATAAACAGCCTTGAATGGAGCAGGGAAAAAGAGGCGTCGGGTAGCCCGCGAGCGCCGAACTGCATTCCCGTAGTGACAGTTGTGTCTGGCGCGCCTCCAAAAATGCTTGGACCCTGTCTAGTGTTCGCGAGGTATCCTCGCGAGAGCCTCGAGAGAAGAAGATCGTGCGACAAGAAGAGCGAGACCCGCGCCCGCGCGGTGCACGGGCGAGTTTGCTACATAATAATCGCAGAAAATAACCGTAAGTACTCGAAGAGTGCGCACACAGTCATCGCGATCCACTCGTGTGCAATTCATCGACGGGATATTTTCGTACGTTGCGTCACGAGGGATTGCACGAGAGAGCTTAACTTTGTAGGTGCGTCGCTCGCTCGTCGGCTCGTGCAGGATAAATCGGTATAAATTGCTTTTAAACTCGGACAGTTGATCCAACAGAGACACTTTCATGAAACCTCAGTCAACCGGATCTTTCCTTGAATTGACCTTTGCGATGATTGAGGGAGACTTCGGATTCGGATGGTCGCCCTGTTGAAAAGAACTGATAGAAACCGACAGAAATGGACAAACACCGCATAGATCATGAAATAATCTTATCTGTACCAATGCGGTTTTTGTCAATTTCTATCGGTTTGTATCAGTTCTTCTCAACAGGGCGTCAGCACTTTTAGGGCACCGTAAAAGTACTCGACCTGGGCAGTTTGACAGCCTGATAACGTCGTGACAAAAAAATCATAATTTCGGGATTACAAGGATACCCTCAAGTAATTTTTACTGTTAGAAAGACCTGCAGGATAAATCGGTATAAATTGCTTTTAAATTCGGACAGTTGATCCAACAGAGACACTTTTATGAAACCACAGTCAACCGGATCTTTCCTTGAATTGAGCTTTGCAATGATTGAGCCAAAACTTGGATGAAATTCGGATGGTCGTCAGCACTCGGTTTTTGGATCACCATAAAAGAACTCGACCTGGGCAGTCAGGCAGCCTGACAACGCCGTGATAAAAAACCATAACTTCGGGATTAGAAGGATACCATCAAGTAATGTTTACTGTTAGAAAGACCTGCAGGATAAATCGGTATAAATTGCTTTTAAATTCGGACAGTTGATCCAACAGAGACACTTTTATGAAACCACAGTCAACCGGATCTTTCCTTGAATTGAGCTTTGCAATGATTGAGCCAAAACTTGGATGAAATTCGGATGGTCGTCAGCACTCGGTTTTTGGATCACCGTAAAAGAACTCGACCTGGGAAGTCAGGCAGCCTGACAACGTCGTAAAAAAACCATAATTTCGGGATGACAAGGATACCCTCAAGTAATTTTCTGCCGCTTGAACCGCGCAACTTGAGCCAATGGACTTGTAATTCGGCTGGCAAACGTCCGCGCAGTCCCCGCGGGTTGCAACCGTCCGCCGGTTTGGTGTGAGCCACGTAGAAACTACCGGTTTCCACAGACGTGCATATTGCACAGATATTGCAAACCGGAAAACTAGCACGAGCCGGTTCACCCATAGCCTATGTGCCGATTATAGTTGGCTAAATATAGTAGTCCACTGCCACATAGAATACACCGTACGGTCCGACTGTGGCACAGGACGCAATGCGGAACCGTCACGAACGTTGCGGGAAGAGCATATTTTTTTTCACCTTACGGACCTGTGCGTGCAGCAGCAGCAGCAGGAACAAGGAGTAGTAATGACGTCTCGTAGCGTTTCACTGAAACATCTGAATAACAGCCACGTTTTCTGGCAACCATCCAACGGTCGACGTGTCACCTGCGTCATTCTTTCATCAGCATCTTTATCTTCATCCTACCTTTTCACTTCTGGAGCCTTCCCACAGCCAGACACTTTCATCTTCGTGTGTCGATTAAAATCTTCATTGCTATTCAATTCATCGTCTCGATGTTTTTCTCCTCCTCCAATCTTCATTGACTACAGCCGGAGTAAGCTTACTGGTCTCAATCTTCAAGGTCGTAATCTTCGAACGTTGATAAATCTTCATTCGGTTGACAAATCCACATTCGGTTGACAAATCTTCATTCGGTTGACAAATCCTCATTCGGTTGACAAATCTTCATTCGGTTGATAAATCCTCGTTTGTGGCTTCGAAAATCCATGCTGATCTCCATTTAAAACCGATCGATACTCCAAATTTCGTGACATATTGAAAAGAAAATATGATCCACTAACGAGATTCTCGGAGAGTTAAACGATACGTGGAAACATGATTTATCCGCGATACACTCCGAAAGACAGTTGTTGAAACTCGAAATTCAGAATTACATAATATGCCGCAAAGTGCCGTTGTACCCTTACTTTAATTTGCAATCACCAACATAAAAAACACCGCCGGTGCAAATTGTGTTGAAATTTGTGACTTTACGACTAAGCTATCATCGTCGAATACGTCATATTGACACGCAAAACGTCCACAGCTGTTGGGAAAATAAGAGATTACTTCGTAAATACATATTTTGTAACCTTACATCGAGATGTTAGTGACTTTAAGTAGAGCAAATTTGTCGTTCGACGTCATCAACGTCATCAACGATATCGTTAATTTCAGCACAAAGTTATCCACACGTCTTCAAACTTTAACTCTATGACGACGAATCATACGCAACAAAATGCGTCAAGTGAGTTTATCATTTCAAGTACTGCGACAAGATACCTTGTGTCAATAATATAAAAAGAACATTTCTTATGGAAGCTTGATAAGTGACGAGCAAAACTATGAAAAGTGACAGAAAAATGTGCTCGCCAGCAGTGAAATGTTAACAGCTGGGTTAATACAAACATATGTTACGATCATGAAATTCAAGGTCAAGAAAAATGAAATCATTAGCAGAAAAATCAACTGTTGTACTTGAGTCTTTTTACAAAAGGGAAACTTCATTTTTTATGATTTTACTTGCTGATACCAACAAATGAAACGAATTATTTCCGCGCATTCAATACTCATAACTGTAATATTTCGCATAAAGCCGCAATCTGCACGTGTGTCTTTCCTCTATCTAAGTTTACAGGTTCTGCGAAAAATCGCGTCACCGATGATTTATCTATGAAACAAGTAATCGATATCTCACCTGCTGCAATGCGCCTCGTGGCCTCTTCAAGATCCGCGCCCGCGTCCTTCAAAATGACATACATCAACGGCAGCATTTCCCATGAATATCGTAGAAACCGCTCCAGCAATTTCGTACTGTATTCCAGAAGAATCTCGACGTTTTCGCCTGGAAAATAAAGAAAAAATAGAACGTTAAAAACATTCGTGTTTGTCGTAAGTCAAGGAAACAATTTCATTAAAAAAAAAACAATTCCTAGGAACATTAAAGAGCCTTCCTAAATACAGAAGCTCTTTGCGAAAGTCTTATATGTTCACCATAAAAGGCTGAACACTAAACTTGACCCATCATCGTTATTTACATCCGTCTTAACGTTTATCGACAAACCCTGTTTTCGTCTGCTGCGACGAAAAAAAATCTCTTTGATGTATTGTTAATTTAAGGACTTAGTTAATTTAAAGTCTTATATGTTCACCATGAAAGGCAGAACACTAAACTTCACCCATCATAATTATTTACATCCGTCTTAACGTTTATCGACAGACCCTGTTTTTGTCTGCTCCAATAAAAAAAATTCTCTTTGATGTATTGTTAATTTAAGGACTTAGTTAATTTAAAGTCTTATATGTTCACCATAAAAGGCTGAACACTAAACTTGACCCATCATCATTATTTACATCCGTCTTAACGTTTATCGACAGACCCTGTTTTTGTCTGCTCCAACAAAAAAAAACTCTTTGATGTATTGTTAATTTAAGAACTTAGTTAATTTAAAGTCTTATATGTTCACCGTAAAAGGCAGAACACTAAACTTCATCCATCATCATTATTTACATCCGTCTTAACGTTTATCGACAGACCCTGTTTTTGTCTGATCCAACAAAAAAAATTCTCTTTGATGTATTGTTAATTTAAGGACTTAGTTAATTTAAAGTCTTATATGTTCACCGTAAAAGGCACAACACTAAACTTCATCCATCATTATTATTTACATCCGTCTTAACGTTTATCGACAAACCCTATTGTTGTCTGCTGCGACAAAAAAAATTCTCTTTGATGTATTGTTAATTTACGAACTTAGTTAATTTAAATTCTTACATGTTCACCGTAAAAGGCACAACACTAAACTTCATCCATCATTATTATTTACATCCGTCTTAACGTTTATCGACAAACCCTATTTTTGTCTGCTGCGACAAAAAAAAAATTCTCTTTGATGTATTGTTAATTTACGAACTTAGTTAATTTAAAGTCTTACATGTTCACCGCAAAAGGCAGAACACTAAACATCACCCATCATCATTACACACATCCGCCTCAGCGTCTATCGAGAAACCCTGTTTTTCTCTTCCCCAACAAAAAAAAAAAGAATTCTCTTTGATGTACTGTCAATTTAAGGACTCGGCGTCGAGGAAGCTATCGAGGTAGCTTGATTGAGGTCATCGGAGAGGAGAAGACACACAGGTGCCACGTGCATAAATCGTGACATTAATTGGAAAAGTGCATGAATACTGCAGAAATGAGCTTTGGTGACCCCCACGAACGTCAGGCTAAGCAAACACACCAACCAAAGCGGCGGGAGTATATACCAATAACGGACAATACTTTCCCAAGCGAGACAACCCGTTGTATGACATGATATATTATATATTACGGTAGCCAATGCGGAGTTGTCGGGAGTGCCGGTTGCTCCGCCCACGGGGGGGAGACGACGACGACGGAGTGACCGGTAAATTGTTTTCGAAACGTTGAACAAACGCGCTTCCCGAACGGTGAGCCCACCGCGGCTCTCACCGTCGACGTGAGGGGTTTTTCTGTTTGTGTGAGTGCTGCAGCAGGCAGGTGCGTGGGACATGCTTTGCGGGACAAGCGAGACACACGACGTGACCCTGCTCTCCCCGCTCCGAAAAGCTACGTACACGCAATCGCCATTTCCATACCGCCAAACTATGTATATATTATGGTGGTTTCCGATGGTGCATAGAGAGGTGCACAGGGGGGTGGGGGGAGGGGGGGGGGGGGCGAACATCGGAATCAATGCGGCGTGCGACCTAACCAGGAGAATGGGGAAATGCAGACAGCGAAATAAAAGGGAAAAGGAAAGAGGGAGTGAAAGGGCGGGGGCGTCGGGAAGGGGGGGAGAGATCGACGCGAAAGGGGGGAACCTGGCGTCGCTGTTTTCTCTTCGCTATACGCGCGTTAGAGTCTCTCGGGTAGCCATTTTGCCGTGGACGCTCGCGGTGTTCTCCTCACACTCACCGTTCCATTCTGCGGACCAATTCGCGAGCACGATATACTCTTTCCGTTGGTATAAAGGGTGTTATTTTTTTTTTTTTTTTTTTTTAGATTGATCGACAGATCATGATTTTATTGCGCGAAATTCGTGAGATTGAAGTTTGCATCGTTGGAATGCAATGAAATTCAGTAATACAAATTAATTGTAGTTAACCCAAATGATGGCAATAATAATAATAATAATAATAAAATATTTTTTATTTTTTTATTAAATTTCTTTTTAACCATAAAAATAATTCTTATTTTTTAATAATAAAAATAATTCTTATTTTTTTAATAATAAAAATAATTCTTATTTTTTTAATAATAAAAATAATTTGTATTTTTGTAATAATAAAAATAATTTGTATTTTTTTGGTGCCCTTAGTTGATATGGTAAGTTTTTATATCTATTTTCATCATTTGGGTTAATTACAATTAATTTTTTTCTTCTGCACGAAATAAAAAAAATAAAAAAAATGTCGTGCCTTTCATTATTTGGACTAATCAGAATTATTTTTTTGTCTGAATTTCGTTGCATTCCAAGGATGCAAACTTCAACATCGTCGAAATTCGATCTCGGTGTGGCCCTTATTTAATTAGGTGAAGAAGAACGTTTTAATATTTTTCAACTGAAACAAATGTATGTTGTCGAGTATTTTTCCCAGCGACGAAAAAATTGCCCTGCTATTGACGTTTGAAAAGCTTAACCCCTATTTTCAATCGCGTTCTGAAAAAAGTACCTGTGCCCCTGAGGATCACGAGGGGCACCTTCTACCCCGTAGATCTCATTCACAGGTGGCATTGTACGCGTGCTCGGGGGACTTAAGAACAGGCATCGAGAATTCATCTACCCCGGTGTATAGTGGTGGTCGATATTGTATATACTTTGACAGACATCAAGCGAAACGAGGGGTCAACCGCGGGATTCCCCATGGCAATAGTGTGTATAAACCACAATACGGGAGAACTCGTGACTGAACATGGTGAATTCTTTTTCAGCATTGTCAGAAGCTGCATAAAACAGCTATATAATGACGAGCCGCAAATCGATACGAGAAAATGACCCGTCGACTGACGGAGTCGACGCTTTGTGGCGCGTGATATTATAACATCAAAAGCGTTTCTTAGTCCTGAAAAAAACGGGGGGTCGAATACTTTTTGACTCATTTGTCTTGGCGCACCAAGTGACACAGCAGTTTCGCCCCGAGTGTGACGAACACTGCGCTGTTCACGGCTAAATGGCGCCCGAGCAGATATCATTAAGGCGGTCAACATGAACTGGTCACGTAACTGTTTTTTTTCGGCTCGCCGAAATAAGTAACGATGCAGATAAATGCATAGACGGGGTCTGAGGATAGGAATCATTTTTTTTTAATTTTTTAAAAAATGTATGTGTTTCACTTCTTGAAAATATGGGACAGGACAATTTTTATTATTTTTTTAAATGTCGTTGATGGCCTCAACATTATTTATATAAATAAAATTATATAAATAATGTTGAGGCCATTAATGACATTTAAAAAAATAATAAATATAAAATGTCATTAATGGCCTCAACATTATTTATATAAATAAAATTATATAAATAATGTTGAGGCCATTAATGACATTTCAAAAAATAATAAATATAAAATGTCATTAATGGCCTCAACATTATTTATATAAATAAAATTATCTAAATAATGTTGAGGCCATTAATGACATTTCAAAAAATAATAAAAATAATTCATCTAAATAATTCGTGATGTATTTCGTACGGCACGAAAATCGAGGTTAAAAAATACTTTGAAACGTTTATTTAATGAAGTAATGAAGTTTGCGGCACTGAGCGGTTGGCACGTTAGACAAAGCGTGATCTGTGCAACAGAAAAGTTATTCTGGAATATCCGTCCGCACTTACTTAGGCCGCGAGGCAATATAATCCTGATAAACCAAACTCTCATGAAGCGCAAACGATCGGAGTCGAATGTTTATCTCTTATGTAACGAGCGACGTGTATGAATGAAGGTTTTGTTGCGCGATTTATGTCCCTGGGTTTCGCCGATTAAACATCGTATGTGGCCTGTCGTATTATAACGGTGGATTTATCCACACATGGGCGATAATAAACTGCACTGTCGCTTAAAAATCAATGTTTTTTTTATAATTCACTTCACGCCAACCAATATTATTATCACTTTCAGTAACCCAACGGCATACTTAACACGACATGGAAGTTTGCATCGTTGCAACGCAACGAAATTAAAAACAACAAAATATTAATCAACCCAAATTATTATACCGGCTAAAAAAAATATTTTTTTAGCTAAAACATTATTGTAACTAAAAAAATTATTATAATAAAATTATTATAACCGGCTAAATAAATTATTATAATAAAATTATTATAACCGGCTAAAAAAATTATTATAAATAAGAACGCGACAAAAGGAAATTATTTCAGCCCCCAATAGGGGTGAATCATTAACATTTTTATGGAATTCGCATCTTATTATTAATTTCGATGCATCGCAACGATGCAAACTTCAACGTCATTACTTTACAGGATTTCCACAAACAATTACGGAAGCCGCATTCCGGATTTAAAGTTTCGTCTGGTGCGAGAAATCTTCTGATATTCCGTCGTTGTCGATGCAAATAAAAATGAAATTGAGTTAAGAAGCTGTGAGCGCGCGGTCGAGACGCGGAATAGAGAACGGAGAGGAGTTTTGATGGGCGTATATGTTGGAATAAGAGGAATTTTTGAGACCCCGGCGCAATTTATTCCGCCCGAGTCGAGCTTTAACCGGTCCCATGCACTCCCGTTTTACGGCTTTTCGTCGCCATGTCCGGCGGCGCGATTCTCCTCTATACCGCTCAACTTCATCTCGTTTTCTTTACTTCATCTTCCACGGTCCCTCCCACCTCGTCCTCGTCGTACCCCAGGCTCGTAAGTCTCGCGAACCAGCGGAAATTTGATTCCCCGGACCAGCAGTCGAAAAAGCGAAAAAGAGAACCCCCGACGATATAGCAAATCGTGCCTTATTATCACGCGACGCGATACAATCTATCAACGCCCTGTTAGAAATATTCGAGTACGAGTTAGAGACTCGCAAAAATATGTACGGACGGGGGAAGATTTTTGTGAAACGAAAAACGAAAAATCAATTAGTACGAGTCAGAGTTGTGAATCCCTAAATTTTATAGAAATAAAGTTGATGGTACGATTGGCTTTCTAATTATGTTTTTGTAATAATAACTCGTAATTATTATAATATGATATGTAAACTTTTAAATAGCAGCAAGAAATATTAACTTCCCATAAAACTTCATGGTGATCTTATTGAAAAAATGGAGAAATACTGTTAATGCATAGCAAAAACAATGGAGGACTCATCTTGTCCATTTTCGCAAAATGTATCCCAAAATGTAATAAAAAATGTGGTTTTTCGTTCGGCTATTCAAAAGTTCACATATCATTTTATAATCGGTACAGGTCATCGTTGTAAAATCGTAACTGGAAAATAAACTATTACTTTAATTCTTAAAAATACAAACTGTCAAAAATAAACTATAAACTTTAATTCTAATAAAAATAAACTGAAACTTTAATTCAGAAAATAAACTGTAAACTTTAATTCTTAAAGTAATGGAGACTTACAACACTGGTACGAGTACATTAAATTGTAGAATACATTGAACAATGTAAAAAAATCCATAAGTATTAAATAATCAGCGGCGGAAGGAACGCGTTGGTACCGAAAGAAAAACATAGACGACTCGCGAGACGAGATCCGCAAAAACACATGTAAACGTTATATATCCGTGTGCACTCCATACGTAGAGATCGACATACTTATGCGAGGCTCTCGTGAGCCCGGATCGGTCGCTCGGGTTTCTACGTGACGTGGCGGTAAACAACGTTTTATTATCCGATAAATATCTGCCGTTGCGATAGCCCGAACGAGGGGTCGGACGCCCGCCGAAAAGACAAAAGATGAAGGGGGTGTTGTCGAAGCAGAATGAAATATGCACGAGCGCCGAAGTTGTGCCCCTTGTGCCGTGAAGTAAAAAGAAAAAAGTTGTCCCGCGCCACAAATGGTCTAACCGCTAATACACAGCCATGATTGAAACCGGTGCTTTGGCCGGCGTGCTCGCGCCTCTAAACCAGAGCACTCGCAGGTCGCCGGTTCGAATCCCGGTTTCGCGGTCAGGTCGGGCACAAAAATATGGGCGTGACGAACCTCCAGATATGTGATTAAGAAACGTGCACGACGAGGGACACTGGTTAGTGACCCGGCCTAGCCGTGTGATAGAAGTGATGCTCGAGTGCGTGAGCAGTATTCGTGAAAAACATTTTTTTCGCGAAAAACGCTAGGGGTACGTTTTTCGCGACAGTTTTTTTTTTGATTTCGTAAAGTTTGATAAGCCTATCCGACGGGAAATTTCCCGCTGATTTCGAAAAACACCGTTGTTTGCCCGAAAAATGAAAAATTCGATGAGAAAAACGCGAAAAACAATTTTTTAACTTTTTTCAAAATGTCATCACTTCACTAAACTTGAGATTACTTTTTTTTGGATCGATCGAATCTGGATTTTCTTTTTGCGTTCGAAAGAAAAATCTGTAACGAAGAGAATGCCGCATGACGAAAGGCGATATTTTGATTCCTGAATTTTTCACCGATTTTTCTTTTCAAAGGTACCCTTTCGATTTTTTTTTTCGATTTTTGGGGGTCTGGCTGTAAAGTTCTGTGAAAAATTAAAAAATGAAGATATCGCGATCCGTCTTGCGGCATTCTTTTCGTTACAGAGTTTTCTCTCGAACGCAAAAAGAAAATCCCGGTTCGACCGATCCAAAAAAAAGTAACCCTAACTTTTCCCAGTCACGAAATTTCGAAAAAAGTGCGAAATCGTTTTTTGCGTTTTTCTCGTCGAATTTTTTATTTTTCGAACAAACAATGATGCTTTTCGGAATCAGCGGGAAATTTCCCATCGAAAAGCATTATCATACATTACGAAACCGAAAATTTTGTTTTCGCGAAAATCGCAAGGCAACTTTTGTCTATAAAATTCGGTGAAAAATTCAGAAATCAAGATATCGCCTTCCGCCTTGCGGCATTCTCTTTGCCACAGAGATCTCTCTCGAACGAAGGAAGAAAGTCCAGGTTCGTCCGATCCAAAAAAGTAACCTCGATTTTAGTGAAGTGACGTGACGTTGAAGTTTGCATCGTTGCAATGCAACGAAATTAAAAACTACAAAACATTAATGAACCCCAATGATTATACCGGCTATAAAAAGTTATTATAACGACTGAGAGCATGACATAATAATTATTTCACCTCCCAATAGGGTGAATTATTTGAATTTATATGGAATTAAAATTTGTTGGTTTTAATTTCGTTGCATTGCAACGATGCAAACTTCAACGTCATGAAGTAACAACTATTCCCAGCCAGTGGAAATAAATAATCCATACGCTGAAAAATGTGTTCTCAATGAGTACAAAATTCAAAAACTTCTCGCTCGACGATTGACACGTGTAATTACTTTAAGAACAATTAACAGTGATATTTCCCTGTAACACACGATACAAATCTCGCGGTCCGTTTTTCCCGGTATCGCGATGCGGAATCGCGGCACGAAAATTGCCGCATCAAATTGGATGTTCCGCGGGATACATATTCTCGGGGAATAGATGAAAGACTTAGCTACGCTTGTGCACAAGAGTGTTCAGGTAGAACATGCACATGGTGAACCGAGTTTCCACCGAATGCCCGAACCCCCTCTGCAGTTAAGCACGAAGTATGGTGTATAACCATAACAAGCCGGTAGGAACAGCGCGTATTATGTGCCGTAATATTGTGGCTACTGTTGCGGCGGTTAACTCGACCGAGAAGAGAATTCTAAGAAGGGCTCGATACAAAAAGAATTGCGCAACGGATGTTGCCGCAACAAGCAACAAAAAAAAAGAAAGAAAGAAAGAAAAAAGAGTCACGTGTTAGCGCGCTTACGGCCAACTATTTATTTTTGTGTCATGTGTAATTTTTCATTTATTTTTATCCCGTGCACTCGTCAAAACGTTTGCCTGCTGACGGTGGCTACTTAACCGAGGATTCGTGCGGACCAACATATATATATATATATATATTTTTTTTTTTCCTCCCAACCAGCCCGCGCAATTTTGCCCCAAGAGGGATTATTCCCCCGCATCCTCGGAACCAGCGACGCTGGGGACTTAGTAATAAGCCCCCGACAATTTAGCCCCGCGCAAAAGATCCGTGTAACAATTTATTTTTTTTTTTCGCGAAAAAACCACCACGTCGTAAGAGTCATTGCAACGTATGCGGCGACTGACGGGCGTACCTGACATGTGTGTACCTTGTAAAATGCACGCCGGGGTGAAAGGACGGGAGTGGTTGGGCTCGTTGGGAGTTGCGTGCAACGTGTCCGGTGTAACGAAAGCAACAGATAAAAACGCTTCGGGATAAATTGCGTTGCTCGGCAATGGTGTGTGGTATCGATATGCAATATGCCTTTTCGCCCGTGTGTGCGTGCGTACAGTGGTGGTGCACTTACACCTGCGGCCACGAGGCGCGATAACATTGTCACGTCGTGAGTCATTGACACCAAGGTCTCGTACACACGCGTCCCGCTGGCGGTATTAGGTACAAACAGTATACTATATCCGACACTCGAGGGCCTCGTCTCGAATTTGCTCGAGCAGGGTCAGTTATACTTAAACGCTTGGTGCGATACGTGAGGGGGAGGGATATCAAACGGGGTGTCGAGTTCAATTTATCTACCGGCCATCGAACGTCACGGTCCGAGAAATCGTGGCAGGCTCGATGATTGTGTAGAGTCGATTGAATCAATTTTTTTTTACTCGGTGATGTTTGCAGGGACTTTGATTATTTTACAGCTTTGGCGATGATGCTGTGATGAAGGTGAGTGGAAAGAAAATCTGCTGTTTGAAAAATGAATTAATTGAACTATTAAACAACCATTAATTAATTAATGGTTGCTATTAATTTGGAGTTACGAAAACCGGATTTTTGTTTTCGCTAGGCAACTTAAACGCTTGGTGCGATACGTGAGGGGAGGGATATCAAACGGGGTGTCGAGTTCAATTTATCTACCGGCCATCGAACGTCACGGTCCGAGAAATCGTGGCAGGCTCGATGATTGTGTAGAGTCGATTGAATCAATTTTTTTTTTAACTCGGTGATGTTTGCAGGGACTTTGATTATTTTACAGCTTTGGCGACGATGCTGTGATTAACGTGAGTGGAAAGAAAATCTGCTGTTTTAAAAAATGAATTAATTGAACTATTAAACAACCATTAATTAATTAATGGTTGCTATTAATTTGGAGTTACGAAAACCGGATTTTTTTTTCGCTAGGCAACTTAAACGCTTGGTGCGATACGTGAGGGGAGGGATATCAAACGGGGTGTCGAGTTCAATTTATCTACCGGCCATCGAACGTCACGGTCCGAGAAATCGTGGCAGGCTCGATGATTGTGTAGAGTCGATTGAATCAATTTTTTTTTAACTCGGTGATGTTTGCAGGGACTTTGATTATTTTACAGCTTTGGCGGCGATGCTGTGATTAAGGTGAGTGGAAACAAAATCTGCTGTTTTAAAAAATAAATAAAGTAATTAATTAATTAATATATTAATACAATAAATAATGTATTATTATGTTAATAAATAACATTGATAATTGAACCATTAAAAAGCATTAGTAGCAACCATTAATTAATTAATGGTTATTATGTTGCAGATACGAAAACCGGATTTCCTTTTTCGCTAGGCAACTTTTTCAAATGACTATGAGGGCGATTTTTATTACAGACTCTCGATGAAGCTTAAAAGCTGTTGTAACACATTTTTGTCTGCAACTACAAATAATTGGAAATTAATTCCGTGTGAGAAATAAATAAAATCTTTTCAATGCCGCAGGCCCGAACGTTAAACGTTCATTCTATTTCAGCACTAAAAATACGTTTGTCGTTGCGAGCACAGCGTAGCGTCCACGATGAAGACTATTTAAATATTCGCTGCCGGCGAACCCGATACATTTGGAATTTTTATCACCTCCCCGTCGAACCCTTTTTGTGACGAGCACGTAATTAACGTGAGTGAAAACAAAATCGCTCTTTAAAAATGTAATATATTCGCTATTTTGCAGTTACGAAAACCGAATTTTTCCCCCAATGCAACGTTTTCAAGTGACCATGCAGGCGATTTTCATTACAGACTCTCAATAAAGCTTAAAAGCTGGTGTAACACATTTTTGTCTGCAACTACAAATAATTGGAAATTAACTCCGTGCGAGAAATAAATAAAATCCTTTCAATTCTGCGGGCCCGAACGTTAATCGTTCGTTCTATTCGTTTGTCGTTGCGAGCAAAGCCTACCATCCACGATGACGACTATTTAAATATGCGCTGCCGGCGAACCCGATACATTTGGAATTTTTATTACCTCCCCGTCGAACCCTTTTGCGACGAGCATCACGCACGGGGGTCCGAGCCGAGCGCCAAAGGGGGGTCGTAGCGAAAATAAACAACCGGCAGCTCGGACGGGAGAAGGAAAAGCGGCGGACGTTGTTGTGGAAAGTGGACGGCGGGAGTAGAGACGTATTTTGTCATTTCCAAAGGTGGTCAGGGCGTTCGTGCCTGACGGCGAAAAAATAAAGAGAGAAAAAAAAAAAAAAAAAAAGGAATTACGTACACCGCGCCACACACGTAACTGAGCGCCCGGGAGCTTCGACGATCGCGTATGTGCGTTGGCTTGTGTGGCCGGTGCGAGCATCAGGATCCGCAATTTTCTGCGCCCGAGCGTGTGCGGCAGTAGGCTCGAGTTGCAGAGAGGGAAACACCGTCGCTCGGCCATTGGATAACGCGGGAGAGACACGCAGCGTTGGCGTCGGTGATCGTCCACCGCCGCCCCCTGCGCGCCGTGGGGGGAGGAGATGCTTTGTAGCAATGATACCGTTGTCGCTTGTAATCGAAACCCCCTCTGTCAGGTGACTGTTCCGTCGACGACGGACGCGTCCCGCTTCGAGCGTCACCCGCGCGCCGCTGTTTTCACGCCGCGAGAGCCGCCGCCGCGCAAACTGGTCATAGTGTTTCGGTGGAAGAGGAACGAAAAAAAAAAAAAAAAAAAGATTTTTTTTAACCTCACGTTTCCGCATGAATAGCAATTTTCCCCTGTTGCGGGCGAAGGGAAAGGATCCGGCTGAAGGAGCTACTGTTACAGACATTATTTCCGTCAGTGATACGCGAGACGTTTTCGTCAGATTTTTTTGGAGCACCGTACGAGTAAAGTCCGAGAGTTCGCGTTTGTCGCGGGAATTGGAGATGAAAAAGCGAAACGAGTCGCCCTGGGCAAGGGCGACGGGAGATGACGAAGTTTGCGTCTTTGCAATGCGATGAAATTAATAATGTTGAAGTTTCGCATCGTTGGAATGCAACGAAACTAAGGGAAAAGAAATTAATTAATTCTGATTAACCCAAATGATAATATTGGGTATAAAGTCACCGTAGCAACTAATTGTTATCATGACTTTTTACACCTAATTTCATAATTTGGGTTAATTAGAATTAATATTTTAATGCATCGAAATGAAGCAGCATATATTAATTCCATAAAAATTCATATAAGTCACCCCCATGAGGGTGTGAAATAATATTTTTGTCATGCTCTTAGTCGTTATAATAACTTTTTACAGTCGGTATAATCATTGGGGTTAATTCATATTTTGTCGGTTTTAATTTCGTATCGTCGCAATCATTGCAAACTTCAACGTCATGACGCCAGCAACATGGACCGGACTCTGGTATTTACGAGGCAGAAAAGTCCGGCTTTCCGGATGCTCCTTGGATTCCACCCTGTCAGGCGACGTCATAAAACCACCGGGCTCGGTCGACTGGGCTCGCCGCTCGTTTTGCAGAGAGTCCCAGGAGCGCGGGATGAATATTGGACAATGCGAAATATTGACGGAAACGGAGGAAGAATCGTGAGGGCCGACAATCTTAGGAGACAAAATATTAATTCCATAAAAATTCAAATAATTCACCCGCATTAGGAGGTGAAATAATTTTTTGTTTCATGCTCTTACTCGTTATAATAATGATGTTGAAGTTTGCATCGTTGGAATACAACGAAATAAAAAAAATATTCTAATTAACCTAAACGATAGAATTAGGTATAAACAGTCGTCATATCAATTAGTTGCTATGATGATTTTTTATAACTAATATCATCATTTGGGTTAATTAGAATTAACTTTTTTCTGATTTTCGTTGCATTCCAACGATGCAAACTTCAGCATCATTTATAATAACTTTTTACAGTCGGTATAATCATTGGGGTTAATTAATATTTCGTTGCATCGCAATCATTGCAAACTTTAACGTCACGACGCGAGCAACGTGGACCACACTCTGATCTTTACGGGGCAAAAGAGTCCGGCTTTCCGGATGCTGCTTGGATTCCACCCTGTCAAACGTCGTCATAAAACCACCGGGCTCGCTCGACTGGGCTCGCCGCTCGTTTCGCCCCAGAGTCCCAGGAACGCGGGACGCATATTGGACAATGCGAAATGTCGTCGGAAACGGAGTTGGAATCGGCGAGAGGGCCGACAATCTTAGGGCACGACGACTCATCAACGAATCATTAAAGGCATATCTCTCGCGACGTTATAATACATAGCGCGACGATCAGATCCCGCTAACTGGACAGAATTTATTCTCGTCTCTCGGCTGGCCCCCTGGGGGGAGGAACAACGACGACGACGACGATAGTTTTCCGCGACGGAACCGCCGACGGAACGGAGAGCCGACTATACGATTCGCGAGAGAATAGGGATGAAAGTGACAGATCATTTAACCCTGGCTGTCGTAAAACGCTGCCGGCTCTCGCGCGACAACGACGCCGACGACGACGGCGAAACCGTCGCGTTCGAGACTCGGTAGACTGTGACGGAGCGACTTTACGGCTGCGCCCACCTCCTCCTCCGCGCTTTTCCTCCACGCTGTACCGGGGGCAATCCACCCCTCCGCTCGAATGGCTCTCGCAGCAGCATCTCGCACGAGAAGCGCGTAGCCCCCGCGAACCGCACCTCGGATCGGGAGGGAAAACGTCGCGCTAAGCGCGCCAGCCAAGAAACGAATGACTCAGAAATCATAAAAGCTATTGACTGCCGCGATTTCTGCCGCCGGTGCCACCAGCCGCTTGTAATTCTGCTCCGCGGGATTTTCTCGGCTGTGGCGAATTGAAAAATTAGGTGACTTTTGTCGCTCGTTGTTTTGTTCGCCACGTCGGATTTTCCGCCGACCAGCACGACGCGACATGGGAGTCGTGATTATGTTGCGACTGGTGGTAATTTGATGTCTCAGGAAAGTGAGAATAATTATACGATGTCAGAGCCTCGGACAGTTTATGTGACAAGACTCCGGGGACGTGAAAGACACGTCTTGTAATCGTGGATTAATTAATCGACTGAAATGTTATTAATCGAGTGCAAATTGTAGAGAGCTGTATCTACTGACTCGGATTGCTAGAGTTTGATGGGCAAGGAGAAGAAGATCCTTGTGATGTCGGCAGGAACGACAGTGTGAAGAGCTTTGGTGAGAAAGGCTTTTGCATCGCGAGATGCCCAATTGACACGAGGCGGACATTACAGTCTACGTGATTTTAAAAAATCGACGTTACAACGTTTGCACCGTTGGAATGCACCGAAATTCAGAAAAAAAAATTAATTGTGATTAACTCAAATGATGAAAATAGGTACAAAAAGTCAACACAGCAACTAAGGACACGACATTTTTTTTATTTGATTATTTATGGATTATTTTGGATTATTATTATTTTGGATTATTATTATTTTGGATTTTTACTATTTTGGATTATTATTATTATTATTATTATTATTATTATTATTATTATTCATTTTTTATTTTTTTTTCAAACGGTGAAGGGCACGAAAAGAAAAAAATGGAGTGCTCTTCATCATTCGGATTAATTACAATTTTTTTCTGAATTTCGTTGCATTCAAACGATGCAAACTTACTGGCGCACTGGCCTGTGACTCGTGTACATCCAGCTCAAAACTCGCGTCGCCTTTTTCCGTGCGCTTGATAGTCGTTGCGACTCTTTTCGCCGCACTGTTATGCACTTCGTTTATCCCTCCGCTTCTCCAGCTGTTCCTACGGTACTGCTGTTATTCCCTGCCGGTAGTAGCTCTTGGTATGACGTTGAAGTTCACATCGTAGCAATGTAACGAAATTAAAAACAACAAAATATTAATGAACCCAAATGATTTTATACTGGCTATAAAAAATTAAATATAACGACTAAGAGCATGACATCAAAATTATTTCACCTCCCCAACGGGGGTGAATTATCCGAAATTTTATGGAATTGATATTCTGTTGGTTTCAATTTCGTTGCATTACAACGATGCAAACTTCAACGTCATCTGTTAGTACTACTATATGACAACTCGGACGACGGAAATTAACACCAGCGTCTCTGCAATGCAACGGAAACTGCACGGAGAGAAATTTCTGTGTTGTGACAGCAAAGAAAAGTGACAACAAGAATCGTTTTGTTAGGCTAACAAAAATATTGAGTAGTCCAGCAAAAAGATTTGTCAGACTGGCAAAACTGATTTGACAGCCGAGCAAAAGATTGGTCAGCCTAACAACACAATTTTTGTTGTCACTTTTCTTTGCTATCACAACACAGAAATTTCTCTCCGTGTGTGTGAATGTACAGGCAACAGAGTTCCTCGATTTTCGAAGGGCTAAACGAATTTCGTCATGCAAATTCGACTGAACGAAAAAAGGGTGAAGGATCGCACGAGGCGCATCCTCGTCGCACGACCAATGATCACGCGCGACTTTCGACGTGGCGTTTCTTATTGTTCTACCACTTAGTTCATCGTCTCTCTCCCCCCGTCGTCGTCCTTCCAACGCCTGCAGGACGAGCACTCAACTTTAATGTATTTCAAGTACGCGCCAATAGCCCGGGACAAAGTTATTAACGTTCGCGAGGATCGTCCAGAGGGAGAAAAAAAAAAGTGATGAAAAAAGTGAGCGAAAGGAGTGAAACGTGGGTAAGTCGAGAAAAAAAGGAAACACAAGCTATAAGGGCTGCGATACTCCAAACCAAACGGATGAAACGATTTTACATTCGCGTGTCGGGTTATAATTTGAAAGGCACTTACGACGTAAAGTCTTTGATGAGTGAAACAAGATAAATTGAATTTACGCGAACGCGCTAACGCGAGGGCTGCACTCGGACTGTCGCGACTCGCACGCACTCCGCGAAGACCCGCTGCTGCCTCGCGGACTATTAAAAGGGACGGGTTGAAGATTAAAGAAAAAAAAAAAAGAAAAAAAAAAAAAACAAGCGGCAGCAGGCATTAGCCGCTATTCATTACACGAAATTGTAAGATTGCCCCGACGTGTGCGAGATTAAAATTATTCGCGATCGCCGTTTCGCGGGTGTTCGTGCGCTCGTTTTACGTTCTTCACCAACGATCTTCACGACGGACATAAGTCGCTCGCGTTCGAATGACGTTTCGGCGTGCGCGACGCAAAGCGAGGCTTATTACCGTCATGTGTCACGTAGAAAATTAATCGGTGGATCGGGAAGCGTTTGAAAAGTCACCAGTGGCGTTTGGTGCCTCGAGACCACTGCGGGTATCATTATAAAAAATGAGGACTATCGAGCTAATGACCGCATTACGAGGTGCGATTCCACCGACACGTGAAACGATTTTTTCGCACTGGCGAAATGAGAGAGAAATTCGCAGCCGACAAAGTCCATGGGGGCTCCGTGTGTCCTTTTTTTTCTTGCCGTTCCCAAATCTTCGCGTTATGCGGGGTAATTTTCGACACGCGCCGCACCACTCGCGACACCCACTTCCGAGTCCGACGCGACGACATCCGGCATGATTTACGCAAACTGCTGAATTTGCTCTGAAATTAAACGACGGAATTAGTACGTCTGAGATGGATCATGCGATACGGGCAATCAGACAGAAGCAAAACTACTGAAAATAGATATTCAAGGATGACATTGAAGTTTGCATCGTTGCAATGCAACGAAATTAAAAGCAACAAAATATTAGTGAACCCAAATGATTATACTGACTATTAAAAGTTATTATAACGACTGAGAACATGACTAAAATATTATTTCACGCCCTAAAATATTTTTTATATATATAAAATATTATTTATATATTATAGACAAAAGAATATTATTTGACCCTCTAAAATATTATTTATATATTATAGACAACAAATATTATTTCACCAGTTTTATGGCATTAATATTTTGTTGCTTAATTTCGATGCATTGCATCGATGCAAACTTCATCATCATTTTCAAGGGTTGATCAGTTTCAATCAGTCGGCAACGAATTTACGTTTAGTCTGTTAAATTTGGACGCTAAAAACAACATTTTGAGCAGCTTTACTCGCAATAAAGTCGCAAAAATAATATTCACCCCGATCGATATTTGCAATTCGCCACTAAAAATCTATATTTATACCACAAAAGTGGCTGGCTCGGTTGTCGGGATTAATCGATGGACCACATTCGATCACGTCCGGGAACTTAAATATCCATGAAAACGAAAGCTAAGATACGGCATAGCGAAAACGTGCGAGCGGCCGCGCTACAGAGATTTCCAAACGTGACTTGGGATATATTTCCTCGAAGCAATGCGCGCGCGTTCTTGCTTCTCATCCCATCTGGCTGATCTATAATTATAGATACACCAGACATTATAGTGTAGCGAGATTGTATCGTGCAGCGATTGCAGCGAAATATCTCCGAAGGAAGCGTATTATATCACGACGGTAGTTCAATGTACGTGTCTTACGTTAGACGCGAAAAATCCTCAATTTCGCTGCAACTCGCTCGTCCCGAGCCTGAGGGTAGCGATATTACACCGAGATATTATGCCCTCTGTGTTTTAGTGCAGGAAGGCTCATCAGTCGTGCTCATTCTCGCATGTCAATGGCCACAATCGCACCACACCAGGCAAGAAGTAATCGCGAGCCTATTGCCGAGTTGATAGTGTTTGCGCGTTCGAGTCATAAACAAGCTTCAGGCCCTGAGGGTAACCAGAAAGAACGGCTATAAACTTGTAATCCAACACATTGATTGTATTGTTGAAAGTCCGCGTGGCTCTCGCATCAAGGGTATCGGCCTAATTATTAGACTTAGAGTTCGATACCAATCGACGTGTCGAATGACTTCTATTTATAAATAATTTACGTAATAGGAGTATTTGTATGGAGCTAACTTTGCTAAGTATGCAATTTACAGTCGTACACGTGTGTGTTAATTTTGCAATTTGTATTCTGTTACATTCTTGGGTCCCTTTCACCCGGTTCGATATTTTCTAATTGTGCGCCACGTCGATTGTACCGATTGACGTTGTTGTTTTTCTGTAAAACTGACGTCGTGTTAAGACTTCATGGGGAAAAAATACCATTGATTCAATAAAACCGTGGATTCCGGGCTGCGAAAAACAATGTTTCAAAATTAACTCCATCGTTATCACAATTTGATTTAACATTGAAACAATAAAATATTCTTTTGCCTGTTTTGGAGTCGTCGTTTCGATATCACATGAAATTGTAGAAAATTGAAGTGACATTGATTTGACTACGCTTCTTTTTGGCAGCCCGCATTCCACGGTTTTATTGAATCAAAGATTTTTTTTTTTCACGTCGAGACCCCTAAATGTTCGTGCCATTTTTTTTGTAAACATTGGTAATCTTTAGGAAAGAAAAATTAGGATCGACTGCATCTAATTCTATATGAACGCCTATTTTGCTTATCGCGTGGGAGCGAATTTCTATGTTTCCACTCGCGTTTCTCGTCGTCGCGATAAAATTACATCATAATTAAAATTATGCACACCGGTTGCCGAGAGCGCAACCGGTGTGTTGGAAATATGTATATGCGAGGTTTGTTTACACCAGTGTGTGAGCCCGACTCTCGTGTGTGCGTGTGCGGCGAAGCCTCGAGGGTACCGGTTGCGCCGAGAGAGTCCGAGGAACGGTGAGGATGGACATGATTTGCACCGACAGCGAAATTCCTCGGCGAACGCCACGGCAGCGAGTTCTCTCGCGATGACCCGATGTTGAAAATATACTTGAGAAAGATTTTCTCGGTACTCGAGGGGCCGATGGTAAATTTACGGTCGGGCCACGTGAACCGAGTGAGAAAAAAATCTGGGCTCTAAAAACCGAAGCGTTTCTAGCGAGAAAAAAAAATAGGAAATATAAGCAGGGGACACGAAGAAAAAAATAAGAAATACAAGTGGGGAACACGGAGAAAAAAAAATAGGAAATATAAGTAGGGAACACGGAGAAAAAAAAACTTGTCAAGATAGTCGCAGTCATGAGTCAGCTTTTCCGTCAGACACTTCGGAAAGGTCCTGCCGCCTCCGCTGCTCGAACAAGATTGTGCCCGAAGGTCGTAAAAATGAGGAGAAAGCCCGGTGCATCGAGCCACGCGACCCCCCGACGACCGAGCCGAACGACCTAACCCGCGGAGATCGGGGCCGGCGTATCGCGTAACAAGGGTAACGCGTTACGCTCGCGTCTAGACAAAGACGCTATTCCAGTTCGTAAAAGTAGCAACCCTAAATTTGTAAGGACCCGTATTTTGCCCACTGTGCTTTGTCCGCGGCGTAGCTCGAGGAAAAATATAGTCGCCGTCGAAGGCTCGCCGACGTCGAGAATCGCAGAAATTATTTATGCTCGAGATTACATTACGAATATACTCCAAAATAAAAAAATGCGAAAACCGCTCGGGCGTCAATCAAATATTTACCAAGCTAGAATGTTTCATACGAGATACCAGCGAATTTACACTTTACTTTACCACCGAGAAAATAAAAAGTATCTCCGTAGAAAATAAAAAATATCTCCGCCATCGCACGCCAGTTAGTAAAGTGCAGCCAATTATATCGAGAAAATTGATAAGAGTCGAGGGAAGAGTCGGCGAAAAAAATGAATAATGGATGAAAATGTATAATTTATCAAAATGTTTTCATAAAGACACGAAGCTTCGTAACAATGATTAGCACCACGAAAGGTCCGACTATGTTTTACGAATATACAAACAGATAACACAGTTAATTGATGTAATAAAAAATTGTTCACTCGAGCAAATGAAACGAATTAATTTCGCGCGGCTGCGATAAAATTGAAAAGATTGCGAGCGAGCGACAGGTAGTGGCAACATATTATAATACTCGAGGTACGCTCTCGGTGCTCTCTCGTCCTTTCTCCGGTGTGTCTCGTCGTCTGGCATAATGAGTGAAGAGTGATAGGTTATTAAAAGCCGTATACCGCTCAATGGACCCGAAACGCGGGCTCGTAAAAGCCGGCTTTACAACCCCCATATACCGCTCATAATCACCCTCCAGTGGATCGCGGCTCGGGGTGACGAAATGCCCTCCACCAGGAGGAGCCGCCGTCGATCTTCCCTGCTCTACCTTTTCGCACAAGTCAACCCTCGACATTCGGACCGTCGAATGCACGAATATCCATTACGGAAACCCGCTGGAACGTCGCCGACCGACCGGACGGGGCGCGCGGCGATAATTTCGCGGCGTTAATTTAACGAATAATACGCGAAAACGAAGCGCGCATCCCTCGCGGCTGTTATAGCGTTCGTTATGTTTAGCACTTAGCGACGATAAATCAATTAGCCGGCGGCGAAGTCCAGCGGAGAGATTTAACAACCCGTCGTCAGCGTTCAGCTTCCGACTCCGCGAAACTACCCCTCACGCGGCGGTCATTAGCGCCGTAACCAGGGTCGTTATTTTCATCAAGATCATCTGAAATATAATATCAGTCGCTTTAGTATTAATAACAGGTACTTAGAAGAATTAGCGGAGTTTGCAAAAGCAACGGAAGCAACAAGACGAACTTGTGCGCCAGTATTGAGAGTCCCCGTTGCTTTAAGAATTATGACGATGAAATTTGCATCGTTGCAATGCAACGAAATTAAAAATAGGATATTAATTCCATAAAAATAAAAATAATTCACCCCCATTAGGGGGTGAAATAATTTTGTTTTGTCGTTATTTTCGTCGTTTTCAGAGTCGTTATTTTCATCAAGATCATCTGAAATATAATATCAGTCGCTTTGGTATTAATAACAGGTACTTAGAAAAATTAGCGAAGTTCACAAAAGCAAGAAAAGCAACAAGACGAACTTGTGCGCCGGTGTTGTAAGTCCCCATTGCTTTAAGAATTATGACGTTGAAATTTGCATCGTTGCAATGCGACGAAATTAAAAACAAAATATTAATTCCATGAAAATTTAAATAATTCTCCCTCATTAGGAGGTGAAATAATGTTGTTTTGTCATTCTCTTAGTCGTTATAATAACTTTTTATAGCCGGTATAATAATTTGGATTCCTTGATATTTTGTTATTTTTCATTTCGTTCGTTGCATTGCAACGATGCAAACTTCGACGTCATTAGGAATTAAAGTTGACACAACAATTTATTTTCTAGTTACGATTTTGGAACGATGACCCGTAGCGACTATAAAATCATATGTGAACTTTCGAATAGTCGTAAGAAAAGCCTAATTTTTCATTAAATTTATGGGAGAAATTGCGAGAAAAATGAACAAGCACGGTCCTCCATTGTTTTCGCAATGCATTAACAGTATTTCTCCTTTCTTTTTAATAACAATTACCATCAAGTTTTATAGGAAATTAATATTTCTTGCCTCTATTTAAAAGTTCACACATCATATTATAATCATTACGAGTTATTATTACAAAAACATAATTACAAATCCAATCGTACCGTCAATTTCATTTCTATAAGAATTAGGAATTTACAACTCAGATGACGTTCAAGTTTGCGTCGTTGCGACGCAACAAAATTAAACAACAAAATATTAATTCCATACAAATTCGAATAATTCAGCCCCATTAGAGGGTAAAATAATATTGTTATTCGTTACTTTATTGTGTATTTTATGTATTTTGACGTTATTGTTTTATCGTTATGTATTTTAGTCGTAATAATAACTTTTTACAGCGGTTATATGCATTTGGGTTCATTAATATTTTGTTGCTTATATTTTCGTATCGTTGCAACAATGAAAACTTCAACGTCGTGCGCGTTGCGTGTGGTCTCGGCGGAGCCACCTGAGTGTCGAGAGGTTATTAAATGTTGTATCAACATTCTCGTCGGGGTCCTTGACGCTCGAGTTTTTTCACACGCTCCAAACAAATTGGCCGTAAGCGTCAGTGAGACGTCGACGTCATCGATCCCATCGGAGCCGAGGGTTACATCCCAAGGAAAGTATTTCACGAGAACCCGGTGGGGCTAAATAACGATAACTTTTTAAAATGTCCCGGGCTCCGGTCGTAAAACCGGAGAAGTGAACGCGAGGATCGCGGGGCTATGTGTGCGACTGGTACGTGTTTGTCGGACGCGAAGCGAGTGTAGCAGCGCGTGGTCGGGGTTCTCCTAGATTTCAGTGTGCGGGGCTTTGGTTATAAGTTCGTATTATATTAGCCAGCTCCGAAATGACCCGTTGCCCAATCGGAGCACTCATAAAGCCTGGTCTCGACATTTGGTCGGGTTGTCAAGTGAAAGAGAGTCGCTCGGATTTGCTCCTTCTCCTTTCCCGCCGTGGCTGCGTCGTCAACTGCATCGCCCGCGATCATCCGGCACATCGGCTCTTTCTCCGAGCCACCGCACTCGTTGTTAACGAACAATCTCGTCGATATTGCACACCGCACAATGCCACATTCTTCGGTCCATTAAAAACGCCGAGCTTCGTCAAAGGCCGTCGTTGTTAATATCCTTCTCGATATAAACGCCTCGAAAAAGGATTCTCCACACATCCGTTATATCAATAAAACCATGGATTCCGGGCTGCGAAAAACAATGTTTCAAAATTAACTCCATGATTATCACAACCCGATTTAACATTGAAACAATAAAATATTCTTTTGCCTGTTTTGGAGTCATCGTTTCAATATCACACGAAATTGTAGGAACTGGAAGTGACATTGATTGGACTACGCTTTTTTTTGGCAATCCGCAATCCACGGCTTTATTGAATCAAAGATTTTTTTTTCACGTTGAGGGGGATACTCATAAAGCCTGATCTCGACATTTGGTCGGGTTGTCAAGTGAAAGAGAGTCGCTCGGATTTGCTCCTTCTCCTTTCCCGCCGTGGCTGCGTCGTCAACTGCATCGCCCGCGATCATCCGGCACATCGGCTCTTTCTCCGAGCCACCGCGCTGGTTGTTAACGAACAATCCCATCGATATTGCACACCGCACAATGCCACATTCTTCGGTCCATTAAAATCCGCGAGCTTCGTCAAAGCCCGTCGTTGTTAATATCGTTCTCGATACAAACGCCTCGGAAAGATTCTCCACACAGCCGTTATATCGTCGCCAGTACGACGACGATTTATCAGCGCAAACGAGGATATTTTCTCGATCCACGCCGGAGGTCGGGATCAATCTCGATGCTCGAGAATCGAATTACGCACGTTCGATCGGTGCGTCGAGAATACACAGGAACGATAAATAAATCTCCGTATTACTGTTCGGTGTAATATATGCACAGCGACGAGTCTGTCTCCTCGCCGGTTGCCACGGCGCGAGCGATGAAGCGGGGCAATCTCGTAGGAATGGAAGCAATGGTCGTTTTGGCGACGATATCGAGGCCGCTGGCGTCGATCGAATGAGATGGAATCGACTGGTCTCGCGGCGGCAAGAAATTCCATGAACCTCTGCCGTGGGCAGCATCGAACTATCGTGTCTCGGGAACGGCGACCGCAACTGGGAAACGGCACTCCGCGGTACGCTGCATAAGCCATTTATAATACAAGTGCAGCGGCAGAAACAGCAGAAACAGCAGCAGCAGGCGTCAGCTGTCGCAGTCCGACAAACCAAAACTTCAACGGGGAGAGTTTTGAATGCCTCGCTTTGTTTCACAGCTTGGCACATGACCGATGCAGATCTCTTCCTACGCTATCTCCTCCACATTATTATTTATTTCGTAATTATTCCGCGTTATTACGGCGAGCGCGCCTCAAGCTCGTCGTCGCTCGACGCTCACCGCGAGCCCCCGTCGGCCAATCTGCCCGAGCAGTGGGTGACTATATTACGCAGAGAGACCGAGGAAGAACCCGGGGGTCTGAGAGAAGAACCGTCTCGTTCTGCCTCGTCGTTTCTCCGTCGTCCTTGTCTTCTGCCTCTTCTTCAGCCACTTCCTTCCTCGCTCCCACCCGTCTCGGGATGTCGTGTTGACTCCACTTCGGTGTACCCATCGTACTCTCGCGGGCTGTGCAGCCGCCGCGCCGACCGAGAGGCTCACCAGGGCCACGATGCTTTCAGCGCATACCTACAATCCTGAGCGTCGTGGCTCGTGCGCGCGCGTTTCTTGTTCTCACGGCTCGGAAGAAACGGCGAACTGGTGAGGAGCCCTTGGCGAATGCTGTGACTGCTGTTGCTGCTGCTGTTGCTGTTGCTGTTGATGCTCCCGAGTCTCGCCGACTCTCCTCTTGTTTACCGTTAAATAACTACAACAGGATGATGATGCGGAGCTGGGGAAAAAAGTGCGACAGAGCATGAGAAAATTTGTGGCCTCTGTACAGAGTATCAATTTGTTACAACGATATTATCTACCGCGTTTGCGTCGCTCTTGGTACACGGGAAAAGAGCGATAAGATGCGTGTGAGAGAGAGAGAGAGATTGGAGTTGATGCCAGAAGCTACGAAGTGCGGCTAATGCCGCGCTTGCCACTGGCGCGCTGTAACTCCGGGAACTGTTGCGAGGGTGAGAGTGCTTCACGGAGACCAGAGGGTCTGAATGGGAGGGTTGCGAGGGATCGGGCTACTGACTGAGCAACAGGTAGAGCCCTGGTGCTCTCGACTCGACTCGTGTTTATCTTTTGCGAAACGCCGGCGTGCCGCGTGGCGACGGTTTCCAGGGTCCACGTGGGCATCGAGAATTAACTCGACGATTTGCAATGATGACGTTGAAGTTTGCATCGTTGCAATGCAGTGAAATTAAAAGCAACAAAATATTACTGAACCCAAATTATTACAATGATGTTGAAATTTGCATTGTTGGAATGCAACGAAATTCAGAAAAAAATTAATTCTAATTAATCCAAAGGATTATATTAGGTATAAAAAGTCATCATAGCAATTGGATCCTATGATGATTTTTTATACCTAAATTCTTCATTTGGGTTAATCAAAATTAATTTTCTTTTTCTGAATTTCGTTGCATTCCGATGATGCAAACTTCAACATCATTGATTATAACGGCTATAAAAAGACATTATAAAGACCAAGAGCATGACAAAAACATGTTCAAAAGTGATGACATGTACGATGCTACTATAATATTTTGTACAAGCGCGATTTATAAGATATATCACTCACTATTGTGAATTGAGCGATGGGTGAAGCCTATCGTCCCCGTAATTGGGCCCAGCCCGTTATTAAATAAATAAATAAATAAATAAGTAAATGAATACATAAATAAATAAATAATAAAGTGAATGAATACATAAATAAATAAATAATAAAGTGAATGAATACATAAATAAATAAATAACTATTATTTCACTCCCTAATTTGGGTGAAATGTTTGAATTGTTACACAATTAATATTTTGTTGTTTAATTTCGTTGCATTGCAACGATGCAAACTTCGACATCATGATTTACACTGTACGATGAGCCGTACGTTTTTCCGTATCGCTGGGGTTGATATTTTTGCAATAGTGATTTTTTTTTGCTGTATCCGGGAAATCTACTAATTACATCCGTTGAATAGCGCAGATTTCCTGAACCCTCGTATATCAGCTATTATAATAAATCGCACTGGATGGACAGAGATGTATTTGCGATTGCAATATATTTGCTCCGTCCACTTCCAACTTCAGCGTGCGATCGCACGCTGAAATAGCCAATACACGACAGTCGCGAGTGATCGCGCCGCACAGCGGGCGCCGAGCTCTTGTCGCACAATTGTTCCGATGAATTAAGTCGCGCCACACGTACGAGCCACAGGTGCATCGCTGAGACATGATAAGCGCTGCGCGATTCACTGATTGCTCCTCACCTGCAGTTGCACGTTGGTACTATCAATCATATCTCACGATTCGAGATAATATCGAACAGGCTACCCGTGTGGGAATCGGCGAAGCTCGCTCGAAAGCCCTCGTATGCGTTATTTTATTTGTTAAATTTATTTTTTTACGAACGCTTCGCGTGCTCAACCAGTTGATGTCACGTTATTTTATGAAACTCTTTTTTTATGACCCACAACGTTGAACGCAAATTTGTTATTATTTTTTAAATTCGCCGATCGTACATCGCACGATATTTTACGAAATTTTTTTTATGACACAACATTGAACGCAATTTTAAGTTATTCTTTCATTTCATCGAATCAACGCTCTCATTGAAACGAAATCGCTCGATTGAACGAAATAATAGTCCCCGTTAATAAAGAGATATCGAGCTAACCATTTATTCGATGAATTAAATATTGCATTCGCCACCCGTAACCGCTGTGCATTATATACTCGAATGAAATTCTTTACCCATTGTGTATCGCCAGGAATATAAAATGACTGGAATGTTGCATCGCTGCATTTGCATACACATTTGTCAATTCTTTTTTGCGTCACCCGAATCCAAGTCGACGTGGCTGGCAAAGGGAAAGCAAAGTCGTGGCTGAGCCGTTGATGTAACAACGGCGAGGAGCAGCGAGAAATTCTCGCGATTCACAGGAGGTTCATCCGAATTTAGTAATTAATTTGGGTGTCGACTCACCGTTTTGAGTTACGGGTAAATGAACGCTAACAGGTGAGTGCGTGTGCAAAGGTTGCGGCAGCTTCCGAGTCGAGGAGACGTTGGCGAATCCACCGCCGATTCCACCGATGTTACTGTGAGCACCGATGCTCCCGTGATTACTAATCGGTGACTCGCTGCTGCTGCTTCCGCAGCTACCCTCGAGGCTCAGGGCGGGCTGTGGCACCGAGGCCAGTCGATCCGAGTCGAATTCCGCCGCCTGAGGATCCACCTGCTGGGAAAAGATACATTGTGTCAAGGTTGCGGGTTTCCCGAAGTTCTTGAGGTCGCCGGCCGCGAGAGACCAGAGAAGTCGTCGAGGTCTGTTGCCCAAACGTTCGCGAATACAGCGAGAATCATTTGCGGGGTTGTTGAAGTTGGTTTTAATTGTCAAACTAAATTTCAACCTCGCGGATGTTTTTTTTATGTAACTTTTTTTATGTCACTTATTCCTGCGAATCGGTATGAATTTTTTATCGAGACTCACAACGTGATAAACTAGGATCTATAATTTATTCGTGAACTATTCAATGCGACACATTCGATTCGAGTTTGAAGGAAATCTGCTAAAACCCGAGAAAAAATATTCTTGTCCTAATTTTTTGTAACTATTATTTTTTCATGTAATTTTATCTGCCTCACATCGTAATGTTGACGTTTGCATCGCTTGAATGCAACGAAACTTGAAAAAAAAAAACCTTAATTCTAATTAACCCAAACGATGAAATTAGTTATAAAAAGTCTCCATAGCAATTAGTATCTATAATGACTTTTTATACCTAATTTAATCATTTGGGTTCATCAGAATTAATTTGTTATTTTTCAGAATTTCGTTGCATTTCAACGATGCAAACTTTAACATCACCTCACATCTGTATTAATTGAATCACGAATCTGGTATTAATTTACTAGACCCGGAAAATAAATGTACTAACGTCCACCCCGAATTTACACGTATCAAGGAATGTTAGTGTAAAACAGCAAGTAATTTTCTCTCGCATAATAAACGATTTTCGAGAATAAGGGAAACCATAATTAGCGGGTCGTCGCGGCTTTGAATCGACATTAAATTGACAGCAAGACATTAAATTGACATCGCGGCAATGAGACAACAACTCGGAAGACGTCTGGACATTTGATCTTTCGTCGGGTCTCTCGCGAGAGTGTCAAGAGTACCGGGGAGTACTGCTCAATCACACTGTACCGACATATTCCCTGAGGAACAAGGACAAGATCACCTCCTCGGGTCTCCTTACTCTCGCGGCGTCTTGATCCTGGGCTCTCCTCAGTCGCACCTGCATCGCCATCACCCTCTGCCGCTCTTTCGTCAGTTTGCACTTCTCGCAAGTGCAATCTTTGTACCTGCAATATCGCTTGTGGCCCTTGAGAGCTATTTTAACCCGATGATTGCGACAACGAGCGCAATTGGGCGGCGTACGTGGACTGTTCACCGTGTTCCCACTGCCCGACGACAGCTTCAACTCTCGCAGACGCACCGAGTTCGTGTCGCTGTCGCGACTCATTCTCGAAGACATCTCTCGTTTTGTTCACCAGTTTAAAATTTTCGGTCACGCGCCACCGTGCACTTCACACAAAACGCAAAAACAAGAACAAAAAAAAAACAAAAACGCGACGAACTATCGAAACGAATCACCGGCGATTATCTCACACGCTGCACCTTCGACGGACGTCTTGCCGCGGCGGGATTAGTCCTTCATAGAAACGTGGCGAACGTGGAGCGAGCTCTTCGTTCAAGTTTCTTTTTTCACTCGGCGCAGCAGCCTTCGGCTGAGACGTGACGCGAGACGCGAGGCGTTGACGCATTTACATGGGGGCCGAGGAGCCGTGTTGTTCCTCGACATCGTGGTCACTCCAATTATCCGGCTTTCCTGATCCAGTCCGCGCTCATCTGCAAAAAGGACATTAATCGAACGGTTATTATTTATCGATGGGACGCAAGTCGGGTGTATTTGCATGTCGACTAATTATGGGGAAATACGACTCGTAACGAGGCCCAAAACGATTTTATGGTAGCGAGTAATAATCGCGACGGGTGGCTATTATGGAGACCATCGGCGGTAGAGTCGAGTCAGATGCTTAGAAAAGTTTCAGACATTATTCCTTAATACTTTTGGAGGGAAACTCTTTGTGTCAAACAAGCAGATCTAATTTAAGGCCACAAAGGTGGATTTAAAGAGATACTACTTAATGTAGAAAAATATGCACAGAAATCAATTTACCGAAAAACAATTCAGTTAAGCTGATAACCAACGGGAATGACGTTGAAGTTGGCATCGTTGCATTGCAATGAAATTAAACAACAATATATGAATTCCATAAAAATTGAAGTAATTCACCCCCATTAGGGAGTGAAATAATATTTTTTATCATGCTCTTCGTCGTTATAATAACGTTTTATAGCCGGTGTAATTATTTGGGTTCATTAATATTTCTTTACTATCAATTTCGTTGCATTACAACGATGCGAACTTCAACGTCATCAACGGGATACATCGTAAGCTGTTCTTCTTTGCATATAATTTATAATTTTAGTTCCTTCTTGACGAGCCATGGCTCATTTTATTTCTAAATAATATAAAAATTTATCAATGAACATTTGTGATGTTATGAAATGACATAGAAATATGTACAGATATAAATTCACAGAAAAACAACTCAGTTCGAGCTAACAACCAACAGGATATATCGTAAGCAGTTCTTCTTTACATATAATTTATTATTTTAGTTCCTTCTTGATGAGCCATGGCTCATTTTATTTCTAAATAATATAAAAATTTATCGATGAACATTTGTGAAGTTATGAAATGACATACAAATATGTAGATATAAATTCACAGAAAAACAACTCAGTTCGAGCTAACAACCAATAGGATACATCGTAAGCAGTTCTTCTTTACATATAATTTCTAATTTTAGTACCTTTTTGACGAGCCATGGCTCATTTTATTCCTAAATAATATAAAAATTTATCGATGAACATTTGTGAAGTTATGAAATGACATACAAATATGTAGATATAAATTCACAGAAAAACAACTCAGTTCGAGCTAACAACCAATAGGATATATCGTAAGCAGTTCTCCTTTACATATAATTTGTAATTTTAGTTCCTTTTTTACGAGCCATGGCTAATTTTATTTCTGAATAATATAAAAATTCATCAATGAACATTTGTGATGTTACAATGAACAGCATTAAATGTCGCAATGGCCCTGCCTCTGTTGTGCACCGACAAGTTCAAATGCCTCATTTGCAATAATTGCCGTGCACTCCTGGTGTATTCCGCGCATGCGTGGACGGATATTACCGTAGTGTCTTTATCGCTCGTGCGTCATGACCATGTGCGACCGCGTTATCCGTGAATAAAACGACGAAGGGCATGCGCGCGCGTACCCCACGTGGGGTTCTCGGAGTTCCTGGGCGTACACCTTTCGCGGACTCGGTGTACACCGGCCGACGGACGGTATTAGGCCTACACGGTAGTACGAAGCGAGCAACGAGCGAGGAAGAATACAATTTCCAGCCGAGTACGTGACCAATAGCCACGTTCAAGGATCGTTCATTTAGGCGAAAAAGCTGCTACTTTCGCATTTACGTGAATTTGCATCCTCGAACACCGGGTAAAAGCGGCTCCCGGTGTGCGGGATGAGCACTCAAACGCGGCTTCGCGTTGCTGTTTGCCGCTTGCGCTACAATTCAGCTTGTTCAATTCAATTGAACGTGTGGAAGTCTACGTAAATCACGCTTAATTCGACGGTTGAATTGAAGTTTGGAGATTTCTGGAAATCTTCAGATCTCCAGATATCTGGGGATCTGGAGATCTGGTTCTAAATCTAAAATTAATTCTAAAAAAGCGAAAACGATGCTTGTGGTTAAAGTCGGAGATTTTGGGGTTCGTTAATCCTAAGAAGATAATTAAACTTTTTTGGGACACCGAGAAACTGTCCCAAGATGAGGTTTCAACGCATCGTCTAGTCTGAAGGGTGAAATAAGTTCATAACGAATTAAGGCACGAGGAGAATGTGCAAAAACATTCGCGCACCTTCTAACCAAGGAATTCGCGACTAAAAGGTTAACGTCCGATATTCGTAAAGCAGCGACTTTAGTCATGCAGGAATTCCATGCAGAGTAACGATGGCTCCCTCTGCCCAATTATACAAGGAACAAAGGCCCCGAGGTAATTTGTTCAACATTGAAAATTATGTTACACAAACAGTCAACGCGCTTGCGCTACAATTTAGCTCGTTCAATTCAATTGAACTTGTGGAAGTCAACGTAAATCACGCTTAATTCGACGGTCGAATTGAAATCTGGACATAGTCTTAGAACTTGGACACAAAAAAGCGAAAACGGTGCTTGTGGTTACAATCAGAGACCTTAGGATTCATTAATCCTCATAAGCCAACGAAACTTGTTTGGAACACCGAGAAATGATGTTGAAGTTTGCATCGTTGGAATGCAACGAAATTCAGAAAAAAAAAATTCTATTTAACCGAAACGATGAAATTAGGTACAAAAAGTCATCATATCAATTGATGCTTATGATGATTTTTTATAACTAATTTCATCATTTGGGCGAATTAAATTTTTTTTCTGATTTTCATTGCGTTCCAACGATGTAAACGTCAACATCATACCGAGAATCGGTCCAAAGATGAAGTTTCAACGCATCGCCTAGTCCGAGGGTGAAATAAATTGACAAAGGAAAATGTGCTAAAAAAACCATCGCGCACCTTCTAACCAAGGAATTCGCGACTAAAAGGTTAACGCCCGATATTCCTAAAGCAGCGACATTATCCATGCAGGAACTCCGTGCACAGTAACGACGGCTCCCCGTCGCCCAATTATACAAGTAACAACCGCCCCGAGGTAATTTGTTCAACATTGAAAATGATGTTACACAAACAGTCAGTGCGTATAATACTTTATTGAATAATTCATCGTCCGGCATAATATGCATGCAGACACAGAGATACTTATAGATTCCCCTCTCATACGCATAAGTGTATTCCCGACCCCCGGATTCATTATAAACATGTCCCCCGGGCGTGCGCGCGCGGGTCAAACCCCCAGTGCGCATTATAATAATTTTTATTTCAATCGAATCCATCGCTGATTCTCGTGATTCACACCGAGAGAAAAAGTGTCATCGATTCAATGAAATTTCTTTGAAATCTCAACCTATGAAACATTTCTTTCCCGTCAATGAAATAATATCCTAAAGTTAATATTATATTTTCTTTGAACGCTCACATCAAACAAATTACAGGCTATGTCGATCAAGATCTTGATTACGGACCATAGTTCTTAGATATGTTAACCAATAACTTGGATGGTTTAACCAATGATTATCTTCTCGATTTGACGTGACTTGACCACAACATAACAGACCAGCTTGCGCGAGAAACACCAATGCGACTTATCGCGAATCCGCAAAACATACGATGTTGAAGTTTGCATCGTTGGAATGCAACGACATTCAGAAGAAAAAGTAATTCTAATTAATCCAAATGATTAAATTAGGAATCACAAGTCATCATAACATTTAGTTGATGATGACTTTTTATACCCAATTTAATAATTTAGGACTATAGAATTAATTTCTTTTTCTGCATTTCGTTGCATTCCAACGATGCAAACTTCAACATCGTCCAAACATTGACGGACCGGGTGTCGTCAAGTGCATCGTTTCTTTGAATCAAGGAGACCGTGTCTTTGAAATACAAACAAATATTTGATTGAAATCAATGAAAAAAAAATGCAATCCACCCATTTCTTTGGAATCAAGGAAACTTCTTTTCTCGGTGGCACCCGACACCACGAGCGCCCGGACAAACGAGCACCGGCACCGGCCTCTTTTCGGTGCCCAACATAGGAAAACGAATCCGCGCAGCGCTTATTATTTTATCAGCTCGCCGTGGTCTCTTCTTCGTTCTTCCTCCTCCCCGGCGTCGGTGTAGAATAGTAATGGGAACGATCCAATTTTCCTCCACACACGACGCGCGCTCGTCTATAGCCCGCCGAGTGACATGATAAGCAATTCCTGTAAGTGCACCTTACATGTACGTCCACCGCAAGACGCTGTCGACACATTGTAGCATCGGGTTTAGAGCGAGAGACCCCCCGCGGTGTGTCACAGAGAGCGAGCGTTGCAATGAGTCTCGAGAAATCGATCCAACCATCAGAGGCATCGATCCCAGCTTCGTAGTACGGCTCATTGCGCATACATTATAGATAAGCCCCCAGGATGGCTATCTTACTGTGCTCGCGCACCGCCGCCGCCGCCAAGCTGCCTAGGCTGAGTTTCACCCCCCGCGCCACACGGTTTCCGCGCAACACACGCGGCCACCGTGGTTCGGTGCTGTGCCTATTGCCCGGCAACTTGTGTACAACCTATGACTTGGGCTCCACTTCTGTTTCCGCAAACGCAACGAAAGGTGACAGGCCGCACGACACCGCGGCTACAATCCTCCGCCACCCCACCGGCGTTCCTCGATGAGCATCGCGCACTATGTCCGTACTACAAATAGAACTGTCATCCTTTTGCGTCCTTCGTGCAACCGCGCGGGGAGACACAACGGCAGTCATACGCGAGTTGAGGTTGTTATTACGGGTTCATCGTGTACATAGAGCCAATGCTGTAACGTTTTACAAAGTAGGGACAAAAGTACCGTTTTTGGACACCTTTGGTACGATTGTGGCTAGCATGTTCAAAAGGACGTCATTGTTTATGTTTGTGATTTTGTTTTGCGGATTGCTCCTTGACATAGTAGGTTACAATTTGTGAATTGCAACCAAAAACGCGAGTGTACATAATAAAATATGGTGAGGCATAAATATAAATATAAATATAAACATGACAACATATAGACATGTTGTTAATTATGAAAAAAATATCATGTTGAAGTTTGCATCGTTGGAATGCAACGAAATTCAGAAAAGAAATTAATTCAAATTAACCCAAATGATGAAATTAGGTATAAAAAGTCATCATAGCAATTAGTTCCTATGATTATTTTTTTACCTAATTTCATCATTTGGGTTAATTGGAATTAATTTTTTTCTAAACTTCGTTGCATTCCAACGATGCAAACTTCAACATCATAAAAAAATGGGCTAGATAATCTCGTCAATTTGTATGAATACTTTCGAAGTATCAGCATTGAAATATACTGGAGAACAATTGTTTGAAACTAATTACAGTGGAAATGGCCACAAGCGGTACAGTGTTTGCCGATTAGCTTTAGTGGCCACCAACGGTACTTCTACCCTACGAAATTCTAACGTGACAAGCGCGACCACCGAGATTCTCGGTAATTAACAACTTGAAACCTTGATTTCGTACGATTGACATCGTTGTTTGAGCATTTCTGCGGGGAAAAAAACGGTACCGCGGTTCTCGACGTCGGGTACGGATCGATTGTGGAAAGCGGGACCAATTCCTTTTAGGACGAAACACTTGGAACGATTGAAATTTTTGATTGCAAGGCGTGTGACGCGTTGCCGTTATTTTAGTATTAATCAATTTAAAAGTGATACCGACAAAGAAGCTCGTGTAAGGACGGACAACTGACACACGGCACCGTCGTCGTAGGCGTAAGCTCGTCGGGCCCTCCTTCACCCCTCACCTCACAAGCTAGGCTAAGGTATCTCAAACGTGGATATCTGCTATACGTATCGCAGCGCATGTGTAAACGACAACCGCGGCCACGTAAGAATTGTTGTCGCATTGTATATCCGCACATATTATGATTTCAAAGTAATGTGTTCGAGCTTACGCAGTTTTTTTTTGTCACGTGTTTCCGGTACTTTTTTAAATAACATTTTAACGCCAAGTGCATTGAATTATTTAAAGCAACTGAAAACAATTCATTGAATACATTCAATGTATTCAAGCATTGGATACATTGAATACATTGAATTATTTAAAGCAACTGAAAACAATTTGATTAAGTTGTTTCAAATTTGTTCCACAAGAAAAATTGGACTGCACTGAGTTTGGGCAATTTTGCGCTACTTCGACGTGTTGATGAATTTTCCAAGAATCTTCTGCATAATTTGGATCATCGAGTCTAACAGACAGAACAAACGGAACAAAAATGACGTTCTTCAATGATAGTCTGATATTACTAAGATTCAGAGAATAAATGAAATACAGCGTTTTTCTATCTGATCTGTCTATTGCCGACATTGTAAGCGTTTGTTTGCTCGCAAAGATCGATATGGATACCGCAATATTCGTATTGTTCGCCGGCGTTAAACGCACGCGGTGAAAATAGCATTCCTGAAATAAACGCATACGCTAGGCCTAAAGCATAATTGCACCGCACTACGCTATAGTGAAAACGTAATTCTGTTTCTAGCCTACGAAACATGCGCTCACTTCAAGAATATTTTCCTACGGGTGTACCGGCATTTTTCCCCACTCTACTTTTGTGCTTGCAACGGTTATGCAACGTTTGTAACACACTATTCTAATGAGTGCTACAGTTTGCATAATGGGAGCGAAGACAACGCAGTTTATCGTACAGCGTTTATGCTTCCGACTTAGAAAAGTTGCAGTGGTTTAAGAAAATCAAAAAAGGAACTTGTATAGTCCAATCGAGATTTATCTTCTCACCCATATTGTCACTCCTTTTTTTTCTTTGCTTTTGATTACTGTTGCTTTTTGTATTGCTTCATTTTCGTTTTTTAGCGTCTGCTTCACTTTTTCCTTTGCTTATTTATATTGGTTTTGTTTCTCGCCCGTTTTCGACTCATTTAGTCGTAAGTTTGCCTCTGTACTATTTTCACGCTTGCTATGTATTCGTTGCTTTGTATTTCTCTGTCACTTTAGTCCTTAGGGGATTTAATATCCCAGGATATTAATTCCTCTACTTCTCTACTGTAAATGTTATCAAAACTCAGCGTAATCACACCGTAAAAATGTATCGCCCATTTGAACACCGTAAACCGTCAAGTAAAGCTCATTCGACTGGTTCACAGTGCGAACCTCATGCGATACAAATTTCCGGCTGTCTTCCTCGCTCCACAGTGTTTGCCGATTAGCTTTATCACGCTCGCACTTGTGGCTACTCGGTCGACGTATCACCTCATTGAAAATAAGGCACATCTGAAGAGCAATCGCAAAGCGATAAGCGTACAAATTAACAATATGACGTGATTTATGGGATCCGGTTGCAAACGACTGATTGGAATAATCTCAGTCAATGCGTCGTCGCGTAGTCACACGCGGTCAAAGTGACCACGTTTTTTCCCCACGTCATCAGGATTCGGCAGGAACCCCCGGTGTCTCCCTTTAGCCGTTCCCTACCAAGTCCAGTCACGATGAAATTCACTACGTTTTCACGGTGGTTTTCACCCAGTGGTTATTTCCGAAAAAGCGACGATAATCCTTAGCGAATCACCTACCAAATCACCATAGTAAGTTTGCAGTTGGTGGTTTTGTCGGTGGTTTGACAGTGGCACAACGCGAAAACCACTATGCGAGATAATTTGCTATTTGGTGATTTCGTCGGTTGTTCGCTAAATATTACGGTCGCTTTTTCGAAACTAACCACTGCAGTGGTTACTATAGTGGTTCGTCAGTGGTTGGGTATGCCAGGATTATGCGATCCAAACCTCCTGGGTTCCATGTCCACATATCACTGTGAGCACCGTTTATGCTTTTATCCGTATTTCCTCGGCAAATTTGCCACGCACGTTCTTGCGCATTCCTGCACTTGTCGATCAACGAAGTGCTCCCGACGAGGCGCAGTTGCGCCTGGTCTCGACGGAGATCAGTGAACGGGTAAGAAGCCGAGCGCGAACGAACCACAAGTAATCGAGCGAGCACGCGGTATCCGATGAACGCAGCACCGTCATCGTTGCTTACATTCTATAGCAGTGAGAGTCAGCCAGCTGGATAAGTGGTCACATTGTATCATTCTGATGACGCTCTAGCATATCCAATCAAGCAGGGCTTGCGCCGAGACGACCTACTTCCGCGAGTGTGCGATGTGGAACGGACGAGTAACGCAGTATAGTATTTACATACATGTGCATGTACAGCAGGAGGAAACTGTACGGCCAATAGCAGGGGCTGCTATTAGCGTCTCGGTCGTGACATCTGATCATTATTTCGAGCAACAGATTTCGGAGAACTTTTTTTTTCTTTTTTTTTTCACGAAAGAAACTTCGTTGCTGCTCTTCCATCGTGCTGTTGTGGTTTCGATCGAAGTTACTACTGAAGTAACTTCAAGACGGCGCCGCATTTTTGCAGCCACCGTTGGCAACTTTGGGCGGCAACAACTGATGTTGCTGGGGTCTGTCGTAAGTTGAAAATTGCATCTTACAGATGATGTTGAAGTTTGCATCGTTGGAATGCAACGAAATTCAGAAGAAAACATTTTTTTAATAACCCGAATGATGGAATTAGGTATAAAAAGCCATCATAACAATGAGTTGCTGTGATGACTTTTTATACCCAGTTTAATAATTTGGGTTAATTAGAATTACTTGATTTTTCTGAATTTCGTTGCATTCCAACGACGCAAATTTCAACATAATTTTTGCAGGTGGGAGGAACACAAGTTACTCCCGACCAAACAGTCGGGTTGCAGCGTCGCCCATCAGAGATGCTTCAACAGCATACACACCGAATAATAAGCTCCGCTGCACCGCTCCACGACTTCGTTAATACCTAATCTTCCGCGGCTCCTCCTCCCATGACCGTTTTTTTTTCTTCTTCCCTTCCTCTCGCGCTCCCTCGCTCCCTTTGGGTTTATTATAACACCGACAATAGCCCAATTTGCAGATGCCGAGAGACACAATAACTGTGCAGTCACGAGAGCATGATTCTTCGTCTTTCATCCTTTCGCAGTGGCAGATTATACATTTTAGCCGAGCTTGAGAACTCACGCCCAAGGTCGGAGTTCATCGTGATACAGCCGTAACGATTCCTTCGTCGCTCAATTAGCCGGCGAGTGAGTACAAAATAGCGACGGAATAGACGCTCGCCTCGTGCTTTCTCCTGTTATTTCCTCGTGAATCCAGCCTTGCGTGTGACGAGCACGAATTCGATTTCCGGCCTTCCAAATTTCTTCCGGCAATGCGGTTTCGTGGTCTCCCCTCTCGTGCCGATTCCTCGCTCGTAATTGTTTTACCGTGGTGCTACCTTCGGGTGGTGAAAATCTGACGAGAAATTCATGTTTTCCTGGCATAGTTTTCAACACCTTTTTTCCTTGAGGACTGCGGTATTTTCGTCTTGAACGCTCGATACATTCTAGAAGAAGAAATCGGTGAATAGGATTATTGTAGATGAGAAGTCAACGTCCGTCGTAAGTAATAATGAAGCAAAAAGCGGGACAGTCCGGCACGTTTACGTTTAAGTTCTGGACGGAAAGCTTCGACCGGAAATCCTCTTTCGTCTCCATTCCAAACGCGCTACATCTCCCCAAGGAAATCAATGTCGATCCGAATAATCGAGTTGTTGGTAGACCAGCGAGCGGAAACGGATTCGAATAAGAGCAAGAAGAAGAAGAAGACGAAGAAGAAGAAGAAGAAGAAGACGAAGAGGAGGAGGAGGAAGAACCGGGGAAGGCCGGGACTTCCATGAAGCGATGGCACCTGTTCGACCAAATGATATTCTTTCTTTCTCACGATGCATTCCCAACATTCACACCCTTTCTTCGTTTTTCAAGACGTTACGCGCACGCAACGCCGACAGTGGTGCTAATGACTGGTAGCAATATCCGAGGACTAAAGCGAACAATTCCGTTTTTGTCGTACTCAAATGTGTACGCGATACTTTTAACTGTATGCTTTCACTTTTCCCTCCTTTTCGGTGTTCCAAAATATTACGTCAGTGGTGCATCGTGCGTGACGTTGAAGTTTACATCGTTGCGATGCAACGAAATTAAACAAGGAAATTTTAATTCCACAAAAATTCGAACATCTCACCCCCATCAGGGGGTGAAATAATATTTTTTGTAATGCTCTTAATCGTTATAATAACTTTTTACAGCGGGTACAATCATTTATTTTGATTCATATTTTGTTGCTTTTAATTTCGTTGCAAAGAAATTAAACAAGAAAATATGAATTCCATACAAATTCGAACAATTCACCCACATTAGGGGGTGAAATAATATTTTTTGTCATGCTCTTAGTTGTTATAACAACTTTTTACAGCGGGTACAATAATTTATTTTAATGAATATTTTGTTGCTTTAAATTTCGTTGCAACGAAATTAAACAACAAAATATAAATTCGATAAAAATTCGAATAATTCACCCCCACTAGGGGGTGAAATATTCGATTCACTCATATTTTGTTTCTTCCAATTTCGTAGCATTTCAACGATGCAAACTTCAACGTCATCACCGTGCCACAAGGCAAGGGAGGGCAACTTTTCACCGCTTGTGAATTTTGATCAGCGGATCCGAGAAGAAATACGTTTGTTAAAAAAATCGACGAGGCATCGTTACGATTTTGTGTGCATCGTGTTAAGAAGAAAACAATGCGTAAAATAAAAAAATACCGACTGCTCTTATGCGTTTCCTTCAGACACCTCAGACGCAGGTGGATCTGCTGAGTTATGAATGCTGATGGTGCAGCATTATTCATTGAAGGAAAATTGCAGTTACTACAGTCGGTAGATCGGAATCTGCGGTTCTCACGTTTTAGGATTAGCACCGGCAGATAGTGAGACTGATACGGGAGTGCATGAGAGTCGCAATTTACGTTGAAGATCACGGTTACTGGAATGGAATTGCACGCACGGCACCCACAGGAAGTCACCGCCCCCGGAAGAAAATATCCACCCCTCGGACGCGATACTCTCCTCCCCTTATTCGCCTCTTCTCTCAGCTCTTATCGTTCGCCGACATCCGAAGTCCGCGCATAAGCGTAATTTTCGCCGCACCGTGCTTGGCGACTATCAGTCACCGTGCAACAGTTACGTCCATTGTCACCACCGAGACTTAGCAGCGGCTCCATGATCGGCTGTAATTACGTCCCATAAACACGTGACAATAAAAACCCGACAGTTCCTAATAGCGGAATTTAATATAAATTACCGGGGATTAAACTGGTAAAATTTGTTCTATATGTTCAGAATGTTTTATGCCAAGTTTAGTGCTTCAATTGAGAGTTCTGGTTGCTTGAAAAATACTACAATTTATTCACAACTAAATCACAAGTAATTTAATAATTTAATCATTTTTATCAATTTAATCACAAATAAATCACAAATAATTTAATAATTTTTATCAATTTAGTCACAAATAAATCACAAATAATTCAATAATTTTTATCAATTTAATCACAAATAAATCACAAACAATTTGAATCAATTTAATCACAAATAAATCACAAACAATTTGAATCAATTTATTCACAAATAAACTTTTCACCGGTTAGAGAATTGTTTGCAAATTGACAGTATCTGTTGCTTGAAAAACACTGCGGTTTGCTCACCAAGAACATTTTTCGTCGGTTAGTGAATAATCTGTAATTTTCGTACGGCCAACGTTACGGATAAAAAAAAACAGAGCCGAGCATAATTTTTCAAAAAACTCGTTAAAAATTGCCGCTTCATGGGAATCCGCATTGACCAGCTGATATCTCCGGAAATTATTATTATTGCCTCCTGATACTCTCAATCAATGCATTGGACTTCGCATCTTAAAAAAAAAGAATCGTGAATATCAAGCGCTCAATTGACCGCTCAAAAGTGCAGTAGCAGCCCTAATTCCTTGCTGGTTTGCGAAACACCGGCAGGGCACGAGTTGGCAGACGCGCAACGCTAGCGGCATGCGGCGCCCGCCGGTTTATACCGGTCGGACAAATTATTCACCCGTAATTGCGACCACTTACAGATAAAAATCCGGCAATTTCGCCGTGGCCCATCCCAAATTCTACCTTCGAGTTATTTGCATCCCCCGAGAAAGCAATCATGCAACGCACCGCCGCCGCCGCCGACGACGAGAGCTTGCAAAATGAAAACAAACGCGGCGCGAACACAACGCGGACAGCGAAAAATCTCTCGGCCATAACCGCAAAACACTTTCACAGCATCAGAGAGTCCGCCCAGAAATGTTGCTTACATCCACGGTATAATTACTAACGTTGCTCCGGCGACGTAACAAACCAGCCAGCGAGCGCACACGAGTCTCCATCGCTAGCCGCCTATCCGATTGCATAATAAACGCCGTTCAATTCGACAAATATAACAGAGAAAAATTAATAAATCCCTTTTCCACGATCGAAATTCCCGCGCGATTCCGCTGCGTTTGGGTAACGTATATTTTTTTTTCCTTTTTTCTTTTTCAAAACACTGCAAAAAAATCGACCGACCATAAAAATCACCATCGTTCCCGCAAGGTTATGTTTACCTTGTATTCATTTATTCTATCGGCGCGAATGTATCCACAAATATAACAGAAAAAATCCCTTTTCCAAGCTCTCAATTCCCGCGCGATGTCGCTGCGTATGGCTAACGTATTTTTTTTCTTTTTTTTCTTTAAAAACACTGCAAAAAATCGACCGACCATAAAATCACCATCGTTCCCGCAAGGTTATGTTTACTTCACAGTCTGTTCAGAGATTCTATCGGCGCGAATATATCGATAAATATAATAGAAAAAAATCCCTTTTCTACGCTTTCAATTCCCGTCCCGAAACCGTTGCGTGTGGCTAACGTATTTCTTTTTCATTTTTTTTTTTTTTTTTTCAAAACACTGCAAAAAAACGACCAACCATAAAAATCACCATCGTGTTCACTTATTCTATCGGCGCGAATATATCGTTAAATATAACAGAAAAAAATAAAAAATAAATTCCTTTTCCACGCTCTCAATTCCCTCGCGATTCCGCTGCGTGTAGCTAAACTATTTTTCGTATCTTTTTTTTTGCTTTTTCTTTTCCAAACACTGCAAACAATCGACCGACCATAAACACCACGATCGTTCCCGCAAGGTCATGTTTACATCCTATCCACCTATCCTATCGTCCCTAATACATCGATAAGCCACCGTAAACTCTCATCCACCTCCGTCACCGGGTCAGCCGCTCTTTCACCAGCCGCAAAATCTCTCTCGCATCTCTCACCGGGCACCACAAACATTATATCCCATATACATATTTACTACACACGCCTCTCTGTCTCCGTCCGGCTCGCACAACGTGCAGCGACGTTAGACAGTGCGTGTCGCGACGTGCGCGCGGCGTTATCGCCCTCACCTCATGAAAAATCCCCCGATTGTCGAAGGACAGGCTTCGCGGGTCGGTTTCTATCCACGAGTCCAGCGAGCGGCGTCGTTGTCACACACCTGACAGTTCTTTGCTCGGCTCGGTGTGACGCACAATGCACCCTGCGATCCCGCCGCCGTGTATTCCAGTGTGTTGCGCGGTGTAATAAAACGCGCTGCTACCAGCACCAACAGCAGCTAGCGAGGCAACGTGGTCGCGTAGCCGTTGCACACCGACCTCGAGTTTCTCGCACGCGCGCGCTGCCCGCCCTCCCTACCCCCTCGTTCTCTCTCTCTCTCTCTCTTTCCCTCCTCCTCCTTCGCCTCGTGGCTGCGCCGCGGGCAACAGCAACAGCGCCGCTGCCAATCTTCCGCCTCTCCGCTATCTCTATCTAAACTACGTGTCGGCTGCACTATCCTTCATCTTCGGCTCACGTCGCATGTAACGCGCGATTGACAGCCGCCGTCGCGCCGTCTCTCCCGGGTCAATCGAAGTCACACTCGCGGGATTCACGGTACGAAACCGAACGAAGCACGTAGATATGACAACGTTTTTTGTTTTTTTTTGTCTTCTGTTTATTATTATAAGAGAGGAGGATTATTATTATTATTATTATCGTTATTATATACGAAAACGCGCGCACCAATCACACGTACGTTGGTCACCACGGAGGCGCGCGCAGTCCTCTTGTTTTGAGGCCTCCCGTTTCGAACGTCAGTCGAACGTGGCGTGTGTGTGTTTTCGTTTGTATATCCGGCGTCGCGAAGTCGTGTCGCTTTTCTCTCACTCTCTCTCTCTCTCTCTACCACACAACGCACGTAACGCGCGAAGCACACAGTCTGTTCAGAGAGAGCGCAGCAGCAGCGGCAGCAGCGATGCGTCGGGAAGTTGGCGAGTCGCACGTTTCGCGAACACACCGGCTGGCCGCACACGAAACTCGGGCGGCCTGGTGTCCGTCGGGCAAACTATGGAAACAGAGCGCGCGCGCGCGCACACACGGGACGAGCAGCGGAGGAGCAGCGCGCGACACACACGGCGATCCGCGCGGGTATGCAGTCCGTAACTCACTAAGAGTGCTGGTAACAACGGCACGCGGGCGAAATGCATGTCGGCCTGGCGGCCAGGCGGCCAGGCGGCGGCGGCGGTGGCGGCGGGTACCGGGGGCCGCGCTTGCCGCGCGCTGCAGCGGCAGCGTCGTTGCTCTCTCGCGGCCGTGGCGCGGCGGGCGAGGCGGTGGGGGGCGGCTGAGCCGCCGAGGAGAGCGGCCGGGTGGGGTGGAAGACACCGGGGGTGGGGTCAGTCGCGGAGCGCGGCAGAGGCGAGCGAGAAAGACGACGATAGATGGCGGGACGAGAGCGAAGCGAGTGGGAGAGAGAGAAAGAGAGAAGCAGCAAGCAGCCGATGCCTGAGGAATCAGAGGGAGAGGGAGGGGGAGGGGGGAGAAGGCGACCGAGCGACGCGGGTCGGACAAGGCGAGAGGATATTGCGAAGCGCGAGGAAAACACACTCGGCTCGCGTATGGCGGGAGGGAGAGAGGAGGAGGGAGTGGGGATGAAACGTCGTCTCGTCGCCGCCGTCGCCCGTCTTTCGGTGTCAGCGCCGCGGCTATACTACAAACTGCAGACACGAGAGGAGCGAAGGGCGCTGCTCTCCGCGCGGCACCGACGACGACGACGACGAAACGTCGTTCCCGCGATCGTCTCGGCGAGGTTTACGATTGAATCCGAGCCCCCCGCGAGGATCTAGAATCGACGGGCACGCCGCGCCTCCCCTTCTCTTCCCTTCTTCTTCTCCTCCTCCTCTCAACCCGTTGCGTCTTGCCGTAGTCGCGTGGTATCGCTGGTTTTGTGTGGTTGTAGTAGAGGTTGGTTTGCACGTATGGGCGGTTCGTGGATGAGCGATTGACACCGGGGGAGCGATAGCTGCGCCGGGGACTTCCGGCTCGAGTGCGAGAGACGAGCTTTTCGATGTGCATCACACTGAGGAGGATGTCGAGCGGCGGCGGCCACCGGGGTATACGGAAAATTAAATGGGACACACGGAGGCGGAATCTTCGGGACGTGTTACGGTCAATTATCGTTTGTCGCGGTTTAGCCGCGACGAGTTTTTTCATTCTCGTGAATAATTTTCTCGTCAACGACGAAAATTGCGGCGGGGGAAGGAAGCTGGGACGGAGTTGTACCGGCTGCGTTCCCGCGCGACGTTTATTCGCGGGGATATGCTCTGTCTTTGGTGCTGGGATTTATTTACCGGCGCAACTTTTTTGGATGAGTTTTGTTGACACCACTTGTTGTTGATGTTTGCATCGTTGAAATGCAACGAAATTCAGAAAAAGAAAAATTAATTGTAATTAATTCAGACGATGAAATTAGGTTTAAAAGTCATCATAATAATTAGTTGCTATGATGACTTTTTAGAACCGATTTAATAATTTAGGGTAATTGGAATTAATTTTTTTTTTTTTTTTTTTTTTTTTTTTCAATTTCGTTGCAAAAAATCCAACGATGCAAAAAAGGGGGAAATGAGAATAATTTATTTTCAAGAATGTTTTGACTGAAATTGTTTATGCAATTTTATTCGATTGACCCCACCACTCCCGTTCTTTACAGTAATTAATTCTCGAGCTCGCAGGCGTCTCAAGGAAAGACATACGTAGGTTAATAAAAATGTAAGACAAAGTAATTTGTTCCCGAGATAATTAAAGGCGACGTACAAGGTGGATGGAATAACGCGCGTGGCTCATTTTGATTTAATTGGAATCCAGTGGCTAGACGCAAACGCGGCTTCGCGGGGCTGGCAGTGAGCTATTCTGAGGTTCGAAAAGCTCGGGCGAACAGGCGAGATCTTTGACGGATATCAACGCGAAGTGTACCACAGCGAGCGAGAGTCGTGGGTGTTTGGTACGGCGATCGTAGGCCCGGGAGATTCCCCTCGTCCACTCATACTGTACTGTCAAACTGCCCAGGTTTATATCTATGTATTTATATGTACGAGGCATTCCACCCGGTTTCGAACGTTCGAAAAATTTACCACTCGGAAAAAAATCGAAATTCTGTCAGATTGTATAATTACGTCGAAATAATTAGTGTACATTTTTTTCCGAATTTTTGGATCAAATTTTTTTCAGTCATTCCAACTTCCGATATTTCTGTACATTTTTCAGGCAAACCGAATTTGATACAAAAAAATATTTTGGTGTATTTTTGACGATAATGAGGCATTTTTTTTTATTCGGAAAATAAAAAAAATCTTTTCGGAAGTTTATTTAAAACCAACTTTTGTGTCTCAAATTCGAAATTCGGAATAACTAACAAAAAAATACGACGCAAAAATTCAGAAAAAATTAACATCAACCCTTTCGCCATAATTAAGCAATCTGCCAAAGTTTCGATTTTTTTTTTGCCGGGCCACGTTTTCGATTGTTCGAAACCGGGTGGAATGCCTCATATACATACATATACACACGTATATATACCGCTGTCTGGGTCTGTAACGACAGAGCTTGCCGTTTCGAGAGTCGTAAAATCCGACCGCAACGCCGAAACGTGCGGTGCTTAGACGCTCTTGCACACAAGTAGCGTGCACGAGCGTGTGGAGCTGCGCGCGCTGCTTCCCCGCGACGACAATAATAAACCACCGACGATTTTATTAAATTCTATTACGGTAACCGATGAAAAGAAAATGAAAAAAAAAAAAAAAAAAAAAAATCGGGAAGTCACGAAAAATCGTCACCCGACGGACTGTGTATTTTTTATTAAAAAAAAAGAAAACAAAAGTCGGGAAGCCTCGAAAAATCGTCGCCCGACGGACTGTGTATTTTTTATTTAAAAAAAAAGAAAACAAAAATCGGGAAGCCTCGAAAAATCGTCGCCCGACGGACTGTGTATTTTTTATTTAAAAAAAAAAGAAAAAAAAATCGGGAAGTCACGAAAAATCGTTTCCCGACAGACTGTGTATTTTTTCTTAAAAAAAAAATGAAAAAAAAATCGGGAAGCCCCAAAAAATCGTCGCCCGATGGACTGTGTATTTTTTATTTAAAAAAAATGAAAAAAAAAAAAAAATCGGGAAGCCACGAAAAATCGTCGCCCGACGGACTGTGTATTTTTTATTTAAAAAAAAATGAAAAAAAAATCGGGAAGCCACGAAAAATCGTCGCCCAACGGACTGTGTATTTTTTATTTAAAAAAAAAATGAAAAAAAAAAAATCGGGAAGCCACGAAAAATCGTCACCCGACGAACTGTGTATTTTTTTAAATAAAAAAACATAGAAGGGATGTGTGGAAAGAGAGAAGGAGGAAAGAGCGAAAATCTCTTCAAGTCGAGACGAATCGAGGCAGGTTCGTAAAACGACGAGGCCTTTGGCGTTCTTAAGCGACGTACCGCGCGCCAACCAGGATTTTATGGATTCCCGGTAGCGTTGACAATGCCCGTTTATACGAGCTTGTAACCCACCGGTCGACCCCCCCCCCCCCCCCTTCATCTCTCTCGTCGCCTCAAGTTACGCTCGCGACACGCACAACAAGAGAGAAAAGTTCCGCGATTAAATAAATGTCATTTTTAGCACCCGTGGCTCGCGGGCACCGCGGAAATTCGAGTGAAACGATCGCCGCGGTCGAAATTCCGCTCGTACAAGATATAATAATAAATGTCAGTGTATATAACGAGTGGCGTATACAATCGAGGCCCGAGTTCCCGACTTCGGTGTCCTGTCAATGCCCGCTTTGTACTCGCGATCGTGAGATTCCTCGCCACGCATTGACAAGCGTGGAGCCTCGAAATCGCCGCATCTAGCAAGCTGGGAAATAAAAAAAATACTTAAGGAGGTTCCGTCGTATATTGAGTTCATTTCGCATCAGTTTAAGAAAAGTGGGAGAGAATTGCAACGACTTCTCGACGGTATAGAAATCGGAAAAAATGCATGCGTATTAAAGGTACTGAAAAGATTAATTTCGAATAATAATAATTCTACAATGTTATTAACGAATTGATTACAAAAAAATTGTTTTACAAGTATTTCGGTGACCCAAATCTTTTGTGGATGAAAATAATTCCTTCATTTCCTGGGAAATAAAAAAAAACACTTAAGGAGGTTCTATCGTATTGAGTTCATTTCGCGTCAATTCGAGAAAAGTGGGAGAGAATTGCAACGACTTCTCGACGGTATAAAAATCTGAGAAAATTCATGCACGTTAAAGGTACTGAAATGATTAATTTCGGATAATAATAATTCTAGAATGTTATTAACAAAATGATTGCAAAAAAATTGTTTAAGAAATATTTCGGTGACCCAAGTTTTTTGTGGATGAAAATGATTCCTTCGTTTTTCTGTATATTTATGATTTTTTTCAGATTTTTAAGTAATCTTCGAAATTTGTGTTTTGTTACATGGAAAATATGTGAAGATTCTAAGTTAACTCTCAAATCTAAAATAATTCATACATATTTAAAGAGATAAACGAATCGTTTTCGTCCACAAAAAAAGTTGTGTTACCGAAATATTCGTTACACAATTATTTTTTTCATCAATTTATTAGTAACATTTTAGAATTATTATTATGCAAAATGAATCTTTTCAATACCTTTAATGTACATGATTTTTTTTCCGATTTTTATACCATTGAGAAGTCTTTGCAATTTTCTCCGACTTTGCTCGAATTTATGCGAAATTAATACTGACGAAAGGACTACCTTAAGCCGTATTCACATTGCGCCGCATCTAGCAAGCTGGAAATAAAAAAAAACGAATATAAAAAAAACACTTAAACCGTATTCACATTGACTCTCAATTTCAGCGCATTTTCTGTTTCAGATTTCCCGCGCGAGACGTCTGCAACAGATCCACGTTTGTTCCGAAGAATTTTTATTTCGCCCAACGCGCGCGGGTTGCTCGATCAACACACGAGGCTATCCGGCTGTCTCCGTCGCTCGCGTCATGTGTGAGAGATTTTCAGTTCTCCGCCGATTCTCCCGACACACAGCCGAGGATGAGTGCGATCGTAACACGCCGCGCCGCGTCGCAGTGGATTCCCTGCTTACTCGCGTTCTGCTGCTTCGTCTATCTAGTCAGCGACCTGGGAGCCGCGCACGCAGCTACCGCGCGTCGAGGAGTGGTGGATTTCTTACACGCTGCGCCGCACACGTGCGCTGCGCGGCTGTGCATAAATGCTGCGCGCGGCTCTCGAGTGTGTGCGCGGCGCTAAATTTGCTGATTGAAGGAGCGGAGCGTCAGCTTCCCACCGGCAGCGGCCGCAGAAAGCGATTCGCCCGACTAAACGCGCGTTGCGCGCGGGGCTTAAGGTAAAGGGCCCAATTTGTGACACGTTTGGAGCAGCGGTGTCGATTTTCTGTTACTTGCAGATGCGTGATATTGTTAAACTGAGAAAAATGCACGTTTCAATACGTGCATTAATAAGCCTTTTGCAACAGATTCGACTATTCGACAAAGGCAAAATGTTGAGAAAATGACTAAAAACATTATTTAAATTACTAAATTTATTTAGTAATTTAAATAAATTAATTTAATTTATAAACTAAAAATTCAAAAGTTAGTTTAATTTATTAATCTAATTAAATTTATTAAATAAAAAATCCAAAAATCAGTTTAATTTATTAAATAAAAAATCCAAAAATGAGTTTAATTCATTAAACTAAAAATCCAAAAATTAGTTTAATTTATGAAATTAAAAATCCAAAAATTAGTTTAATTTATGAAATTAAAAATCCAAAAATTAGTTTAATTTATGAAATTAGAAATCCAAACATTAGTTTAATTTATGAAATTAAAAATCCAAAAATTAGTTTAATTTATTAAATTACTAAATTTATTTAGTATAAATTATTTAAATTATTGCTTGTCTACTGCCGGGGTACCTGACCCTGCGGAATCACTTATGTCGTACATTGTGACCCTCGCGTGTATCGGATTTCTGACACCGTATTACTAAATAATTCATTACAAAATTTGTTTATTGCAGAAAAAAATACTATAAAAAAACTCTTTAATTTGGTGATAAATAGGTTGAAATTCGACGTAAATTACATTTATGACAAAGATAGCTAACGGTGTCGCAAACTGAGGCAGGGCCGTTTACCTTACGCGTTGCCTTCGGACACTCGCGCCCGCGAGAAACCGGACTAACTGCTGAAGCGGCGCGCGCCGGGGGATCGCAAGACGTGTAGGAAACTCGTAGTATCGGTGCAGCGTGCCGATACTATCCGAGTATCCGCACCGGTGGTACCGATGGATCGTAAATCTTTTTCACTATGTGTATCTAAAACGCAGTGGTGAATTTGCATTCAGGCAGCTTGTTCGAATGCACTTGACTTCTCGTGACGGTCTCGTATTAGCTGACAATTAGGCGCGAGGATATATGCTAGCTGCAGAAGTTCGCACGTCGCTTCCTCTCATTATTTTTTTATGTTTACGGAGCTACCGCTGTGAGGAAGTTGTTTGCGTGTTTTGAATTCCACGTGGAGGGTACTTTGTTGACGTTTGGAAGTAATGAGGAAGCGATGTGCAAAGTTGTAGTTTGGATCTTATTTAAAAAGCATATATTTAAAAATCGAAAATAATCAAGTTACATTTTTTGTACGGGTGAAAATACATCGAAAATAGATGTTAAAAAGAAATAAAAATTTAAAGCGTTTTCGTACTTTTTTTAAATTTCGTCACTTCACTGTCGACCCTTGCGTTTTCTCCGAAAAAAAAATTCGATTTCGTAAACTTTGAAAACCCTATCCGATGGAAAATTTTCCGCTGATTCCAAAAAGCACCGTTGTTTGCCCGAGAAACAAAAAATTCGACCTGAAAAACGCGAAAAGTGATTTTTTTTTACTGAAAAATTAATATCGATATAATTTTTCAACACGTTCAAACTACTCTAAAATTCGAACCCGTCTACCAATTGGCACCAAATTTGGTGCACAGCAGCACTGAATGTTATTCTTCGATTTCCCTATTTATACCATAACTGAGACTCATAATTAAGATCACAGGAGTCCAGGGGTCGCGCATTAGGGTAGCGGGTATCCGCATATCCTAAGTAGAAAATCTGCAGCATTACATCAGGCTCGAGTCAGGCCCTGATCAGTCTCAAACAAGGCTAATAGGGCCCTGATCAGAGCCTGACCAGGCCTTGTTCAGGGCCGGATGTAACCCTGATATAATACTGGATGGACGTCAAGATGTAGGTCTCATGTAGGAATCAAAAAGTACGCTTTTGAATGGGCTATGTCTAACTTTTGCAGGCGCAATACTAAGATTAGGACCCAACATCGAATGCTTTTTTGGACATCATAAGCCTAAAAATGGAAACCCAGTTCGTGGACTTTTTGGATACCAAATGTATAATAAAAATATGTTGAGCACATTTTTATATATAACCATATACATGATTTATAGTCAGCATAAATATGAGATACATATTAGGTACTTAATTCATGTCTAATTCATGTCATGTGTGGATATATTCTCTATGTACTTCTTGCCTATAGAAATTGTATCTTTCATACATCTGTTATGTACAGGGCGTCTGTTATATATAGTGTGCTAAATGCTCACAAATGGATCCTTTCGTGTTGTCAGGGTAGCGCTACAGATTTTCTACTCGGAATAATTCGCACCGCGGTCTGGCATCACGTGATGTTGTTTTATCAACGTAGCGAGACAAACAAACCAGACTCGCCGCAGGGTCGGGGGACGGGTATATCGCAAGAAAGTTGAAATAGACATTTACACTCAACAAGGTGATGTTCCGCAGTCACCGGGGGTACAACAGCAACGTCGACTGTCCTATGCTGCTATTAAGGCGAAGCAGTAAACAGTCCGCTCGCGGGATTCCAGCAGTGAACGGCACGTAAGACGGGTTTGACGAACAGCCACACCAGTGAGGCAATGACCAGAGACGTTGGTCGTGTCGCTAATGCTAATCGCTGTACCATTTTCTCAGTGCGCCAGCAGCAGCCAATGCGGTTCGCATCCTTCACCTTCGACGCTCTACCCGCGCAACGCGCGGGGATTTCTGCGGTGTGCAGAAGGACCGGAGCGCTCACGCACCACTTGATTGCAGTTGCGTTTTCGTAATTGTGAAAATGTTCAGCCCACCCAGACCGGCTGATGCTGTTTACCCGAAGAGCCTCCCGGACGACCGCGAAATCATCTCCACGTCGCGCGAGCACAAAACGATTTGCATCTTGGCTGCTGCGCCTCCCCCGTCTTCTTTCCTCATTGGAGAACGTTCCACGCGGATTTCCGAAGACGCAGTCACGAAGATGCAACTTTTCCGCGCTCACCGATCATAACACCCGCGCAATCCCGCGCAAACATCGAAGTGTTAAAATAGTATTTCTGTGGTATTAACCGTCGAAGTATCCAAGTATGTCGTATTGGCCTAAAAAATACTTCAATTAATACTCCAAAAATTGAATCCTCAAAGACAGGAGTATGTTAGCCCATATGGAAATAAAGTATATGCAAAATATATAAACGATGTATTCTAGATATACAAGATCACTGTTAAAAATGTTTGTAAATTTACAACATGTTTAACATACAAGTGTATATGAAATTTACAATAACAGTAACTGAAAATTATTATTAATATACAGTATTTGAAGTTTTTTAAATTTTCATATTAAATTGAATATATGTCTATTGAATTTACTATAATCGGTATTGAATATTAAGAAACTGATGTCTTAAAGTGACACTTACTATACAAGTAATTGAATTTGATGTAAAGTGAATGGAAATTACAATATATGTATGTTAATGCAATCTATTTTTTTTTTCTTACACAGTGACATTTTGTTGATACCGGGTGAAATCTGTGACTTGCGTAACTGCCCCACGACGATTTTTCGAATGATATTCATATTTCACCTATAATTTCCGCGCGATTTATATAGGACATTTGAATAAACGAAATTTACAAGCAGGCAATAGCGTAGTGGGTAGCGTCTTAGGTAGGTAGGTAGGCATAGGTAAGTAGAGTAATTCTAGGGTCGGTAGTTCAAGTCCCATCCCAGGCGATTGTTAACAACAATAAGTATTCGTGGAGATAATTTTTTATTTTTTTTCACGAATATTTATCTCTTACCTATAAAATACTAAATAGCAGTTCGTAATTAAGCTGTTTGGCGATAATTAAAAGAATTTACTTTCAGTTAAATGCTTTTCAAAGTTTCACACTAAATGAATTAAATTTAATATACTGTATATTAAAATTTAATATACCGTGTGTTAAAAATTTGACACAATAGTATAGTAAATTTTATGTACCGTATATGCATAAAACTTCATATACAAATTATGAATTTTCAAACAGAATTTTTTGACAGTGTATATTTTGTTCGAAAACTTCTATAGGTTAGATATATTTTAGGATATGTACGAAATATACGCGAGCGAAAAATATATCTAAGATATATCCAAAATATATTCAAAATGTATTTTTATTGTATTATCGGCCGAAAAGTTCTATATGTCAAACCTATTTTCGTGTATATTTATTTTACGTGGGCGTCTTTAGGGTACAATTTGCGACTAGTAATGGAATCTGAGGTCAAAAACTGAAAATGTTCAAAAACCTACAATTGACGAAACGTCTATCCTAAGTTTTTTAAAATGTTCAGTTTTTTACCTCAGATTCCATACTAGTCGCAAATTGTACCCTAAAACATACTCCTGTCTTTGAGGATTCCATTTTTTGGAGTATTCAATGAAGTATTTTTGAGGCCAATACGACATACTTGAATACTTCGACGGTTAACACTACAGAAATACTATTTTAATACTTCGATTTTTGCACAGGATTCCATCATCGTATGACCCAGTTGCGACGATTACCCCGCTCTCCGAGCGCTTCCGGCGTAGCTAGGCGAAGAATAATGAGGACTTCGCGAGGCCGAAATGCAATACGCAGCGCTGAATAATGTTGGGTGATTTTGATGCGGCGCCGCAGAATGCGTTGAGAATCATCGTTAAAGAACTTTGGGATTGGAACGGACTGAAGACATTTTTTTTACTAGTGACTTCAGGATCTCGAGGAAACCAGATTTTTCACAGCGACATTTTTGGACGCCTAAATTTCACGAAGTGAATTTTCTGTCCGCAGTTTGCATTCGGATTCTTCGCGGTTTCTGACATTCATTCTGCGGCCCTGGAATGTGGAAACTTACTCCGTCTGTTTACAATCGCGGTGCGAATTTACGGCTCACGCGCTTTGCTCATTATTAATGGTGGTGAGACTGTCGTTAATATGATTAGAAAGTCATTCACTAGAGCGAATCGATTATTCAAATCGATGCTACTATCGTCAACAAGAACATCATCTTTGGGGAGCGGCAGAGTCGGGAACGTCGTGTCATCTTGCAACTCCATTTTTTCAATAATTTTGCGAAAATATCTAGCAATATAAATATTTAAGTGAAAACACGCCTTAATATTGCATAATTAATAAATGAATAAATAATTACATTGCTTTCTCCATTGCTTTAATTTTCGTGGCGTTGCTAAGTGACTTTTTACAGACACACTTAAAAAAAAAATTACTAATTTTTAAAACTATTTTACAAAGTCCGATATTTCATGTAAAATTAACATAAAATTATTAACGAATCAACTAAACATAGATAACGAAAAATAAAAATGAAATTATTAACGAATCAACCAAACATAGGCAACAAAAAACGAAAACAAAATGATTAACGAATCAACTAAACATAGACAACAAAAACAAAAATAAAATTATTAATGAATCAATTAAACATAGGCAACAAAAAACAAAAATAAAATTATTAACGAATCAACTAAACATAGACAACAAAAATAAAAAAAAATTATTAACGAATCAACTAAACATAGACAACAAAAAATAAAAATAACATTATTAACGAATCGACTAAACATAGACAACAAAAAATACAAATAAAATTATTAACGAATCGACTAAACATAGACAACAAAAAATAAAAATAAAATTATTAACGAATCAACTAAACATAGACAACAAAAACAAAAATAAAATTATTAACGAATCAACTGAACATAGATAACGAATTCTGCAGTAACCGGATGGTTCAGAGTCGAATTAGAATTGGCTGGTATCACATATTACATTCGCACCCGAGGACGAAGAACGTTTCAGGCAATACGGACCCCGCGTCTCGATACGCTGATTCGCTAAAATTGGACGTACAGCGCGGAAAAATGATCGAATCTGCCGACGGGAGAGATAAAAAGTAATGGTCAATGCATCTGCGATTAGGCGTAAGTAGTAGATGTACAAGAGCGGCGGAGTATAACTATCATCGAAACTCATTTACAGACGGACCGGCATTGGCTGTGAGACGGTGGAACGCGAAGCGAGTGCACAGGGACGGAGACGACGGAGGGAGTTTGACGGTTCGAGGGATTGGCGGCGATGTGGCCAGGTAGGCCGAGAGCAACCGGACGCACACCAAAGATGACTCCGAGTATGAAGCCACCTTGAATTTAACCGGCGCACCGGTCGGCTTCGAGATCACGCAATTTCGGCTGAGCCGGGCTTTTGGTTGCAATCCGCAGAAAGTGCTGGTCCCGCTGGTTCTATGGAGTTCCTCGGGACACGATACATTCTCCCCGGCGCGGGTTGGTTGCCCATTCGCTTGTGGTAACAAAATCTTTATTTAACCTCGTTCCCCGCAGACTCGTGTATGGGTCGTTCCATGCCAACGCGACGACTTTTATCCATCATTTTTTATACTGCAACGATTATTTTTATTTTATTTTATATATTTTATATATTTTATATATTATTTTATTTTGTATATTTATTATTTTTATATTATTTTATATTGTTATTCTTTTTTAAATGTTTTTTTTTATTTTTCTTCATTATTTCTTATACTGTTTCGGAGTCGCACAAATGTGTAATATCTCGGTGCACAAATACCCACAAATCAGTGTTCACTGTTAGAAATATGCGGGGTCAAACGCTGCTGGTGTGGACTTTTTCCTAGTTTTACTTATTATAGTGTTAACACTGGGAAAAGAGATTTGTTGATACTATAAATTAGTCAGCTCAACAACTTTTTTTTCACCTTAATCATCGGTTGATCTGCTGAACCGAGAAACTGTTAAAGAAACAAAAAATGTCATTGCTTCAACTAAAGATTTATTTGACAGCCGGTAACCGCTGGATTTTCTTGACTCAACCACCTTTTTTCTGTGTGAATAGTGACACTTTTTACAGTGTAAAATTAACACCAGACGTTTCGTTAAATTTATTCCTGTGTAGAGTGACGATGTATTGAAAGACTTTTCGATTAACGCCGCTCGTTATTACCGTGATTGGTGTGGACTTACTTAGACACCGTCATGCGGTGTATTTTTTAACACCACATAACAGTGTAAGTTCCCATTATTATAAAAATTAAGGTTTACACAATAGTTTATTTTCTAGTTACGATTTTAGAAAGACGACGAATTTTGAGAAAAATGGACAACCAAAGTCCTCAATTATTTTCGCAATGCATTAACGATATTTCTCAATTTTTAATAAAAATTCCCATCAAGTTTTATGGGAAATAAATATTTCTTGCCTCTATTCACATGTTTACACATCATTATAATTATAATCATTACGAGTTATTATTATAAAAACATAATTAACCAATCGTCTGTCAATTTTATTTCTAAAAAAATTAGGGTTTTACGACTGTGCCACGAATCTACATATTTCGTGGATCTTCCATTGGGTCGTACATTGTGTCTGTTATTTAAAAAAATACAATTGTCGTGAAGATTATATCGTGTGTCGAGACGGTAAATATCGTCTGACGAGCAATTGTTTTTTCTTTTAAGTGATATGACATACATTGTCGTATCGTACGTAAGCGAGGGAGCCGCGATTACGTGCCGCGAAAAACATGTGGTGGCTTCAATGTAACGAAATGTGTACGAGAGATTCGACTAGGGAAAGGTCAGTGACAGAGTTCACGGCCACGATGCATTTGCATGTGGTTATAAAAAGTCGGTGTGTCTGTGTGTGTGGGGAGGAGGGGGGGGGGGAGGGGGGGGGAGAGTAGTAGATGACCCGCTCGCTCGAGCGCGAGACCGGAGATGGCATTGAATGAGAACGATAAAGAGAGACAAACCGGAATTCCCGAAACGCAATTAATGAGGGATAAGAGCGCGATGAAATAAAAATTCGGCGCGGGGCGGGAGGCGTAGGTGCCAATGTTGTCCACCGAGATTACCGAGCGGTGGCCACAATAAAAACCCGTCCACTCATCTCGCGCGCCCAACATTTTGCAATCGTTTTGGGGACCGCAAAAGTCAACGAACCGATAATACCGAACGCCCTCGTGTACGCTGGAAGCGGTTCTGCCGCGACGGACCGACTATACGACCCTCTGAGATAATCCAATCCCGAAATAAATTTATTATTTTCTCTCGCCCCGCGCGGTTTGCGGGTGACGAAGATCTCGAACAACGTCGCGTCGAGTGGAATTATTGTTTTTTCGAAAAAGAAATCGGTGGATCGATGTTCGAGGCATCTTAAGTTAGCCACGAGACGGTCGAACGAAGTGAAAAAAAAAGAACACACGAAAAAGTGAAATTCTTTCGCGTGAAAATTTTGAGCTTGGAATGATCGACAAGGTGGTTGTTTTTTGAATATGCTTTTCAATGTATCGTCAAGTATTTTTTTGTATGGAATATTGTGGAATTACTTGAGAAAAATATCAGAACATACAGAGTGAAACACGTTTTTCGAAAAAGAAAATGTAGGTGAATATTGAAGGCATCTTATTCAATGTCAAATTAGCCACGAATCGGTCGAACGAAGTGAAAAAAGAACACATTAAAAAGTGAAATTCTTTCGCTTGAAAATTTTGAGGTTGAAATTATCGACAAGGTGGTTGTTATTTGAATATGCTTTTCAATGTATCTTTAACTATTCTTGTTTGTGGAATATTGTGGAATTACTTGAGAAAAATATCAGTATATACAGAGTGAAACACATTTTTCGAAAAAGAAATCTGTGGGTCGATAATGAAGGCATTTTACTCAATGTCAAATTAGTCACAAGACGGTCGAACGAAGTGAAAAAAATGATACAGAGTAAATCACATAAAAAAAAAAGAAATCTGTGGGTCGATATTGAAGGCATCTTATTCAATGTCAAATTAGCCACGAGTCGGTCGATCGAAATGAAAAAAAAAACAAAAAAATGCCGAAAGAGTGAAATTCTTTCGCGTGGAACTTTTGAGCTTCCGCCAGAAAGTCGCTGTCATCGGCAATCAGTGTGAAATTCGGAATTTACCGATCTCATTACTTCTCGTGTCGTCCCGCTCGGACCGCAACATTCGCGAGACAAATTCGTTGGAATTTCATGCATCGCTAACGATGCAACGGAGAAGAGATTTCTCGGCAGTCGCCGTTCGCCCCCCCTGTTCGTTAGTCTTCTGTCAGTCTTGTGCGGCGGATATGCGAAGCGCAAGATCGAGATCTGGGCGGGCGGGCGACCTTCGGTCTTCGAGATCGCGACGATCTGGTCCATTAAGTTTGTCCGTCTTTCGGTGTTACACATCTGCTGTGTCGTTTCGTCTTATTACAGCGAAAATTAATTTTTCAGCACAATGTATAGTGATTTGTACGATTAACAGTAATACCGGAATTTGTGATCTTTCGAAAACCGATCGCCATATATATTTCCAAAATATTATAAACAACGATGTCAAATATTGAAATTTGATAATCATTTTAACTCGGGAAATTCGTGAGATTTTTAAGTGAAGGATCGTTAATTAAACCTCTTTCAGATTTCCAATATTAATTCCTCAATTATATAAAATAATAATAAACAACGATGTCAAATATTGAAATTTTTAAATCATTTTGACTCGGGGAATTTCTGAGATTTTTAAGTGAAGGTTCATTGATTGAACCCCCTTCAGATTTTCAATATTAATTCACTGAATTATATAAAATAATGATAAATAACGATGTGAAATATTGAAATTTGAAAATAATTTTAACTCGGAGAATTCGTGAGATTTTTAAGTGAAGGTTCATTGATTGAACCCCCTTCAGATTTTCAATATTATTTCACTGAATTATATAAAATAATTATAAACAACGATGTGAAATATTGAAATTTGAAAATAATTTGAACTCGGAGAATTCGTGAGATTTTTAAGTGACGGTTCGTTGATTGAACCCCCTTCAGATTTTCAATATTAATTCACTGAATTATATAAAATAATTATAAACAACGATGTGAAATATTGAAATTTGAAAATAATTTTAACTCGGAGAATTCGTGAGATTTTTAAGTGAAGGTTCATTGATTGACCCCCCTTCAGATTTCCAATATTAATTCACTGAATTATATAAAATAATTATAAACAACGATGTCAAATATAGAAAATTGAAAATCATTTTACCTCGGGGAATTTGTGAGATTTTTGAGTGAAGGATCGTTGATTGAACCCCCTCCAGATTTCCAATATTAATTCCCTGAATTATTCATCACACGTTTCACCGATGATTCGCACAACGAATGAGATGAAACGCAGCAGCAAAAACCCGACCTATCGTACATTGATTAACGACCAAATTTACGAACAAATTGAACACATTTTTCGTGAACAAAATTGTTCCAACACACACAGCAATAATGCAAATTTCCACTGCATCGCCGCGCTCGGTAATTCCCGCTAGTTTTACATGACTTTACAAAGGGCATTCGGGGTTAACCACAAAGTGCGGTTGACACAAGATCTCGGTAACATTATTAATATCATTCGTAAAAACGGTTTCTCGACTCTTTTACCTCGAGACACGTAATTATTTTTAATAAACACGCCACAGACTATCCCGGATCTCTCACGCATGAAAAAAAAAAGTTTTACAAGGGAAATGTATGATTTTCCCCCAGCGGTGACCAAGTTCCGATATTTCATTGTAAAATTAACATAAAATTATTAACGAATCAAGTAAACATAGATAACGAAAAATAAGAATAAGTTATTAACGAATCAACTAAACATAGATAACGAAAAATGATAATAAAATTATTAACGAATCAACTAAACATAGATAACGAAAAATAAAAATAAATGTATTAACGAATCAACTAAACATAGATAACGAAAAATAAAAATAAAATGATTAACAAATCAACTAAACATAGATAACGAAAAATAAAAATAAAATGACTAACGAATCAACTAAACATAGACAACAAAAAATAAAAATAAAATGATAAATAAAGTAAAAATAAAATTAAAATAAATGAATAAAACGAAAAATAAAATGAGACACGTAATAATTTTTAATAAACACGCCACAGACTATCCCAGATCTCTCACGCATGAAAAAAAACACCAAAGTTTTCCATGGGAAATGTATGATTTTCCCCCAGCGGTGACCAAGTTCAGCCATCTGTCCGGCGAGTGAAACGCGAACGAGAGACGTCGCGGCGCGTCTAAGAGCAAAGAATATCGACGAGAGAAATGCCGCAGTGTGCGGTAAAGTGCCGCATACGTGTGTGACTATAATTGCAGTGAAAAAGAGGCTGAGAAACGGCGAGCGGCGAGGGCGGGGGGAGAGAGAAAGAAAGATCTATGTAGTCGGAGGGTCCAGAGTGCCGGTAATATTACATACAATTTGAAAAAGTGTTGCACGCAAAGCAGAACCGCAGCCGCGCGGCTAGCGCGCATGAAACGAGACACTATAAGCTTGCAGGTTCGTACACGAGAAGCCAAGCAGCAGGAAATATGTACGGTACTTTGTTTCAGTGCACGTACGGCAATTTGCGGCTTGCGTGTAGTCGGTGTACGTGCGTGTAATCACAAAACCGCGCCGATCGCGAATGAGAAAATGGGATTCTGTGAGAAATCGAAGGTCTTTCCCCATCGCTTGATCATCGCACACGGAGAGGAGCCGCGGAGCCGAGTCTGAAATACCTGAGGTTTCGTTCGGGGCTGCGCGAGCGGCGTTTTTCCTGAGCTCTTTTTCACAACCGACACCGCGGTTACCAGCCTATCTTACTGTAGACTCAACTAACCGGTGGTTTTTTTTTTTTTTTTTTTTTTAATTTTTCTGGTGACGAAGGTCAAAAGGTCGAAGGAATATCGCGGGCCTCGAGAGTCCCGTAATCCTGGTTGATGATCGAGACTGCGGAGAGACACGACTCAGGTCTCTGGAAATATATATATGTATATACGGAACGTCCGATGTGTACGACTGCATCTGTTCGTCCGGTGTTTACGTCGAGTGGGACGTGACCAGACCCGGCACCGCGAACTTAAGACCCTGGCGAAAGGGAGGAGGGAACCGACGGTGGCCTCCGGCCGCGACCCTGAAGGTCAGTGGCGCGATCATGATGCCTGTGCCGACACCATCGAATCATCGGGTGGGTGATTGTTGTTTGAGTAGGACTTTCGATATAACTTCGAGTGTAGTTTTGTGGGGGAATATTGTGGATTTAGTTGGCAATAGTGTCACAATGTACAGAGTGAATTACATGTTTTGTGGAGGATATGTTGATGTCTTGTTGTACAACTTGGACGGTGGCGCAAATTGTCTTCATTTTTTTAGTCTTGAGCTTCAGACTTGAGCTTTTGACTCAAAAATTGAGAGAATTAAAAACCTGTACAAGACACTATCAAATGATCGGCTGGGTGATTGTTTTTTAAATATAGTCAAAAAACAATGAATACCCCATTTAAATGCCTTTATTTGCCTTTTTATGTATCTTCAACTGTTTTGTTATGTGGAATATTGTGGATTTACTTGACAACAGTGAGTTCACTTGAAAACATACAGAGTGAATCACATGTTTCATGGAGGATAGGTTGACATCTTGTTGTACAACTTGGACGATGGCGCGAATGGTCTTCATTTTTTACTCAATAGCTCAAGACCTGTACAGACACCACCGAATGATCGAAAAGGTGGTTGTTGTTTGAATAAGGCTTTCAATGTGTCTTCGACTATTCTGATGCATGGACTATTGTGGATTTACTGAAAAATACTGTCACAATACAACCGACAGCAGTGGGCGTGCGGTCGGTGCATGGCTTCGGCGATCTCCCATGTTAAGCAGCTCGACTCACGGTCGCTACTTGGATGGGTGACCGCTTAGCCATGCACTGATTTGCACGTCAACTGTTGAGCGGGAGGCAGTTTTTCTGAGTTTCTGATGTAATCTCATGCAACAGACACTCAGAAAAATATAGCCGCCTGTATCGGCACAGGTTTTCCGCAGTTTCCCTGTGCCCTCTCGCAAATGCGATACAGTAGTGCATTAGGAAAGAGTGGCTGCGGGTAACACTCTGGGGGGGAACTCAATAAATGAAAGGGGATCAAGGGGAGTGGGGAGAAAAGACGTAAAAACCTGAAGAAGGTATACGTAGGAATCAAATAAAAAAAAAATAAAAATACTGTCACAATACACACAACGTACACGCTGTGTGACACGTTTCGTGCACGATACGTCGACATCGTTGTACAACTTAGACGATAACGCGAATCGTCTTCATTTTTTACTCAAGAGCTCAAAACCTGTACAGACACTATCGAATGATCGGCAAGGTGATTCTTGTCTGAATATTGTGAATTCAGTGAAAAATCCTAACGCAATACACACAACGTGTGACACGTTTCGTGCACGATACGTCGACATCGTTGTACAATTCAAACGATAACGCGAATGGTTTTCATTTTTTACTCAACAGTTCAAAACCTGAATATTGTGAATTCACTGAAAAATCCTATCGCAATACACACAACGTGTGACACGTTTCGTGCACGATACGTCGGCATCGTTGTACAACTCAAACGATAACGCGAATCGTCTTCATTGTTAGTCAAGAGCTCATAGAAACTGCACAATCTTTGACACACGAAGTATACAACACACAAGCCGCAAGTGAAAAGCGTCGAACATACAAGCTACCTACACGTTATTATGCATTCCTACGCAACATTTGCGTACACCTTTCCTTATTGTGACTGCGAAGCCTCGCGCGCGTTTGAGCATTAGAATTTCAGAGTCAAATATCTTCACATAATACCCTCCGCCGCCACCAAAGTGTTTAGTCTGCACTATATCATTTCCTCGTAACCCGTACATGTTACTCATATCGACGTAACGTACACTGCGCGCCGAGTCTTTCGTTCCCTCGTCTCTCGATAGCGTCGACAACGTCACGCCGCGGGTGTAAACCAATAGCGGTACACGTAGGTATAAATTCGCGAGTGATTGACGTCACGGCATAAACATCGGACACGTATCTCGTCCCTCTCTCGAGCTTTTGTTTATTTCACATAATTCGTCGTATTTCTTCCTCCTCCTCTTCTTCATCCGTTTTTTTTTCTCATCGCGTTGGGAGTTGCCTTAACGTCCCTCGTTACTCACTTCCATTATGCCTTCAAGGCGTTGCCTCACGCAGAGCAATTAGAAAAGTTGCCGGCTGTAAAGTATATATTAAACAAGCGTCAGTTTGCGGCGTGCACGATCCACGAGTGGCAAACGTGTACAACGCGCGCCGCGCGGTTGTTCCTCTCTCGTGTGCAAGAGATGCACGTGAGTCCATCCATGCATTCAAATCTACGAGTTCCTATGGCGTGCGGGGCTGTACGCGAATGTGTATATTCATTCCAACGTGCGGCTGACGAGCGGGACGGGCGAGCTCCACGGTATTTAATGCCGGGTTTTGGACGAGGCATTAAAGCTCTCTCGGCATTGGCGATCGCCGCGGCGTCGTTGGCGATCCGATCGCGGCGCGCAGGTCGCTATTTTTGAATAGCCGGTGCACCCGACCCGACCAGAACTCACCGTCGGCCTCGAAAGGTGCGCGATTTCTCGGTTTGCAGCGTCTCGTGTGGTTAGTTATGTAGGCGATTGACCGACAATTTGGTGAATCTAGTTTTTAGTTGTTTCAGCTGCACCGATCGCTCAGACTGCATTCTCGAACTCTCTCGGCCTGATGCTGCGGAGCGGTGTCGTCTTTTTTTTTTTTCACCGTCTCCCGTAGATATGTTGCTGAGTGGGTTGTACCTCGTGAATTATTCATGAGGCGAGGTGTTAATAGAATGTAGATAAATAAACGTTTCGATTAAAAGAAGTGGGAGATAAATTCGCGAACAAAGCGGGGATAAACGTGGCTCTGTAATTATCGTTAATTCAATTTTATCCGCGGTTGTTCGCGTCGGCTCGCGAAACGCGCGCGGCGTTGACCGTGAACAAAGTTGTTTTCGCGAACTATTTTTTGTTTCGATCACATTTTTTTTCGCAAACAATTCTTTTTTTGATCACATTTTTTCGAGCGAACAATTTTTTTTGTTACGAACAATTTTTTTTACGAACAATTTTTTTTTACGAACAATTTTTTTTTAAGAACAATTTTTGTTTTTAAGAACAATTTTTGTTTTTACGAACAATTTTTATTTTTGCGAACAATTTTTGTTTTTACGAACAATTTTCATTTCGAACAATTTTTTTTCGCAAACAATTTTCATTTCGAACAATTTTTTTTTCGCGAACAATTTTCATTTCGAACAATTTTCATTTCGAACAATTTTTTTTTCGCGAACAATTTTTTTTTCGCGAACAATTTTTTTTTTTTTCGTGAGCAATTTTTTTCGCGAACAATTTTTGTTCACATCTCGAATTGTAATGCCAAAGGTACGTGTTTTTCTATGTCGTTTTTCAGTAACTCTGAATACAAAAAAAAAAGTAATTCAACCTGGAGGAGGCTTGTGAATTTTCTAATTATTTTTTCAGGCACCGAGCCTCAAATTAAACGATCGATCTGCGGAACAGACGTACAGCAGTCACGTAAAAGAGAGAATCAAGAGACAACTAGACGCAAAGATCCTTGGAGCCTCGGCCCGCGTACCCCACTCGCATTCTCGCCGTCTTTTATGTGATTCTCCGGGATTTCGCGAGAGAATGAGAGAGCGTATAGCATAATGCCGTATATTCACCGTGGCAGCCCCCCTCCCCCCACCCCTTCTCACTCTCTCTCTCTCGGGCCTCGAGGTTTCTCGCAATTTCGGTAGACGCGTTCCAGGACGAGAGTTCCTGACGCCGCGAGTTCGCGTCACGGACGCGAGAGGAAGAGGGACGTGGGGGGCGCCCGCAGGAGTAAAAGGGGTTTCGTCGGTCAAAGGTAAGGACTGTAAGCGGGTAGTAAACCAAGTTTTATCGTAAAGTCTCGGGCTGTTATTGCCTCGATCGTGCCTTCTCGCTCCCTCCCGTTGCGTCCTCGCCACCGCAGCTTCCGTCCCCCCCCCGGTGCCCTCGCATCCTGCTCCCGGTGATCCGTCCTTTTTCTCGTAATCCACGTTTCCACCCGATCTGCACCCGCGTTCGTGCCCCGACGAACACACGCCACACATCCGTCTGTGCCACACGTATTCTGTGTACAGATGTGTGTATATATGTATATGTATATGTATGTATACGTTGCACACTTTGGTATACGCAGTTCGTAACTTGGCCCAACTCTTTTACGGCTCTTCGTACATATATACGCGCTCCGCATCTTTCTCGTCTCGTGCCGAATCTTGACTGCCAGGGATTCAAGGCCCTGGGTGCAGCTATATGGCGAATTATATGAGGAATTATACTGGACTGGACGCTGGCCGGAAGGAATATTTCTTTTTGACGTGGTATGCGTAAAATTTCGATTTTGCGCACTGTTTTCGGTGTGTAATAGTATATTGTGCAACAAGTGCGTAAAGTAGGTAATTTTCGCGCACGAGTTACACATACTATTTTTTGTAACTGCGTGCGTAAAACTCGACTTTTCGAGAGGGTTTTGCGTGCGTAAAGTGCTCCTTTTCCGGCACGCGTGCGTAAAGTAACCAAGTGTACGTAAAGTGAAACTTTACGCACGAGTGCGAAAAACGAGCCCTTTACGCACGCAAAACCCCCTCGAAAAGTCGAGTTTTGCGCACGCAGTTATAAAAATGAGTTTTTACGCACAGTGCGTAAAATGAGTTTTTACACACTGTGCGTAAAATGAATTTTTACACACAGTGCGTAAAATGGAACTTTTCGCACAGTACGTTACAAAATAAGGTAAGCCACACACGTGTAAGATTTTACGCACTTGTGGCACAATATACTGATTGCGTCGTCGAATATTGGTGGGAATTGAAATTTGCGTCAACGACAGTCGTGTGTCGACATTCGTGTGTGAAGATTGTGTGGAGGGAAAAGCCGGGCGTATGAATTTAGCAAAAACTAAAAAAAAACTCCTGACTGAAAAACGAGCTTAATTAATAAAAAATTGGGTAAGCGAAAAACGATGAATCAAATAACCACTCGCGAATCATGATCAGGAGATTCGTTCGTCGTTGGGTGCGAACACTTTATTTTATCAATATCGATAATAATCATCGTTCAATATTTACGAAACTCAGTGTCGTGTCGCAGATTACATTTTTCCGAATAATCACTAGTCGTTCTGTGATACGTCGAGACATTGAAGTCTCAATTTTTTTCTTATTTTTTTTTTTTTTTTTTTTTTCTTCAGTACGAACGAAAGGTTCCTCGTCGAGGAAGGAAAAATGAGTGTAATTATATGTTGTTAATCCCCGGTGCTATTTATGCGCGAGTAAATTATATCAGTAAAAAAGAACCGGTCGGCGAGATACGCGGTGCGTACAGTGCCGATGCACATAACTATATATACGCGATCCGCTTGGTGCGTTCATGTGACGGAGTCTGCGGCTCGTCGTCGCGGCGGAGGCGCGAAGACGGCCTCGGGAATGCATAGCGATCGCGGCAACGCGCAACCTTGCAGTCGGTCCCCGTGTATACGAAAGCGAGTCGATGGTTCGAGTTCTACGGGAGAAGTTCGATGAAAAATTCCACGAGATTCGCGGGGAGATCGAGACGGCGGCGGCGCGAGGGATCGAACGGAGGACTCGGATATGTAGAAGCGCTAGGAGCGCTTTATACGCGCATCTTTGAATATCGCGAACGTATGAAGGCGGGCGAACGAGAGCTGCAGCGGCGGTCTCGCCCGCTTTACAGCTTCGGCTCTCGCGAATCGACGACACATGTATTTTAATGGGCTCATCAGCGGGCCAGCGCCCACTCCGAAGAATTCACAAATAAGCGCTCGCCGCGTGTATACGCGCGATAGAAGTGGACTCGAGAGTGTAAGACCTGTTCTCGGGAAAATATAGTGGCGTGGTGACACATGAACCTTATTCGTTAAACTCGCCGCGTATGCAATGCCAAGGCAACGATAATAATACATGGTAATCGTTCCAAATCCGTATTCATCGCGGGTGTCGTGGTGTACGGTATCCTTATTTTATTTATATATTAGTACGTATGTTTTTTAATTTTTTTTTCGCGAAAACTACGGCGTTTGGAAATAAACTGATGGCGAATTCGTTGTGTACGGGCAAAAATACATCGTAATAAGACGTTACATATTTTTAAGTGCTTTTGCACTTTTTTCGAAATTTTCACACTTTACGAATTTTTTTTGTTTTCCTCTGCAGATATAACAATATTAGCCCATTTACGCGCGTTATTTTTATATTATATTTGACATTATTTTTGTGTTATTTTTTACATTATTTTAACGTTATTTTTGTGTTATTTTTTACATTATTTTAACGTTATTTTTGTGTAATTTTTTACGTTATTTTTGTGTGATTTTTTACGTTATTTTAACTTTTTTTTTTGTGTTATTTTTTACGTTATTTTAACGTTATTTTTTTAATTATATGTTTATATAATTACAAAACGTTATTTTTGACGTTATTTCTGATGTTTTTTTACATTATTTTTACGTTATTTTTGCACGTTTTTTCGTGTTTTCGTATCTTTTTATTTCCCAAAATATCAGACTACAAAACCGAACTTTCACCCGCTCTAGACATGGTCCCGAGGAACCTGGGAATACACATGGGACATGACACATGGGGTCCCCACGGTCCCCAGTCTACCCGGCCAGGATTAGCCTCCACTTCGTTAGTCGCGAAAGGCTTGAGCAAAGTTCGGACTCGCGTCCAGAGCCCTCGCAGTAACGCCCGTTGCCTCCGCATCCCCGCTTATAGAATTTTTAAGCGTAGCACTCACTTCCCGTCGCCCTTCTCCCTCGCTCGCGCGGGATAAACAAGCGAATGTACAATGTAGTGTAATGTACCTGCGGATATATTTCTCTCCGTCTATATATAGCTCGCGCGGTTTCGTTCGAGCGCGTTGCACACGGTATGCATCGACGAGTGAGCTCGCCTTCGATCGCTCCCGGTACTTCCAAGTCTACAGTTACCCGCGGCAAAAGTTCAGTGTTTCCGTCCGCGATGCCCCGGCGTAACAGTTGTAAACAAAGTGGCCGGACCTTCCGCAGCTGCTCTACGAAATTCCGACGGGGTATTTTCTTCATGGACTTTTTTGACATTTTTATTTCACCGTTTCGCGTAAGCAGTTAATGGTCTACAGTTACCCGCGACTAAAGTTAAATGCCTCGACGTAACAGTTGTAAACAAAGTAGCCGGACCTTCCGCAGCTGTTCTATAAAATTCCGACGAGGTATTTTTTTCGTGGACATTTTTTGAAGTTTTTATTTACCGCTTCACGTAAGCAGTTAATAGTCTACAGTTACTCGCGACTAAAGTTCAAAATTATAAACAAATTTTGAACTTTATTCAAAATTATTATTAAATAGTTTTTTTTTCGTGGATATTTTTTTGAAGTTTTTTTTTAAGTTTCGTAGAATTGAAAAAAATTGAAAAACGAATTTTGCACATTGCTTCCTCATTAATTTTCGTTTTTCACAAAGCTTGAAGAAGCGAAAGATGATAAACAATCTTCTTCATAGAGGTGGCTATGTGAAAAACGAAAATTAATGAGGAAGCAATGTGCAAAGTTCTACTTTTATTATTATTTTTTTTTACTTTGATTTTTGACAATTAATAGTCTACAGTTACCCGCGACTAAAGTTCAAAATTGTAAACAAAGTAGCCGAACTTTCCGCATCCGCTCTACGAAATTCCGACGAGGTGTTTATTTTCTTCGTGAACATTTTTCGAAGTTTTTATTTCACCGCTTCGCGTGAGTACTTAAAAAAATGCGGCAACGCGAGGGAACTTCAGCGCATATACGCCGAGCGGAGACGCTCAGGGCGGCAGCGCCACCTAGCGATTCAGTGCACCGTCCGAGCGCTCGGTTATATAGGTGGTCATCGCATCGCGCGATAAGAGCCACGGGAAGACACGTGCAAAGCGCTGTCCGCCCATTCATCACCGCGCGCTTTTGGACATGGACTTAATTAAAGGTGGGGCCGAAACCGCCGGGGCTGCGCAGAAAACTGCGAGACGAAAAAAAGCTCAACGTGCATTTTTATCGAAGCAGCGAGCTGAATATATTTCGCGAGAATATACTCACGAGGCATTCCACGTGACTCTAAATATTACAATTTACAAAGGTATCGTGGCTTAGCTTTATCAAAGTCTCCGTATTACGTTAATTATACACGTCGTTTCAAAAACAAAAAACAAAAAAAAACAAAAACACCAATCACCGAATTTTAATTAAACCCCGGTGAAACGACTTTACCACAAGATACCAGCAATCTTTCAGTATGATGCAATTCGGAAACAAACGAATTTCGGATCTTTTATCCGGGATCAAAAGTCGACGCCTAAAGCACCAAAAACGGTCGAATCGGCTGATAGTCGCACTGAACCCAAAATCCCGGATATTTGCGAGAAAAATACTCACTGAGCAAATAAATTCGCCGGTGCGACGCGCGCAAAAATCGAAGTATTAAAATAGTATTTCTGTAGTATTAACCGTCGAAGTATCCAAGTATGTCGTATTGGCCGCAAAATACTTCATTTAATACTCAAAAAAATTGAATCCTCAAACACCGGAGTATGTTTTTAGGGTACAATTTGCGACTAGTGATGGAATCTGAGGTCAAAAACTGAAAATTTTCAAAAACCTACAATTGACGAAACGTCCAGCCTACATTTTTTTAAATGTCCAGTTTTTGACCTCAGATTCCATCACTAGTCGCAAATTGTACCCTAAAAACATACTCCTGTCTTTGAGGATTAAATTTTTTTGAGTATTAAATGAAGTACTTTTTAAGCCAATCCCTGACAACACCAAAGGGTCCATTTGTGAGCATTTTGTACAATAAAGTCAATTAACTGGGTTTCCATTTTTAGGCTTATGATGTCCAAAAAAGCATTCCTTGTTGGGTCCTAATCTTAGTATAGCGCCTGCAAAAGTTAGACCGCCCATTCAAAAGCGTACTTTTTGATTCCTACATGAGACCTACACCTTGACGTTCATCCGGTGCTGTAAGGGAATACGACATACTTGGATACTTCGACGGTTAATACTACAGAAATACTATTTTAATACTTCGATTTTCGCGCGTCGAGTGGCAACTTGAGAGAGCGTCGACTGTAGCGCCGTACAGCGGTACCTACACCGCGAGTGCGCGGCGCGCTGCACCTTTACCGCGCGGTCTTCTGAGCCAATACCCTCTCTCTCTCTCTTTCTCTCTCTCTCTCATTCCCGCTCTCCCCCTCTCACTCCCCGCTCCGACGTGTGTAAGTGGTAGCCGCTTCTCGCGGTGCCACGGAACCTGCCCTCGTATATTTCTTCATCGTTCTTTCTCCGTCCCACTGTCGCTCGGGCCTCCTCGCGATGCAATACAAAGTAACACTTGTCGGTGGCCTACGTCGCGCCGGTTGCCGCTCGCCGCGTCTCGTGGGCATGTAGACCACGCGTCCGAGCCGCATTTATATATATATATCGTATATATAGTAGCATCGTATCTGCACTAGCGGGGCCGTCGGCCGGCCGTGTGTGTGTCGAGCGTCGAGCCGCCACACAGTTGCGGCGGGATGCCGCCGCGCGGCGCGCGCGAGCGCCACGAGAGGAGACAAGTGTGTTTCGCCCGGCCGGCGAGCCAATCAGCGGCCGCGTTTCCTCGCTTTCTGCCTCGCCGCGATCCCCACACGCGCAAACTCATTTCTTTTAAGTAACAACGAGCTACAAAGTATCGTATCGGCCGAGAATTTCCCGTCGCGCATTCCTTCTCTATTTCCGTCTCTCTCTCTCTCTTTCTCTCTCTTTTTTTTCTTTCTCTGTCTTTCTCTCTCTCTCTCTTTTTTCTCTGTTTCTTTCTCACTCTGTCCCTCGCTCTCCCGCGTCGAGCCCGCGCTCGAGCCCCGTATATTCGCGCACTCTATTCCAAGACGCTCAATAACATCGTAAGTCGCTTCGGCGAGATACCCGCGCGCGCGGTGCCCGCATATGCCGGCCGCGCGCTTTGCCTCCGACGAGCCAGTTTCTTCGTCCTCGTCTTGTTGTGCCGCTGCCGCGGCTTTCGGGGTTCCGCGCGTCTCGAGCGACGCACCGCGAGCCGCGTCGGCCTCTCGCGTGCATCGGTGGTCGTGTCTGCAGCGTCACTGTGTTCCATTACCATCGCCAAATGCGCCCACCCGACCCGCCCGTCTCTGCCTCTCGCGTCTCTCATCCTTCCGCTCGCTGCCTCAACGCCCGTTGATGCAGAATCGCGGCTATACGCTCGCGTGTTCTTTTTTTTTTTTTTTTTCGTCTTTTCTTTCTGGTCCTCCTTCTTCTTCTTCTCCTCCTCCTCCTGTCTTCCTCTCCTTCTCGTGTCTCTTATGCTTTTTTTTTTTCTTCCTCTTTTCGCCCGTCTCTCTACTCCCGTACCTGGAAGAAGCGCGCGAGGCCCTGCGGTCCGTAATTGCCACCGCTCGGGCTCGCCCGCTGACTCTCGTACGTCTCGCTCGCCGCGGCCGCGCGCTCACTGTACAAAGTAACAGCGACGGCAGTCGACAAGATCATCGTGCACCATCCATCATATTCCTCGTAGCCGGCTGCCCTCGCGAACTCTCCGCGCTGCCTGTACCGCGCACGCGAAACCGACCCGGTATATATCCCATTACACGCGTCTGTTGGCCTGGAATCCAATATTCTTTCGTTGGTTCACGTTTTTTTTTTTTTTTCATTTTTTTTTATTGCGAATTTTTTATTCTCCTCTCTTCACGTTTTTTTTTTTTTTTTTTCAACTCATGTGTTGTGCGTGCTTCCCGCGATTTGTACGCGCGGGGCCGAATTAAAAAGCACCGCGCGCACTACTAGCAATTTATAGATGCGCCGTGTGCTTCAGGTCTCATTACTTTAAGTAGCGTCTGTTGGGATAATACAAAGTAAAATACAGCGAGCGCAAACGGTGGCGGGTGTAGCTCTCGCTCGCAGCGTGTTGAACATTCCTCGTGAGGCTATTTATCTTCGTCGGGGCGGGAGAGGCAGAGCCGAGTCCGCCGCGGCGCGTAATCGTATCCATCAATTCATACCTCATCACTATACACTCACTTTGCAGCTACCGTTCGAGCGCGCACGGGATGTCTTGCCGAGTTTTTACCGACGACTGTGGGAGCCGCGGAGTCCACCCGCTGCGTGGCTAAAGCGAGGAGGAGGACTCGTTCGTTACGCTCGTGACGCCTGATCGTTGGGTTTTTGTAATTAATTTGATACTTTAATAACACTGCGCGCAGGCGCGCGCGCGCGCGCGAGCTGTGTTAGGACGTGCGGGAAAAATTTGAGAAATGCTGTTGCGAAAAAAGATAAATTACTCGCTAAACGAATAATTATTCGCTTTTGTCGGGACGCGATTTTGCAACGATTTTTGGAATTAACGCATGTGCGCGAGGGGAGTGCAAAATTATCGGGGCGAAAGATCGCGAAATCGGTCAATGTGACGGACTAAACAGTATCGTGTTTACGCTACGAAAGTTGAAATCGTAATTCGTAAAATGTTTAAGAAATACGAATTCGTAATATTTTAACGAATTACGAATTTTTACGAATTCGTAATATTTGAACGAATTACGAATTTTTACGAATTCGTAATATTTTTACGAAATACGAATTACGAATTACGAATTTGCACGAATTCGTAAAATTTTTACGAAATACGAATTACGAATTACGAATTTTTTAAGAACTACGAATTTTTACGAAATACGAATTACGAATTGTTAAGAATTACGAATTTTAAAGAATTTTTACCGAATTACGAATTTTTTAAGAATTACGAATTTTTACGAAATACGAATTACGAATTACGAATTTTAAAGAATTTTTACCGAATTACGAATTTTGATGAATTCGTAAAACTTTTACCGAATTACGAATTTGTATGAATTCGTAAAACTGTTACCGAGTTACGTATGTTTACGAATTCGTAAAATTTTAACGAATTACGAATTTTTACGAATTACGAATTACGAATTCGCAAAATGTTTACGAATGACTACATGCGGAAAAATAGCTTCGAGATAATTGCGAGTAATAGTTTCAGAGCCGAAATAATGAGACATAATAAGACATTCGTGAGACATTATAGATATAATGAGACATTCGTGAGCCCAGTTGCGTTGTGGATTTTGCGATCCTTCTGTCGGTAAAGAGAACAGTAGATCGTGAGTTATCGCCGCATGCGCGGATGTATGGCGGAGTCGAGTCTATACTGAGGGAAGATGGACAATTTACGTTCAGCCAAGATGGCGGAACGATAATATCGATAATTTCACCTTGTGCGAATTTTTTGCACCTTGTAGCATTAAAAAAAAAATCACCCGTTAACTCCGTTTATGAGTAAATTTTTTTTTTAAATATTCTCGCCCGGATAATTTTTGTTATTTAATATCGAGGAGATTTCGACTCCCATCGATTCGAATGGTGCTTAATATCAATTATTTTTCTCTCCGTCGATTTCCGAGCAACTATTTACCACCAACCAATTCGCGCTCAACGATCGATCAGGATCGAACAATTTTTTAAAACTACAGTTGCGTTTCGATCGGCTGCACCGTTTTGCTTTCGGTTTTCCCTCTCTGTCTTCCCACACCTGACGCCCCTTCTCACTCTCTCTCTCGCTCCAACCGCCGTTCGTTATATGAATTCAAATTTCAGTTTCTGCAGTTTTAAATTGTATGTATGCACCTCGGGGCGTCGCGCGGTATATAGCGGCGCGCGGTTGAAAATAGCCTCGGGCCCGCCGCTCGCCGCGTTTTCCCTCGATCCGCAGTAATGTATCAAAAACAGGCAGCGAGGCGCAAACTCACATTTATATTTAATATCATAATTATATGTGTTGAAGGTGGATGCATGGAAGATGGAAAGTAGAACGGGCCCCCCGACACCAGCGGATCTCAATTATTTTCGCCGGCGGTGCGTTGTTTGCATGCACCTATTAGGGCTGCATTATGCATACAACTGCAACGCTGCGCCGAAACGAATCGAATGCGTCTCGGAAGGAGCTTCGATCCGCTGTATTGTCGTTGCGAATATCGGCTGTACTGCTTGTTCTGTGACTACTTTCGTAATTATTTAGAGAAAAAAAAAACACAGGCTGGAAGCACCGCGACTTACCACGGTCGGTAACAAAACTGTAATCCGATTTATTCACATTTATTTACATTTTTTTTGTCGTCATCCGATTTATTCACATTTATTCACATTTTTTTTTGTCGTCATCCGATTTATTCACATTTATTCACATTTTTTGTTGTCATCCGATTTATTCACATTTATTCACATTTTTTGTTGTCATCCGATTTATTCACATTTAATCACATTTCTTGTTGTCATCCGATTTATTCACATTTATTTACATTTTTTGTTGTTATCCGATTTATTCACATTTATTCACATTTTTTTGTTGTCATCCGATTTGTTCACATTTATTCACATTTTTTTGTTGTCATCCGATTTGTTCACATTTATTCACATTTTTTGTTGTCATCCGATTTATTCACATTTATTCACATTTTTTTGTTGTCATCCGATTTATTCACATTTAATCACATTTTTTGTTGTCATCCGATTTATTCACATTTATTCACATTTTTTTGTTGTCATCCGATTTATTCACATTTATTCACATTTTTTTGTTGTCATCCGATTTATTCACATCTATTCACATTTTTTGTTGTCATTCGATTTATTCACATTTATTCACATTTTTATGTTGTCATTCGATTTATTCACATTTATTCACATTTTTTCATTGTTTCGTCTCATTTAGCTTTTAGATATGCGCTCTGTACATTATTCTTTGCCTGCTTGTTTTTTTGTATCGCTTTTTTTGTATGCTGCGGTCCTTAGGGAATTTTGTATCTCAGGGCCGAATAAACTTTACTCCACTCTACTCTACTCTAATCTCAGAGAAACGCAAATTTCGTTTCAGTTCGTCCACGTTATCTGCAGTGCAAGCTAAGTTTACTCGTGCACATAAAAAAAATGTTAATAAAAAAGAATGAATGATGGTGTAGATTAAAAGTCGACATTTTGGGGTCAAAAATCGCGGTCTCGATTTCGGCACTTGTCGACCGAGAACTTATTCATCAATCTTGGTTTCCACACAGTCGAAGATTTGTGAATAATGGGTGTTAATGAGGAAGCAATGTGTAAGCAATTTGTCATCGTCACAGATAAGAGCTAACTATTTACCCGCGTCAAAGTGTTACTTTGCAACTTGTTACATTTTAAGGATTTTTTTTTCGTGAAACTTCAATCTGAATTTTTTAAATTTCTGGGCACAAAATTACAATTCGTTACATCGTTATTTTTCACGCACCGTTTACGGCCACGAAACGCCGTAATAAACACCGTAGCCTCGTATTTTCATTACGTACAAAGTTCGCGGCTTAGTCACGCGGCCGACATTTCTATCTCGCGCTGCGATAAACACATCGAGCGTGCAGCCGTATACACTTTTATTCCACTCTCGTATTTTCGGCCCAAATGAACTTAATTATGATTCCTCTCGCCGCGATCAGATGCATCCGATGCGCTTAATCGTTAATTTATTGCCCGCGTTTCCATTGCCGCGCAGCGAGGCCTTTTATGTGATTATCTACAATTCACGCCGAATTACAATATTGCCGCCGGCGAGTATTGTGCATATCGTGCGCGGTGTAGAATTAAAAGGCCTGCTCTGCGAGAGAGCAGCCGCAGAAGAGGGTAGGGAAGGAATTAAAAATCACCAAGTATTAACTTCACTTGACGTGCAATTTGCGAAACCCGATGGAACAGCAACGATTGCCCTCTAGTACTTAATCGCCATGCAAAGCAGTGTGGTAGTTTCGCAGACAGACCGCGGAGAAGACTGACCGGTTACACAGTTGGATATAAGTGAGGCATTCCACGTCCAGTGCGACTCGCGCGGAAAAAAGAATCGCTTCATCGGATTTTTATCTCGCCACGCGGCTTATTCGAAACTAAACATAAACATCGTTACGATTCTCGCAATATTCACCGGTGTATGTTGTCATTCGAATTTACTTTTCGGACAAACACGTTTGTCGTGTACGAAACGCTCTTTTTTCTAACGTTAAATCCTCAACGAGATCGTTCGAACCAGTTCGAACCGGTTAATTGAACGAAATTAATGATTTCACTATGTTTATCGTCAAAATTATCAAGAGACGCGGCGGCGTTTCGACGTCAAGTATAATTTTCCTATTCGAAGTGATGTTTTCGAACAAACTCGTTTTCGAGTACGAAACGCGCTTTTTTCCTAACATCAAATCCTCAACGGGATCGTTCGAACCAGTTCGAACCGGTTAATTGCGCGAAATTAATTATTTCACTATGCTTTTCATCAAAATTATCAAGAGACGCGGCAGCGTCTCGACGTCAAGTATAATTTTCCTATTCGAAGTGATGTTTTCGAACAAACTCGTTTTCGTGTACGAAAGGCGCTTTTTTCCTAACATCAAATCCTCAACGTGATCGTTCGAACCAGTTCGAACCAGTTAATTGCGCGAAATTAATTATTTCACTGTGTCTTTCCTCAAAATTGTCAAGAGGTGCGGTCGCATCTCGACAAGTATAATTTTGCTATTCGAAGTAATTTTTCGAACAAACGATTTCGTGTACGAAATGCGCTTTTTTCTAACATCAATTCCTCAACGAGATTGTTCGAACCAGTTCGAACCGGTCAGTTGGGCGAAACTAATTATTTCATTGTGCCTTTCCTCAAAATTATCAAGATTTTTCGAACAACCGATATCGTATACGAAACGCGCTTGTTTTCTAACATTAAATCCTCAACGCGAGATCGTTCGAACCAGTTCGAACCGATCATTTATGTGCGAATCTAATAATTTCACTGTGCTTTTCCTCAAAATTATAATCTTGTGTTTACGAAAAGGCTGTGGCTAGCCGCCCGGATACCGGACGAAAACGTCTACCTTATTCGTCCGGAAAGTGGCCAAATGATCGCTAATACGAGTTTTCATCAAGTTAAACTGCTAAATCCATTGCAAATGTATCGGGATAAATAATGTATCGTCGAAACTCCTTCAACGCGAAGACGTCCCGATATTGTTGGATAGGATGTTGTTGAGGTACACAGGTGTAAAACACAAAAATAAAAAATGCTCAATTGAGCCTCACGATCGTTACGTTTATTGGCTCAGTTCTGGGGAAAAAGCCATTGGCATAAAAAAAAAACCCCACACAAATTGTTACACTTTTTTACACTGCACTTGGAGGTTTTTCCGACCTCACCGGGACCAGGCCCGTAACAATGAGGGTCCTCCGATATCCGGGTTTTCCGTCGTACATCGACCTTTTTATGGTTGCGAAAATTAGGGTCCGATACGTAAGATTTGCTTCCGGCATATTTGCGGCAACGTTTGAACGAAAAAAAAAGTTTTCGCCCAAAACTACCGCGTCAAGTGGTAAATATCGAGTCCGTAGTAATTAGTAACTTTTTCTAGATCCTTCCCAGCGCGCATGTAGCTATTGACTCTAAGAACGTACGAGAACGAGCGGCCTGTGTGGCACTCGTTATCTTGGCGACGACGAGTAACGTTCGATCAACGTCGAAGGGACGTCACGTGGTCTCGACTTGTGCACACGAATTGGCATGTGATTTTTAGCGTTTGTTGCCAAGCAAGTCCGCAATCAACGACAGTCGCGCGTCGTGCCTATGACCGACGATGCTTTGAATGCTTTGGTGGTCTTTGAGAAAGATGTGATTATTGCAGAGCGAAGAGCGTATGGGACGAGTCGTAACAAAGGGTGAGACACTGAGGTTTCGCAACTGATCGAGCGTCGCGAGTATCTTGACAAGTCAAATAATTTAACAGTGACGTGACAGATAAACATCCCGAGTAGAAATTTTATCAGGCATCCCTGCTGTCATGCGAGGCCCGGATCAGTTTTAGATACGGTAAGCTTATTTCAGGGCAGCCGTAAATTTACCTGAACAGGTCCATCTAAGGCCGAGGTATGGCATTCTTACTTCAAATGCCGTATTTTTACCGGATCAGGCCCATGTCAGGCTTAGATTCGGTAACCTTATTTGTGGGTCGCCGTAACCTTGCCTGATCAGGTCCATGTGAGGCCGAGGTATGGCATTCTTACTTTAAATGCCGTATTTCTACCGGATCAGGCCCGTCTCAGGCTTAGATTCGGTAACCTCATTGGGGGACCGCCGTAAATTTACCTGATCAGGTCCACGTAAGGCCGAGGTATGGCATTCTTACTTCAAATGCCGTATTTCTACCGGATGAGGCCCATGTCATGCTTAGATTTGGTAACCTTATTTGGGGGCCGACGTAAATTTACCTGATCAGATCCACGTAAGGCCGACGTATGGCATTCTTACTTCAAATGCCGTATTTCTACCGGATCAGGCCCATGTCAGGCTTAGATTCGGTAACCTCATTTGGGGGCATCCGTACATTTACCTGATGAGGCCGATGTAAGGTCGAGATATGGCATTCTTATTTAAAAATGCCGTCTTTCCACCGGATTAGGCACATGTCCGGCTTAGATACGGTAACCTTCTATAGATATGCCATTCTCCGACCTTATCTGTTTCGCATAAGGCCTTCCTGAGGCATTCTGACTATACCGCTTGAACTCTCTTAAAATCCAGGTACTGCCCGTCAAAGGTCAGTACCTGGATGGGTGACCGCACGATCGTGTTTGAAATTTGAATATTTCGGTCGCAGTGACGATAAATGAATGTATAGTCTTGACGTGTTTTCGTATAAGGTTCCCATGTACGGGCCTTAGATTGACAATCCGGCTACCACGCCCGGGCCTGATAATGCCCTGATCTGAATTTCTACTCGGGCAGGTGATTTTTTATGAGACGTCAAATAAATAGGTAATTTTTTATGAGACGTCAAATCAATAGGTTATTTCGGATGAGACGTCAAATAAATAGGTAATTTCGGATAAATGTCAGGTTGAACATTCGTTGGATAATCCGCTAAAAAGTCAAATCATTTAACAGTGACGTGACAAATAAATAGGTAATTTTGGATGAGACGTCAAATAAATAGGTAATTTTTTATGAGACGTCAAATCAATTGATCATTTCGGATGAGACGTCAAATAAATAGGTAATTTTTTATGAGACGTCAAATCAATTGATCATTTCGGATGAGACGTCAAATAAATAGGTAATTTTGGATAAATGTCAGGTTGAACATTCATCGAATAATCCGCTAAAAGCCTCGACGCGTATTCGATATTTGCACACGCCAGGAAAAAATCCACAAAACGATAAATAAAACATCATATGTAAGCAAAGCGTCTTGCTTTTTTACTGTTGACTGTTAAGTCAACGCTGTAAATGGTCACCGCATCGGCGATATCGAACGAGTCGAACAGATGCTCGGAACGTCTCGTGAATTATTAAACGCGAAACTCGATATTTTTTTTTGTTTTTCAGCGGGTCTTTGCTCCGCTGATAAACACGACGGTCTATTTTTATGATAATGAATCAGCCCTAAAAAAAATCACTTTTTCAAGTATCTTGCGACATCTCCCTCTCGTAATTGGTTTACTCTGGCGATATCTCTGATACATGCAAGAATGTATCCGCGTTCCGATTAGCCGAGCATGTTTATGACAAGAATCTGTCATTTTTAGCCTCGGGGTCTGATATAAAGCGCTCACAATGTACGCAAACACGTTATCTCGTCGCTAGTGGCCCCCGATACCGCACTCTTACATTTTTCGTAACGCGACGCCTCGGCGTACAATTTGCCATCGAGAAACTGTGGGAGCCACGCGAGACGTCGACGGCTGCGGCAAAAACGGCGTCTCGGCTGGCGCTCGCCGCCGCGGATCTCGCTCAACTCGGTAGCCCCGTACGTATATTTATACCTACAGGTATACCGCGCGCGGCCCTCGCGGTCGTAACTTACGTCGAGCGAGATGTATAAGCGGGCGAGCGCATCTCACGCGAGGACGGGAGACGCACGAGCACCTAGGGTAAGCGGCTGCAGTTGCGGCACACTGATTGTAGCGAGGCGGCAGCCATAATTCGCTATAGTCACATTGACGTCGAGCGCACAGGCCGGTCTTGCGTCTATGACGCGCGGCGCGTGCAGCCGCCTACCGGACGCTTCTTACAGTTGTAGACTTGAAGGATCTTCTTGTTTTGAAAGAAAAAAGAAAGTAGAACTTTGCACATTGCTTCCTCATTAATTTCCCTTTTTCACAAAGCCACCTCTATGAAGAAGCTTATTTATTCACTTTGGCTTCCTCATAGAGGAAGCTTTGTGAAAAAGGGAAATTAATGACTTAATGAGGAAGCAATGTGCAAAGTTCTACTTTGCAACTTTTTTTTATTTGAATCTAATTTTAATTAGATACAAAATGTTGTCTTACTTTCATAACTTATCCGTAAGTTACAGCGAAAATCTATATTTTTTTAAAAATTCATAACAGCGTAAAATCCGAACGACTTTACCGATCGTCACCAAATTTCGTACGTAGCAGGGCTGTATGTTATTTTTTGACTGTTGAATATTTTGGTTCATTTGTTTATATTCGACGTGATTTAGAGCAAAATTTATTTTTTTCGAAAAATTCAAAATTCTATAAACCCGGAACCGCTTTACCGATTTCGCTGAAATTCAATACCAAACAACATTGAACGTGTCTTTATTTATGAATAAGTATATAGCTGAATCGTCGAACTTTTACGAAAGTTAGAGCGATCACGCCATTTTTTTGAAAAATTTAAAATTCGATAAAATTTGTATACATGGATATATTTAATTTTAAAAATATGTGAATTACAGAGGATTTAATACTCTACTTGCGTGCCAATTTTTAGCTCAATCCATCATGCCATTCCTGAGTTATGAACAATTGAATGTCGGTGCCTGGATCATACATACATACATACATACACACACATACCCACATACAGACATATTTTCTAGACCACTTTTCTCGACGTTTTAGGTGATTCTGAGTATGTTAACATGAAAATCTCGAAAAAAAAAATTTCACGAAAACAAAGCTTCCTCTATGAGGAAGCAAAAAACAAATAAAAAAAGGAAAAAAAAATAAAGCAGCATGGTCGTTGTAAATCCGCATTCGTTTATGAAATAAACCGTTACAGTATACGGTTTTCCTTGTATGAGTGATTTAATAATAATATGAATATGGATTTTCACTAAAAAGTTGTAAAAAAAATCAAATAAATGAAGCAGCACAATCAGAGTTGTAAATCCTCATTTTTTTAAGAAATAAACGTTAATAACAATACCCCGTGGCGATTATAAAATTACGTGTGAACTTTTCAACAGCCGCATGGATACCGCAATTTCAATACAAAGTTGTAAAAAAAAACCGCATAATCAGAGTTGTAAATTCCCGTTAATTTAAGAAATAAACGTTTCACTACGGTTTGCTTTCTAGGAGTGATTTAATAATAAGTCGTGGCGATTATAAAATGAAGTTGTCAAACAAATAATATAAATAAAGCAGCATAATCAGAGTTGTAAATCCTCATTCGTTTATGAAGCAAACATTACACTACGGTTTGCTTTGCAGGAGTGATTTAATAATAATAACCCGTGGCGAATATATAAAATGACGTATGAACTTTTGAACAGCCGCATGGGATACCGCAATTTCAATAAAAAGTTGTGAGTAGTTGCAAAAAAAATGGATGAACACGGTTCTCCATTACTGTCGCAATTCATTAACCGCGTGTCTCCGTTTTTTTTTTTCAAGAACATTTTTCCGTGAAATTTTATTCAGGTCGAATATTCTTTACGGTCATAATAATTACGGTTTTAATCATTTTACAACACAAGTTGTACCATCAACTTTGTTTCTGTAAGATTCCGGGATTTATGACTCTGCGTATAATTAACTCGTTAAGTGTTTTTGAAGCGCGGGCGTTTGATACCGTGTATTGAAAAATAATGTTTTTTAAAATTTCCCACGTCAAAGTCACCTTGGTCCAAGGCTGTTGAGATAACTGGCAAAAAACGAGGTTTTTTCCTCGCCTCGATAACCCCCACGGGTCGCGAGAGTCGATGACTTTTGAATAAGGTTTCAACATTTCGATAACCGCAGATCAATTTGACCCTGGGGGTGAAAGAAATGTATGGAAAAAAAAACAAACTATTCGATCCAGGGTGATCATGAGCGTCAAAGTGGCGCACAGATAAGTAGTTGGTTGGCCGTTATTCTGCAAAAAGGACAGTTGGAGCCGAGCGCGGAGAGAAAGTCCCGTCCCTCGTCGCGCACAATCGTTCGCCCCATACGATCGCTTGCAGGCTTTCCTTACTCCCGATTGACAGTCGAAAGCTGGTTATTAGCTGTAATCACCTTAATTTTTATCACAAACGCCGAAATATCTCTTTTTCCCGAACGCACATTCGGCGAAAACGCCGGTAGTCCTGGCTTGAGTGACGACGGTCATTATCCACACGACCGTCGTAATCCATACGAACCATAAAAAATAATTACAATTCCTTGTAATTCATCGAAACGTGGTAACTCCGAGGTGCGAATATCGAATGGACAGAAGAAACGAGAAATCCAGGATGTTCAAATCGAGATTAAATTATAAATAGGAATTGTTTCGTCATTATCAAATTTTTTTTAAATGTGATAATCAATTTTTTTTCAATGAGGATTTTTTTATTAATTTTTTTGACATAGTTAATGATAACAGTTTATTTTTCAGTTCATTTTTTATCACAAACGCCGAAATATCTCTTTTTCTCGAACGCACATTCGGCGAAAACGCCGGTAGTCCTGGCTTGAGTGACGACGGTCATTATCCACACGACCGTCGTAATCCATACGAACCATAAAAAATAATTACAATTCCTTGTAATTCATCGAAACGTGGTAACTCCGAGGTGCGAATATCGAATGGACAGAAGAAACGAGAAATCCAGGATGTTCAAATCGAGATTAAATTATAAATAGGAATTGTTTCGTCATTATCAAATTTTTTTTAAATGTGATAATCAATTTTTTTTCAATGAGGATTTTTTTATTAATTTTTTTGACATAGTTAATGATAACAGTTTATTTTTCAGTTCATTTTTTATCACAAACGCCGAAATATCTCTTTTTCTCGAACGCACATTCGACGAAAACGCGGTAGTCCTGGCTTGAGTGACGACGGTCATTATCCACACGACCGTCGTAATCCATACGAACCATAAAAAATAATTACAATTCCTTGTAATTCATCGAAACGTTGTAACTCCGAGGTGCGAATATCGAATGGACAGTAGAAACGAGAAATCCAGGATGTTCAAATGGAGATTAAATTATAAATAGGAATTGTTTCGTCATTATCAAATTTTTTTTAAATGTGATAATCAATTTTTTTTCAATGAGGATTTTTTTATTAATTTTTTTGACATAGTTAATGATAACAGTTTATTTTTCAGTTCAATTTTTATCACAAACGCCGAAATATCTCTTTTTCTCGAACGCACATTCGGCGAAAACGCCGGTAGTCCTGGCTTGAGTGACGACGGTCATTATCCACACGACCGTCGTAATCCATACGAACCATAAAAAATAATTACAATTCCTTGTAATTCATCGAAACGTTGTAACGCCGAGGTGCGAATATCGAATGGACAGAAGAAACGAGAAATCCAGGATGTTCAAATCGAGATTAAATTATAAATAGGAATTATTTCGTCATTCTCACTTTTTTTTAAATGTGATAATCAATTTTTTTCAGTCTGGATTTTTGTTATTCATTTTTTTTACATAGTTGACGATAACAGTTTTTTTTTTCAGTTCACTAAGTGGTTCACCGTCTGCCTTTTCAAACTAATATCTCGCCGAGTTGTAACGCCTCGGGCGTCAAAAGAATTACTTACAATTACACAGCGCTCGGTTTAATAGCAGCGATCGTAAAATGAATAAAGATAAACCGTCCATCGGGTCGCTTATTCATCTTTGGACAACATTTTTTTTGTTGCTCCACTAATATCTCAATGCATGCGATAAGATTGAGATCCTTTTACCACCCGGTAAAAACACTCGAAATTCTCCTGAATTTATGCGCGCATAAATATATATATGCATGGTGCACGAGGCGCGCGGGTTTGTGAAATATGTTGATAGAGCCCGGGCCGCCACCTAAACGAAACGGCGAGCCGTAAAGCCTCGCTGCCTTTTTTGGCGCGGTGCGACGGCCGAAAAAAAGTATCTAAAATACCGTGAAAAATAGATCATTATCGGTAATCATTACTCAAAGAAACAAACAAAGTTCCTCACTTTCGTCAATCACGAATCAGGATCGAATTTATGATCCGACGATGTAATACGAGTTTCAGAACATAAATTCGATTCTTAAAGCGATTATTTCTCCGCAATAAATTATCATATTTCGTGGGTCTAATGATCAATAATCATTTAGTCGAAAGATCCACCTAAACGAAATGGCGAGCCGTAAATCCTCGCTGCCTTTTTTGGCGCGGAGCGACGGCCGAAAAAAAGTGTCTAAAATACCGTGAAAAATAAGTAATTATCATTAATCATTGCTCAAAGAAACAAAGTTCCTCACTTTCGTCAATCACGAATTAGGATCGAATTTATGATCCGACGATGTAACACGGTTTTCAGCCTATAAATTCGATCCTTAAAGCGATCATTTAGCGAAAAAAGTGTCTAAAATACCGTGAAAAATAAGTAATTATCATTAATCATTGCTCAAAGAAACAAACAAAGTTCCTCACTTTCGTCAATCACGAATTAGGATCGAATTTATGATCCGACGATGTAACACGATTTCCAGCCTATAAATTCGATCCTTAAAGCGATCATTTAGCGAAAAAAGTGTCTAAAATACTGTGAAAAATAAGTAATTATCATTAATCATTGCTCAAAGAAACAAACAAAGTTCCTCACTTTCGTCAATCAGGAATCAGGATCGAATTTATGGCCCAACGATGTAACACGATTTCCAGCCTATAAATTCGATCCTTAAAGCGATTATTTCTCCGCAATAAATGATCATATTTCGCGGGCTCAATGAACCGTAATCATTTAGTCCAGAGAGTGGATCGAACACATTTCCGTTCGAGCCCCGTTTTCCCGCTCGAGGAGAGCGGAAATTGCTGCGGCTTAACATTTTGTTGCAGCGGCCTAATTGGCGTCGAGACGACGATCGACGTGTACTCCAGTATGATATATAGTGCAGGAAGACCCCTCGCGTCTCTTCTCCCTCACGCGACGATCACCAACCGTTTTGCCATACTTGCTACCTGCGTGCCGAGCTCGTAAATCTCAAAAATTGTCGTGCGCGGGTTTATTAGAAAAAGTTGGGCACGACCGCGGGACGCGTCGGCCTCTCGTGCGCTGATGAGGCCAAAACTCGAGGGTCCCAACAAGATTGTTCGTAGAAACTCTCAGCGTGGCCGCGACGAGAACGAAGTTAAAAACGGAACGAGGGTGAAAAAAAAAAAAAAAAGCGTTCTGAACGCCGGACGCAGCCGCCCGTACGGATATTCGTTTCGCTCATGGCTTACGCCAAGTTGGGCACATTTGCAAAAATCGAAGAACCACGAAGAAGGGCTGGAGGCCCAAGAAAAAAAAAAAAAAAAAAGAAACAAGAGCAAACAGAGTCGCACACCGAGGCGAGTCGCTCACGGACGCCGGTGTACTAATGAATGCACAAATAATGAAGTTACCAGGCTTGTCGAGCGACGCGACGCCGCGCAGTGAGGTCGGCCGAGGTTCGAGAGCGGGAAGCGAGCTGCGAAGCCAGAAGGAGCGACCAGCAGCAGCAGCAGCAGCGACTCTTAGGCCCCGCGCAAACAGCGAGACTCGTCGCTTCTCGCGGGCCTCACCGCTGGTTACAGTACAGTGGACTCTCCGATAAGTTAAGGTCGCGGGACCGAAAGCCGATTAGGCCATTCCGATAAGTTAAGATCCCCACTACTTGCGCAAACCGTCCGCGGGCGCACGAAACGACGAGAGGGGAAAAATCGGTCTTTCATCGTTCCTTGTCTCGCACGAAATTAGCTGCCGCGTTACCTCTCTGTCACAATGCGTTCGACCGCTGGTAGTGTGACGTAGAAAGGGTAATCCGCTTCCCCGCCAGCGGGTGGAAAGAGCTCAGAAAAGGGTCGATCTTAAGGTAGTCCTTGCGCCTGGTGTCGAGTTCGCATAAGTTTTCGAAAATTGAGAGACAATTGCAACCATTTCTCGATAATATAAAAATCTGAAAAAAAAATCATGCAAATTAAAGGCATTGAAAAGATTAATTTTGCATAATAATAATTCGAAAATGTTATTAACAAATTGATGAAAAAAACATTGTTTAACAAATATTTCGATGACCCAAGTTTTTTTTTGGTGATAATGATTCCTTCGTTTTTCCGAATACGTATGAATTTTTTCAGATTTTAGAGTTCACTTTGAAATTCGTGTGTTTTTATAGGGAAAATATGTGAAAATTCAAAGTGAACTCTAAAATCTGAAAAAATTCATACGTATTCAGAAAAATGAAGGAATTATTTTCATCCACAAAAAAACTTGGGTCATCGAAATATTTGTTAAACAATGTTTTTTTTCATCAATTTGTTAATAACATTTTCGAATTATTATTATGCAAAATTAATCTTTTCAGTGCCTTTAATTTGCATGATTTTTTTCAGATTTTTATATTATCGAGAAATGGTTGCAATTGTCTCTCAATTTTCGAAAACTTATGCGTACTCGACACCAGACGCAAGGACTACCTTAAGGTGGCTCATGCGCTTCACACTAGTCAAATCAGTGCTAAATTTTCAGACGCGTTTTTACAATTCCTGGTTGTTTAATTAATTGTTCCGAGGTGTTACTGATGTAGTAGCATTAGTTCTTAATAGACAAATACATTCACAGCCGGGATTTGAATAGAAAATCAACATGATAAATGCAAATTCCCGATGTCATGATTTTTCGTGCAGTTTTTTAAAAGAATAAACCGTAATAATAGCTCCATTACGACGAGCAATATCTCACTTTTATCATTGGGAGATGCTTGATCGAATGACCGTTCGGATCTTTTTATAGTATCAGTAATTCAAAAGATACAGCGATTTGTATGTCGCCTTTTAGGTTAGGATAGGATAATCAAACAGTTGTATCTTTTAAACTACTGATACTATCAAAAATCTGAACGGTCAATCGATCGAGCATCTTCCAATGATAAAAATGAGCTATTGCTCGTCGTAATATAACTATTATTACGGTTTATTCTTTAAAAAAAACTGCACGGAAAATCATGACATCCGGAATTTGCATATATCAGTTGATGTTTTACTCGAATCACGGATGCGGATGTATTTGTCTATTAAGACCTAATGCTACTACGTCAGTAACACCTCGGAACAATTTATTAAACAACCAGGCATTGTAAAAACGCTTTTGAAAATTTAGCGCTGATTTGACTAGTGTGAAGCGCATGAACTACCTTAACTTACCAGAGCGTTAATCCTTAACTTATCGGAGTGCCTTAACTTTTCGGAACTTAACTTATCGGAGAGTCCACTGTACGCGCGGCCCGAGATTCGTCCGAGAGAGACAGCAGAACGGCCTGTTGGCTTCGCGATATCCCCGCGGTTCGGGGGGGGGGGGGGGGGGGGAAGGAGCGAGCGGAAGAGGAAAAAGAGGCGAAGGAGCGAGACGAAGTTATAGGCAAGAGCAACGTGGCCTAGCGGGAGAGAGAGACGAGACGAGCCACTCGCTAGCCACTCTGTAATTCAATATCCTCGCTGGCGCTTCGTGCCCCGACTGTACACGTTTGTGCAACATTGTAGCTGCAATTTGCCCCTTTACTTGTACACTCCGTGGCAAGATGCCGGCGAGAAATGTCGCCGTCGACGGCAGGAGTCGTATGTGGTAATCGCGAAAGCTCCGGCGGGCGAAAGGCGCGACCTCTGGCGACGCTAGAAGGAAGCAACGATTATTGGCGTTCGCTGTGGATGTTGATGTGATTTGATGCGGAAGAGAAAACTCTGGGACGAAGAGAATGCCGCAAGGAGGAAGGTGATATCTTGATTTTGGCATTTTTTGCGGAATTTTAGTGACAGAAGTCGAAACAAAATTTCGATTTCGTAAAGTTTGAATATCTTATCCGATGGGAAATTTCGCGCTGATTCCGAAAAGCACCGTTGTTTGCCCGAAAAATAGAAAATTCGACGAGAAAAAGGCGAAAAACGATTTTTCACTTTTTTTAGAATTTTTGTACTTCACTAAAGTTAAGGTTACTTTTTTTTGGATTGGTCGAATTTGGATTTTGTTTTTGCGTTCCAGAGAAAACTCTATAACGAAGAGAATGCCGCAACGCGGAATGCGATATCTTGATTGTTTAATTTTTTATAGAATGTTATAAAGTCAGACCCCCAAAAATCGCAAAAATACGCAAGGGGTACTTTCCTTCTAAACATTTGCGATTTTTGAAGGTCCGACTTTAAGATTCTGTGAAAAATTCAGAAATGAAGATATCGCGTTCCGCCTTGCGTCATTCTTTTCATTATAGAGTTTTATTTCGAACGAAAGACGAAAATCCAGGTTCCATCGATCCAAAAGAAAGTCCCCTCAATTTTAGTGAAGTGACGAAATTTTGAAAAAAAAGTGCGAAATCATTTATCGTGTTTTTCTCGTTGAATTTTCTATTTTTCGGGCAAATTGCTTTTCGGAATCAGCAGGAAATTTTCAATTCGATAGGATTTTCAAACTTAACGTAACGGAAAAAAAAAAATTCGCAAAAAACGTACCCCTCGCTTGCACTCGAAAGGCGACATCTGACGACCCTGATGAGAATCAACAACTATCTGTGGAATTTGATGTAAGAATACCTTAAGAGCACCAAAATCTTAAAAAATCTTTAAAAATCTTAAAAAAATTGAATTAGTTGTTGAGCAGAGAATATTTCTTTTTTTAGTCGCGTGAACTTGAACTGTTTACACTTGATGTATCATAGTAGCCAGTACAATCGCTATTGTCTCAGTGTACTATAGAATTCTCTCTGTGCAGGCGTATAAAATATTTGTTAGACACTCAAGGTGATGATGCACTGTGTCGACTAGACCGCTGTGAGTGCGAAAGACGACGTCACCGACGCTAGTTGTGCGAGAGGGAAAGCGACAGAAGCGTGCGATACACTACGTTGAGACGATAAACGTGTCGCCTGCAATTGCCGGGGGAATATACGACAGACGGAAAATTCGTGGAAAGTCCGATAGCTATTAAGTGACACCTATTAATTAAACCACTAACTAAACCGCGCAATAATTTTTCGCACCAGAAAAAAATTCGTTTGATACATCGCTAGCTAGTAAAAAAAATCGTTAAAAATAAAATAGCCGAGAAACACCTGCTAGGGCAAATAATTAATTAACCCTGTCAACACTCATTAAAAATTCGTCAGACCTGCCGTCATATTTTTTATTCCAACAGACTCACTTTCGCCACGAGTGCCGAAAGTTTTCCATCAAAAGCGCGAAAAGCTTAATCATTTTTTTTATGCCCAGCGATAACCCAATTAATAAATTGCGGTTGCACAGCGAGGCGATGATCGTCCTATTGTTGAATCCGCACGAGCCTCAGCTTATTATACCGATGTTATTGACGCAAACAAGAACAACTTATTAATTACCACCATCAACACTCACTAAAAATTCGTCAGATCTGCCGTCATACTTTCGATTCCAACAGACTCACTTTCGCCACGAGTGCCGAAAGTTTCCCATCAAAAAGCGCGAAAACCTTGATAATTTTTTTTTTCATGCCCAGCGATAACCCAATTAATAAATTGCGATCGCACAGCGAGGCGATGATCGTTCTATTGTGGAATCCGCACGAGCCTCAGCTTATTATGCCAATACGTTATTGACGCAAAAAAGTGCGGCTGGTCCGGACGACCACGTGGATCGAGACGCGTCGCATTGCGGGGACGGAACACCCGGTGTGCAATGGGAAGACGCGGGCATCGATTAGTATATTGACCTTATCTCCGGTCTCCCCGGTGAGCCCGGTATACCTGTGTGGCCGCGTGTTGTTTGCATTATTCATTCGGATCCCTTACATTTTGCTACCGGGTTTCGGTTCGATCTTGATCCGGGGAATATAGGACGGAACCGCGCGACGCACACAATGTTCGTCCCGACGCGTGTGTCTTGTGTGCCTTACGCGCCGTGTGCCAACTGCCGCCGCCGCTGCGCACTGTATACTCGGCGTCGGGCCCCCGATAATCTTTCCTCGACAATCCGCAGGGCCTTTTTACTCCTCCGAGTGCCGTAAGGTCCCCCGGATACTTGTCTCGCGGACCTCGCGGTACCGCCGCGATGCGTTGTCATGCATAGGGGGTCAACCACTTCGTCGGGTTATTTCGAGTTTCCTTATATCTTTCGCTCCATCTTCCTGCCACTGGAGCCAAGAAACTCCCACGTCGCGCGCGCGGATTTGATGGCGTTAATGGATAGGCGAGATGGGCGTTCGGGCTCGTTGGACGGTCTTCTATTACTGGAAGACCGATGACTTTTTCAATCACGATGACTTGTTTTTTGTATGATAATTTGGTAGATGACGGGCAATAAAACAGTTATGCTGAATTGCGTCTGATTAGTATTTACGCGGAGAAAAAAAATCAGAGAGTGATGGCAAATCGATTGTTTTATTTAACGATTTTTTTTGTCGCAGCAACATTTTTCAGGGTAACAGCAACATTTTTCAGGTACCAGAGCAACATTTTTCAGGCACCACAGCAAAATTTGTCAGGTACCATAGCAACATTTTTCAGGTACCATAGCAACATTTTTCATGTACCACAGCAACATTTTTCAGGTACCACAGCAACATTTTTCAGGTACCACCACAACATTTTTCAGGGACCACAGCAACGTTTTCAGGTACCACAGCAACATTTTTTGGGTACCATAGCAACATTTTTCATGTACAACAGCAACATTTTTCAGGTACCACAGCAACATTTTTCAGGGACCACAGCAACATTTTTCAGGTACCAAAGCAATATTTTTCAGGTACTACAGCAAAATTTGTCAGGTACCATAGCAACATTTTTCAGGTACCACAGCAACATTTTTCAGGTACCACCACAACATTTTTCAGGGACCACAGCAACATTTCTCAGCTACCACAGCAAAAACTTTGTTATCACTCCGTTGATATTTTTCACTGTGTAGGATGGAATAGAAAATAATTTTATTTCCATCGTATGACGACTTCGCCTGATTCTTATGAATTAATAAGACATCGAACATGAAGATCACACAAGGATTTCCGTGTATTGTATAAAAACGCACATATTTTGTAATCGACTATCAACGCATCCTCATATACTGCAGCTCATTCACGGGCCCGCCTCGTGACTTATCGCGGCCAATAACGACCCCGCGCATGTTTAATCGAACTATGCACAAAGTGTAGAGCGAACTCCCGACCTTCCTGTCGACGACTAACTTGTCATTTGACTCATTATTCACGCTGTACACGAACCCCTCCCTGCTTGACTAGCAGTCTGGCGTTTCCTCGACCCGTTCGCCCGGTAATTGTATGAGGTTAAAGTTTCGCCGGTTGAATTTCAAAACGTTCATATTTTAGTCAAGGTTGTCTCTATACACCCTGGCGATGTGAAACCGGTGCGCGTGGCTGACAACCCCTCGAATGCCTGCGTCGCAAATATTAATCAGTGCCGTTTATCGGTATCATTAGGGACATTTCAACTACCCCCTGAATAGTCCGTTTAGAAAGGAAAAATTAATTAATGAAAAAAATATTAATTAAGGATAAATAAAAATATTAATGAAGGCCTAATAACAATATTAATTAAGGATTAATAAAAATATTAATTAAGGATTTCTAAAATATGAATTAAGGATTCATAAAAAGTATTAATTAAGGATTAATAAAAATATGAATTAAGGATTCATAAAACGTATTAATTAAGGATTAATAACATATTAATTAAGGACTCATAAAAATGTAATGTAAAAGCCAAAAGTAGGCAAAAAAAAACCCTAAATGATAAAAATGTTGCTGAAATATTTCCTTAAAAAAAAAGAGCACGAAAATCTGCAATTTTCTTCATCGTCCCTTAACTAATATTCCACAGTGTCAGACGACTCGATCGAATTAAATTCGCCGGTGATGCCCATAGCGGGATGATTTTTCACCGGCTCCTATGATCTAATCCGATCTGATGACACACGGCGAACCGGCGCAGCCAGGACGACCCGCCGAAATGGCAACTGGTCGCAACGTGTGTCCGTCCACCCGGCTCTTGTCCCGCGCACCCCGGCTTTCCCGGCAAAGCGTCGTTTCAGGTTGACCTGACGCGCAGTTGAAATCGTATCGCGCGCGCGACGGAAAAGCGCGAACGTTATAGTACGCAGCGCAGCGATGACCGTCAAAGGAACACGAGAACGTTATACGAGAGTACGCGTCGAAAATCTTCGTCTCGGGTGCCTCGGCGACGGGAGAGTCACGCGTCACCCCTGCAAACGTCACCTGACCACCGATGTAGCGCGCCGCGCAAACGATTTTTCAACGACCGCTTGACGCGAGACCAAATACACAAATCACGACGAGATTTTTCGTTGCCTCGATCACGTCGGGATCCAAAACGAATGTCAACGAAACTAAAAAAAAAATCGTCGCGTTGCTCCAATTAAACATTTATATTTGATCGTCCACGTCCAACCGATTTCGTGTAGAATCGATAAATCTCCTTCCTCGGCTGATCGAAATCTCGCCAAAATCACACAAATCAGGACGAGATTTTTCGTCGCCTCGATCACGTCGGGATCCAAAACGAATGTCAACGAAACTAAAAAAAAATCGTCGCGTAGCTCCAACTTAACATTTATATTCGATCGTCCACGTTCAACTGATTTCGTGTAGAATCGATAAATCTCCTTCCTCGGCCGATCGAAATCTCGCTAAAATCACACAAATCAGGATGAGATTTTTCACCGCCTCGATCACGTCGGGATCCAAAACGATTATCAACGACACTAAAAAAAAATCGTCGCGTTGCTCCAACTTAACATTTATATTCGACCGTCCACGTCCAACCGATTTCATGTAGAGTCGATAAATCTCCTTCCTCGGCCGATCGAAATCTCGCCAAAATCACACAAATCAGGATGAGATTTTTCGTCGCCTTGATCACATCGGGATCCAAAACGAATGCCAACGAAACGAAAAAAAAATCGTCGCGTTGCTCCAACTTAACATTTATATTCGACCGTCCACGTCCAACCGATTTCGTATAGAATCGATAAATCTCCTTCCTCGGCCGATCGAAATCTCGCCAAAATCACATTTGCATCACAATGGAGGCCCGATGTGCCGTCGATCTTCGGCGAAGATCGGTAAAAAAAAATCGGAGGGGACGTCAGCGTGGCGCTCTCGCTTTCGGTTCGCGCGAAATTTCGCCTTCAGCGTACGCGAGTCGTTCACCGCTCTGCGGCTGCCGAGGTGGGGATACGGAAACGCAGATATGCAGATCGGCAAAAAAAAATCGGTTGTCCACTGCGGGTATTCAGGTTAATAAAGCACTTTTGCCCGGGACTGTAGTAAAAGTCGTCCGCGGTGATTGAACCGCGAGCGGCCAGATCGGAGATCTATTGTAACGCTGCGAGATATCGAGGAGCTCTGAGATGGGATCGGCAGATTGTTACGGAGTGCGGAAAAGATCGAGAAATGTTGGAAGCGAGAACGAACGATAGACGATCGGTATATCTATATACATCACTCACCCCGGGGACACGCCGGGCTCTGAAGAAGCTCGCCGGGCTCCTCGCTCCACCAGCGAGGAAGACTTTCGTGACCGAAGGTCAACATTCCGTGCACTTATAACCACCGGACTGACTGTTGGGCTGTACGCCTCGCCGCCGGACATTCGAAAAACCCATTAGCATTGCTACAACGTTGACTATTTGTACATGCTAATAAGTCTCTAGCTCCGACACTGTACGTTTTTAACGACGTGTATACATCAGCGTGTCTGTCGTTACCGCGACAACCGGGAAGCTCGATTGTCGTTGAAAACGATTTCATTTGCAGTCGCGGGCATTACAAGTGGAAACGCGAAATCGCATTTTCACACCTGGAGATATAAAACGTCCATTTTCGCACCGAGTGCAGTAAAATTTCGTGAAATACACGCGGGTGATAAATGTTTCCGCAATTCGTGTGATTGCGACACTCGAAGAAAACGTTTTATCGCACTAGTATCATAAAGTCGTATTTTTTAACTCAGGTTTTTTTTAGATGGTTTGCCGCGTCCAAAACGAAAGAAATGCTACGGAAGTTTTTGTTTGTGGCGAATATGAGGACATAAAAAGATTAGTAATGCGAATATTTCATGCCAAAAAAATAGTTTGTTATGCCACAGGTGCGTAAAATACGATTTTACGCACGTGTGCCATACCATATTTTTTGACGTAGTCTGTGCGAAAAAATCCATTTTACGCACTGTGCGAAACAATTCCATTTTACGCACTGTGCGAAAAATGCCATTTTACGCACTGTGCGAAAAATTCCGTTTTACGCACTGTGCGAAAAAAATCATTTTACGTATCCTACGTAAAAAAAATTATTTTGAAGTCCCTCGAATCGAATCCTGCCTCCATTACAGCCGGCCTCACGTCAATAGTATATCAACAACGTTGCCTCGGTGTCGCCTGCATAAATCGGGATAATGAATCAGGCGAATATGCTAAATGTGCCGTAGATTTGTTTTCCGGATTAGGACTGGTTTGTGGGACGCCCGGAGGACTCACAGCGAGGGCTCCGCGCGCAGCTACCCCACAATCTTGCGGCTCGAGCGACGTCGAAGACTCTCAATCATTGCGTCACACTCGTCCCGGCACGAATTAGAATAATTGCGGTGCCGAACAGCAGCCCCGGTTGCATTTTTTTAACCTAAAGATCGATAAAAGTGCTCGATTTTTCGACTTCATAAGGTAAATCATTTAAAAAAAATAAAAAAAACCGTCCTTCCATCTCCGCCCTTTCTCACTGACCTAGGGTCGCAAAAATTGCCTCGCGAAACCCGATCCGCCGGCTCGGTGCGTCGCACCGCGAGCGTCAACCACGCCTCTCGCAGCGTGCGCTACTTACGCCGTTCCAATAACTTTTACACGCGTGTGCCGATTTAACGACACTTTAATATTCCAGTATCCGTCGGCCCGATGATTGTTTACGAGCGCATAATCAGTCCTTCATTTACGTACATCAAGCCCATGCATCAGCCTCGCGCGCCTATAAATATTACGTTAATGAGCGTCCGCCGTCGTTTTGGGGACGACCTCCCTATTGAAAAGAACTCATAGAAAATTAGAAACCGATAGAAATGGACGAAAACCGCGTAGATTATGATACAATCTTATTTGTACCTCCCCCAGGGAACAGAAATGTACACAAAAATATATCTGACATGTAGAATTTTTCGGACGATAATAAAATAAAAATACATTTTGAATATATTTTGAATATATCCTAAAATGTATCCGAAATATAGACATTTACGGACAAAATATATTTTGTATATACAGAATACATTTTTTATATATCATGCAAAGAGCAGAGTGGCGCAGTGGAAGCGTGCTGGGCCCATAACCCAGAGGTCCGTGGATCGAAACCACGCTCTGCTATGTGTTGAATTGAATTATATATCTTGCATACAAATATATTTTGGATATATCTTAAATATATTTTTCGCTCGCGTATGTTTCGTATATATCCTGAAATGTATCCGAAATATAGAAGTTTTCGGACAAAATATATTTCGTATATACAGAATACATTTTTTATATATCTTGCATACAAATACATTTTAAATATATTTTGGATATATCTTGGATATATTTTTCGCTCGCGTATATTTCGTACATATCCTAAAATGTATCCGAAATATAGAAGTTTTCGGACAAAATATATTTCGGATATACAGAATACATTTTTTATATATCTTGCATTCAAATACATTTTGAATATATTTTGGAAATATTTTAGATATATTTTTCGCTCGCGTATATTTCGTATATATCCTAAAATGTATCCGAAATATAGAAGTTTTCGGACAAAATATCTTTCGTATATACACAATACATTTTTTATATATCTTGCATACAAATACATTTTAAATATATTTTGGATGTATCATCGATATATTTTTCGCTCGCGTATATTTCGGACATATCCTAAAATGTATCCGAAATATAGAAGTTTTCGGATAAAATATATTTCGTATATACAGAATACATTTTTTATATATCTTGCATACAAATACATTTTGAATATATTTTGGAAATATTTTAGATATATTTTTCGCTCGCGTATATTTCGTATATATCCTTAAATGTATCCGAAATATAGAAGTTTTCGGACAAAACATATTTTGTATATACAGAATACATATTTTACATATCTCGCATACACTTTATGTCCATATGGGCTATGCGGTCTTTTTTTTCCATTTCTATCGTTTGCTATCACTTCTTTTCATCATGGCTCCTCCATCACCAAGTGTCCGCACGTTGTCGCGCGTCTACATTCACCGCGCTAGAAATTCAATACATCGAATACGTGCAACGAAATCAACTATTTCAGCGCGCGATTAGCGATTACGCGACGCGATAACAGCCCTGGTCGTTCCACACGTGCGTCGCTAATTTACAGCGTATAATTCACCGCGCGCAGGTCTTTCGTGTTGTCCCTGTGTGTGTGTGTGTCGCACATTTGCATCGTTCGTATACGTTGTACGGAAATGCAAACATTAGATGCGAGCGTTCGAATAAACTTTGGCGCCACGCGCGCCGACTTTATCATCTCCGCGGCATTTTTCACCATCGATGCGCGCCGGCAAAAAGTGTCCTTATCGCGTTGCCGCCGCTCGTGCGGCTGCAGCGAGCCGCCTGCGCCGAGATTAGACGCCGCGCGGCTGTTGTCGCAACCGGTCAGCAGCAGTCGCGTCGCGCATCCGATGCTGTTTGCACGGTTAGTACAGACGGCGACGGGATATGCAATTTTAGCTGATAATACAGGTCACGACCGTGCACCGGGGGTCTCAGCCGTCTGTCACCGTTTCCTAGCCGTATTTTCCCCTCTCTTTTCTCTCTCGTTTTTTTTTCTCACCCGCAACATATCACGTGCCTTGTTGCACATTACAAAGTGCAACAAAGATTCAGCGCGCCGTAATTGCCCGACTGTGCTATAGAGGTTGGGTGCGATAGCGACACGCGAAAGACCTCGGCTAGGAAAAAAAGCCGCTGGCTATTAAGATATCGGGATCTGTACACGCGGACGCTGATAGGCGAGGCAGATGCCTCGCATGCGGGTCGCGATAGACCCTGGCGACCGATGGAAACAACGCCTGGCCAGTGGTCAGTGTGAGACGCCGCTCGGTCAGGCGACGGTCAGTCGCGTTACGATTTCTGCTATCTCGCTGTGGGTAATGCAGAGCGGGTATACCGGTTGCGGCCACTTTGGTCTGGAAACGAGGGGACCTTGTTTTTGAATGCCTGGAAATTAAAAAGAAAACAAAAAACGTCGAATTATATTCCCGATTTATCGATGGTTTGAGGATTTTTCGGACCCTCCTGGAGGTGGGATGAAAGAAACCTTATTTAATGATTGTGACAAAAATTGACAAAAATTAATTATCAAAGCGAAGAAAAATGTGGCGACAGCCGGTACGACGAACTGCGATCGCCTGCAAAGATTTGTTTAGCCCCGACGAATGGCTTTGTTTTTTCTCACAAAATATTGACAACATTTTTATGCCTTACGAATTCTCGAGTGTATTAATTATGCAACTAATTGATTAATTCGCTTCTCATCGCACCGGCGTATTTTATGTAAATTACGAGATCTCTTTAAAGCGAGGTGAAACCTGCTCAGTCGGTAATATAAAAACTGTAACCAATTAATCCGACGATGCTCAATGATCCCGGAAAAAAGAAAAGTTTTACACCATTCCTCTTTCGATTCTCCTTGGTCTAAAACTTTAATTTTTCCTGGCATGTGTCTAGTTTCCGTGTACTGTTGGTCCGAATATTATTTTCTATCTCTCTCGCACTCACGGTGGTTTCGCCTCGCCTCAAGGTACCAATAGAACTTTCCACCAGAGTCTCAAGTGCAACGTCGCTTTTTTTTTTTTTTTTTTTATTAGTCGTTTATTTCGAGCAGGTAAACAAAATTACAGAGTGTAGTTGGAAACACAAACGAATACAAAACCAAAAGAAAGAAAGGTGAATAAACCAAATGGCCCTATTCGGGCACTCGTCGGTTGAAAAACATAGCCAATATGTAGAGCTTCTGTACCGTTGGAGTTTTCGGCGCGAAATTATATAATATTTTTGTTGAGCTCCAGAAAAATGCCGTAAAAACTGGTGGTCAAGTATTGGACCTCGCGGTGCGGGCTAGTGCAACGTCGCTCTTATCACCCGCCTGTGTAAACGCACGATAAGCGACAGCGCTCTACCTTACCGACCGGCGTTTTCCGAGTTGTTTCAGCCGGACGCGTCCAGGATCGCCACCGCTCGGCCGCTCTCTGCCTCGGTCGGTCGTCGCTCGCGAGCCGAGCGAAACGTGTGTCGCGCATCGCGCGCGACAGGGATTCCCCGTGGCCGGCGGCGCGGCCTCGTTTATTATACGACGTTGCGCTTGCGGCGCGTCGCAAGGGGGGCGACGTATGCGGAGCAGCAGCAGCAGCAGCCAGGACCCGTGGGCGGCGAAGATTCGAGCCAGTCGAGCGTGAAAATGAGTTCACTGGTCATATTTCCGAGGCGTCAGGGCGTTAAAGTGTTGAAATTTCATTAGCAGCCCGATGAAGCGTCTCGAGTGTGAGTCGCTTAGCCCCTTAAGGTTTCGCAAACAACGCGCGCGCCGCGCGCTCTCGACGAGGGGTCGATGCGTGCCCTTCGGAGCCTCTTGGTCGCCTCCTCGCCTATATCGGCGATACACCTACCGCTACTGCTGCTTACACGACACACAGCCCGGCGGCGTTGAGGAGTCACTCGTGTGTATCGCGCGAGCGCCTGACTCGCCCGTCGAGCGCGGTGCGGCGGGTTTTGCGCGCCGAACTATCTCACCCCGCAAGAGGGTCGGGCGCCGGTGTTCTTTGCGTGTCCCTCAATTTCTTTGACGGCCTGCGCGCGAGCCTTCGGGAAAAATTAGGTTCTCGACAGAGGAGGCCGAGAGAGACTCGCCGTATCAGTAGGGCGGAACAAACGAAATTTCGATAAATTATACGGCAACGCGCGGCACAACCCGCGGCTACTTTGGTATTATAATAAATAGGGGATAGGCGAGTGTCGTCGGCTTTGGAAATAAATATTTTTTTCAGATTTTGTTTTTGTTTTAGATGGATTAGATTTTATGATAAATGGGCGATAGGCGACTGTCGTTCGCTTTGGAAATAAATATTTTTAGGGATTTTATTTTTTATTTCAAGTAGATTCTATTTTATGACAAGTAGGCGATAGGCGCCTCTCGTCTGCTTTGGAAATCAATATTTTTCGAGATTTTATTTTTTATTTAACATAGTTTAGATTTTCCTACTTTGGTATTATAATAAATAGGGGATAGACGAGTGTCGTCGGCTTTGGTAATAAATATTTTTTTAGACTTTGTTCTTGTTATAGATGGATTAGATTTTATGATAAATGGGCGATAGGCGACTGTCGTTTGCTTTGGAAATAAATATTTTTAGGGATTTTATTTTTTATTTCAAGTAGATTCTATTTTATGACAAGTAGGCGATAGGCGCCTCTCGTCTGCTTTGGAAATCAATATTTTTCGAGATTTTATTTTTTGTTTCAAATAGATTAGATTTTACAATAAATAGGCGATAGGTGATTGTCGTCTTCTTTGGAAACACATATTTTTCGAGTTTTTATTTTTTATTTAAAATAGATTAGATTTTATAATAAATAGGCGATAGGCGCCTGTCATCTGCTTTGGAAAGAAAGATTTTTAGAGATTTGTTTTTATTTCGAATAGATTAGGTTTTATAATAAATTGGCAATAGGCGTCTGTCGTCTGCTTTGGAGATAAATATTGTCCGAGATTCTATTTTTTATTTAAAATACATTAGATTAGATTAAATAAAATAGATAAGCTTTTATCTTAAAAAGTTTATTTTATCATTGTCTCGCGTGATATCGAAAAATACGGTAATTATAGCGCGGCAAAAATATGAACTACGTTTTTTTTTTAGTCAGCCGCGACTGCTCGGTGGATACACAGAAATTATTTTAATAAGTTAGCAAAAGTTCGCGACACTGAAAGCAAAAAAAAAAAAAAAAAAGAATCCCGCCAACCGATAATTGGCGGTAATTTCGAGTTGCCGGAACTCCCGCGATTTTTCTAATTGACGTATCGACTGTTTCGCGAAAAACTACGCGACTCGGCGTCGTGTTTACCTTTTTCAGCGCGGCGTCTGGCAGCCTCTGGAAGACGGAAAAACGGTGCGGGAAATGCGGGGACGGGGAAGCAGCACGATATATATATATATATATTCATGTCACACGTATCGTTGATGTATTTTTTTATTAAGTTTATTTTATATATCGACAACAACACGTCATACATTAGAAAACAGAAGGTTTCTTGAAGCAAACTCGAATGAAAAGTTTTGTGGAACAATCCGAGAGACACTATGTGAGTGTGCCGCGCCATCATCTATGGAGTCGTATATATATAATATTGTGTGTGTTCTTGAGTGTGTATTGAAACCTGTGAGTGTGTCTTCCGTGATATCTATGGGCATGTGTTTTACGGCTGTCCGTGGATACTCTCTTGTGTCTCCTTTCCCTCTCTCTATCATCGTCTTCTTTTTTTTTTTTTTACTCGCTTTCTTCTCTCGTTCACACACGCACTCGTTCTCTCTCTCTCTCTCGCTCTCTTTCGCTCAGACTCTTAGCTATCTCGCATCTCGGTGTAGCACTCTGTATTTTTTTTTTTCTTTTAATTACTTCTTCTTCTTCTTTTTTTTTTTCTTATGTCGTTTATCGTTTGGCATTATTTTTCCGCGCGTTTTCATTGTACGGGCTGTGCTCTAGCCGATCACAAACTGACGCACAAATCTCGCAAAATCGAACGTAATATTCATCTCGAAATGTCGGAAATCGCGGTTTTTGTTAGTAGCCTGCATCGCTGTCATTTTTTTTTTTTTTTTTTCGTCTTCCTCGTTTTGTTTTTTTTTTTTCTATCTCTGAATCGTGAACCTCCCTGTCTCTCGTTCTCGCACACACACTGACATTCTCTCACTTTCACGCTCTCTCGCCTAAATTTCCAGGGATCTTGGGTTATATTTTTCGTGGTCAACGGAAACGACGGAAACACGCCGTTCGTCAAACAAGGTGATGTCGAAATTAACGGTGGAAATGAACAAATGATAATTATGGTGGACGATGCGCCGCCGTCGCTCGGCCCGCAACGCTCTCGTTAAATCACCGCGACGACTTCTCGTCGCTTTATCCTTTCGTTATTATTATTATTTTTTTTTTTTACAAAGAGCTTTGCGGGGTGAGGGAGGGAGGACCATCGTGCCGGACGAAACGGCTTACTACTCTCTGCGGTGTGAACGTAGAATTTGTATTTTTGTCTGCGGGGCACCTGACGGCCGTACGGCGTCGACGATTTTTAATTTTTCATTAATTAAATACCTCTATTTGTTTCCTCTTTTTTTGTCCCATTTTTTTTTTTTTTTTTTTTTCGAATTCCCTCCTTCGTTCGCCCCCCTCATTTTGTCGCTCACTGTGAGAGAGATAGAGTCGGTCTGCCCTCTTTTTGTTGCTTTTTTATACACACACCCGCGACGACCCGGCGGCCTTCGAGGCAACTCTCCGTGCCTCCTCTTGCAATTTATGTACAATTTTACAACCTACCGCCGTCGACATATAATTTTTCTTATTTTTCATCGTCATTTTTTTAACCGCCTCTCCACCGTCTTCACAGTACACGAATAGGACCTAGACATCGTTAATTTTTTTACACTATACTAACGAAATCTAAACGTTCAATTTTTCATTTTCACCATACTAGGAATAATAAATTTTGCCGTATCGTTAGTATACCTTTATAGAAATATGCTTACAAAAATAGAATTTCGCGAGGCGCGGAAAGTGCGTCGATGCCGGGGCCGTGTGGATTGATATTGCGCCTCTCGTCCCTAAATATCTGTATCTCTCTCTCACTCCCTCCAGCAATTTCGTCTCCCCACCCCACCTCTTAATTTTTCTCCCATTATTTTTACCTAACACCGTCGAGTATATCGAAAAATTTGCATTTGTCGCTTCAAATATTTTCGCGCGTCTCTTCTCTCTCTCTCTCTCTCTTTCGATTGCCAAAAGTCACGTAAAAAACGAGCGAGAACCGTAGTGGTCGGTTAGTTATGTTTTCTTTTCTCTTTATACACAATATTTCGTCGTACCGTAGGCCGTTTGTCCCCACGCAATCAATTTAGCGTGTGATTTTTTTGTTTATCGTTTTTTTTTCCTCCCCCTCTCCCCTGTTCTAAAGTGTTTTTTCTTTTTGTTTTCCTCACTTTCTCACCTAGACTCTCTTGTCCCTCGCTTTCTCTCTCTCTCTCTCTCTCGCTCTCTCTTTCTCTCTCGCTTTCTCGCTTTCTCTCTCTCTCTCGCTCTCTGTATATCTCGTTCTTTATAGCCCAAAACTTATCTAGATATAATATGTGTTCTCGAAAATTGTGTACAACTCATAAACCTTCCTTTCGTCGTAGTTTCACCATGTACAATCAATAATTGTCCAATAATCGTCACAATAATTATAATGATACATAGTGATAAAACAATGACAATAATCCATCCGTAATATAATAAATATTCGTAGCGATCGCAATGACAATGTGGCTACAATGACAATGACCATGATATCGATCACAATCGCAATAATCATAATACACAATTTCTTCTCTTTAATTATAAAGATGTGATTCTTTTTTCTTGTCGCTCATATGCACAATAACTTCTTTTGTTTTGTTTTCTTTTTTTTCTCGCATTTTTCTTCGTCGCATTGTTTTATTTTTTGTCCTCTTTTTCATTCACGTGCATTCTCACGCGCGCTCCTAAACCTCAGATTAACTTCATCATTTAGACTCGTCATTACAATATTACATTATTAGATTACATTATATCATAATACGCTAGCGTTTATTCAATAAATTTTACATACTTTGATACGCAGTATGATGGTTCCAAAAACGGTTATCGGCCAACCAAATTTTGTCCACACATCAATAGACCTACGCTCAGTAATCGAAGTAATTTGTACTTGTAGCCATATATTATAAATATTTTTAGTAGTTCGGTCTCTTACTTTTTCTTCTTCATCTTTTTTTTTTCATCTCTACCTCTCTTCCATACTGCCATTATTTTTGCCTGTTCACACACTCTCTCTCTCTCTCTCTCTCTCACGTTCGTTCTCTCTCTCTCGCGCTCGCTTTCTCTCTATCGTCCTCGCACATAATAGTTTCGAGGCCCTACACATTTTTCATTTTTTTGATACGAATATTTAAATATTACTTTACCGCCACACATTTTTTTTAACTCCCATAACCGTTCGACCTGTCGAAATCTCTACGACAGCGTTGCGTCCTATCCCCCCATTTATTTCTCCCGTATCTTGTGTATTGTTTTCGCCTTTTATTTACCTTTTTGTTCACGTCTTCATTTTTTTTTTCCTCACATTTTTGTTTCCTTTATTATTTTTGTTGCGCTTAAACCTTAAATAGTAACGAGACGTCGTTGCCAAAAATATATAAAAACCCAGAAGCGTCTGTTCTCGCCGTTTTTTTTTGTTCTCTCGTCATCTTCGTCTTATGTTTTTTTTTTTTTCATCATTTTTGTCGTATTTATTTTTGTGTTCGAAATTCGAAACGAGCGTGTGTGTGGGTGTGTGTGGTTGTTGTTTTTATACCGTCGAAATTGACATGGGCGCCGGATCTACGGATTGACAGCCGAAGTCGTACGTTTTCGCTGTTATTTTTTTTGTTTCACGTTGTCGTTTATTTTTTTTTTCTATCATTCACGTTCGCGCGTCACATTTCTCGTTCTCGTGGCGGGAGAAAGAGACTGAACAGCAAAGAGGAAAGAACCGGCCCTCCTGTCTCGTCAAGCATGCCAGCCACGTGTAATGCCACAAATATACGTGTATATAATATATTTATAACACATATATCCGTCGATATAATAATATATATGTATACACATCCCGCGCCCGTGAAACTTCGAAGCTCGAATCGAGTGCGAGACGCGGTCACCGGGCGACCGGATCACCCCCTAAAATTTACAATAAATTTTCTGCATTAGCTTCGTTTATCTTTTTCCCTCTCATCCCTCGTTTTTTTCTCTCTTCCTCTATTTATTTTATCGTCATCCTCTTCTTTTTTTTTTATTCCCCAGTCTCGCAAGTCACGCATCGGTTTTCACAGTCACTCCGTGTAACTCACTCGCACCGTCCGCGACCCGCGACACGCGGGCCGCGAGCGAATCATTCGCTACCGCCTGGTTCGTAAAAATTTGTTCATCTCGCTCTCTCGTCTCGCGCTATAATAAATCCTTTGTTTCATCTTTCTTTTTTTTACAATAATTTCTTTAGAACATCCTAAAACCACGAGAGAAATAGTTTAATTTTTATACACCTAAAGTTACTTGCACCCGTTTTGGACGGGGCCGCCGGTGACCACGTCTTCGTATCGTCTCAACCACTTCTCGCATGTATTTTTGTGTGTCGTTATTCTCATTTTTCTTGACTCCCATAACCCGTGTTCGTTTCCCCACTTCTTCCTCTCTTTTTGTTCGTCATCTTTCGTTCGTTTTATTTATTTATTCTTTTTTCGTTCCTCTTTTTGTGTCCTTAATTATTTTAGTTCGGTTTATCTCCTCACGTTTCTTTTTTTTTCTCCCCTTTGGTTTCGTGTTTACAACGCTACATTATTTTATTCGCCTCTGTTACGCAATTTCCTCGTCGCTCTCTCTCTCTCTCTTTCTCTCTCGCACTCTCACTCTCTCTCTCTCGCCCGCCTGGAACCTCATTAATTATCAGCACGAACCTGCAACCCTTATAAAATGTACACTCACTACGCTCTATTGTCTAAGATACAACAACATTACTATACGTATATGGCTCTACAGATGTTCGCTTGCACTGCAACTCAAAATTGTGTCATGATCTCCGCGCGTCCGCACGTTCGACACGCGTGCGCCACGCGCGCGTCTCAGCCGGGCCGGCGTAATTGCACCCTCGGGTCTGTCGCGAGTCGAGTGGATTTTTCATGTCTCGTCTCACCCCCCTCGCCTTACCATCGACACTCGCGTTCTCAGTGGCCCCCGATTGGCACACCTGAGAGAGAAAAATCCCGGTGAGCTCGTCCGTTCTCAGCAGTTTAGTGTTTATTTTTTTAGGCCTTTCTTTCTCTCCTCCCCACGAAGAAATCAAAATTACCATTTTTTTCTTTCGATTTCTCCGTCGGAGCTTCGTTTTCACATTTTTGCATTTTTTCATTCGCTTCGTTTGGTCGTTCATCATCTTTTTTTTTTTTTCATTTTTTTTCGAATGCCCAACTTCCGAGGATGCAATTTCGCGGGGCGAGCCGAGCGCCGCGTGGCGCCCGCGCGGCGAACCGCGCGGCCGTCGCCGGAGTTACGGATTCATTCAAAACTTAGGACTTTCTCGCGGTTCGCGATTCTTCACCGCCTCGAACTCGCCAGGAAGTTTTTAGAGACTCCTACCCGCGTTATGCTTCCGCCGGGATGCCCGCGGGCAACACACGCGCTGGTTATCAACCGCCAGCTATACCGTATCTCCTGCCGCGAGACGACCACCGTGCTTCGGCTCGCGGCCGCCGGGGGGCGCGCGCGGCAAAAGCCGCGCGCGCCGCGGCGGCGCTCGAGTCGACGGATATCGCGATGCTCTCGCCTGCCGCGTGATCAACGTTTTTTTTTATCCTCTCTCACCCCCTCTCATGGTTTTTTTTTCTCTCGTTATCGCCTAATTGGGTTTTTCGTGTTTATCATGTCTTCGCTAACGGCCGAATAGGTAACTCAGGATGTTAATTTGCTCGGGTTTCGTAAATCACGAGGTGTGTTTTGGTTATTTTTTTTCACTGGTATCTCAGTTTTCTCCGAATTGTCTCAAAGCCAATATCTAACGCGTCAACTGAATCGGGTTGGCCGGTGTCAACGAGCGTCGCTGGGATATTATTATTATTCTTTTTTCTTGCTGTTGTATCTTTTTTTGTTTTTCTCTTTTTTTCGCGTTTCTCCTCCCCGCGAGCGCGACGTCCCGATCCGTTTTTTCCTCCCTCCAACAATTTTTTTTTCTCTCTCTCATGTCATCGAAATATTCTGGCGCGTCGTGACCCCCATGGAAGTAACATATATACGTCGCCCAAAAATGTCTATATGCGACATATATCTTGCATATAAAAATACGTATATGCAGCATATATGCGACACCGAATTTTTTGACGGCATATCCATTTTTACGTATAATAATTTCCACGTGGAAAAACCTGAACGCTGCGCGGGACGTCGCGATTCGTGAAGAGGCGCTCAGCGCTCAGCCCGCGGCTCAACCCCCGTTGTACATTCGTTCTCTGTCCATGGTGTTGCGAGCGGGCACTCCCCTTCATTGGCATTGATTACTCCATTTGAGGTTAATAATAACCGTATTACAAATATCATTAGGTTTTACATTATCAATATGTTTAATATGTGGCAATTGGTTTATATACGCATTGTCTTGGGAAATGAGAACCAGTCTTATTGCGCCCAGTTTGTGCGCGCGCGTTTCGCGCGCTCAGGCATATTTCTGTAACGTAAAAATATATACATCATCTGTGTCGTATGTATAGTGCTGCTCTGTAACTCAAGATTTTACATCTGTTTAATGCAATTGGTATCCTGTACAAAAATTCGGAGGCCACACGGGGGGCGTTTTGGGGCCCCCGGTGGCCCGTTCGGGGCCTCCGCCCGTTCTTCGCGCCCGGGGGGGCCCCCCCACAAATGACCCTCGAGAAACTCGCGATTTTTTCTCGTCTTTCTTTCACAATCGTCCTCTCGCGATTTTTCAATTTCAGCTCGCGATTTCTCGGGGGTCACCAGGGGGGCCCCCGACTCGGCGGCCGAACGCGCGTCGGCCATTTATAGCGGAGCTAAAAAACGAAGCGGACCCGCGGGTAGGTCTGGTGTTCTCAAACACGGCAACTAGTCTGTTTGTTTGGTTTTATTACGTTTTTTCTTTTTTTTCTTGTTTGTTGTTATTATTATTTTTTTCTTCATCTCTCTCTCTCTCTCTCTCTGTCTCTCTCTTTTATATCCGTTTCACGTATCACTTCTTCCTGGTACCTCGGTGTGTCACGGTAATGTGTGAGCGTTGTATGTTTTTTTTTTTTTCGGCATTCGTCTCATCGCTTTTCACGCGCCGAATGCTAAGTAAATGGCTATCAAGTGTCGAGTAGTATTTTTTATGTATTACGTGTCTCTTTCTCTCTCTCTCCCTCTCGCTCTCACTCGCGTTCTCTCTTTCTCTCAGTGTGACTGTGTGTAATGTGTGTGTTTTTTCTGTTTCTCTCTTTTTTTTTTCTCGTGTGTCTCGTGTCGTGTAATTAATGTCGGCTGTTTGTGTCTCAAGTGTCTCGTGTATATTTTAAGTGTTTCGGTTTTCCGTAGGAGAATGGCGTGTGACCTGGTGTTGGTGGCTGTGTGACCAAACGTCCTTCTCCAATATTCCTTATCGTCGTCATATATTATCATTAAATATTATTAGCACTATATAATATTATATCGAAAATAACGGATAATACAACACGTAGGGAATCGAGGCTCTCGGGGCTTTGCGATCTTTCTGGTTTTTATGTTTTACTTGTTTTTTTTTTTTTTAATCATAGCTCGAAGAATCTGGGCGATTTCTCTTTTTTTTACGTGGGACATGGGGCTCGGTTTCGATGGGAGTTTTTATGTGCTAAGCTTTAAAAGGGGGTCTTGAGGGGTGGGATTTTTATTATTTTGTTTTTTTCTCGCCGGTTGCTAAAACCCGCGAGAAGGGAACGTTTTTTTCCTTGGCGGGGGGTCGTGGCCGCGCGGCTGCGGCCGAACGCGAGGATCCTCGTCGTCGTCGCGGCTCCCGACACCCTGAGGACCGTCGGGGAGGATTTCGAGAATCGTCGGCGCGTTCTCCGGGGCCCCCGACGACCCGGTGACGGCGTCGCCGCGACGGCGCGTGACCCTCGCGGGGGTCGCGGACACGACGTGCGGCCTTCTGGAATATGAGCGGCGGAGCTAAAGTTACATGGTCTCCCCACACATGTGCGTACAACGTGAACGAAGTGTTTTACAATCTGCCTAAGTTTTTTCTTTTTTTTTTTTTCATCTGCTAGTAGTTTAATTACGTTATCCGGTGAAATTCAATGTTTGTCTGTATGTTTTTTGCTGCTGTTTTTTTTGTTTTTCTCAATTTCCCTTCTTGTCATTCTGCTCTGGATTGCCGTTGATTTTTTTGCTCTCTTTCTCTCTCTAGTTATTTCCCAATCTCTTCGCAATGTTAAATCGAAACCTCACTGTGCAATTCGGTCCCTATCAGACGCGGATGGTTGTCGGGATGTTACCGAGTGGTGTTGGGATCTGGACTATCGACAAGTCTATGTGTATCTCGTGGCGGGACCATCGTTGACGTATTTCTTCCGGATTCGTAATATGGGGTTGGGGTGCTTGGAGGATTTTTTTTTTTGCGTTGCATTTGTTGTTGTGTTTTGAACTTCCTCTCAATCTTACTGTCTCTCTCTCTCTCCCTATCTCGCTTTCTGTCTCTCTGTCTCTCTTTCTCGTATTGCATCAAACTCACTTTGCTTATAGAACGGACTGGCTTGGATACAACTGGTAAGAATACAAGTGACGTTTTTTTTTTTTTCGTTTTACATACGGCTATTATTTCGATATAGGTAGGTAGTTAGTATGTAGTTGTCGACACACAATTCAATTGGTTACTGGGCATTTACTGTTTATACTGTTTACTGCTTGTTTAATTGTTTAATAATTAATAATTGTTAATTGTAGTTTAGTTAGTTTAGCTATTACGTAGCTTCCTCATCGATAGTTATGCGGTTAAAAGACTACGCTTGTAATGGGCCGTATTGGCCGGCGCGATCGCGGCGACCCCGCGCGGCGACGCCTCGCGGGTCGGACGCCGCGCGGCGAGCCTCGCGACGATCGCCGCGGATGGCGCGCGAGTCGCGCGGGGCCCGCGAGGTGGCGCGCGGCGCGGGGCGACGCGCGCGGTTTGCGCCGGCCGGGTTGTCTGAATGGGGAGTGGGAGAGACCATAGTACACATATATATTCATTGTAAGTATACTTATCGCATTAATAATTGCATTTAATCAATATACGTGTGTTATCGGTGTATAGCAGCGTTCCGAACTCCTTGCCTGAACGTAAAGATCCTTATTTTGTGATATATTCGCCGGCGCGAATTGAGACTGATGAGTGGAAGGTTTTTTTTCGTGTCGAGTTCGTGTCGAGTGTGTTTTGGCTACCGCGGATATCGTCGGACGCCGATCTGTCGGTTTGCCTCGCGTCGAACCGATCGCGACTTTCGTTGTCGAGGGGTTCACCGGGGACGTCGAATCCAAGGGGAACATCGACGAGGAGAGTCTCGCGATTCGCTTGATATTTCTTTAACCGATTTTTTCGATTAAAAACGGTTTTTTCGATTAAAAAACTATTTTTTCGATAAAAAAACGATTTTTCCGATAAAACAACGATTTTTCGAGAAAAAATACGATTTTCGAAAAAAATCGGTTTGAAAAAATAATCGAACCGATTTTTTTTTTTTCCGGAAAAATCGGTTCGAATCGCCGCGCGATCCGATCGGCATCCGCGTAGCGTTTGTCTTGTGTGCTTCGTTGTAGTCGTGACAATCGGTTGACGGTGACGATTATATACGTGTATTTCGTATGTCGTGTGTCGGTTATAAGGGGCAGCGGGCGAGCACCGATCAGGCTTTGGGTGGGCGTTCGGTCTATGTCGGGCCCCTTTGTATAATTTTAGTTATTTTTTTTATTTCGTATAAAATCAACACTGAAGGCACATTCTATCGGACGAGTCGGCCCAGTGTGTGCTGTGAGTGAGATTGGGCGCGGGGCCCGTTAAACGGGACCTCACGGGCGAGGTCGCCACTTTCGCCGGGACTCCCGGGGGCCTTATGCACCCCCGGCCAGCGAACGGAGCGCCGCGGGGCCCGCGAAATCCGCCGCCACGGGAGGCGCGCGAGCTCGGGGTGATTGGGACTTCGGATTCCTGGCGGGAAAAAGGGTTGTTTTTTTTTTCTTTTCTTTTCTTTCTTTTTTTTTGGGACTGATCGGGATTTCGAGGTCTCTCGGCTTCGCCTCTCGGGGGTCTCGCGGCTCCGTGGCGGAATTTCGCGGGCCCGACGCTCGCGAGTTCGCTCGCTCTCGAGCCGGCGAACGCGACCGGGCCCCGCGCGAGAAACTGTTACTTCGTGTGGCGGTATTTTGATCCGGTTGCCTTCTTCTATTGCGTCGGGTTTTGGGGGTCTGTATCGCATTTTTCGCTTTTTAGTCGAAATGGCTATTTCAAAATTGAGAGCCGGACCGGCGCTCGCGCGTAACTTGCCCAGGCGAAATCAACAATACGCGAGATTGTTTTCCAAGGTTCGTGTAGAGGGGAATTGGGTGTGTGTGAAGTGACTTTTGTGTGTGTGTGTGTGTGTGTGTGTGTGTGTTTTTGGCACGTCGAGCGTCGACTGGTCGATACGATTTCCAGGCTTTCGTTGTCCCGATTTGGTCGTCGAGAATCGTGCCGTACGCGGATCTCGATTTTTTTGGTCCGTCTCGCCGGTCTTTGGTGACGGAATTATTATTATTATTTTTTTGTTGTTGTGGGAACTTAGAATTGGTTTGCCGAAAAATTGTGTGCGAAGGAGCGACCCGGGAAGTCGTCGGAATCGCTCCCGTCGTGCGGCTGAAAATACTGAATCGTTATGTTCAGTGCTCGGACTGCTTGAGCACTTTCTGTGGAATTTTTAAAAATTAAGATCTGGTTGATAAAAGTTTGCGTTAATCCGGCTGATGACCGGCGATTCGGACGTTATTTCGAGCTGTCGGCCGGACCCTCGCGACCCATCAGAACGCACGACAGCCGATTTTCGAACGTTTCTTAGGGAAATTGTGGACGTGTGTTTTGTGTCTGCGTTTTCGTGTGTCTGTCGAGTGTCTCATGTTCTGTTCGTGTTTTTTTTTTTTTTTTGGGAGTCATGCGCGCGAGTATGTTTTAATCTCTCTCTTTTTGGGATCAGAGTCGAACGTCGATTTGTCAATTTTCTAAACGATTCTCTTTACCTCGGGGTGTATCATCGATTTTTATTTTTTATTTTTTTTTGGGAGTAATTTTGTCGGAGAGGGAAACATCGTCGGCTGATCGGAGGAATGCGAGAAGCCGTCAGCGTTTCTGTGCGCGAAACGCTGTTCCCCGTTCAGCGGCTCTGATAACCAACTCATTAGCTCGCGATTGATTTAAAAAAAAAAAAAAAATTCAATAAAAAATTGAAAAATCCGCCTTTTCCCTATCGGTGTCTTTCCACCCTCTGACAAACGGCAAACTAACAGACGGGTGTGGAATTTACTTTTCTCCTGATGTCGCAAAAAATTCCTTGCGCTCCACGTCTTCATCTTTTTTTTTCTCCTGAATTTTTACTCGAAGCCGAATTGACACCGGGGAATTCGCGACAAAAAAGCATCGTGAGGTCGAGGCCGGGCGAATTCGCTCGTGTCTTTCGCGACGAAAATTCTCGTCGCCCATTTTTTTTTTTCGTCTCGCGTCTTCGTCTCGGTTCAACGTGCGGCTCGACCTTCTCGTCAACTTATGATCGGTAACACGCTTAATTAAGCAATCAATTAACACTCAATGAAGAAAATCTTATATAGATACTCGGCTATTGCGGACAATAATCGACACTTGCTGCGCCGATGTGCGTGTCGAATAATGCATGAGAAAAATTAGCTAGCTAAATGTTAAACTTAAACTCAACAATTAAACGATCGGCGCGCGGACACCGGGGAAGAGGTCGACCCGAGTCTCCCGCTGTGTATTTTTTTTTCCTCAACCCTCGTTTCGCTCCACATTTAAATTGTGGCTACGGGGATTCTCGGCGATCGACGGCGTCCGGTGTCCCGCCTGCGATCTCTTCAAAAAACCTGCGACAAAGAGGCTAATACGGAAAACACCGATTTCCTCCGATATCTCCCAACGTTACAAAAATCGTGGCGCGTATTCACGATTTTTCGCGCGTCAACCAGTCGTCGACGTACCGACGAAAAAGTCGCGGGTCCTCCGCGAACGACTGTCACGATTTTACTGCGTAAAAAATCGGAACGGCTGATGCCGATCGCTCTGTGAGTTGCTCTGTGGAATTTCGCAACGAAAAACCAGTTTCAGGCCCAAAGTTTCTTGCTATAAAAAAATCTCTCTGCGTCGCTCTGTGAGGTTTGAGGCTCCTCAGTTAATCGCGGTGCGTGAAATTCCGAACAAAAAACCGGTAGCCGAAAAAGATCGGTTGTAAATCGGCAGAGTCGTTCACGGAGAAGCCGCGTGAGATCGAGCGTCGATATCTTCGCGCGGTTCATTCCGCGGGTTGGTCACGAAATTCTGCCGCCGATTCGAAAAAAAATCGATTTGCCGATTTTTTTTTTTTTTTTTTTTTCGAATCGTTTCGCGGGGGCCGCGGACTGAAATGACTCGGGGGATTCGCGACGATCGCGGGACTCGTCGTCAGCTGGACGATTCGTCCCGACGCGCATTTTTCGCGGAGTCGCGCAGGGGGATTTTTCTGTTCAGTGTTGGCGATTTACGTTTAGTGAGTTGGGGGGTCAGGGGGGCAGGGGGGGTTTGGGGGTTTGCTCAACGGATAGCATAGAGTTCCAAACGCTTTCTGGTCTACAGACATTCAATATTAAACAGATCAATCAACTATGTCGTCGTATTATACCGCTAGGATAGTTGATAAGTATATCAATAATATAATCATATCGTTATTACAATTAATGCTGCTTGCTTGTGTTATTTCCAGTGTCTCTTTTGTATGGTGTAAGTCTGTATGAGTGCCTCGGGGAACGTGTCTGTTGGCTCTTGTATTATTTTTACGATTTTTTTTTCTCCTCCTCCTCCACCTCTTATTTTTTAATTCATTAATAATAATCCTCATCATCGTCAATAACGCGTTCACTCGGTGTCGGCGGTCTCGTGTATATTCTCGTTTTTCTTTTTCATCTTTTTTTTTCTCGTTAAACCTAAATTCTCGCTTATCATCTAGACGTATAAATGATGGGTAAGAAACTACCGCGCTTCGCCAAAGGATGTCGTTTCCACACCGGGACTGTAAAATGTGCTTATTTTTTTTTTTGCTCTCTCGATCGCGGGTTTTTTCAACGTTCCATGCGTACATCTCGCTTCGGTCTCCGACTTCCGTTTCGCTGATCGAGGATTTTCCTAATCGCGAGATTCGCGTCGCTGATTTTTTTTATCTCTTGTTTCTCGATATTGTTTTTTTTTTTTTTTTTTTTAATTTAATACCGTTTGACGCGTGATCGCCGTAGTCGTGTCGTGGTTGCATTTTTTATTTACCGCTACGAGGGTCGTCGAGGAGGAAACGAAGAAAAAGAAGAAGATGTCAGCGAGCTAGCTGCGCTGATCGGATCGAGCAGTGTTTCGATCGTGGCCGCAGCTATTTCTATACGCGCTTTCGAACCCGGATTCATTTGTCGTTTCTCTCTCTTTTTTTTCTCTATGTGTTTGATTGGCTTTTTTTTTGTACCGGCACGGAATCTCCACGCGTTCGGGAAGTGGATGGTTTTTTAGCCGCCATGATACCCGGCGCCTTGAACGTATCTCATCTCTCTCTCTCTCTCTCACTTTCTCTCTCTCGTCACGCATTCGTCACGTTAAATCGTTACATCGTTAAATCGCATCGTTAATCCTAAGCCGTATCAATTAGTCAATTAATAGTTAGGTATAATTTAATTAATCAATAATCTTAACTCTTAAACGTTAATTATATTATCGTTAGGTAGGTTTATAGTTTTTCTTATTAGGTTCTTTTACGGTAACACGTACGGATTGGAAGCAAACCATTTCAGGAGTTTATTCATCTTCTTCTCTCGCTTTTTTTTTTATCTCTCAGGAAATGTCGGGAATTTTTCACTTTGGGCGGGGGGCGGGTTGGGGGTTGTTGGGGGGTCAGGGATGAGGGGGGGGCGGGGGGTCAATTTCGACGTTGGCGTCTCGTTTCGCGATTCTTCATCGAGGACTCCGAGGATCGGGATACGAGGACTTCGAGTTGTGGTTCTTTCGTTGGTGCGGGCTGGATGCGGGTACAATTGGAAATGTATTTTTTGCGTGTGTTTTTTCTGCGGTTTCTTTTTTTTCTCGTTTTCTCTGGAACTTTAGTTTAGTTAGTTAGTTGATTATGTCCCGCGCGAAAAATCTGCGAAAATCAGGAAATCGATTGGCGGATTCCGTTTACTTCTCTCGTGTTTCATTTCATTATTATTATTCTTTTTTTTCCATTTTTTTCTCTCACCGATTCGTCAATTTTTTTCCCTCAATTTCACGGTTCGTTTAATTAGTTTAGTTTGCAAAAACGAAAAAACATGACTGATATCAATCAACTGATTATTTACGTGTATTTGCATTTCACTCTTACTCGCTGTCTACATCTCCCTATCGCTTTTTTATCCCCTTTCTCTCCCATCGATTTCTCACGGTCAATCTCTCCCTCTCTCTCGCTCTCTCCCTCTCTCTCTCTCTCTCTCTCTCTCGCACTCGCACTCAATCACTTCTGGCCTCCCTTGTTTATTATTACTATTATTATGTAAATACCGTTGGGTGCGTACAATTATTTCGACAATGATTTGCAAGTGAATTATCGTTTGGTTGCGTTTCCATTATTGATTAATATTGATCGTTTTTGTGGCATATTTGGGTTATACATCGTGGAGTCAGATTCGCCCACGCGGTGGGCCAGCGACGCTTCTTTTTTTTTTTCTCGCCGTGATCGTGGCTCGCTCGCCAATCTCGTGTTCGCTCCTCCTCAGCTTTTCGACCCACTTTTTTTTCATCCTCGTCCTCTCGTATAGTCGCCTTTTTTGTCTCTTGGATATCTCGTCACACGGTGTCTCGGTTTTACCACGGAAATTCCTCGGCCTGTCCTCGTGTTTCTCGCATTCCGCGCCTCTCGTTCCTCGTCAGACTTTTCCTCAGCCCTTCACGAGCTCAGGCGGAATTTCCCTCGTGGCGATTGGTCGCGTTTAAACACAGTGCGTTACAGTTAATATTCATTACACCGCGTTGTCGCCGGTTCTCCGGCCTCCGCTCGGATCGGTAACTTCTGGATTCTCATTGCGTTATACCCATTATTATCGTACAAGTGGTTTTGTTACATCAGAATAGTATTTTTACTTTACTTTATTTATTAATATTGCGTCGTAATTGTGTCCGGTAAATATTGTGTCGGTAACTGCGGTTGGTAAAAACTGTCGGTTCGGGCTCGGGTGGCATGCGGATCGTTGTGTGCGTTGATGATGTGGTTTGCTTTAGTTTTACTTTATTCTTCTTGCTCTTTTTTTTTTTTAATATGTCAAACTGCGTTTTGGGGCTGGGGGCACATTTAACGTGTCTCGAGAAGTGGGATGACTCTGGTTGTCTTCTTTTCTTCTTTTTTTTTTGCGTTTTTGTTGTTGTTGTTGTTGTTGCGGGATTGGTACGTGCGCGCACGTTTTACAAACACGTACATTTTTTATCAAGGTCCATCAGCCATCAGTATCTCCAACTCTCTGTATCATCGTTGTTGCTCCTGTTGTTCCTGTTGCAGTTGTTATGTTTTTTTTCTTCTTTTTTTTCGATTAACGTTGCTTCGTTATTTTTTCTTTTTTTAATCTGATGTGTGAAAGCGCGCGCGCGCGTCGTAACGAACGTCGACCGTAATGCGACCTCGTGGTTACACGTCGCCGTATCGCCGTATATATCGCGTATTTTAGTGTCGTGTCGTGTACGCGTGAATATCGCAGGAAGAACAAAAAAAATCGATTACCGAGATGCGCGATTGGTGATCGACGACCAGCGGGAGCTGGACGAGCTGGCCCAGACGCGCAGCAACTTCGTGTGATCTCGGCGCGGTGGCCCGGCAAAGTTATTTTCCCCGCGTCAATGACGTTTATTCCCGTCCCGACGGCGATATATTCGGACGTCGGACGTCCGAATATATCGACGTCGCGACGCGCGTTAATCGCCGTCGAGCGAGGCGAATCCCTTTCCCGGGTGTCGTGAGCGGGGGAAACGAAAAATCGGTAAAAATCGGTGACAACCGATTTTTACGCGATTTTTCGTTTTTTTCGTTTTTCGTTTTTTTTTCTCGATTTTTCGAAAAATCGAAAAAAACGAAAAATTGTAAAAATCGGTTGTCACCGATTTTTACCGATTTTTCGTTCTCCCGCTTCTCGCAGCCACCGCGACTCGATACTCTGATTTTGTGTGTATGAGAATTGCAAGAATGTCCTCGTCCTCGTATTTCCTTATTTCGTTTTTTTTCTTCGTGTTGTTGTTGTTTTTTTTTTCGTTTTATTATTTATTTATAAATGATTTTGGATACGCCGATTAATTGGTCTTGGACCGGTGGTGGAGTAAACGCATGCGAAAGGAATCTTTTGGCGATCTTCCACGATTTTCGCGGATTTATACGATCTCGCCGAGACTTCCGGTTGACAGGAACTGTGCAATTGCGCGCGCCCGCACTGTTGACTCTCTCTCTCTCTCTCTCCTCTCGTCACGTGTGTCTCGCTCCTTTCCCTTCATTCTCTCGCGCTTTCTCTCTACTCTCTCTCTCTCTCGCTCGCTCTCATTCCTCTTATATACTCGTTCGTCGGTTATAAACACGGCGAGCATCCCTGATCGCGAGGGTGACCCGTCCACTCATCGTCATCTCTTACATGCAGGAAGTGTTTTTCTTTCTTTCGTTCGTTCGTTTCTATACGCGAAAAGAGGCTCTACGAAGTGTTTTTCTTTTTTCTTCATTTTTTGTCGTCTTTTTATTTTTTTCGTCGGGGCTGGGTGGACGGCGGGGTCGCGGGTTTTTTTTTATTATTTTTTTTTTCTCGGGCGGGGCGGTTTTTGGGACGGGGGTGAGTGGCGGGGGTGGTCGGGACGCGGCCGGCGTCGCGGGCGGTTTGAGTCCCGAGGGCCAGGATCGGCGGCTGCGATCGCGTCGGCGGTCACGCGGGGTCGCCAACCGCGCGCGATTTTGGGACTCCGATTTCGATGGTTCGTCGAGATTCCTTCTTTTTTTATCTCTCACTCTTCTCTCCCTTTTTTTTTGTAATTTTTTCCATTTTTTTCCTTGTAAATTCACGTCCATTGGTTCAATTGCGAGGTTTGGTATTTTTACGGAGCCCCCATTGGCGCGCCGGTTGGCGGCGTGCGCGCGACGCTCGCCCGGCGCTCTCGTATTGGCTCGGGCGTTGGGGCAAACCGCCCGCGAGTCTCGGGCCCGTCCCCTGGAAAAGTATATACTAAGGCCGATTTTGGTAAGAATACGTTTTTGATCAACTTTTAATTTTAATGTAAGGCGCAAACGTGAAAACTTGTACTTTTTTCCTTGATGTGTCTTTTTGGATTCGGGCCGCAACTACGTGTTTTCGTGTTTCAGGCTGTGACTCGTGTGTGTGTTTTTCGTGTTTTTGTGTGTTCGTGTTTTTTTTTTTTCGTGTGCGAGTTTATCGTGTGTTACTTTGCGAGTTTTTCCTCCGTCCTCGCGGGTTCAGCGCGCTCGGGAGACTCGGCAGAATTTTAGCGTTTTCGTCGATGTGTATCTCAAAAGCCTGTCTTGTTGTGTAGATTTTTGTTGTGTGCTGTCTTATGCGGCGTTTCATCGTAACCTCGGTTATCAACACCTCCGTGTGTGAGTGAGTCTGTTTTATACGTATTTGTTTTTTTTTAGTTTCTCTTCCTATTCTTTTATTTTTTCCTTAATACTCGTTTTAAAACCCTTTTTTTTGTGTGTGCCAAAAACGGAATTTTTGCTTCCCCGTTAAAATCTCTTGTTTTCCACGAAAGTTTCAAACTCGTCGTCTGTCGACGCGCGTCTTCATTTTATTTTTTCCACATAATTTGCTCGAATCACTTCATCAATTTGTCTCACGAATCATTTTACCGTTTTTTTTTCACCCTCTTTGTGTGTGTTTTTTTTTTCTTTAATATTATTCCTAACGATATTTTTTTTGTCCCTTTTTACTTCGTCATTTTCGTCTCGTGCGCAACCGAGAATAGCGTTAAATCATGAGTTTCGTAAGCGAACTTAGGCAAAAACGCCGGAAAAATCTTTATCAACGGTCGCAACCGCGTCGATCAAAAGTTCACATTTATATTCGTTTATATATCATATGATCAAGTTAGTCAAATATCGTAATGCATCAAAGTAGACAGGTTGTTGCCCACGGCTCTGCCCCTCGAAATTTCAGTCTGTGCGGAAATCGACGTTAATCCGCTCGTCGACGATTCTGTCGCATATTTCGATCGATCGAAGAAAAAAAAAAAAATGTCTCTCCTCGCCCTCGAAGTGGCGACGAGTTTGTGTTTAAAAATCGCTGTAACTGAGTCCGGTTGTGAACTAACGTTTCAAAAAAAAAAAAAAAAAAAAAAAAAGCTTGCGTCGAAGTTCACGAGATGCAGTGAACCGCGTTACACACGGATTGTTGATGATTCGCGACTGTGAGGTGAGTCGTCACGAATTTCCCCAAAACACTGGCTGATCGTCTGGTTTGTCAGACGCTATTGCGGATCGTCGATCGAAAATGCGACAAAACACGCCGACTCAGTTTCACACAACGGCGGAAAAACGTCGCTCTCGCGGCGACCGCATTAAAAAAGCCAGAGCGATGAGCCTAAAAAGTACTCGCCGTTACAATTGGTGTCCCGACACGGGGGCCGTATTTTTATATATATATATATTTCGCGACCGTAGCCGGGACGCAGAAAAACAATTCCCACAATCTTTACAAGACGTTCCTGCCGACCACGCTCTGTATCTCCTTTCCCGTCGTGTGCGACGATCTCCCCTCCCTCTCCGACCTCCGAGGCTTTTCGATGCCGAAAAAAGAAAAAAAAAATACCATCAAAAGTGCTGCCTCGAAGGTTCGTCCGCGATTTTTGTCTCTCTCTCCTTTTTTTTTGTCTTTTTCATTTTTTTCTCTTCATTTTTATATTTTTCCTCGTACGTTTTTTTTTTTATTGGCAAAAATCGAAGATCGTTGAAAGCGCGTCAGGAAAAAATCCGTGGAGTCCCGTGGTCGGCGTCCTTGCACACCTCATTCCGGAGGGTCTGCGCGTCATCGTCATGAGGACCTAAGACTCAACGCCGCGGCGATCTGTAGCTCACAACCTCACACATCAACATAGTCGCTGCTGCCACTACTGCTGGTGCTGTTACTGCTGCACTCTCGTCGTCGCTGCTGCTGCTGCTATCTCGTTTCGTCACTAATATTGTTATCCTTAACTCTTACTATTCTCTATTAATATGTACGTATAGCCTAGTCGACTGCTTGTTGAGACGTGTGTCCGAGTAATATGCCCGTATAGAATAATGTGGACTCGAATCTCATTTTTATCTCTTTCTCTCTTATTATTTCACGGTTCCATATAATTAATCATAAAACATCATTCATCGATACGTGTGTGCTCCTTCGTCCTGGGATTTCTCTCTTTTTTTTTTCTCTCCTTGTTTTTTCTACTTGGCCGATCGGGGTTTTCACGTGAACGACGGATCTGATCTTCTCACATTTTTTTTCTCCTCATTTTTTTTGTCTCTTCCTTCCGCTTCTCCCTCCCAATTTTTTTTTTTTCACAGAGGTGAGGTGGATCACGATTTATATTCATGCGGATCTCACGTGTCGCACGCTGGATATTTCATCGCTTCTTTTTTTTTTCTCGTCTCTCTGGCAATGGTTCCCTTCGTCCTTCATTGACATGTGTTAAATGTATCGGTTTTTCTCTCACTCGCCACTGAGTCGGCCGACGGAGCTTCGTAATTCGATTATTATTCTCTTCAAATTGATTTTTTTTTTCTTAATACTCTCGCACTCTCACTCAATTTTTATTTTTCTCATCTCATCCGTATATTCGCATCAAGTTTCACTCTAATATTCTCTCGCTGTGTATATACGATATCATAATCATTATCATTAATCATCATCATAATGCCGAAAGTACTGCCGAAAGTATAGGTTGCGATCGAAAGGAGGGTAGTTCATCTTTTTTTTTCTTCTTCTTCTTCTTTTTTTTTTATTAAACGTATTAATTTTCATCTTTATCCCTTACACTTAACTGGCCTATAATTTTTCTTCATTTTATTTAATCTCGTCTCGTCTCGTCTCTCTCGCATTTTTTTTTGTCACATTAATTTATCTCTTATTATTCGTCTTTACAATATATGCGGACCTCCCGGTAGGCAAGGAGGTCGGCTCTCTCTGTATAATTTCTTCTTTTTTTTTTTCTTAATCACCGCGCTCGTTATTTTTTCTTTTTTTGCAATTGCTCAACGCGCAATCATTCATTCGCTCGCTCGTTCATTCGTAACTCTCTAGCCCACTTCCGAAAAATTGTCGCACTCGCTCGATTATCGATATCAGTCGCTCGTCGCCCATTCGCTCGTTTCACGTCATTCGCGCGTCTCCCATGCGCGTCAAAAAAGTCGTTTGATCATTCACTCTGTCTCCATCTCTTCTAGGATCGATTTGCGCCGAACGTCTCACGCCCGTGGCTCCGAACTCAGTCCGAAAGTCGAAAGCTGGCCGCAGACTTAATTTATCAATTCGAAAATTTTCATTTTTTTTTTTTTTTTTGCTGTTGTTGGTAGTTAAAGTGAGATCGCGAGATCTTTGGCTTCAACGACGGTCGCATCAAGGACACTTGGCTCCCAACGTATTCCGACACCATTCACATTTTCACCTCTCTCTCTCTCTCTCTTTTTTAATTTTTTTTCTCTCTCTCTCTCTCTTTTTTTTCAATTAAAAAACATCATCGCACTCCCCCAACCTCCCGAAGTCCCCGCGAACGCTTCGCGACCGCCGGGAGAGAAATGGCAAACGCTATTTTAACGGGGTTGGGCTGAATTAATCATCGTGTGTGAATGACCCGCCGGGGCGATTTTCCAGATTCGCGCTTATAGATCGCGGTGGAAGAGAACGAAACGCGTGTTTCGCGGTGGGCCTGAGAGAGTCGGCAGTGTGACGGAGAGCTGGAGTATCGACAGCCTCTCCGTTGCAATACGGGTTTCGACAGTGTGGCCGATGAATTTACTGAGTGAGTTGCGTTAAGCACGCACAGGAGTATCGACTGTACGTGATTAATAATCGTGCAATGAGCTGTGAACTGTTGTGTGGATATATATTTTTCGCGTCATGATCGAATGAGGAAAATCGACGAGGCTGCGGTCTGTCGGTTTCTCGACGATTGGGAAATTTCCGAATCGCGAGGTCTGCGAAAAAAAAAAAAAAAAAAAAAAAAAAAAATTGTATATAAATAATATTGATTGTTGCTGCGCTTCACGAGGATCGGAGTAGTCGACGATCTCGCGAGCGTTACTGCCGGTAATTTAGATTCAATTGAATTAATTGAATTAATAAATTAGTTAAATTAATTAATCGTTTGATAGTAAAAAAATAAAAAAAAAATAAAAAATTGGGCATTTCTCTCCTCTCGGCACAATCGGAAGGTTCTCGCGTTCCACGCGTCACCTCAACCGCGGCTCAAATCCTCACGCAAACTTCTCATAGGCTCCCGTAACACACACATTTTTCCCCCTCTCTCTCTCTCTCTCTCCCCTGCATTTTTGTTCGTTTTCGTCTTTTTAAGATTTTTTGTTTATATATCCTAAACGTTAATTACGCGTTAATCGAGATTATCACACAAGAACATATTTCTGTTCACGCGTTATCAACAACCAGTTGGCGTATTTACGCACGCGACCGTATTGCGTAAAAATTTTTTTAGTCGCATCACGCGCAATCGTCAGTCATGCATCCCACTACGCACGCTTTTTTTTATTTTTTCGTTAATTCACTTACACGTATCTGCAGTCACACGATCCCCAAGTGCTTTAATACTCTCACTTTCTCGTTCTCACGTGAAGTCGGCAAGTCGCGCGTTCGATCCCTAAGTATTTCATTTTTTTTTCTCTCTCTCTCTAATCTCTCTGTGTTTTATTTTTTATTTTTTATTATTTTTTTTCGTCTCCCTCGTCACACTACCGAGAATAAGAGAAACTGATAATAGAAAAACGAACAAAGTAACCACGATCAATCGCCTCCCTTGTCCGCCTTCACACGAAACCCCCGCAATAATACAATATCCTAAATACGCTCCTAATAGTCGAGGAATTATTCATCAATGAACTTACTCCGATTCTCGTTTTTTATCACGACTTAATCCAAATCTCGATATTCAATAATAATCATAATAATCACCGTTAATAATTATAGTTTATCAGTGTGTCGTGTGTGTCGTGTGTGTTGTGTTTGTGTGTTGTGTCACTTTTTTTTTTTTTAATTTAAATGTAGATGTCCTCTCGCTCTGGTTTCATTTTTTTTTTCTTCCTCATCGCTCTCATTATCATTTAATTAATCGTAATATATTAATTAATAGCTTGCAAGTTTTAACGTTAGATACTATTACATAATTCTGTTTACTGTGTTTTTTGTTTATTTACGCGCTTAGGTAAATGTACGTATGCTTATTAACTTTTTTTACTCTTTTTTTTCTTTCCTCATTTCTTAATTCATCATCATCGTCTTTTCGTCGTTCATCGTCGTCGTGCGTATTATTATTATTATTTTTTTCTTCTTCTTCCGCCCACCGTCCGCATCCACACAATTCGCCGTCACTTAATTTAATTATTAATCCGGGCTCTCTTTAATATATATCGTACGCGCGCACACGGATACGGCGAGGTTTGGACGATCACTACTACTTAGAACAGAAACGCGCGGGTTTTGCATTTTTATCACTCTCTTAATTTCTTACGTCTTCATCCCTTCATCCCTAAATAGTTAAATAGTGTTTTTGTTTTTGTTTTTCATTTTTCGAGGATATCTCCGCTTGCGCCGCCCGATTCTCCACTCATCTTCTATTCTTTTACATATTTATATATATTATCGTTATTACCTTAACTCGTTACTCCTCGTCGACGAAATTTAGTCTTCGCGCCTCTGCGACGCTCTCGTCAATTTCCATTATTTTAATCTCGTTTTATCCGTTTTGTTTTGTTTTTTTTTTTTCGTGTGTCTGTGTGGTGTTTGTGTTATTTTTTTTTCTTGATTTTTAATTCCAAGATTTATTCACGTCCATGGAAAAGATTCGTCGCCAATACGCACTCTGTGTGTTTTCGTGTGAGTGTTTTTTTTTCTTTTTTATTCTTGTGTCGCTTGTAAGTGTCGGTTAACTCCGGGATCGAGTCGTATGCTCCACTTAATATAACACGGGAGGCAGCAGCACGTCTTTGGCGCTTCGGTCAATCGATTCTGTCTCTGGATTCGGGTAGCAGTTATATTTTTGACTTCATTAGCGGCGACCGATCGGTCGTGTCGCGTGCGGATCGATCACTGGATAGTGTTCTTTTTTTTTTTGTAAATCGAATTATCTCATTTTTCACGTACAAATATAGATGTTCTTGTGTTACGAAGATAGTATTTTTTTTTTTTCATTATTATTCGATAGTACGATCGACGACACGAGGGCTGTCCGAATTTTCTCGTCAAAAAGACATCGACAACCTCGACGACGAAGCTGACGAATATTTCTCGTGTTTCTTTTTTTAAATGTTTTCCAGCATCGATCTACGAAAAACGTGCATCGACGATCCGAGACTCGGAGTCTCGAAAGGGGCGAGACTCGAACTGCAGGGACGACGATTTTTTTCAAGTGAGTCTCGGTAAACGGGTCATGGTTCGATCATTCAATTATCGGTGGTTCTTGCTAAGAGCGACTGATCGCGGTTTTCACGGGCAGCGATTTTTCGATTTTTGGTGTCGTTGCGCGTGCGCGAACGCGAGTACCGCGTCGGCGTCCAGGACTATAGCGACGAAAAATTCGCAGACGAGAGAGAGTCGCACAAACGACGGTCTCATAACCGTCCCCCTTCGATAGCTTTTGCAAAATTTGTCAGACATCGTATTTACTCGAAAACGAAAATATATATATATATACGTTTTTTTTTCTCTCATCGCGTTCGCAATTTTTTATTTTTTTTATTTTTTTTAAGGAGATTCAGGCCGAAAGTCAACGTTTTTCGCATCGCGTGAGATTGGAGGCTCCGCACTTAGCCAGAAGATCCGGCAAATATCACTTCGCAATGCCCTCTGACTCTATCGAACGGATCCGCAGATCATTTTTGATGCATCGAGACGAAATTCCTTTAGACCAAAAACTTAGGCCAGTAATGCCCGAGGAGGATATTTTTTTATTAATATATATGCGCATATATATACACGTATGTACAGGTGCAAAGGACTTTCGCGTTAGGCCAAAAGTCGAGCGAAAGTCGCACCCCCGATTAATTTCGTTCGAAATAACCGCGTCCCGCCGTTGCGTCTAAAAATACTTTCTTTTTGTTTTGCGCGGGACGCTTGAGTGACACCAAGACTGAAAGAGCGTTTTTTTTTTCTTCTTTTGACGGGCATTGCGAGATCTTCCGGGCGCTCGGCGAGCCTTCGACGCTCGCGCTAAGAACCGAAACATTCTTCTTCTTCTTTTTTTTTCTCTCGTTTAATTTATATCTGAAATCGATTTGTAGGCCGAAACAGCGCTCGAGAGGGGATGGAGCTTTGGTCGATCAGAGATTTTAGTGCCTAACTCTCTCTCTCTCTTTTCTATCACTCAATTGTCTCCCACGTAATCGATATGCCGGGTAGGCGCGAGACGAGCTATCAGGAACGATTTTGTAAAAAAATATATTAAAATGTCGAAATCTCAGATTTTGGTGTGGTGTGTGGCAAAGGGTTGTTGCGAAAGGAACAAAAAAAGAAACGAAAATTCAATGTCTCCTCATTTATTGGCGTGAATAATAAATAAAATAATAATCGATAAATTGATAATTAAAAAATAGTGACTCGTGACTAGGTTAAGACTCACCGCTTGCGAAACAAAAAAGTGTGTACTGCTTAGTATTGATGATCCATAAGAGTCGCAATTATAATATAATCGTAATAACATAGATAATCAATAAGACTAAGAATACAGCGCAGCGCTGGGGATGGGAGAAAGTGCTGGATTTCCTCTTCCTTCGATTTTTCGGAAAGTCCGAGGGGGTAGGCTTATATAGCGGCAATTTTACGTTTGTGGAGCAAATAATTTAACGAAAAGAAAAGAAGAAAAAAATTAAATAAAAACGAAGTAGAGGAACGAGGCGTAATTGCGTGAGATTAAAAATTATAGTCTTTTGTCGCTCGTTCTTGGCGCTAATTTAAATTAACAAAATCGGCTCTACACAAAGACAGACGTGAGACATGAGAAATAAAGTTATACAATAAATCATAGCGATAAACATAGGACCAATGTGACATCGGTCGTTACAGGAGATAAAATAATATGATACTAAATGATTACAATTAATAAAAATAATCGCACAATAATACAAGGCGCATAATGTTCGCGTTTTAAAGATAAGAATAAACCGTAAATTATGTCAATTACGAAGATTTCCTACCACCCAAACAAATATATATATATTTATATATATATAATTATATAATAGCCAGGTATTTTAATTTATATTTCGATATCTACAGGGTTATAATACCGGGCGAAAATTTCATTCCGGGCTGAAACACCTCGAGAGAGGCGCTTTTTTTTCTTTTTAATTTCTTTTCGCCCTTACTTTGGGTTGCATACTCGTCTACGTGTAATTTCTCGTGCGCGAAACTATTTTTAATAATAATAATAATAATAATAATAATAATAATAATAATAATAATAATAATAACCGGTCGTGGTATAATAAGGAAGTCGGTTTATCCGTCAGCCCTCCAAAATCATTCGCCACCCCAATCGCATAGTCATCCGTTTTAAGAGCCTAATATATATATAATATATATTTTTTTCTTCTTCTTCATATAATCTACTTTTAAATAGTTACGTGCCCGCGCTTATACGGCATAACCACATCTCTGTTTTAAATATAGTCACCAAGGACGCCGCCGGTACTTTCTCATTTTTTTTTTTCAAATTATTTTTTTCCTTCGTTCGTCTTCATCGTACTTTTTTTTTTGTTTCAGCTTAATTTCCTCAAAACCTCCCCGAACATCGCGTTTCCCTCGCCGCGAGTGTCTCTCAACTCCCGTCTCACTGCGACTAGCCTAACCACCTAATAATTAACGACCTACGAGCTACGACGTTTACCGATACGCATTTTTTTTTGCTCTCTTTTTTTTCTCTTCAAATTTATTTCGCTCAGCGTTTAACGCGTCCTCGACCTCAACGCGCGTCTCTCGTCTCGCGTCAAATTTTCATCTCGCATTCCTGCAACTAGTTAATACAAATCGCGTTCGCGGGGTTCTCAGCCTCAGCTCGGTCATCAGCACAATTCTTTTCCCTCCCTTACTTTTTTTTTTTTATTTGGTTCGATATCCACGAGGCTCGTAAAAAACGCGCTATCGTCGAGCTCGCGTCCCGCGCGGACAGGAATTTTCGGCGAGAACGAGCGAGCTGGCCCTCGCGAAGCTCCTCGCAATCCGTGCCGAAAAATTCGTTGATGCCCGGAGGATCAACGCGAGCGACCAACTCGTCCTTTCCCTCCTTCCTTACCCGCCGTTCACGCACTGATTTTTTTTTTTCTTCCCGTTCTCACTGCGTCACTAGCTTTCCTCGCACCGTTTCAAATCTCATTCCGAACGTGTCACCCTCCTGAATCCTCCTCCTCCTCCTCCTCCTCTCAGTTCCCAATGTCCCTCCTCGGCAAAATTAATTCTCGCGGTTCGTTACAAACAAGTCGAGGAAAGTCCGCGACGTAAAACGCAACTTCCAGGGTCGTCAGTTTCGTCGTTACTTCGTTTATCTCACTATGTACAAATGTTCTTAAAGTAAAAAAAAAAAACGTTCATCCCGAGTCCGAGGAACCTCGGAAAGCGAGTTTTCCCCGCGGTAACAAATTCGCGCGACGCTCGCCGTGATCGTCCCGAATATCCAGATCGATATTTCGCGATCGCTCGAAGCGACTCTTTTTCGCCTTTTTTTTTTTTTTTAAGCGAAGAGCTTTTTTTTTCTCTCTCAAGCGAATCGCGTGTAGCCGCGAAACGACACCCGAAGTCATCGCCAATTCGCCGATGATCCATTCCACGTGTCGTTTCGCGATTTTACACCGAGAGAGTCGAGGCTGAGTTCCCTTCCGGTGATCGACGAAGACTCAAGCGAAAGCGAACTCCTCGAGACTCCCTCGCGGATATCGGATATCCCGGCGTCTTTCGCGTCGCGGCGAACCGACCGAGGAAAATCCACTCGGGATTCTATTAATCTTTGGGCTAAACCTGACGTCGAGTGGCGCCTCGTTGAAAAAAATCAACGGGTTCGATTATACACAATAATAAGCAAGATATAACAGAACCGAGTCTGATGGAAGAAACAAAAAACAGAGCTTTAAAAGGCAACACAATTCGTTAAACCACCGAGTTGACTCTCTCTCTTCTCTCTTCTCTCTTTCACACTCGTCACACCGACTCCTCAGTGTCGTCGTTCAACACTCCCTTCAATCTTCATCCTTCCTCGCTGCGCTCTCTCTCGCTATCACGTTCGCATTACCTAGTTAATGAAAATTACGTCCTTTCCTCACGTGTCTTCCCCTCCTTCTTCTTCTTCGCCCCCCTCACCCTTCACGCCCCCTCTCCTCCCCCCCTGGAAATACACTCTAACCTTAACATGAAACCGGCGATTATTCGCTTCTTCGATCTGGACGCTCAACGTCGTCAGGCGAAACGCGAATCTCAGTGTAATCGGACGTCGACTACATTCTCGCCGCTCGCTAATTCGTTCGAGCACGACGATTCTCGCCCTGACAATTAATTATTTAATCCTGATACAAATATATGCATATATATACATATATATATCATAATATTTTATTCATGTATATATATATATATATATAAATATATATATACACATATATCTCGATACGCTCACTTCGTGCCGTTCGTCGTTGACCCGTCCAGCCGCTGGTTCGCAGTCTTCGTCTCTTCGTCGACCGAATTTTCTCTTCGTCGTTTCGTTTTTTTTTTTTTTTTATTGTTTCGTCGCTCTCGCTCCGGCATCGAAGACAGACGGATACGTTACTCTCTTTGTCGACTGGTCCTCACCACCACCTCGGCGGGGGTGGTCCTCTTCCTCCTGGGGTCCGCGCCGACGTTGGTGAGGTCGATCCTCGAGTCTTATCTTCGGCCTCGAAAATGAAGGACGAGGCGCGGATGATCGCGGATCGGTTTCCGCGCCTCCCTCGTCGTCGTCTTCAGCGCTGCCGCGGATTCTCCCGTCTCGCGGCGGGTCTCGCGGGAGCTTCCGAGCCTCCCCCGTGGTCGCGGCGAGAAGCCGCGCTCGCGACTTGGATATGTTGCTGAGGATTAACACCTGGGTGCGCTCGCGGCCAGGAAGCGCGGCGCGCTTTTTTTTTTTGTTCCTCCCTCGTCGCCGTCGGTACAAAAAAGGTTTAAGCCACGCGCTTTGATTCTTGCCGATTACTTTTTCTTCTCCCTTCTCTCTCTCCGTGTTTTTTTTTGTTTCTCTCTTGTCGTCGGTGTGGGGGGTCTCGATCTCTCCATTGGTTTAAATCCGGGGCTACCACGCGGAGCAGCAGCGCAGCGACTGGCCGCGGGTTCACTCGAGTTGCTCGAGGAAATTCGGGCTCTTGAAGTAGTCCGGCACCGAGTCGTCGAGCCTCGAGATCACCTTGTAGATCGACTTCTTCCACGACTGCTCCGTGTCCTTGCCGCCCTGGATCGCCTTGAAGAACTCCTTCAGCGTCTGCTCCACGACGTACCTGAAGTTTCCCGGCACCTGGATGGTCGAAACAAACATTTCCAAATTAATTCCTGGTGCCCCCTTTTTTGTGAACGATCTTTTTTACACCCATAACAACGATTAGCTTGCGACAATTTCTACTGATTTGACGACTTTAACGATTTTACTTTGAACAAATACACATTGAACGGTTGACACGGAGAAAAATAATCGGGGAGTGATGACAACTCGACAGATTTATTAATGATTTTTTTGTTGTTGCAGCAGAATTTTTTACTACCACAGGAAAATGTTTAGCTACCTCAGCAAATCTGCAGCTACCGCAGCAACAATTATTTATTATTATTATTATTATTATTATTGTTATTATTTGTTTATCTATTCATGATTTTATCACTCCGTTAATATTTTTCTCCGTGTTTACTGCACTGATTTTTCGGATTATTAAGTTCAGAAAAAAAAATACATTTCTCGAGGTATCATGCAAAACCGGCGAATGCCAGAGCAGCCCCTTTCATCGGGACACAAAATTCTCGCGGCAAAGAAACTCAAACTGAATCATAAATCTATTAAAATCATAATTTTCAGCGTGTGCGTGTTTTGTGTATTTGCGCACCTGAGGACCCCATACCTCAATGTGGTTGTTGCGGTTGTAGTGAAGGTTGAGGACCCGATAGATCTCGGAGTCGCCGCCGACCTGCAGGTCGTCGGCGTTCTTCACGCCTTCCGACACCGCCTGCCTCGCGTACTTCTCCATCTGGATGTAGTAGAATTCCCTGGAATCACGAGGAAAAACGAGCGCAAATTAGTGACACGTCGTATTTCATTCAAAAAAAAAATATATATATACATATATTTGTATATCTCTTATGCAATAAACGCTGGATCGTCATTAAATACCGATCGTCGAGCCTCGAAAGACACGCGCGAGTCGCAATTAACGCCTAACGCGGGGAACGATAGTTTATATAAGCACGAAGCTCCTCCTCGTCGTCGTCGTCGTCGTCGTCGTCGCGAAGGGGGGTTGGGGGTGGGGGGGGGGGGGGGGTTGGTTGGTTTAGTTTTCATCGCGTTTGCCGCGCTGCGATTTCTGCACTTGACGCCTAGCAAAGAGGCTGCGAAGAAAAAAGTAGTTAGGGCGTTAAATAAGGCCGGTCGTGATGCTGCGCGGGCCGCTCGTAAAGGTGAGTTCATCCGGAAGCGAGGCAAAAGAGCCCCGGCGTGTGTATCGCGCTTTCTCTGCCGCCCGGGCGGGGGGGGATGAAAGCGGAGAACGAGGGTATAAGGAAACGAAGTCGGCGCGAGCGAGACGACGCGACGTGACGCGAGGCGCATCTTTTTTTTCAAAGGCCGCAGAAACGCAGGAGGCGATTGAAAGGAAAGGAACGCGCGAGCGCGGGGCACAAATAAAATAAACCGTCTACGACGAACCCGGTGCGGCTCCTCCTGGCTTGTAACGAGATAGCTGCGCCTCCCCCCCTCCCCCCCCCCCCCTCCCCCCTATATATATCGCCCAAGAAGACTTCACACGTCTGTCTACTGTCTCTTGGTGTGCGAGATACCCAGCTTGTTAGCGCCCCTCGCGCCACCCCCCAGCCCCCCTTCACCCCCTTCCCTTCCTTTGCCCCCCTGCCACCCCTTCTCACCTCGCCGCCCCTGCTTCCCCCCTTGCTATGCGCTTCGCACACACGCCAACAGACAAGCGGAACGCGAGTATAGCGATTGCGAACCGAGCGGCGTGATGGGGGGAAGTGAGGGGGGAGGGGGGTGGTAGGAGGGGTCAGGGGGTGAGAGAAAAAAAAATGAGAGAGGGAGGAAAAAATATCGCGCTCCCGGCAAGTTTTATAATGTTTACGTCCGTTAATTAACGCAGTTGGACAAACATAAGTCACTAATTGGCGGGTAATTAGTATAGTGACCCGGGCGAGAAAGTCTTGCGACGGCGACGACGGCCGTTCAGGGGCCGCGATGCAAAAGGGGTGCGCGGAGTGCACAGAGGGATGTAGGGAGAGAGAGAGAAGGAGGGGGAAAAAAGAGCTGCGGAAGAAAGAGTTGGGAATATAGCGCGGGTGCCCCGAGCCCCCTTCCGGCCCATCGCGAAGCCCCCCAGGGGGGCCCTCGCGTTCTTGGAAGGAAATAAAAAAGTGAGCAAGGCCGCGCAGATTTTTTTTTTCACTCGCGCGGGTGAAATTGGTGCGATGATTCGCGCACACGACGTAGCTGACAATGACGACGAGGGGGAAAAGCGCGGGGGGCGCGAGAAGAAGCGAGTCGGAGGAAAAATTTCTCATCCGGGTCGCCGAAGCCGCGCTGGACGCGACACAGATAGGAAGGCGGATGACTTGGCACACCGGGCGTGCAGCTGAAAGAAAAAGACGGAAGCGCAAAAAAAAATGAGAGAGAGAAGATGGAAAAGAGGTAGAAAAAAAAAGAAGGAGATGGGAAAAAAGCTGCGGAAAGGAGAACGAAAGAGCAAAAGTATATATTCCGCGGCTCGGGCGCTGCTGGCACTCGTCTTTTCCTCGCCTCGGCGCCGCTCCTTTATTTTTCTTCTTCGCTCATTGTCCCGGCCACCAGGTTCTTCCCCCGGGTCCCCCGGGCCTCGGCCTCCTCGCGAACCGCGCGGTGGTGGCTGAGCGAGAAGAAACGGGCGCGAGCTCGTAGTGAGAACACACAACCGATCCCGCGGGGCATTCTTCGTCGCGCTCCCGACGACGACGACGACGACGACTACGACATAGCTCGACTTGTGCGCTCTTTATGCCGCGTTTCCACTGAGCAGGACTCTCATCTTCCTCCCGGCGAGTCGACGACGACGAGGAGCCCAAAGGAAGAGGAGTCGGTGAGGCTCGCTTTCTAGTGGGGAACAACGGCGAGGAAGGAGGAAGGAGGAAGGAGGGAGAGGAGAGAGGGGAGGAAAGACGAGAGGCTGCGATATATATAAGGCGGTGGGACGTGGGACTTCGAATGCGAAACTTGTGCAAGGATGACTCCGATGGATATGCAACTCGGGGTGGAGGAAGCGACGGTAACATGAGAAAAAAAAAAAAAAAAAAAAAAAAAAAAAAAAAAAAATGGAAAGGAAAATGAGGGACAAAGTGCTTCCTCTTCTTGCGCGGAAGAAGCGCAGGTGCTGTGGGTATGACGGCAGCAGCCATTTTTAAGATTGCCTCGCGACTGGTCCAGACTCTGAAAGGCAAAAGCCTATCCGACTCCTCTGCAACCTTCTCCTCCTCCTCCTCCCCCATCCACCGGGAACGTTCGCCAAGTCAGAGACGTCGCCCCGTGCCGATGCATTTCGGCATTGGAAAATGCTTGAGGCTTCCCGAGAGCTCCGAGCCATTTTTAAGATTGCTTCCGACTGACCGGGCACGTTTTGCCGGTGCCCGAGAAATTCGGCGGTGGAAAAATCGCGGCCCGCGTCCGGCTATACAGACGCGGCACCGCGTTTTGGGATCTTGCCACGGGCGTTTTAGGATCTGTATCTCCGACTTGGAGTTATTCGGCGAGATGTTCTCGATAAAATTGTTCCTCGTGGTCCGGTGATTTTTTTTCATACCTGTGACCCAGGTGCATTAATCATTAAATACCAATAACAAAATTTGTGTCCAGTGATTCGTGTCAGTTTCAATCCCGAACAGCTTTTAATTACAATTTAGGCGCGGTGGACAAATTCTGGAGAATCTCAAACGTTTTCATCCAAAAAATGAATATTTCAGTAATTCGCACATGCCGAAAAATAAAAAATAAAAATATATACATTAATCACTAATTGTCTATAAAAAAATTTTAATCCGGGGATTCCTTCTCGATTATCTTTCAATGAAAATTTACACACGTTGTCCAAATTCTATGTATTAAAAAATATATATATATATTGCAATCGCTGCCGCCCCGAAAAAAACCTGAAACGTCCTCATCGAAAAAAAATCAATATTTGACTAAGTAAGTAAGTATTTGACTAATCACTAATAATAATCACTAATTGTCAATCTAAAATTTTCAATCCGGCGATTCCGTCCCGAGCATCTTTCAATGAAAGATTTGGACACGTTGTCCAAATTCCATATATAAAAAAAAAAAAAAATTGCTGTCGCTGCCGCTCTAAAAAAACCTCAAACGTCCTCATCGAAAAAAAAATCATATTTCACTAATCCTTACGCCACATGCACAACGAAAAACAAAAAAAAAAAAATCCCAGCTGCCGATGCCAATCACGATCGTCCCCGGCTCGTCACCCTCGTCGTCGTCGTCGTCGTCGCGCCGCACGACGACGACGTTCGACGTGGCCATCGATGTTTCTATGACACTCGATCGCGCTCTCTTCGCGCGCGCACGGGTGTAGAAGGCGCGGGCGAGGAGGCGACCCGCCGGAAGAGATAAAAAAGACGACATACACGACGCTGCGCGCCTCGTCGTCGTCGTCGTCCATACCGTGTCGCCCGTGTCATCCGCACGGCGGGTTGTTACACACAACACACCGTCGGCGTCGCGCCGCCTGGCTGAAGGGTCGTCGCTAACGGGCGCCGAGAGCCGAGTCGAGAGTCATATGATCGAAGAGCCACGAGGGCATCAGATGCAGCAGGATTATAGGCATCGTCGAGAGCGAGCAAGACGGCGCGAAGCGCTGGAAAGGGCGATAGGGAAAAAGGGAGAGATACAAGAGCGAGAGAAATCGAGCGGTGCCGAAGGGACGCAAGACGATCGCAACTCTCGTGCTGCGTCGTCGTCGTCGTCGCTCAACTCGTTGCCACCTATATAATTTCTCATCTCCTCCCCCCGCGCGCGCCGATCTCAGCCGGGCGCTCGAGATGCGACACTAATTAAGACAATTTCCCGGGTCGCTCTTATCGAGGCCCTCGATCGGCTGGCGCTGCGCACGTCAGGCGCATATCTGGAAGTCGCGCGCGTATAAATATCGATGCGCCGAATAGCGCGACACGATAGAAGAATCTCTGGCTCGTAGTCGTCGAGAGCGAGCGTCGCGCGCTCGCGGGTCCTCTCCTTCAGCCCAGCGAACCGCGCGCGGTTCGACCCTCGACTCGCGGCGTGTCACCTGCGCTCCTATAATCCTTACTCAACCAGCCATCAGCCGCATTGAAACTCGTCGGATCGCCGAGTATAGGAGGCGGCGGCGCGCCTCCTCCTTCACTTATATATATATACATATATATATATATATATATGTACATATCTCTATATATTTCCGCGACGCTGTGTATGGAGCGCGTAGGGAGCGTCGCGATGTCTGTGGGCGCTCGACGTATATCTACGGGCGATGCGGCGCGACCGCGAAGCGAAGTGCCTAATTAAAACAGACACCAGAGACAGAAACGCGCGCGCGGGGCACACGCGAGACAGTCAGCGGCGCGCGCGTCGAGAAATATGCGGGCTCTGTGCGATGCCACGAGTCGGGCCGGGCATAATGCCGAGGCGTAAGAGAGGTGCGACCGAGACAACGAGAGTTCCGTCGACGACAAAAAGCCCAACCCGAGTGCTAGAATTGCCACTCTTCGATCGCGCGAGAAGTGCGAGAAGAGCAGAAGAGCAGCGGCAGCAGCCGAGCTGTACACGCCGCGTGTATGGCGATGCGGAGAAATTAAAAAAAAAAAAAAAAAAAAAAAAAGGAAGGAAGAGAGAGAGAATGGGGAAAAAAAGGAGCGCGAGCTCAGGGTGGAGCGGAAAAGGAGAGAGGGTGGTGTGAGAGAGCGTCAAGGGTGACGAGAAATCCCGACGACAAAATAAAAAGAGGGAGGAGGGGGGTTGGGGGGCGGGGGGTGGAGGACCAAGAGGCAGGGCGAGAGCGCGAGTCATTCATAATAGTATTGTATAATTAGGATAATAATAAGCTCTTCAGGGCCTCGGGTGGTTCTTGCGGACCGCTGAAGCAACAGCGGCGCGCAAGCCGCGACGACGACTCGCGTTTATATTTACTGACACAGAGAAAGAGAGAGAGAGAGAGAGAGAGAGAGAGAGAGGGATTCTTCCTCGCTGCTGGTTGCGCACGTGGTGTGGCTCTTGGGGCCACATGAGGGGGCTGATTATTAGCATCTAATAATTACGGCGCCCTACCCCGCGGGCTCGCGACGCACCGAAATACACGGTGGGAGGGAGAGAGAGAGAGAGAGAGAGGAGATGAATGTGGGATAATTGAGGCTTCCGGGTTTCCGGAGGCCGAGGAAGCGAAAAATTGGAGTGGCGAAATGATGCTGGATGGCGGGATGTGAGCGAGATAAGTGATAAGATGCTTTTTTTCGACACTCGCGAATTCGCCTTTCGTAGGTTGATAATTTTAATTTTTTGTGACTCAACGACCTTTTTCGTTCGTTCGATTATTCACTCCGTATTCATTAAAAAGAATCCGAGTGTTGGAAAAATGATTATTGATGCGACGCTCGACGGGTTTATAGTCAACATATTTTATTCGTAGGACGAGATAAGTGATAAGACGAATTTTTCGCCACTCGCGAATTCGTCATTCGTATATTGATAATGCATTTTTTTGTGATTCAACGACGTTTCGTTCATTCGATTATTCACTCTGAATTCATTAAAAAGAATCCGAATATTGGGAGAATTATTATTAAATCGACGCCTGATGGTTTTATGGTCGGCATATTTTATTCGTAGAACGAGAGACGGGAGATGAATAAAATAATCATCAGTCGCACCGCGAGCAATGAATTTACAATCGTTCGAGCCATACACGAATTTTTTTTTGCTCACCAAATCGGTGACCTCGGTGAAGGCAGTTGAAAAAAAAAAAATTCAGCAAGAAACAGGGAGAAGTTGAGTTCAACGTTCAACCCTTGTAATTATTAACGTATCGTTTTCCCAGCCAAGACGACGTCCAAAAAAAAAACGCGACGTCACCGGGGTTGGACTTTTCGACAGCGAATAAATTAGCATTACGCGGCCCATGAGAAACGACGTTGGAGGAACCGGGTGACTAAGGCGGTTGCGACCTCGAAGAGGGTCGAACTGACTCTCGGGTCGCCCGGGCCCGCCTCGCGTTTTACGCCGTTAGGCGTCGCGTCGTCGTCGCGACTCCCTTTCTTCGCACCTCACTCGGTGTAACCCTTGGCATTCATTCGAGGATAAGCGTCGTCGTTGCTCCTCGAGCCAAAGCAGCCCCGAAGAATTCACCCCTTCTCCGCCCCTTCCACGACGGTTACGCCAACTTTGGCCGACCTTCGACAATGCCCCGAGATCTTAGGACTCGCGCAAACTTTGCACACAGACGCACATTTTTCTATATTCTTTCTCAGAGGCCCCGAAGTGAGACCCGCTTTGACCCTGAAATCGCGACCCCTCGCACGCGGCACGACGTAACGGCCGTCGGGTATTTCTTGAACGAAACTTTCCCACAGTTTCTCGAAGGGTGAGGGGTGAGGGGGTTTCGGGGGGAGGGGGCTGCGTCAGTGTCCGTGGGGACGGAGAGAAAGAGCTGCGAGAGACGCCCAAGATATTCGCCAAGTCGGAAAGTCCCGCGGGGGGGTGAAAAAGAAACCGGGGCGTCGCGGTCGCGTCTCGCGCGTCACAAAGCGGAGGGAGCGGCGGGTAACTCGCGGAGGAAAACAAGGGTGGAGACTATGGGAAAGGATATTAGCCGGATAACGACAACACCGCGCGGGCTCGAGGAGGAAGATCCGCGACCCTTCTTCCTTTTGTGCTCGTGTAATGCACAGCCCGATGCTCGGCGTGTACACTTCGCACTCGATTAAGGACAATCGATATAGCCCGTTTTGATAGAGCGTTTTTTGCAGCCCTTTCGCGATGCGATGTAAACGAAATTACGAATTTGCGATTAATTGCGGGACGATCGATCGATCGGTGATCAAGTCGAGCGCGAAGTAAATCGCTTTTTTAATTCGGTGCGTCTCGAAATTTGAAGTTTTTACTTATGTTAAATTCAATACCCAAATCACGCAGAATCACAAAGATTTTTGAATTATTTTTTCTAATTGTATTGAACATCATGTGTCAATTTTTCATTCATTGGCTTTCGTTTTCATTCATTTCATTGGCTCTTAATTCAATTCACCAATTCATTAAAAAAAAAACTTTCTGAATACCAAAAATCTTCTCCCATCATTCGTCACTCCCTCCATCAATCTTTTCCTCTCCCAAATCACGTAAATTCTAAAAATGTTTCTAACAAAATGTTTCTAATCGTATTGAACACCGTATATAAATTTTTCATCACACTAGGCCCTTAATTTAATACACCAATTAATAAAAAAAACCTTTACGAATACCAAAAAAAAAATGTCTCAACCTTTCCCTCCCTCAATTTTCACGAGGCCCTCCGCATCCCCCGCAGACAAGACGCGCGGTTGGAAAGAATCATCGGGAGTTGCGAGAAAAGTCTCCATACCCCCCGAGACTTTTTGATAAGGGCTTGGGGTACGAGTGGGAGACGCGAGCGCGAGGTGTGAAAGTGCGTATAACGAGGAGGAGAGGAAGTAGAAGGAGGAATATATTAGGTGCGTTAGCGTGTGCAGAGGGGGGTCGTGGGGGGGGGGGGGGGGGAGGGGGGTACTGTCGTATAAGACCCCGAACGACACGCACACAGGGCCGAGACGCGCCCGAGTACTTGCGTAAATACGCGACGTGCGAGCGCCGAGGGTTACGCGAGGCGACGCGTGTGTTCTGGGGGGGGGGGGGGGGGAGGGGGGGGGGCGTCGGTGGTGCGTTTGCCCGTCAGGGCGTAAGCGTCCGCATTCACGGGACGCGTTAAAAACAAGGTGTCGAGCCGGGCATATATATGGGGAGGGCGGAGAGCGAGTCTTGATGCTCTCGCACCCTTCTTAATTAGTAATTAACACTTTAACGCCATCCGAGTCTCGCGCCCGGCACTCAGACTTGCCGCGGCGGCGGCGGCGGCGTCGGCGTCACAGTGGCAACATATAGTTGGGGATCCCCGCAACGCGAGGACTCGAGGCGCGCAAAACGCGAGGATCGCGAGCTCCTCGCGTTTGTCGCACGCGACCCGCGCGTGAAAATAACGCGCGGCGAATGTCTGTGTATATCAAGCAATTAATATATATGAAAAAATTAACAAGCGATTATGACGACGTCTCGTCGACGCGTTCGCGCGGCAATTACGACGCGAGGAACGTGCCGGGGGGAGGGGGGGGGGGATTTTTCTTCGGGAGGCGAAGGTTTGAAATATACGGAGAGGAATAAAAAAAATAATAAAATAAAATGAAATAAAATGAAAGCGAAGATTTTGCGGGGAAAAATCGTGGGAACCGCGCAGGACCCACGAATTCGTCCCCGGGGATATCGCCGAGTCCATTGAGAGCGAAAGTGCCGGCCATATAAGAATCGATTAATCCCTGGGAGTCCGAGAGATGCGAGCACAATGGGAAGCGTCCCGCGGGAGATCCCGGCGCTGGTTTCGAGAGCTCGATGCCGAACCCTTTGGGAAAGTGACCGCCCACGATTTTCCCAAGCCCGATGCGACGAACTCCTCGATCTTTGTTGCCCGAGAAATATTTTCGTAGGACTCGTCGATCCATCGGATTTGGTTAAATCTGCAAATTTATTTCTCTTTCTCGTCGAAAAAAAAGAAATAAATAGAATAATAATTTTAATAGTAATAATAATAATAATAATGATGACTATTATTATTATTATTATTATTCTTGTTATTTTTAGTACAATAATTAATTAGGATAATAATGTAATTACTCTCTCGAGCTGAAAAAATATGCTCAACGCCAAACTCATTTTTTCTCCTCTAAAATAACACGGATGTAATTTTGTAACTGCAAAAATGAGATAATTTAATTGACGTTTTTCGCGTTATTTTTTTTTCTTTTTTTCGCAATAATGCTCCCAGGATGCGAGGCTGCAGCGTCGCTCGTTTCTCACCCCTCGTCGAAGCCAAGTTGCCCCGTGGCTAAGCCACGTTTTTTTCTCTCTCACTCTCTCTCTCCTCTTCCCGCATCCAGTTCTCCCCCTGCCTCCCGGCCGCACGCACGCGCGTCTCTGTCGCGCTCTGCGGCTCCGGCCACGACGTCGCCCAGTGTGTTCGACGACGAGCGAGAAAGACCTAAGCCTCGGACAATCGGTGCGCGATCGGCGCGCGGCAGATGTGCCGACGACAATGAAAAGCCTGGCGACGGTGGTTCGCATCTCTCTCTCTCTCTCTCACCCTCTTATTTTTCTCTCTCTCGCTCTCGCAACTCGTCGTCGCCCCTGCAAAGCCACGGCAAAGAGGGAGACGGAGAAACGTCGAAGGGGGGTTGCGAGTCGTCGTAGTCGCGCGAGGGGGGCCCGAGGGGGGCCCCAAGCTCGAGAATACACGCGGCAGCCGTGCAGATCGGAGCCAAAAGTGCGTCGCCTGGTGGGGATGAAAGGGAAGAATATATATATATAGACGGCTGTGCGTGAAATACACAGAGAGAAAAAGCGGGTCTTGCGAGGGGGGAAAACGCGATTCGAGAACCGCGTGCCGCACGCGCCGATCTTACAATGAGCACTTCGCGTGCCCCGTGCGCCATACCCGACCCCCCTTATGCATCTGGCTCTGTGCCTTGAAGCCTTCTTTCTCTTTCGCTCCCCCTTTCGAGAATCTAGCTGCTGCTGCTGCTTCTGCTGCTTTTGCCGGGGCCCCGAAGAGAAGAGACGCGAAGGGGTCTCTCTGAGCAGCGACTGCCCGGCTTCTGTGTATTGTGCGCTGTGTGTACGCCACACATCCACGCGGTGACGTGTGCCCCGGCGGCTGCGCGCTCCCCCGACTTCAACCCCCCCTCCCCCTTGCCCCCTTTGCCCCCCATCCGCCCCCTGTTGCATCTGTCCGTCACGAGACAAACTCGCGCGTTCTTGTGGCACTTTTTGCCGTTTCATCCCCCCCCCCCCCCCCAGAGACAAAAAATGTGCGACGATATATCGCGTAAATTCTCACGATTAAAAAGCAAAATGGTTTCGCTACACGAAAATCATCGAATCTCGAATTTGTGTATGAGAAGAAAAATGTTGTCTTGTATTTTTTCGATTTTAATTTCGCACATATTTTTTCGAACATTCAGTCATTTTGACAAAAAAGAAAGCAAAATAGTTTCGCTAGACAAAAATCATCGAAACTCGAATTTGTGTTTTTTTCGCACGTAATAATTTTCACAGGTGGGACATTTGTGGAACCCGAAATATTTGGCGCGAATCATTTATAATAATAATTTTCACAGGTGAGACATTTATGTAACCCGAAATATTTGGCGCGAATCATTTATAATAATAATTTTCACAGGTGAGACATTTATGGAACCCGAAATATTTGGCGCGAATCATTTATAACAATAATTTTCACAGGTAAGACATTTATGGAACCCGAAATATTTGGCGCGAATCATTTTCATCACCCGCTCGTCTTGATCCCAAGTCGTAAAATAATCACACGACTGCCCAGACTGCCCGAAGCCTCCCATTGCGATTCCCAGGCTGAACCCCCAAGACACCGACACATCAGCAACAGATTTCGTATTTCGCCCTCGCGATTTCATCCCCCGAGCATCGCGAAGACGAGACCAACGCGGGGTTTCCTCGTGCGCGCGACCAGGGATCGCGCGCGACGAACGAAAGAGCGGAGGTGGCGATGACGGCGGAGCGACGATGGCTTCGAGAGGGCCTCGCCGACGGTGCCGCACGGGGGGTACGAGGAGGAGGAGGAGGAGGAGGTGGTGGGTAGAGGGCAGCTGCTGCTGCTGCTGCTGCTGCTGCTGCTTTGAGCGGTTTCACTCTTCAGTGGTCCCGGACCCCCCCACCTCCTTCAGGCCAGCACCGGTCCAACCGACTCAACCGACCCCCTCCCCCCCCCACCCACCCCCTGGGCTTCATTTATACGTGCACCGCACGTAACCCCCCCACACTCCCACTTATTGCACCGGCAACATATCCAACAAACTAGTGCCCAGATATATATACGTAACCACCACACCAAGCTGCTCCTCCTCCCCCCCTCCCCCCATTTTCCTCCTCCTCCCTCGTCTCTATTTCTCTCTTTCTCTCTCTTTCTCTCTCTATATATTTCCTCTTGGTCTCCGTGTTTGATCCCTCTCCCTGCCCCCTTCGCCCTCCCCCCCCCCCCCCCCTACTGCTGGTCCCTCAACATTTTCCAAACCCCTTCTGCATACCCTTCGACGCTCGGCGCTTTTGCCGGCGACGAGCAGCAGCAGCAGCAGCAGCAGCGCCTCCTCCGCGCCGCGCGCGATTCGCGTTCTCCCGTCTCGCGCACTTCGGCATCGGCCAAGCATTTTTTTTTCACTTGGTATTTTTCTTCTCTCTCTCTCTCTCTTTTTTTTCCTTTCTTTTTTCTCATTCGATCGATTTTGTCGAACGACGTTGCCGGCGCGCCCGCTGCACACGACACTGACGAAGCAGACGTCGACGACGCCTACGGCATCGACGCCGCCGCCGCCGCCGCCGCGATGCACCGAGAAATAGTGCAGAGAGAAAAAAAAATAGAGAGAGGCTGGATGTGAGGATGACGACGACGAGGACGAGGGTGTGTGGGTTTTTGCGCTCGCGCGTGTTTGTGCGCGGGTGAGAGCTCGGGGTGCACTCGTCGGCGCGCAAAGGGCAGCAGCAGCGGCAGCGTCGGTGCAGTAGCCGATGACGATGCATAGGCAGCCCCCGGAAAGAGGGGGAGGAGGAGGGTGGGTGGCCGCAACCGAGGCAAAAGACGAGGAGACGAAGGAGGTGGAGGACGAGAGAGCCCCGCGCCGACGTCGTCGACGTCGTCGTCGTCATTGTCGTCCCGGTCGCGTCGCCGATGCGCCAATGGCGCGAGAAACGCGCCGCGCCAGGCACACACCGAGAACGCGGAAGTGGAGCGAGGCTGGGTCGAGCGCGCGATAACTCGCTCGACGCCGCCGACGACGACGACGACGACGACGCCGACGCTGCCCCGCACTCATCGTGAGCGTGGCGCACGGGACACTCTGGCGATTTCCAATATTTTCTTATTTTATCCGGCAGGCCTTGAAGAGAGCAACGTCGTCGTTAAGGAGCGAGCGAAAAAAAAAAAAAATGATGGCTGGAGACGAGGGAAAATGTGGGGCTGGGGGGTAATGTGAGGTGAGGGAGGCGACGCGAGACGCGGGTGTTGGATGAACCTTTTTTTAGTCTAGTGATTTCAATTTTTTGCATTTTTTAATATTTGTTTTCTGATTAGTATGCATTTTTATAGCAATTATGAGATTAGTATACATTTTTAAAAATCTGAATTATTTGATTGGTATGCATTTTTTAAATCTGAATTATATGATTGGTATGCATTTTTTAATCTCATTTATATGATTTGTATGCATTTTTTAATCTAAATTATATGATAAGTATACATTTTTGTATCTCAATTGCATGATTAATATGCATTTTTTAAACCCAGAAGAAACTGCTGGATGAGGTGAATTTTTCTTCTCGCTTAATTGAATTAAACACAGCATCAATTCATCTGATTTCTTTTTCTCGAATTTAGTATCCATTTTTCCCACTCGATTATTAATTTTTTCAAATCCATGATCGGTATTTCGGAATAATTTTTCCCGCTCGATTATGTATTTTCAAAAATTCCCGTAACCGGTATACGAGAATCGTGGTAGACGATCATATAGGAATTAAAAACGAGCCTCCGATCTTCCCTCTTCGGGACGATATTTTCCGCGTTTCGCCCGAGTCACTCCATAACCCAGGGCCCACATTTTTTTTTGTTCGCCACCGGCTCGCATTATAAATCTCAACTCGGCGAGATTTTTCTCTCTCGGCATGGTAACCTTAAATTTTGCACATCTGTTCCTCGCCGCGGCGGTGGGAAGCGTCACCGGTGCGGTGCAGCGTGCCGCACGAGATTGGCCCCGTCGTTCCTCTGCTGGGACGACAATGAGAGGCAGTTAAGTCCTCGCGGTTGCGGCGACGAGCATCGGCTGAGCACACAGGCCGCCGTCGCCGTCGCTGCCGCTGCTCGGGATGCATGTGGAGGGAGCAAAAAAAAAAAAAAAGACACGAATATAGAGACGGAGACAGAGAAAGAATTCCGTGCACCGAGGGCGCATAAACGCGATGCGAGACGGCAGCCGAGGGCGAGGGAGAAAAGGAAAAGGGAAAGACAGAGATAGGAGAGGGGGAGAGAAAAAGAAGGACCTACGCACACGACGCTCGGCAAACGCGCGTACGATGATTCCACGTATGTAAAAGACGTATATATATTTTTTTATATATATATATATATAGGTACAGACACAGACGTCCGTAAACACACACGACGAGCGTAGGAGAAGGGTTGCCTAGGTTAGGGACTCGGAAAACATCCTTTGTCGAATGTACCCTACCGGGACCGCTCAGCCGCCCGACAGCAGCAGCTCGTTTAACCCGCTGAGAGAAAAAAAAAATCAATAATTCTTTGTTGTCAAGTTTACCTCCTGTCATGCCACGCTAAACCACATTACGTCGCGCTCGTCGTCCGAGAGGAAGTTTCTCTCTCTCTCTTTCCGAGGCGAGGGAAAAATCTCCCTCGGGCTTGGGGAAAATCTCGAGGATCCATTTTTCGAAATATGCATCTCACGGATTCTGTGCATCGTTGATTATTACCGGGGCGAATTGTTGCCGAGAATATCGGAGAAGTGTCTTCTTTTTCTTCCGCGGCTGTTCCGAGTGTCAAATTTCTGACAAGTTTGCGCGGTTTATCGTCTTTTCTTTTATGTCGGTGTTGCTTTTTTTTTGCTCATACGGAAATCCAGATTTAGGTGGACCTACATAGAAATATTTATATGTAAAATATATGTCACCAAAAAGTTGTATACGCAACATATGTGTTGCATATAAAAATATATGAAACATATAAAAATATATGCAACGTATATGCGACATATAAATATTTCCATGTGGGGAGGATCGATGATTTTTCGCTCAGAGGGATCGAGAGGAATCTCGAGGAGCTGTTATTTTTTTGTGTCTTTCTCTCTCCTCCCGAGGCGAGGGAAAAATCTCCCTCAGGGCTTGGCGAAAATCTCGAGGATCCATTTTTCGAGAAATATGCATCTCACGGATTCCGCGCATCGTTGATTATTACCGGGGCGAATAGTCGCCGAGAATATCGGAGAAGTGTCTTCTTTTTCTTCCGCGGCTGTGCCGAGTGTCAAATTTCCGACAAGCTTGCTTTATCGTCTTTTCTTTCACGTCGGTGTTTTTTTTTGCTCATACGGAAATCCAGATTTAGGTGGAGGGTGGATGATTTTTCGCTCAGAGGGATCGAGGAGAATCTCGAGGAGCTGTTTTTTTTTCTTTCTTTTTTTGTGTCGGAGACTAAAATGCATTTTGCCATTCGCGTTTCCCGGTCGCCAGTATAGCACGAAACGTCGGCGTGTATCGGAAAAATGTTGGCGTCTTTTTTGTCGTGGTTGGCCTCTCGACCGAGGATGCGCGGAAATTTGCGGCGAAATTGCGCCAAGTCCGCACAGAGCGATGACTTTTCTTTTCTTTTCGTTTCTTTCGCTTTGAGTCTATATCGCGTATGGCCCTCTCGACTTGGGCGGCGTGCGCGATGATTTTCGGTTGCGCGAGCTGCGCGCCCGGAGAGTTTCCGTCTCGCTGCTTTTCATCGTCCATATATGAAACATTTATAGAGACGGCCGGGTCGCACTTGGCGCTGTGTATGGCGTTTTACACACATGCGAGCCGGGAGCACGAGTGCCGCGCGGGTTCCCGAAAGACCGGAGCGAGTCTCTCGTAGCCCGCGACCCACCCGCGGATATATCACTTGTCTTCTTAGTCCTCCGTCCTCTTTTCCGCATTCATCGCGCGCTCGCCTCCTACCTCCGCGCTCTCCCGAGAACGATGTGTGCATTTTCTTCTCAGCCGCTTTTTTTTTCCTCCCCTCGTACCCCTCGCTTTTTTCTTCCTTCTTTTTTTTTTTTTTTCTGCAACCCACGGCGTCCGCCGCGTGTGCGCCGCACGTGAATAATCCGAAGTAAAGAATGGAAGAAAAAATGAGACCGACGAGGACGATTTGCACAGTCTTATTCATGACTCGCGAGGCCAATGCAAAACACACACGCGCGCGCTCTCTCGCTACTTTTACGAGTCGCGAGCGCGCAGGAAAATAAATTCCGGGTTGTGAGGAATAATCCGCGGTCGGGAGGGAAGTCGAGATTTTCTTTGCACGATCGATCAATTATTATTCGTGTTTTATAATTTATGTCTTTTTAGAAAAATTGTAGAACATATATTTTATATCTTTTGGTATTTTTTACGTAACTCCTATAATATTGGGAAAAACAGATTGCGGATTCAGTGTAATAAAAAAATTAAATGATTCCAGATAAATTTGTTTCCCCGGAAGGGAAGTCGAGTTTTTTTTCCAATCGATTAATTATTATTCGTCTTTTATAATTCATATCTTTTTAGGAAAATTATAGAAAATATATTTTACATCTTTTGGAATTTTCTGCGTAACTGACGTAATATTTGAAAAAACAGATTGCGGATTCAGTGTAATAAAAAAATGAAATAATTCCAGATAAATTTGTTTTCCCGGAAGGGAAGCTGCGTTTTTTTTCCAATCGATTAATTATTATTCGTCTTTTATAATTTATATATTTTTATAAAAATTATAAAACACATATTTTAATCTTTTGTAATTTTCTACGTAACTCCCATAATATTAGAAAAAACAGATTGCGAATTCGCTGTAACAAAAAAATCAAATCATTCCACACAAAATTGAATTTCCCAGCCAATGCGGCGTCGAATTGAAAATAATACCAGCAATCAGGAACGCTGGTTTCTATATATTCTATTTCGTTTCCCCTCCACGTGAGCCGCCCAGAGTTTGGGAAAACCAGCAGCCTGCTGCTCGTCTCCCTCTCGATCGCAGCGTGTTTCGCGTTTTCTCCCCGCTGGGAAAAAAGGGGGAAAAGCATCGTGAGATCATCGCTTACCGACTCGATTCGATCTATCGAGGACCGTTACGCGTTTCGAGTCGGGGGGGGGGGGGGGGGGGGATGAAAGAAGTTTTTCGGGGCCCTCGAGGGTAGAGAGACAACGACGCGCGGCTTTCGAGACTCCAGTGGGGCAGTAGGTTAGCCAGGGGTGCTAGACCCTCGTCTAGGGTTGGGCTACACGCACACATAAAATATATATCGCTATATACAGCATAACGGCGTTGCTGAAAAACACACCCCTCGCGTCGTTCTCGTTTTCGGCAACAGTAAATAGGATTTGCCGGGCAACTGTCGTCGAATCACGCTGCAGTTGCCCGACGGTAAATATTCTCGAGGATTAAGCGCCGCGAATTTGGGGCGAGACGACGCGCGAAGACCCGGAGTGTCGCTAAATCGGCGCCCTTGAGCTGCATTTGCATTTTTTCGCCGCCAGACGCGATGTGACTGCCTGTCTATTTTTTTTTTCCTCGCTGCCTAAACTCGAGAGTTTCATCTGTTGCTCGGTCGTGGTTTTTTTTTTGCGAGTGAAAAAAAAAAAAAAATACTCGTGCTGAGTCGAGACAATTTACTTTTTTTTTATCGTGGATAACACGGGGCTAATCTGTTGCTAATTTCTGATTTTCAGCTCGGGCTAACAGGATTTTTTTTTGCTGCTTGTTGAGAAAATCCTGCGTGCTGAATAGAGACCGTTTGTTTTTTTTCTTGGCTGCTAAATCGAGGTTAAACTGTTGCTCGTGGAAAAAAAAATTCAGGGAGCCAAGTCGAGGCCACTTATTAATTTTTTCCCGGCTCCCAACTCGAGGCTTCTAATCTGTCGCTAATTTCTGCTCTCAAGCTCAGATTTTTTTCGTTTCTCATAAAAAAAAAAATCCTGCCTGCTAAATCGAGATCATTTTTTTTCTCAGCAGTTAATTCGAGGTTAAACTGTTGCTCAATCCTGCCTTCGAGCTCGACACATTTTTCCGCTCACGAAAAAAAAAAAAAATCCTACGAGCCAAGTCGAGGCCACTCATTAATTTCCTCCCGGCTCCCAACTCGAGGCTTCTAATTTGTCGCCAACTTTTCGATTTTTTCGCTGATCGTTAAAAAAATTCTGAATCCTAAATAGAAACCATTTATTTATTTTTTCTCGGCAGCTAACTCGAGACTAATCTGTCGCTAAATTCTGCTCCCGAGCCCGGATTTTTTCGTCCCTCTTCGGAAAAATCCGTCGCACCAAATCGAGACCGTCTACTGTTTTGTTTTTTTTTTTCAATTTTCTTCTTGGCTGTTAACTCGAGGTTAATCTCCTCCTGCATGCGTCGACAATGAATTTTCGTCGGCCTACTTGTCGCCCCTATAGCCCGTAAGATAGTCGCCGACATGCAGTGTCTACGCGCCTCGTTGTTGTTGCTTCGTTTAAGTTGCGAGCCGGAGTTTTGAGACCAGTGGCTCTCACCGCCCGCATGACGAGCCGAGAACGGTCGACGCGGTCTCTCTTGAAACACGAGGGCCTGCGGCACTTGGAAGGCAACTTGGGGCATATGGGCGATTTACATACGACTACATAACGGTATTACAGGGGGGTAGAAGGGGGAGAGACTAGTTCGAAGTTCGCCACTATCGTTGCCTATATAAATAAATACGTTTCGCAAAACAAGTCGGTGCGTTGAGACGAGAAAAAGATCGCTGATTACAGAACGACGAATAAACAGCTCGCTGCTTGTGGTGGGAAGTCCAGAGATTTTTTTTTTTTTTTTTTAGTACTCACGACGAGTCCCATCGTCGCGGCACGCGCGTTAATTGGCGCTGAGTTCCAATTGACCGTCTCTTCGTTATTTTTACTGCGCCGCGAGGATGGAGGATGGGAAATTTCCCCCGGGGACGAAAAATCTCGGGGAAATATAAGAAACTCGACTCGGCGAACTCGCGACTCGGTGGGCGGAATGTCTGATTTTTTTTTTTTCGAGATCCTCCGACTCCGCCATTGGACGAGGCGACTTATTGGCTGCTGGGAAAGCACGAATGGTTCCTTGGATCGAGGCCAAGCTAGAGATTCGCGACCAATGGCGAAAAAACCTGCCGAAATCTTGTTCATAATTTTTAGCACACTTGACAAAAGGCTACGGAAATAATCACGAACGCTCATCTTAAATAAATTTTTTCCCAGACGAAATTTTAATTCGCATCATTATTATTATTTTTTTCAAAATAAAAAAATCATTTCTTCGTCTAAAAAAATTCACGGATGGAAAAAACCTCTCGAAATCTTGTTCACAATTTTCAGCACACTTGACAAGAGGCTACGAAAATAATCACAGACGCTCGTCTTAAATAAATTTTCTCCCAGACGAAATTTTAATTCGCATTATTATTATCTTTTTTTTTTCGAAATTAAAAATCATTTCTTCGTCAAAAAATGTTCACGAATGGTTCCTTAGATCGAGGCCAAACCGAAATTCGCAATCAATGGCAAAAAAACCTGCCGAAATCTTCATCCCAATTTTCAGCACATTTGATAAAAGGCTACGAAAATAATCACAAACGCTAATTAAAAATAAATCTCCCCCCAGACGAAATTTTAATTCGCATCATCATCATTATTATTATTTTTTCGAAATCAAAAATCATTTCCTGGTCAAAAAAATGGTTCGTCTCGTTTCGAGACGCCCGAACGCCGAAGGCCACCTGGGCTGCTCACATCGGGACAGCGAAAAAATCCGATGTGCAGGGAATCAGAAGCGGCAAAGCGCCGCGATAAAGAGTGGCGGGGGGGGGGGAGGGGGTCAGGCGAGGGGGTGGAGGAGGACGAGTGGGATGGGGTCATAGGCGGGGCAGCTGATCGAAAAGGGAGAGAGAAAGAAAGAGTCAGAGAGGCAAAGAGCGAGTAATTATATCCAGACTGATTCCGTTTGATCGTGTAGGCCGGCCACTCATCCGCGACTGTGCATTGCGTTTATCCGAGCGTACGGCCTATGGTGTAAAGGACAGATGCAATTTGCCTGATATCGTTTTACTGACAAAAATATCGAATGACGTGGCGGTGACGGCGGCGGCGGCGGCGGCGGCTTCGCTCGCCCCGAGTCCCGTGACAACCGGCGCGGTGCTCGCTGTATGTATATCTATAGGGCGTTCCATGCGCGCCGCCCGACAGCAGATCGAGCGACTCGGAATTCGGAAGAGAGATATTATCCATGGCCGGGGCTTTTAAGGGCATTTGGGGGGAGGGGGGAGGAGCTCGACGAAGGGTCCCACGACCCCCCTCCCCCCTCCCCCTTACCCACCCCCTCCTAGCGCGGCCAGAAAGCGAATTTCGCGCTCGCGCCTCGTATTATCGACACCCTAATCAGACACAAGTCGCCGGGGCATCGATGAGAGTCGGCCAAGAGCAGAGCGCGAGATTCGAGTTTCTCAATTGCCGAACGACCGGAGATAGAAGCGGAAACGTCGATTTCGTTTTTTTTTTCTTTTTTTCGTCTTTTTCGTTTTTTTTTTTCGCTCTCGTTTTACGCTCGCGAATTTCGCTGCGTCTGTGCGGCCGAAGCGAGACACACGGAGGATTCGCGCAGGGGGCTAAGGGGGGTCGAAGGGGGTGAGAGACTCGAAAGAGCGAGGGGGCAGCAGCAGCAGCGGCAACGAATGGCCGGTAACGTCGAGAGAGAGAGAGAGAGAAAGAGTGACGAGGAGCGCGCATGAAATGAAGAGGAACGGAGACGAGGCGAGGAAGAGGAAATACAGAGGGGGACGCGGGGCGGGGGGGCAAGGGGGGCGAAATCGCGGATGAAGTGGGGAGGTCGGCGGCGGAGTGGACGAGAGGCGCGGAAGGTGGAGTGGAGAAGCAGGCTCGAGAGGGTCGGAGCGGGGGGGGTCGTGAGGGGGGGTCGAGGGGGTCGAGGGGGGGTCGAGAGCGCCGGAGGGAGAGGCCCAGGGATTTCAAACGAAATCAATTTAGAGTCGCTGTCCAGTCGAACGTTACCCCCGGCCCTCCGGAGCGGCGCGGGATAAATGTTGGCCCGAAACACAGTAATTTCACGCTGGCTCTTGCACCATTCCAATTTGACACTCTCGGCTGTGACACGGCCGTTCGTTCGGCTCGCTCGGATCGCATCGCGGAAAATGAAGAGGGACGCGCGCGCGATCATAGAGGTGCGACGCGCGCCGCTCGAGAGATGAACGAATGAAGGAAGCCCGCCGATAGGCCTACCGTGCGATCATCGCGCGACAGCCGCGCGACCATTATGAGCCGAGAATGGTGATTATCAATTACCGAGAGACCAAAAATTCGATTTTGCCGCATGAGAGAAATGACGATGAACGAGGGTGACAAATCGCGACCGGCTTTTTTGGGCGTCGAATCGTGTGGGGAATTTTTTGACTAATTTTGATTTTTATCACTGATTTCGCGTTTTCGTTGAATTACAATTTCGCCCAGTGAGTAAATGTTGTATTAAATCGAGAAAATTGCACGTAGACGGTGACCGAAGGGGACAAATCGATCGACTTTTTCGGACGTCGAATCGCGCGAGGAATTTTTTTTCTAATTTCGATTTTTATGACTGATTTCGCGTTTTTGTTGAATTAAAGTTAACCGCGAATATAAACATTATATTAGATCGAGCAAATTGCAGCTAGACGGTGACCGAAGGCGACAAATCGATCGACTTTTTCGGTCGTCGAATCGCGCGAGGAAATTTATTCTAATTTTTATTTTGATCACTGATTTCGCGTTTTCGTTGAATTAAAATTTACCGCGAGTAAACATTATATTAAATCGAGCAAATTGCAGCTAGACGGTGACCGAGAGCGATAAATCGACCGGCTTTTTCGGCCGTCGAATCGCGCGAGGGAATTTTTTCTAATTTCGATTTTTATCACTGATTTCGCGTTTTCGTTGAATTAAAATTTACCACAGTATAAAAATTATATTAAATCAAGCAAATTGCAGCTAGAAATTGACCGAAGGCGACAAATCGACCGGCTTTTTCGGTCGCCAAATCGAACAAGGAAATTTTTTCTAATTTCGATTCTTATGACTGCGATTGTGCGCTGTCGTTGAATTACTATTTTAATTACCGCGATCACAAACATTATATTAAATCGAGGATAAAATTGCAGCTAGACGACAAAACTCCCGAACGCGGTAATTAATGCATCACGGGTTCCCCCTTTACCCCCCTCAACCCCCCCTCCCTCGTACCGTATTAGCCGCGATACCGAAACTCCGCCGGATATTTATAGATCGTTTCTGCACACCGAGGCCGCCGCCTCTCTCTTTTTTTTTTGCTCCGTGGAAGACGATTTTCTGCGAGGGGACGGATGATGAAAGGGTGAATACACGCTGGCCGCGCGAGCGGCCAGCGTTCGCGGGGCGGGGGGCGATGGGGGTTGGGGGGGGGTTGGGGTGGAGAAAAATTAATCGATGCTGGGACGTCGGGGGCGCTCGGGAATCGCGACGCGGGCGGAGAGTATCCCTCGGTCAATTTCATTCCCAGACCGTAGGATCGTCCGGCGCGAGGCGGAAAGCGAGACGGGTGACCGAGACTGCATCGGGGGTGAGAGCGAGAGGGACCATCGGGCAGCAGCCCGAGGTTCTCTCCGCGGGGAGTCGCCGGCTCGCACACGGCTCGCCGAGTCTGCGCGGTAACTTTTTTGATAAACTGTTTTTCGCGTTTTTTTTTTTTTTTTTTTTTCGTCGGATGGATGCAAATTAAATCCTCACCGTGTACGAGGAGCCGGGTTGGCTACGGGCGACGCGCGCGCGCGCGAGGACCGACAGGCGTGCAGCGATCTCTCCGCGCGCGTCCCGCCATTCGCGATTACAAAGCCGATTAGGGCGGGACACTGGAACATTATCATTTCACGTTTTTCGCCGAGCCCGCGCTTTTTCGCTCTTGAACGTCTCTCTCTTTTTTTTGTCTCTCTCTCTCGCGAGCGAGCGAGGCGGGCTTAACGCACGCACACACGGGGGGAGGGGGGTGAAGGGGGATGGGGGGTGAAAAAAAAATACGAGTCTGCAGTGCAGCCGCGCCGGACCCACGTACGCTTTTTATACGCGAGCGCCGAGAGCGAAAGATTTCCGCGGATATATATGGGGGGTAAAAAAAAGGAGGAAGAAGAAGAAGGAAAACACGAGGCACAAGGGGGGCGGGAGGGGGGGCTCGCGAAAAGCTTATGAGCGCGCGGGGGGTGGCGTAATGGATCGCATTAGGGCCCTCCCGGAGGCTCCCGCTCGAAAATTCATTTTTACCTGGCGCGCCTACGAAACGAAACGCCCGAGCGAATTTCGCGTTTCGATCAATCGACCGTAATATATTCCTGCATGACTCGTCCGCGAGTCGAAAATACGTCGATGGTGTATATAGCGACATCGAATCGTCTTTTTTATTCACCCCGAGCTGGGCGCGCAAAAATTGTTATTAATTCGCGCGACGATCCGGCGGCCCTGATATAATTTCCTCGATTTTATTGACCAACGAGGAACGGAAATAGATTACGAGAATTTTTTTTTCTCCATTTTTTTTTTCTTCTTGCACTTAATAGCGTAATCCATTATTATTATTATTATTTCGCCGAAGCTGCCTGGCAGCGAGAGCGGCTGATGAAAAAAAAAGCGAGGAGAGAAAAAAAGAGGCTGGCAAATGAATGAGAAAGGCGGGAGAGAAATACGAGGCGAAGATATTGAGGGACGAGGAGCTCCAGGTGGCCGTCGGATAATCTTTGGCTCGGAGTGTACCGTACTGATGCTGCAAGTAGCGGCTCATAGCGCCGGATTAGCCTTGCAGTGGCGATGCTTACATCCCCTATAAAGTCCTCCTCCTCCCCCCCCCCCTTCGCCCCCTTCGCCCCCCCGATCCGCGCCGACAGCCCCCGTAACGCGCCGCGAGAGAGAAGAGATCCTTCTCTTCTTCTCTCGTGCGCCGCGAGTTCCGAGCGCCGCGCGCCTCCTCCTCGCTCTTCTCTCGGCTTCTGCGTTCCTCCCGCGATAGCCCCGCGGCCACCGCATTGTCTACCGCCCAGCCAATACCCGTCGTGTTTCTCGTACTTGTGTTCATTATCAAAAAAAAAAAAAAAGAAAAATGAAATGAAAAAAAAAAAAAAGAAAAAGCGCCGGAGATGCAGACAGCAGCAACGAGGCGGAGGCCGCGCGGGAGAGGACGAAAAGCACAGCGCAAGAAGTATTGCGGGAGGAGCGGCCACGAAGAGCCGACTTTCTATGCGCTCTGCATTCTCGTCGATATTTTTTTAATATCCTCTCCTTAAACATTTCTCCGCTCGCGACGAAGGCTCGTGATTAAAAATCTCACCCAAGTGGCTCTCCCGCGGCAATCAGTTATGCTTATCTTCGCGGACCGAAGGCTCCCGATTATTGACTAATTACACAAATGCCTTTCGTGCCACTTTTTTCCGCTTTCCATCGAAAACCGTGTACAAAAAAAAATTAGTCACAAATTCTCTAAAAAAAAAGAAACTTTTTTCCGCCTTCCATCCAAATTCGTGTACAAAAAAAAAATTAGTCACAAACTCTCTAAAAAAGAAATAAACTTTTTTCCGCCTTCCATTCAAATCTCTGTACAAAAAAAATTAGTCACAAACTCTCTAAAAAAAAAGAAACTTTTTTCCGCCTTTCATCCAAATCCGTGTACAAAAAAAATTAGTCACAAAGTCTCTAAAAAAAAAGAAACTTTTTTCCGTCTTCTATCCAAATCCGTGTACAAAAAAAAATTGGTCACAAACTCTCTAAAAAAGAAATAAACTTTTTCCGCCTTCCATTCAAATCTCTGTACAAAAAAAATTAGTCACAAACTCTCTAAAAAAAAAGAAACTTTTTTCCGCCTTCCATCCAAATCCGTGTACAAAAAAAAATTAGTCACAAACTCTCTAAGAAAAAAAGAAAAAAAAATCACAAAATCTTCTCTCTAAATATAAACTTGATAATTGCATCTCCGTCGTCGTCGTCGTCGTCGTCGTCGTTTCAACTCGAATAAGTCGCGCACCGCGTGTCACGTGGTTGGTGTACGCGGTGAGAATAAGAGAAATAACAAAGTAAACCGGAAGCCGGTGGCAGCCGGAGCGAGTGGCAAAGGCAGTGTGGGGGAGGCAAAGAGGGGGCAGGGGGGGGGGGGCGGGGGGTACTGACTCGTCGACTGTTGCGCGCGATCTCTGTTTCCACTCTCCGCGTCTACCTGGGGAGAAAAGAATGCCACCAAGATAGAGGGCCGCCCGGGCCGCGTGCCACAATTCCACCGAGGGGGGGTCGGAAGGGGGGGTCGACCGCGTTGCCCGCGTGCGGAGAAATATACAGAGCCGCTCGTTCTTGCTCTTTCACTCGGCGAGCAAACGGAGCACGGAAGCCGAGCGAGGGTATGGAGGGTGCAGGGTTGGTTGGGCCTCGCGAGCAGCGAGGGGGGCGAGGAGGGGGGCAAAGGGGGGGGCAGTGGCGAGGGTGGCCAAGGCATGGAAAGAGTAGTGGAGGGTGGAGGAGGGCCGAGCCGCGCTCACCGCCGCCAAGAGAGAGCTGAGCGCCACTAATTAGTGCCAAGAACGTAATTAAGTAATTTTTAATTAAGTGACTGCCGTTTACGCGCACAACCACCACTATAGCTTCTCGTGGTGCGCGAGAGGGAGAAAGAGAGAGAGGAAAAAAAGAAAGAGCGGGAGGCCGCGGCGTTGCGGAGGAGAAGAAAAGTGCGCGAAAGCCGAACGAGAGCGAGAAAGTAATATAGAAAGCTCGGGAGAGGCCGGCCTGTGCCTCATCGGCAGGGTGCGTCATTCGACTCGATCTCAAAGTGGATTTTCCACCGCACTTTGCGCGCCATATTTTTGTCTCCACACGAGCTCGTGGAACGCGTTATTCGTATACCCTCCGAGGCCCCCTCTCCCCCCTCCCCCTCCCCCTCCCTGCCCCCTATCGCGTTCATATATGGGGAGTGGCGACGCGGGAATTAATACAAACGTACGTAGGATTGCGGCGAGTGAGAAGAACACGCTGGATATATGCAGACGTACTGAGGTCGCTTCGCGAGGCTCTGAAGTCGATCGCGGCGACTGAAAGGTAACTCGGCGTGCAAAGATTTCAGGGTTGATACGCGAGAATTAATACAAACGTACGTAGGATTGCGGCGAGTGAGAAGAACACGCTGGATATGTGCAGACGTACTGAGGTCGCTTCGCGAGGCTCTGAAGTCGATCGCGGCGACTGAAAGGTAACTCGGCGTGCAAAGATTTCAGGGTTGATACGCGAGAACCGAAAATAAGAGGCTGAACACGTTTCTTTTTTTTATTAATTTTGTTTTATTTTTATTTCAAGAAAGGTTTCGCCTCAAAGAAAGAGTCATCAACGTGTGATTAATTAATTAATGAATTAATTAAGGTCGCTCGCGTTTCTCCCCCGTTTACGATTTCAACAGACACACTCAGGTCGACTTCGCGAAATGCTGAAGTCGATCGCCGGCTGCTGAAAGGTAACTCGGCGTGCAAAGATTTCAGGGTTGATACGCGAGAACCGAAAATAAGAGGCTAAACAGGTTTCATATTTTTATTCATTTTATATATTTTCAAAAATTAATTTTTTAATTTTTTTTATTTCAAGAAAGATTTCGCCTCAAAGAGGGAATCATTAACGTGTGATTAATAAAGCAATTAAGCAATTAATCACACCTTAATTAATACACCTTTAATTTAATGAATAATTAATCACACCTTTATTAATTAGACCTTATTCAATGAATGAATGAATTAATTAATTGATTAAAGTCTCTCTCATTTTTTCCCCCGTTTACGAGTTCCTGTTACTCAGGAAACGAGGTTGAGGTCCGATCGGTTCGTTCGCGAAGAGAAGCCAGAAGTCTCCGCAGGTATTAGGGGTAGGTCGGGCATTGTAGGGTGGAGGCTGTACCTTCTCGTTTGTGCCCCGTATAAATATACACGTATAGGCGATGCATATACGTAGACCGATGGGGAGGGAAAGGAGGTTGCGGGGGGCAGCAGCAGCAGCAGCAGCAGCAGCGCCGTCAGCGCATACCCGGTACCCAAAGAGTTGCCACTCCATTGTGCCGTGCACTGAGTTTTTAATTAAGGAGCCGGGCGCGAATTCCTCGAGATCTTAGGCCCCGCCCTGGCTCACACTGACACAGGTGCGGTGTATATACGCGAAATATATGCGCTCCGCACTTACGGGCGAACGACGAGAAACTCGAATGTACAGCCCGGTGTTTCGCTATATATATATAGACGAGTCAGAGACTCAGAGAGAGAAAAAAACGAGGGAGAGAGCAAAAAAAAAAAAAAAGAAGTTACGTCTGTCAATGCAAACTGCAAAATTTTCTTTCCCGCTCTGTACACATTCTGTATACAGTGTTTCTTCTACTAGTGTCGATGCCTACAGTTATATCGCTCGGTGAAAATGTTTCTTTTCGTCCTGCCGCTCTCCTTCGCTCTGGTCGGGCTCGTTCGGCGCGGCCTCAAAGACCGCGCGAGGCTCTTTGCTTCTTCTTCTGATTCTTCTTCGTCTTCTTCTTCGTCTTCCTCTCATTAGCGAGACGAGGACGCGACGCCGAGGGGTCGTGTACACCCCGAGCTCGGGGGAGAAGATGAAGAGCGAGGAAAAGGTCCACCTCGAGCGGCGCTACACGGCGATACATCGGCACTCGGTGCCCCAGCGAGAGTATCTCTCTCTCTCTCTCTCGACTCCGCGCGCATCTCGGGATGCTGCAGCGACTTCCACGTCCGACCACCCCCGCCGCTCTCGCGATCCTCCTCTCGGCGAACGAGGAGCCGAGAGGAAGAGCGAGCTTTTGTCTCAAAGGACCCGCCGCTCTCTACCCTCTTTGCTCATTTCGACTTTACGCTTTTATTTCGTCCGGAACGCCGCCGGGAGAGAAAATTCGACGGCAACGATTTTTGGGCTGAGAGGAAAGTTTGGTATTGGCAGATGCGTTTGTATATGACGGGAGTAGTGTGACAATTATTTTTTATGGGTGTGGTAATTATTTTTCGAATTATGGTCACCGTGACGCGGTTATTTATCGTAGCTATTAAGTAATTTAATTATCGTTAATTATAAAAGTTTTATCGTTTTACGTTATCTTTTTGATTTATTTGGTTTATTACTCTGCTTTTCCAAGGGCTCGTCCCGTCCAATGTATACAAAAAGTAAAAAGTAAAATAAATCAAATAAAAATAATAGCGTGAATGAAAAATTGCTAATCGTCACTTTGAAGTGAAATCAGAAGTCACACGATTTCTCTGCAGGCGTCAATTTTTATCGACCCCTTATCATTTTTTATTAAATTCGAACCAAGCGTCCAAGAAGATTGAAAAAAATGTTCTCCCTCTTTTCCAGCCGCGTAGGAAACAAATCCTCGTGGGATCCACGATCCGCGCCTCCCGCCATCAATACCCACGAGCCCCGTTGTGAATTATACACTGTTCAGAAATTTACACACTGAAATTTACCTCAGCGTGAGTGGCTCGAGTCACATATGCGAGCGGGAAGAGGAGACAGAGAGAGAGAGAGAGAGAGAGAGCGGAAACCAGGCGCGGATTTCCGTGGCGTGTGTGCGCCGAAGAGAAAGAAAAAGAGTGAAAGACGAAGGGAAGAAACTGGTGGTGGTGATGGGAGGTGGAGGAGGAGACGCAAGGGTGGCGCACGGGGGCCGGGAGGGATTACGAGAAGCGAGAGCATAATAATTACAAGGCAGCTCCTACTTTCCTACGTCCTTCCACGTTCTCCATGCTCGAAGCTCACACTCGCTCGCCAAGTACCTATAACCACGGTGTGCGAGGGAGAAAGAAAGAGAGAGAAAGAGAAAGAGAGAGAGAAAGAGAGAGAAAGAGAGAGAAAGAGAGAGAAAGAAAGAGAGAGAGAGAATGAGAGAGAAAGAGAGAGAAAGAGAGAGAGAAAGAGAGAGAGAGAAAGAGAGAGAGAAAGTGAGAGAGAGAAAGAGAGAGAGAAAGTGAGAGAGAGAAAGAGAGGGAGAGAAAGAGAGAGAGAGAGAAAGAGAGAGAGAAAGAGAGAGAAAAAGAGAGAGAGAGAAAGAGAGAGAGAAAAGGAGAGAGAGAGAAAGAGAGAGAAAGAAAGAGAGAGAAAGAGAGAGAGAGAGAGAGAGAGAGAGAGAGAGAGAGAGAGAGAGAGAGAGAGAAAGAGAGAGAGAGAGAGAGAAAAAGAGAGAGAGAGAAAGAGAGAGAAGTCGGTAAGTAGGCACGTCGACTAGGTCCCTACGCGGTCTCCTCGGCTCACCACCACGCGTATGAGACTCTCGTGTGTGTCGCGCAACCCGAGCTCGGTATTTCCGCGCGGCCGTCGCGCGCGTTCCCTTGGAGAACGAGAAAGCGCGGGCGGTGCGGGAGGAGAGGCGAAAAACGAGTAGGAGACTAACTAACGTTTGTACCGCGGTACACGTACGACGGGTTTCCGCAGCCGAGTCTCCTGCCTACCTCAAGGCTCGAATTTTCTCGACAAGCGGCAGGCTGGCAGCGCGCACACGTATTACGTTCCACGTACTACGTACAGCGGGAGAGAACGGCTGGCAGCGAGCGGCGCGCAGCTTATTTCTCACAATAAGAGAAAACCCGCCGCCGTCGAGCTGCGGGTCTTTCTCCGCGGTATACGCGATGTACTCAGGAGGCAGAGACCTTATTTTTTTCGTACGTTATGCGATACACTCTAGTAGCCGTTTTTGGTTCGTGTGTGTTGGGAGTCGAACGTGCGGAAAACCCTTTTTTTCTTTTTTTTTAATACACGCACGACTCTCGCGTATTACGTATTACTCCTCGGGCTTATTCACATGTTTTTAACACACGCGGGTTCGTCGTGGACGTTTTTCTTTTTTGCTTCTTTTTCAATTATTTTTTTTTAACGCACACGCACGACTCTCGTGTATTTTTACGTATTACTCCTCGTGGTTATTCACGTGTTTTTAACACATGCGCATGTTCGCCATGCAGATTTTTCTTTTTTGCTTATTTTTCAATTCTTTTTTCATTTTATTTTTATTTTTAAAGGCACACGCACGACTCTCGTGTATTACGTATTACTCCTCGTGCTTATTCACGTGTTTTTAACACACGCGCATGTTCGCCATGCAGATTTTTCTTTTTTGCTTTATTTTTCAATTCTTTTTTAATTTTATTTTTTATTTTTAAAGGCACACGCACGACTCTCGTGTATTACGTATTACTTCTCAGGCTTATCCACGTGTTTTTCACATACATGCGTTTTTCTTTTTTGCTTCTTTAAAAAAAAATGTTATACAGATTTTTTTTCTTAATATACAAAAAAAAAAAAAATTAAATCACACGGACGACTCTCGTGTATTACGTATTAGTCCTCGGGCTTATCCCGTATGTTTCTAACACACGCGCGTGTGTCGCCATGAACGTTTTTCTTTTTTGCTTCTTTTTCAGTTCTTTTTTTTTCTCTCTTTTTTTCTCTTTTGCGTTAAATGGCCCTCGCGTCGCCTTCCAGGGCTCGCCGAACGAGAGAGAGAGAAAAAGACGTAGCTCTCTCTCTCTCTCTCTGAAACGCGCAACTTTTACCTACGTCGAACCGCGCAGCGCTTGGCGCACACAGAGCGTCCCCGGGCGCGCCCGAGTACACACAATCTTGTGGGATTAAAAACACACCCGCGTGCCCGAGATGACGGCGGAGGAGAGAGAAAAGGTGGATGAAGGAGTAGAACACACACGGCGGGCGGAGAGCGCGCGAGGCGAGCCGCGGCTTAGAGCGGCCTCGCCGTGCGTGGAGTAGATTGCCTGGCGCTCGCCCTCCGCTGTGTTTCCCCCGCGCTCGCGCGCGCGCGCGCTTAGTCAAGATTTCGGTAAACTGCGCGGCGCTGCCTCCAGGCTTTTAATTGGATGCCTTCTTTCACCGTCTCCGCACCCTCGCCGCGCGCGATTTCTTTGCCGCTCCAGGTAATGCGCGAAATTAAATTGCGCCGCTATTTTTCTCCCGAGGCGAACGTATACTGACGTAGGTATTGAGGATTCGCGCGCGCGGATCGTCGCGGGCCGAGGGAAAAGCGAAATGAGAAATAAAATAAAATGGATCGTCGCGGGTCGAAGGAAAAGCGAAATAAAAAATAAAATAAAATGGATCATCGCGGGCCGAAGGAAAAGCGAAATAAAAAATAAAAAAAAGGATCGTCGCAGGCCGAAGAAAAGCGAAATAAAAAATTTATAAAAAGGATCGTTGCGGGCCGAAGGAAAAGCGAAATAAAAAATAAATAAAAAAGGAACGTCGCGGGCCGAAGGAAAAACGAAATAAAAATGTTTAAAAAGTATTATCGCGGACCGAAGGAAAAGCGTTACAAAAAATAAAATAAAAGGGTCGTCGCTGGCCGAAGGAAAAGCGAAATAAATTTTTTTTTAATGCATCGTCGCGGGCCGAAGGAAAAACGGAATAAAATATAAATAAAAAAGGGTCATCGCGGGCCGAAGGAAAAGCGAAATAAAAAAAAGGATCGTCGCGGTCCGAAGGAAAAGCGAAATAAAGAAATTAAAAAAAGGATCGTCGCGGGCCGAAGGAAAAGCGAACTACAAACAAAATAAAAAGAAACGTGTGCCCCTTGCCCCCTTCCCCCCGCTTGCGTGTGGGACGCGGGGGACGCGCACGAAGGAGGCGAAGAAAAAGGGCGAGGGACGCGCGGCGGGCGCTAACGACCAGTCACGTGACTAGTGACAAGACAGATAAGGGGCTGGAAGAGGAAATTTGTGTTTAGAAAATTACCTCGTCATTACCTGGGGCCGCCGTACGGTCGCCTCGTGCGCGCCTCGAGGCCGGACGCGGCCTCCGCGGTAAGGGTGGATAATGTACGTCCGCGAAACGATCGCCGATCGCGATAAGGAAGCGACGAAGAAATTACGACGGGTCGGAAAGACGCGCGGCGCACGAGAAGCCACCGGGTTTCTCCGAGCCACCCTTGTGAATTATCAGCTCGGCCTTTTGTCACCTTTGCGCCGGCAAAAGGCTTGTGGAATTTTCGTCGTCGGTTCTCCCTCGTTTCTTTCTTTCTTTTTTTCATCAATAATTCAGGGCGTCGTCCGCGGGAAATTATTTTCGATGACGGGGGACACGAGGCGCTCGTCTTGTACATAAGAAACGCGATGATCGAGGCGAAGTTTATGTATGTTACAGTGGAACCTCGATTATCCGAAGCAATTTTGGGACCGAGGAAGGAATTTGAAAACTTTTTCCATTTTTTTTTTTTTTCGCTGTCGGTTTTTTTGCGACAGCGAAAAAAAAAGCCGAAGCTGCAATGAGAGTTCAAAATGTCCCGAATGTACAGGATGCAAAATTGCGAGGGGACAAGACGTTTAAATAATTTTTAACGATTTTTTTATGGTGTTTTCACGATGTTTTTTTTTGCATCCGAAGCTAGTTCGGACAAACGAAAAGTAATTTTTTCGGGACGGTTTATCTTAATTTTTATGTATAATATTTATGGTTTTATGTTAAAAAAAAAAAGTGTACACTTTTGTAAAAGTGTTTTTAAAGTATTCAAAAAGCCAACACTTTCTAAAAGTGTTTTTAAAGTGTTAAAAAAAAGTTAACATTTTTTAAACATAAAAACACTAGATATATATTAAATTTCTACATTTATATTCTTCAAAAAACGGTCACAAACAGACATCTGAAAAGTTTCGGATAATCGACGAGGTTCCACCGTATAAAGTACGTTCGTAATGCATACGTATAAAAATCGTAACCCGGGGAGTCGCATTACCTTAAACACCAAACGATTGGCAATAAACATGCATATGCAGGCATTTTATGGATATTTCATTGCCCGCGTCGCGTTATTCGTTTTCGGTCGCCTCGGCGCGTTTCCCGCGCGGCCTTTCTCGCGATATTCGCCGACGCGGCGAACGTCGCGGATGTGATACGATTTTTTTTTTTTTTTATTCTCGAGAGCCCAGCGCGAGTGACGGGCGGTTCGGTCGACGGCGGCGGGGGGAGAAAAAGCCCGGAGAGAAAAAGGGATGGAAGGCGAGCGCGGAGCTTCGTGCCGGAGCAACCATGTCGTGTACGTCCGCTGTCCATTATACGACATAAAATTCCTTCCATCGAAACGATAGGATCTGCGACCGAGTCGCGTGTCCCGCACCGTGGGATCTGATAGCGCGATGGTAACCCCAGTACGACACTTCTATCTCACTTTTCCGAGCCCCGACGTCCTCGCGCTTCTCCACCACCCCCCACCCCCCACCCGCCCCCCCACGACACCAGCGGCGGAAACCATCCTCACGACCCCAATTGCGACTTCGGGGACGAGTCCACCGCCCCATCGACACACGAAGCCCCCGTTGACGGTGAACGACGCGCGCGGCGTTCCTTCGAATTGCCAAAGGGAGACCTTAAGACGACCTCATGTACTGTATTAAAGTTTGCATTGTTGCATCTAGTTGCTGGTAAATAAATTGTGAACCCTACGTTATCGGTGGAAATATATTTTTTGATAAATGTAATAAAAAATTGTCATGAAAATATTGTTATATAAAAAAGATTATCATGAAAATATTATTATGTAACAAAAATTGTCATGAAAATATTAGTATATAAAAAAGATTGTCATGAAAATATTATTATATAAAAAAGATTATCATGAAAATATTACTATGTAACAAAAATTATCATGAAAATATTATTATATAAAAAAGGTTATCATGAAAATATGATTATATAAAAAAAATTATCATGAAAATATTATTATATAAAAAAGATTATCATGAAAATATGATTATATAAAAAACATTATCATGAAAATATTATTATATAAAAAAGATTATCATGAAAATATTATTACATAAAAAATTATCATAAAAATATTATTACATAAAAAGAATTATCTTCAGTAAAAATAAAAGTCCTGTTGGGTGATATTCTGTTGTTCGCAACTCTTATATTTGTCACAAAAATATTACAGATTTTTTCCACAGGGGGTAAAAAATCAGTCTACGCTTCCCCCGAATTTTATTTCTCGAGTAACATTAAATCAACCTCTCCGCGAAAAAAAATAAACATAATCGGCCCGATCGTCTTATTTCCGCCACAATTTGCTCCTCTCTCTCCCCAAGTTTCCTCGCAACTCGGCGTCGCCGCGGCAATTTTCTCCTCGCGCATATCGAATTTGTCTCTCGTCGTCGACAGCACAGACGACACATATACGTGCGTGCGCACTTGGCAGGCGAGCGGGAGACATGTGGAAGACGATAAAAAGAGTGAGTGCCCGCGCGTGGCGGTGGCGCAAGTACAAGGAAAAGTTTTTTTCACTCGCGTCGGTCGGCGTGTAACGCGCGGGTGCGGAGTGGCCGCGCGTCGACAGGGCGATCGCGCGGTGCGCCGGACAATCTTCTTTATTCTTCAATATATATATACGTATAGGCGGGTGGCGTACACGAAACGAAAGAACGCGCGCGCGCTCGGAGCTCGATATTTAATATCGGAAACTCGGCTGCCGGGGGACAAGCGACAAGCGGTTCTCGTGACAAAAGTACAGCGGCGTTGAGGGGGCGAAGAGGGAGGGGAAAAAAAAAAAAAAAAAAAAAAAAAAAACGAGCGAGAAGGTTGCGCGGGTAGAAAAGCGGCTGGGATCAACTGCGGTGCGGCTACCGACGCGCGCGACGGAGACCGAGGAGGTCGAGCCACACGTAGCCGAGCGCTCTCTATACACACGTAGAGCGAGAGAGCGTAGAATAATGTAGTGAGGCATTTCCGCATAGGAAGCCGTGCATTAGGCTATCAGATCGAGCACGCTCGACGCGCCGCCGCCGAGCGCCTGGCAGAAAACGAGGAGGGAAAAGCCTGGTAAACCCTTACGTGATTAGTTGTGGCCCGGTCGGCCGGCAGCGCGCGAGGGGGGCGCGCGAGCGCACCACCGCGCACACGGCGGAAGGAAGGAAGGAACTTAATGCGTTATTATTGCCCCCCCCCCCCCTTACACGATATACGTAGAAGTGGCTTCGGCTCTGGGCGCTACGTTTGCTCACCCCCCGAAACCCTTTTCTTGATTGGGTTTTACTATTATTTTATTGCGTCTAAGGTCTTTTCTTTTTTTTTTTGTTGGTCGGTCGTTGCGTGATGTGGAAGTTGATTTATCGGTCGGGTTTTTTTTTTGTCTTCATGTCCATTTGTGAGATTTTTTTTGGGATGTTTTGTTGTATTTTTTTTTTTTTTTTAATGACTTGTTTAATTTTTTTTTGTTTACTTGTTGAATTTCCTTTTTTTTTGGAATGACTTGTTTAATTTTTTTCTTTTACTTGTTGAATTTCCTCTTTTATGATTTGTTGAAGTTTCTTTTTTTATGACAGGTTGATTTTTTTTTACTTGCTGAACTTTTTTTTGGCTTAACGACCTTAGTTTTGTATTTTCGTTTTTTTTTTACTAATCGCGTACGTAGGGAGTGAGGAAAAAACCCAACGCGTTGTGTTATTTCCTCATGGTTTTTCCTACTCTGGTTGCTGATTAGGTTTCACCGTTACGAACCAATTTAAAAAAAAAAAATTTTAAACAAGCAACTTCAATTCGCGAGTCTTTTGCGTCGTCCATTTTACCTCCTGCCCTCAGTATACACTCGCGCGGGATTTCACGATTTCTATTAAAGCCGACGTTATATTTTATTTCGTTTATTTCGTTCCTTGTAATTAACAACCTTGATTAGCCATGTGTTCGTCGGGCGAAGGGATCGCGCGGGAAGAGCCTGCGAGCGGGAAGAGGGTGGATGTACGCATATAGCCGTGGGGGGTTGCACCGGCGGCGAGAGAGCGCGCGCAAAAAAAAAAAAAAGGGGTAGAGAGCCGCGCGCGGCCCGACGCAGGGGGGGGGGGGGCAGGAAAGGCCGCGTTGCCCGGAGGCCGACACGGCGACGAAATTGTGACGAAACGTCGTGCCCCGCATAATTAGCTTTGTGAAAGAGGCGAGGCGCAACCGCGCATATTTCGATGGACCCCGCGTGCAAATGGCTCACGGCCAAAAGTGCAAACCCCCCGCGCTTTTTCGCATCTTGTCTCCCGCAATAGTTGCGCCCGCGTATAACACGAGGCTGCGTCAACGAAATTAATTTTCCGCCACAAAGAGCCGGAAATATATGCGTATATACATAAAACTATGAATTCTTTTTTTTTCCTCGTTGGCGAGGTTCGCGATTACGAAAAAAAAAAAAAAACGCGTATAATAACGTGACATATGGGGGCGACGTGTACTGACGTAGGTATTGAGGATTCGCGCGCGCGGATCTTCGCGGGCCGAAGGAAAAGCGGAATAACAAATAAAATAAAAAGTTTCGTCGCGGGCCGAAGGAAAAGCGAAATAAAAAATTTAAAAAAGGAGCGTCGCGGGCCGAAGGAAAAGCGAAATAAAATTTTTTAAAAAGGAGCGTCGCGGGTCGAAGGAAAAGCGAAATAAAAAATAAAATAAAAAGTTTCGTCGTGGCCCGAAGGAAAAGCGAAATAAACATTTTTAAAAAGGAGCGTCGCGGGCCGAAGAAAAAGCGAAATAAAAAATAAATTTTCCGCCACAAAGAACCGGAGATATAAGCATATATAAATAAAACTATGAATTCTTTTTTTTTCCTCATTGGCAAAGTTCGCGATTACAAAAAAAAACGCGTATAATAACGTGACATACGGACTTCTGGGTGAGGCTCGAGCGTTACACACATACAGAGAGATTCCTGTTTTCTCGCGCGAAATGATAAGAAACGGGAAAAGAGGCGTTCGCGGCGTGATAACGAGGAGAAAAAGATACGTGTGTATGGCGAACGCGTGGAGGAGGAGGTGGAGAAGGGGGGGGGGGGGGGAGGCGGAGGAGGAGGTCGAGGCCACGCGGGCCCCGCGTTCTCCGGAGTCGCGCGGTTCGCCTTCGTGTATCTCCGATCTTTTCGCTCGTACTCAGCCTAATTATAATCAGGCTAATGCCCAGTGTGCGGCAGTCCGGCGATGGTGCCGGCCCTTCGCGCACCTGCTTACTCTCGGCGGCGAGGCAGCCGCAGCCGCGTACAGCGTACGTCCCGCGATATCCCCGTCACGACGTTACTTATCCGCCGCCGTCAGAGCCACCGCGGGATGGAATCGCCAGAAGCGGCCGCGGCGGTCGCTAACTCGGCGGCCGAGTGGTAATTAAGATTCGGACACACCCACCGTGACTCTCTCGCGTCTCCTGGGCTCTGACCGCGAGACGAAACGCGTCCGTCCCGTGTTTCCACTCTGGGAGTGGTCGCGATTCGCTGGAAATTTGCCTTTTCTCCGGCTCTCGTTTGCATATGATTGTATATAGGGGGGTTGCGTATGGCGGTCGTGACGCGTCCAAGACACCCCTTGATAGACAGATACGCGCTGCACGTAAAATGCGTTCGGATGTATTTATATCGTTTCGGGTTGTTGAAAACGAGAGGTCAGTTTGAGAAAAATGTCAAGGGCAGTGAGAACAATATTTTTGCTGAGGTAGATGAAAATTTTGCTGAGGTGGATGAAAATTTTGCTGTGGTAGATGAAAATTTTGCTGTGGTAGATGAAAATTTTGCTGTGGTAGATAGAAATTTTGCTCAGGTAGTGGAAAATTTTGCTGAGGTAGCTGACAATTTTGCTGAGGTAGCTCAAAATTTTGCTGAGGTGGCTATGAAAATTTTACTGAGGTAGCTATGAAAATTTTACTGAGGTAGCTATGAAAATGTTTCTGTGGTAGTTATGAAAATTTTACTGAGGTAGCTATGAAAATGTTTCTGTGGTAGTTATGAAAATTTTGCTGAGGTAGCTATGAAAATTTTACTGAGGTAGTTATGAAAATTTTACTGAGGTAGCTATGAAAATGTTTCTGTGGTAGCTATGAAAATTTTACTGAGGTAGCTATGAAAATGTTTCTGTGGTAGTTATGAAAATTTTACTGAGGTAGCTATGAACATGTTTCTGAGGTAGCTGAAAATTTTGCTATGACAGCAGAAATGTTGCTGGTACCACAACATTTTCCACAAAATTGGGAGCAAAATTGTCTCCTACGTATCAGAAAATTTTGCTGTGACAACAAAAAATTCATTGACACAACAATCGATTTGTTATCACTCCCTGATTATTTTTCTCCGTACATTTTCCGCGAATGAGAAAACGCAGCACGATGAACAAGCTAAAGATCGCATTGACGCACGTGTCGAAGGGGTGCGGCGAAAATGTTTTCTGTACGCGATGGAAATTTTTCACGCATCATCAAGAACGGATTTTTCTTGATCTCATTTCGAGGCTCCGACGATCGATCGTGCTGACCGCTGACATTCCTATCGCTACGTAGAACAATTAAACCAAATGTTTGACTCACCGGAAGTTGGAAAACCACTTGACGAGCTGCGCCGTGTTGTTCTTGTTGAACTTGATGTCGGGGAAGTACATCTTGAGGACGGACGAGGACGGATACCTCACCCAGAAGAACATCAGCTTCGCTTTCCTCAGATGCATCGGCGTCAACGTCGACGAGTTCACTGTGGTTAAGGGAATATCTCACACGGGTTGCCGTTTCTTACGTAGTAAACACAAAACTCTGATAGAAAATTTACCAGAGAAAATTACACAGGCCCTGTAATTTATTTTACATAGAATAGGCCTCATGTAATTTTCCTTTACATAGAAAATTACACAAGGTCCTGATCAGGCCTTTCTAGGTCCTCAACCGGGACTGAACCGGATCACTTGCAACGCCACAGATTTTCAACCATGTTACCCTCAATTCGGTCGTCAACCTCACAGCGACGAATGTGGTGAAGGCTCATCAAGAAAAAAAAAAAAAAAAAAATCTCCGTCCGTCATCGCCGTGATTTCTGTCTCGCCTCGTTACTCGGATATCTCAAACTTAATCGTGTTTTCCTTTGCCACGAAATTGGATTAGAAATCGTACAAGCTGTGTGGTACTCGGTGCCGGAGGGTGAGCGACGGCGAAGGCGACTCGTCGTCCGTCCGAGGGGGGGGATTCTAACGTTCGCCCAGGTTGACCTACGATTGGCCGCGGATCCTCAGCCGAAGCCTTACCGACTCCTTACCCGGTAATAGGATCTCCCTCTGTGGTTTCATCGCATTCTTATTCGGTTAATCCGCCGTGTTCGATACCGGCCGGCGGTGGCCCTGTGGCCTTACCGAATTTCAACAAACCTCGGTTCAAACCCGCCCCGCTTGGCTTCCGTCGCCCGGCGATTACGCCACACATATATATACATATATATATATCTACAACCTCCTATTACACTTCGACCTACCCTCCAACCTGGATCCACCCTGCGCGTCTTCTACCTAAACTTCTCTCTACCCTCCAATCGCAACAGCTCGCTTAGCCAAAGACCGAAGACCCTAGAATTCTGCGCCCCGATTGACCGAGAGACGAGAGACCCGGCGGAGAAAATATTTCGGATGTTACACGTCGTCGTCGTCGTCGTCGTCGTCACCCCGGCCATACAGCCGCGCTCGCGGCTTCACACGTGACGGCTACGCAAAGCGAGGCTCAGGCTCTCTGCGGGACCAGAGAGAAACTCCGGAGGTTCCGCTGTGCAGCACGTTGGAGTCGCGCGCGCTCGACCTACCTCACGACGAGAGAGTTAGCACCCGGAGAGAGAAAGAGAGAACGGAGGACGTGGAGGGAAAAAAAAAAAAAAAAAAAAAAAAAAAAAACACACGGCGGCATTGATTTTACATCAAAGGCCGAACTAAAAAGGCGGCAAAGAACGTCGTGCACCGATCGAACGCCCACGATGCAGTTCCGCTGCACCGTGTGCCCTCGTACACGACCCGTTGTCATGCTATCTCCGCTGCTCTCTTTATCTCCGTGTGCCTCTCGCTCCCCCTCCCCCCCCCCACCTCTTCATCCCTGCCTGCCTGCCCCCCGCCCCCCTTCCTCCCGGCCCCCATCTATATTCCTCCTCGCTCTGTCTAACTTTACCGAACGGCCAAGCCGTGACATCGGGGCTTCCACACAATCTACCAGACGACAATGCCGCGTCGATTTTTTTTTTTTTTTTTTTTTTTTCGCCTCCTACCTTCAACCGGCCCCCCCAACCCCCAAGCCCCCTTGCGACCCCTTCCTCAGATCCATAATTACTTTTGGGAAAACATTGATCCGCGACGGTCGTTTCGTTTTCCGATTAAATGTTTTCGGTGGTTGTATGTCTCGACGTTTTCGTCGCCGCGAAAATCGGGTGAGGAGTCGGCGAGGAGTTCTTCGCCCCCTGCGAAATTGCGCGGGCTATACGGATTATTGGTTTCCCGATAAGTCGAAGCCCCCCAACGGGGGTCAAGGAACTCCTGGTTCTTCGGTCTGGTTGGCTACCCTCGCGATGCTCTCGACGTTGATGCTCGAGTCTACAACTAATCTAACACTGGTTCGAGCTTCGTGTATCCCGATATCTTCAACTTCGTCCCCCCCTGACCCCCCTGTGAATTCTCCGTGAGATCCTCACCCGCGTTGTACCGCTCGAGTTTCTCCTGTGCCGGGGGTCGAGAAAAAGAAGACGGGGAGGCGGAAACAAAAACCAAAAAAAAAAAAACTAACAAATGCACCGCGCGCAAAGTTTCCTCGGCGGGCGCGCCTCGCGCTCGACTTCCGCCTCTCTTCGCTCGCTCCGAGTACCCCGCGCGGGAATCCCGCGCGTTCTCAAACTCCCGGAACATTGTCTTTTTTGTTTGCCTAACGGACCAATCTCGACGTTTGTCTCTCGTCTTCCGCTCTCGCGGTGCCCCCTTTTCCCCTCAGTCCCCCCCCCCCCCTTCTATCGTTATCAAGACTCGGAAAGGCGGACGGAGTCTACAGCGTTGCGGAGCCGCAAGTTCTCGAGTGCCTCGCAAAAACCTCGGCAACTTCTGGTTTACGAGCTGGACGTGAATATCTCGTTCTTCGGGCTCCTCACCACATTCGTATCACCAACGTTATTAATTAAAAATCTTCGCGGGCAAAAATTTTTACGGGCGAAAATCTTAGCCGGGCAAAAATCTTAGCCGGGCAAAAATCTTAGCCGGGGAAAAATCTTAGCCGGGGAAAAATCTTAGCCGGGGAAAAATCTTAGCCGGGGAAAAATCTTAGCCGGGCAAAAATCTTAGCCGGGCAAAGATCTTAGCCGGGGAAAAATCTTAGCCGGGCAAAAATCTTAGCCGGGCAAAAATCTTAGCCGGGCAAAAATCTTAGCCGGGCCAAAATCTTAGCCGGGCGAAAAATCTTTGCGAACAAAAATCTTCGCGGTAAAAAATCTTCGCGAGCAAAAATCTTCACGTGCAAAAAATCTTCGCGGGCACAAATCTTCACGGGCAAAAATCTTCGCGTTTACGCAGCATTAGCAAAGGATATTGTAGGCTGAATCCCGTCGTAGCTGATGTCGCCGGAGTTGCAGTCGCTACCTCGGTCGTTGCTGTCCATCCTGAGGTGTCCGTAGTCGGGGCTGCCCCGGTGCGCCGCCGCGGCGAGTAGCGCCGGATGCAGCATCGAGGGCGGATGTGGCAGCGGCGGCGAGTCGCGTAGCTCGACGCCCCCGCCGGGCGGGCTCGCGGGCAGGTGATGCGGCCCCGGCGGCGGCACCTGACCCGGATGACCCGCGTGATGGTTGAAGAACGGCGAGTACGGCGAGAAGACTTGGCTCTCGTGGAGGCTCGGGTTCGGTATCGCCACGCTCGTCGGCAGCGAGACCGGCAGCATCGGCGGCGGCGCGTGATACGGTCTCGGCGGCGGTGGTGGTGGCGGACTGTCGCTACCGCCCTGTGAACCATTGCCCTCTTGCGCCAAGATTCTCGAGACTGTTCTGGGTGTAATCCTCGTGTCGGTAACCTGACGTTAAAACCGTTCGGTTACCGCGAGAGGATCGTAGGATTTTTCTTTTTTTTTTCTTTTTTTTTCGGGGCTGTTTTACGTGACTCATTTTTTTTTTTTTTACGTGACTCGTGGTGTGAATTTATTTATATAGATACAGGGTAGATGCACCATTTTTGGCCATCTTGGGTTCGATTGTGACCATCACGTTCAAATAATAAACAAAATATATGGATAAAGAATAAAACAAAATATTTCATGGAAATATACAAAAAATATATTATAAAATTAATATGAATGGAAATATAAAAATATATATTACAAAATTCATATGAATGGAAATGTAAAAAAATATATATTACAAAATTCATATGAATGGAAATGTAAAAAAAATATATATTACAAAATTAATATTAATGGAAATATTATAAAAAAGAAAAATCGAATAGATCAATCAGCGAATCTAAACCACTTGATCATAAAATCAACGCGCGATTATGAAAAAATAATAATTTGACAAATATAATAATAAAAATGGCCACAAACGGTACTTCTACCCTGAACACATGCACACTGAGAGAAAAATCTAGTATTGACAACTATAAAGTGACAACCATAAACTGTCAATTATTTTTCATAGGCACAGCAACTATTTTTTCTAGTTATGGTAACTATGACGCAGTTACCACAACCACTAATCAATTACCATGAACCACAAAAATAATAACACGAACAAAAATTCGATAGTCGTCACTTTACACTTCCCACAACTTCCAAAATGTCTCCCAGTGCATCAACGAAACAAAAAAAAACCCACAACAAATCCCTCCAAAAAAACTCACCTTATGTCGCCTCTTCTTCGGCGTTATCACCAACGAAAGCGCCTCATTCTGTTCCGCCTCCCTCGCCTCCCGATCATCCCCCCTCACCCCGCAGTACTGATCCCGCTGCTGCTGCTCCCTCGCCTGCTGTTCCCTCTGCTGCTGCTGCGCCTGTTGCTGCTGCTGCTGCTGCTGCTGCTGCGCCTGCATCGACGCCTGCATCGCGTATATCGTCGGTGGCTTCGGTGTCTGAAACATCCCGACGCTCGGCCTCGCGTGCGGCGGCAGTTGATTTATCTGATTCAGATTATTTTCCGTTGGGCCGGACAGGGGGCCATGCGGGCCACCCATGGTACCGATTTGCGGGAAACCCGCGGTTTGAGCCGGGGGCCCACCGTTGAGGGGCCCCCGCGGCCCGTTTGGGCCACCGGTCACTTGCTGCGGCGCTCCCCGATCCACGACCTTCGTTCTCGGCGATTTTCTCTCGAGCAACTGGCTCGCGAGCATCAGATCCTTGTTCAGCTGCTCCGACGCCGCGAGCGCGGCGTCCGCGTTCTGCTTCCCGAGTAACCTCCGCGGCTGGACGTACCTCGACACAACGCCGTCGATGAGATTCGCCAGCGACGTCGTGATCTCGGACTTGAGAATATCGGCGAAGCCCTCGAGATCCGCGCCGGTGAGTTGAGGCCCCGAGGAAACCCCTCCGAGTGCCCCGGGCGCGCCGCTCCTGAACACGCTTAACCTTCCCTCAAAGTCCTTGCTGTGCGGATGCGGCAGCCCCGCGCTCGGCGGCATCACCGGCGTCTGCGGCGTCGGCGGCCCGGTGTTTATCTGCACGAGGGCCTGACTCGAGGGCGGCATCGACGGCTGCGGCGACGACGACTGCTGTTGACGCTGCTGGTGCTGATGCTGATGCTGCTGCGCCGCCGCCGCCGCGGCCACCGCCGCCTGTTGCGCCTGTTGCTGCTGCTGCTGCTGCTGTTGTTTCTGTTGCTGTTGCTGCGCGACCGCCTGTTGCTGCTGCTGCTGCTGTTGTTGCTGCTGCTGCGCCGCCGCGGCTTGTTGCTGCTGTTGCTGCTGCCTCGCCGCAGCCTCCTGATGTTGCTTCATGCGCTCCGCGTGTGCCTGCTCGAGATAGAGCTTCTGTCCCATCTGGTACATCGCCGCGGCGGCCGCGTGCGGATGATCCGGTGGCAGTGCTTGGAGCCCGTTGTACGGTGGCGGATGGGGTCGCGGTGGTCTCGGTGGCGGTTGCGGGTGCGGAAGGTGCTGTGGACTCGTGGGCGCGTCTCCGCTGTCGCTGCTCTCGGGCAGCATCCAACCCCGCGTCGTCAACTCGTCGTACTTCTGCTTCATCGCCGCGAGCTCGCCCTTCAGCAGCTTCAGCTGACTCTGCAGCGTGTCCTTCTGCTCGCGTTTCCGTCTTATCGTCGTCGGGTCGTCCTCCTCCTCGCTCTCCTCCTCGTCGTCCAGCAGCACGTCGCTCGCCCCGTGTTGCAACACGTGATGCGCCGTCTGTTGCTGCGGATGATAGAGCTTGCGTTTCTTGCAGCCGTTCACCGCGGTCGGATTGAAGGCCGGACTGCTGACGCTACGCATCGTGCTGACGATATTCTCGACCCGGGCGCGTTTCACGTCCGACGTCGGCGAGCTCGTCTCGGCCTTGGGCATTATCGGACAGGGCGAGTGACTCGGGCTCCTCTTGATGTTCATCGAGTCCTCGAGTTCCTCCTTGACGGACACCGAGCCGGATCGCGGCGCCGACGGACTCGGCGGTAGACTCTGCTCGCAGTCCGACCCGTCGAGATTCGCCCCGGGCTCCATACCGGCCTCCGCGAAGGCCTCCTCCATCGCGCGCGCCGCCGAAGCCGCGTCCTCGGCACTGTCCTCCGCGTCACCGGGCATCACCGTGTCACGCTCACTGTGATTCGCGTTAACGTTATTCCCATCGACACTATCCTCCCCTCCACTCTGCACTGTCCCACTTAACGCCCGCGCACTGTCACTGTTTTGATGCTGCTGCTGTTGAGGGCTCTGCTGCTGATGCTGCTGCGACTTTAGCAGCTCCGTCGTCGTGTTGTTGTTGTTGTTGTTGTTGTTGTTGCTGTGTATGCTGTTGTTGTTGTTCGGTTGCTCCTGTCCCGCGAGGGCCGACATCTTCCTGCCCTGGAGTATGTCGCGGAGCATGTGCTGCGTGAGCTCGGCCGCTGTCGCGGGGTCGTCGCAGTTTATGACGGCGCCCGGCTGGAGATTCGCCGCCTGGTCCATCCCCGCGCCCGTCATCCCCTGGCTGCCCTCGGGCGGCGAGCCGCCCGCGTCACTCGCCTGCTTGACCTGCCTGCCGAGGAGCTCGTTCAGCATCTTGGCGGGGCCAAAGCCCGTTGCGCCGAAGAAGCCGAATGCCGCGTGAGCGGAATGCTGGGTCGTCGGGCCCGTCGTCGTTCCGAGGTGACCTTGAGTCCCGCCGGCGGCTCCAGACTGCTGCTGGCGCTGCGGCTGCTGATGCTGGGACTGTTGTTGTTGTTGTTGTTGTGGTGATGGTTGTTGTGGCTGCTGCTGCTGCGGCTGCGGCTGCGGTGGCTGCTGCGACTGCTGCTGCGGCTGCGACTGTTGCGACTGTTGCTGCGACTGTTGCTGCGAGCCCTGATGACTCGCGGGCGGACCGGAACCACTGAATATAGCGCCGTACAGACCGCCGCCGAGGAAGGATGGCCGGGAGCTGAAGTTCGGTATGCTCGAGTAGCTGTTGCGCGGCTCGCCGGCGTCCACGCGCTGTCTGGTGCGCTTCTGCTTCTTCAGGAGTTGCTGTTGCTTGCTATCCGTGGTTGCTCCGTAGAGGGCGAAACAGTCGGTCTCCTCCTCCGATGACATCATCGGCCGTCTGGTTGGTCGGCCCCCCGAAGGCCTCCGCGACCCCTCCCCGCCAGGGCTCCTTGTCACCCCTCCCCTTCTCGCTCGAATAGCTTGCCGCGTGGCTCGCCTTCCGCGCGTCGTCGTGTTTCTACCGTGTGTTTTCTCTCCCTTGGAACCCGACGACTCCGCTTCCACCCTACCCCGACGCACGCCGCGCACCGGTTCTAGCCTCCCTTCTCGCTCGCTCGCACGCTCGCCGCGCGCTCCCTTCCTCTCCCTTCTCCGCTCCCTTCCTCCTCTCCCTCCACGATTCTCTCACTCGCTCGCTCGCTCTCGCCTCCCTCGACTACTCTCCTTCGCTCCGCCGTCCCCACTTCTCGTGTCTCGCGCCGCGCGATCCCCACTTCCACGACGCTGCGCCTCCTCCACCACGTTCTCGGCCGCTCTCGCTCCTACTACGACCGCCGCCGCTACTCTTCCTCTTCCTCGGCTCCCCCACGCGCGCGCGCCTGCAGCAGCCGTCTCCTTGGGAGCCGAAGCTCCCGCCGCCGACGCCGCCGCCGCCGCCGCTGCTCCCGACGACGAGACTACGACGAGCGCGACCACCAAGACGACGGCGTGTCTCGCGCCGTCACCAGCGGCCCACCCGATCAACCCCGATGACCCCCTTTCGCCACTTCCTCTCGGACTTCCCGCGGGAGCCGACGACGACGCCTCCGCCGCGACCGCCACCCCGAACGTCTTCGGATGATCTCTCGCCACTACACGCGTAACACTCGTCTTGATCTCCTTCGCTGTTTCTCTCGCTCCTCTCGCTCCTCTCTCCCTTCTCTTTCTCTTTAACTCGATTATTAACTCTTTTTCCGCGTTCGCTTGGTCCGCTTTTTCCGAATTTTCGGCGTCTTCGCCTTCCCGCGGCTTCTCGTCCTCGTCGTCGGAGCGGCCTTCTCGATCACGCCGGTTACGAGAGTTATTATTATTGTTGTTTTTGTTGTTGTTGTTGCTGCTGCTGTTGTTATTATTATTATTATTATTCTACGCCGCTTCGGCTTGTTCAGTACTGGTCGCCTCTCGCCGCCCTCCTTCTCCCCCTCCTCCTCGTCGTGCTGAATTCTTGACTATTCCTTGGCCCACTCCTTCCGCCTTGGATACGACGCGAACGTCTTGAGGTCCCGCTTGCTGCGCTGCTGCTGCTGCTGCCGCTGAAACGCGGTGATTCGCTCACGGCGACTCGCGCCCGTCTCCCGTTTGCGATTCTTCACAGGAATTGGATCGTTCTCCGGGCCTGCGCCGGATGCTGACGGACTGCTGCTGCCGCTGCTGCTGCTGCTGCTGCTGCTACACTCGGACCCGCCGACGCTCCCGCCACGACGGCCGCTCCTCCCGCTCTTCGCGCAATCCCGCTGCTCGAGACGATGATGCTGCTGCTGGCTCTTGATGCTCGCGCCGGTTAGCGTCGCGAGGGTGCTGCCCGGAGCTCGCGCTGGCGGTCTTCTCGCGCCCCCGCCTGGGAGCTGCATCCTTCGAGCTCGCCAAAGGGCTCGCTGCCCCTCGTCACCGCGTCTCGATTGGCGGTGAGTCGATTTTATCCGTCTGAAAGCAGAGGGAAAGATCGAGGGAAATTGTTAGTCATTGGCTTGCACAAAATGTTGTCTTATAATTACTTGTGTTTTGTTTTTATGTGAATTCATCGTCGTCTCACGTAAAATGTTAATTTGAATTTTTTTTTGGTGTCAATCATCGTTTCCTCACGTGAAATGTTAATTTTTATTTTATATTTTATATAAATCATCGTCGTCTCATAAAATGTTGTCTTATAATTATTTTTATTTTTTGTTTTTATGTGAATCATCGTTTCACATAAAATGTTAATTTTTATTTTTTATTTTTATGTAAATCATCGTTTCCTCACATGAAATGGTAATTTTTATTTTATATTTTTATATAAATCATCGTCGCCTCTCATAAAATGTTGTCTTATAATGATTTTTATTTTTTTGTTTTTATATAAATCATCGTTTCCTCGCATGAAATGTTAATTTTTGCTTTATATTTTTATATAAATCATCGTCGCCTCTCGTAAAATGTTATTTTATATTTATTTTTTGCTTTTATATAAATTATCGTCGCCTCTCATAAAAAGTTATTTTATATTTTTGTAAATCATTGCCGCCTCGCATAAAATATTATTTTATATGAATCGTCATAAAGTGTTTGCATCCCAAAATGTTTCTTTCCCGCCTTTTCTGGTGGACGAGAGAAACAATTATGAAATTATCGATTCTGGAAAAAAAATCGGGTGTGGGTCGAAAACTATGAACCGCTGATGCATCGAATAAGACGACTATCTCATTTTTCTCCCGTCTCTGTTCGTAAACACACGCAGACATCGATTTTATCCCCCGCGCCGCGCGTTCCGCTTTTCCTTTTTATTTTTAAGCGCCCAGTTTTCTGCATTCCACCACGCCGCGGTGCTCCCTCGTGCGCACGTGGAAATATCGATGCACGCGCCTCTATACCTGTATATACGCCCATGTGATTCCACGTCGCCGCGCGCTTTCGCGTGTTCACGGTGAACGTAACGTCGAAAAAAATGTTTGCCATTTTTCGCAATCATTTCCTATCAACGAGCATGATTTTTTATTTTTATTTACACAATAAATACTTTTGAAAATAAAAAAAAAACTATGTTTATCCCAAGCAAGCAAATTCGATCGTCACTTAAAAGTATTGAGCACTCATTTAAAAAAAATCCATACAACAATTTTTTTTACGTTTACTTTTAATTTTTGTAGTTTCACTGTCTGAAAAATGTGCTACGACCTCGATCGCTGCTACCCACAAAACATCACCGAAAAATATTTCGAAAAGAAAAATGCCCCAGTATTTTTATCATTCCTAAGTCTCCCATGATTTTTTCTTCTGCCTCCAGAAGACCTCGATCTCTGCTACCCACAAAACATTACCGAAATATTTCGAAAAAAAAATCCCCCACTATTTTCATCATTCCCAAGTCTCCCATGATTTTTTCTTCTGCCTCCAGAAGACCTCGATCTCTTCTACCCACAAAACATTACCGAAATATTTCGAAAAAAAAAATCCCCCACTATTCTCATCATTCCCAAGTCTCCCATGATTTTTTCTTCTGCCTCCAGAAAACCTCGATCGCTGCTACCCACAAAACATTACCGAAATATTTCGAAAAAAAAATCCCCCACTATTCTCATCATTCCCAAGTCTCCCATGATTTTTTCTTCTGCCTCCAGAAGACCTCGATCTCTTCTACCCACAAAATATCACCAAAATATTTCGAAAAAAAAAATCCCCCACTATTTTCATCATTCCAAATAATTCTCCCCTGATTTTTTCTTCTGCCTCCAGATCGAAGTAATTCGAACGCGCTTAAAATTTCCTCGCCCAACAAACCCGCGCTCGCTGTATACACACGCAGCACAATTAACAGGGTGTTACGTCGTAACATTTCATCCACCGTATAACCCAACGCGATTACCGCTCGGGTCGCCTCTCAGCATCGACGTTAACAGTCGATCCGCCCAAGCGCAACGACTCCCCGTCCCTCAACTACCCGAAACGTCAACACACAGTCTGTCAATCACCGTGAATCGCTTCCCTCGCGCGATTCCTTCGAATATATATATTCCAAGGTGTGTAAACTACCGAGATCTTTATGTTTTATATTTTATATTGGAACTGCTGAATTACTGCACACCTTGGATTCTTAAATATAACAAATCTCCGTAGCAATATTTGAACTCATGTTTATGCATTTTTATATCCGTCCATGAATATTCCTAACCGTACATTAATTTCTATACACGTGTTTATTATTGATGAATTGATAGATAAGTATATTAATTTTAAATTGCGAATTGTAATATTCAAATAAGAAGCTATATTGAAAAATCGACACGTATATTAATGCTACCATACATTTATAGAAATCAATGTCCAATTATTAATTTTAATGTACAGTGTATGTGGATTCGTAATTTCATACACCCGATTTGTAAATTTCAGAGTTCTTAGTGTAGTAAATTTAAGATTTTTTTTTTACAGTGTAGGTATCGCTTGGTCCCAATTTCTTTCCTCGCCGCGTGTCCGATCGCTCGGCAATCGTCGCGATATATAAATTATTACTCGCGACCAATTCATCGCCGCTCGCTGATCTATAACCCATACAATTTACGAAACCAACACACGAGTGGCATTTGATGGCCGCACGCGGCGATAAGTACGCGAGATCGCTTACTCCGATAGCTATGCTTGGACATTGCGACCTCGTCAAGCACCCGGCCGTCTCTCGGCCGTTCGCTATAACTCGCCTCATCGTTGTCGGCGGTGCCCGCGGCAAATCGAACGCTTATACACCAACGTGTACCACGTGTGCGGAGTACGAGCGAGGAGGACGTGAGGAGGACGATATACACGCGAAAAGCCTCGCGACACACACGACGCGAGTTGGTCGAGGTGGGGAGGGGGGCAAAGAGCGGGGGGGGGGCTGTATACGTACATCGAAAAGCAGGGGGCGTCACGCGAGTTTTGCCCCGCGGACCATAAGAAAATTACCTTCGCTGAATATCTTATTCGGGTAAGCAGCTCCGAGCCGGCCGAGTTGCGTCCGTTCTCCCTCGTGGCTCTCTTCGCTCACTTCGTTTTTCCCTCACTTGGAACTTCGCCCCCCGCGTTTATACGATTTTCCTCCCCGTATCTTTGGCCGCGCGGGCAGCGAGCGCAGCTCTAGGCGCGGGGGGTCGATAGTCGCGCGACAACGACGACGAAGAAGAAGAAGAAAAATAATTGATAGCCCGACGACGAGCGCGGCCGAGACACCGTGTTCCTGTCTCTTTTCTCCCTCGCTTTCTTTCTCTCTCTCTCTCACCTGCCATCTGGCATCTCCGCTGCTGGGAAGTGGGGGGGAAAAATACGAGCTGCGGTGTCGAGTGAATCGAGCGCCTCTGGTCTCAACAGATATTCTCATCGATAGCTGCTGGAGACACTTTGCCGATTTCGGAATGTGTTTCCGAGGGAGCGAAGAGCGTCGAGTATTTCGTTTGCGTTTTGGAATTAAGGTAAAAAAAATATATATTTTATCGACAGAAAATAGTAAGATATGATGAGATATTTTATTCATAGAAAATAATAAAATATCATAAGATATTTTATTAATTGATAATAATAAGATATTTTAAGATACTTTATTAATAGAAAATAATAAGATATAATAAGATATTTTATTAATTGAAAATAATAAGATATAATACGATATTTTATTAATTGAAAATAATAAGATATAATAACACATTTTATTAATAGAAAATAATACGATATAATAAGATATGTTGTTAATACAAAATAATAAGAAATAATAAGATATTTTATTAATAAGATTTTTATTTAATAAACAAACATAACATTTCTTTATTAAATAAAAAATAATAATCAAGGTTAAAAAAATAAAAAATAAGGTTCACCTTTCCTCCTCCCCTTTGCCAAATGTCTTGCCTTATTTTCCCGCATCTCAGACTCGAGACTTACCCCTCGGCTGCTGCCGCTGCTGCGACCCCTGCTGCCTCTTCCGCAGGCTTCGGAGCGATCCGCGAGAGGAGAGAGAGACCCGGCTCACCCTAGCCGCGCGCGACGAGAAAACAGCCCGCGTTGGGCTGAGGCGCCCGACGAGTCGGCCCGCGTCGCGTTCTTATTGCACCGCGCGACGAGTGTCTCGAGACGCGGAGTCGCGACGAAGGGCCACCACTTTCGCGTTCCTCGCCGCGCACTCGCGAGGGAAGCAGCCGCAGCAGCAGCAGCAGCAGCAGCGGTGAAGCGGCGCGTCTAAGGCTTGAAAAATTTATCGTACCGTAAAGCCGCTTTCTCGGGTCGATACGAAGCAAGTACAATGTTACCGCTGTCGCTCGGGCCGCGACTTCAATCTTGGCCCCGATGACCTTGCGGCCTGCGGGGGGCCAAAGGCGAGAAAATGAAAAAAAAAGCGCGCGTTGCGTTGCACGTGGAATTGTTTTGTCGCAGCCGGAGACTCGAAGCTCCTCGCGCGAAAAAGGAGAAAATCTTTCTCGTCCCTCCCGGGTTTTCGAATCGATTATTCACCTGGATATCTGCGGGGCGAGCGAGGCTCGTGCGACGTCGAAGCAACAGCTGAGCGGCCGGCAGCACCTGCGCTCGATGGAGCGCCCAACGTTTCGACGGACAAAAACACGTTTTTTCCCCCATATACGAAAACATACAGATTTTTTTTTTTTAGGATTTAGGAAGCCTTGGGAAGTAGGTTGAAAAATGCTGTAGCTAAGTTTATCGAGGTAACTTCGTAAACTTTTAACCCGACATTTTTTTCCAACTTTCTTGGTTTTGTCTTAAGCTTTTTTTTCTTGCGAAAAAAATGTTTATGCAGGCCCTGCGACTCTGTGTTTTACCACAGAAATGCGGCGCAAAATTACGTTTTTTCATAGCTCGGTGAAAAATCGCTTTAGAAATCGTAGCTACAAATTCGTGGAGCGTCGAACGTTTCGATGAACAAAAACAATTTTTGTTCCCCATATACGAAAACCTACAGATTTGTTTTGAGGATCTAGGAAGCTTTGGGAAGTAGGTTGGAAAATGCTGTAGCTAAGTTTCTCGCGGCAACTTCGTAAACTTTTAAACCGACATTTTTTTCAACTTTCGTGGTTATGCCCTGAGCTTTTTTTCTTGCAAAAAAAAAAGATTTTCACGCAGGGCGACGCGACTCTGTGTTTCCCACAGAAATTCGGCGTGAAATTACATTTTTTTATAGCTAGGTGTAGAATCGCTTTAGTAACTCGTAACTCAAATTCTTACAGATTTTTTTTTTTCAAGATTAAGGAAGATTTGGGAAGTTGGTTAAAAATGCTAACCAAATTTAACGCGGCAATTTCGTAAACTTTTGAACAGACATTTTTTCCAACTCTCTTAGTTTTTTTTGTCGTGCAGAAAAAGATTTTCCCATAGAGCCTCCCGACTCCGTGTTTCACCACAAGAATTCGCCGTGAAATTACGTATTTTTTCACAACTTCGTGTAGAATTTAGCTATGCTTTAGAATTCGTAGCTCGAAAAAAAGGGCCAGGTCGATACGGCGGGTTGTTATATGGGTGAGAAAGGGGCGAGAGCCGAAGCGCACGAGGGCGCCGTTGGTCATGTGGCATATGGCAGGAGGGCCGATGCAGGCGCATCGGTTGCTCGCGATAAGCAGACTGCTGTAGCCACTTTACCTGGGCGGCGGCCGGGGAAGTGGATAAACTTCGAGGGGGGCGCCTCGCGTTCCTTCGTGCGTGGGACACACGTACACGATGACTACGCGGGGGGCGAACGGACGACCACGACGACGACGACAAAAACGGTGCCCCGCCGGGGCAGCTCGTCACCGGAAACGGGGCCGCGCGCCTCGAGAGTCGGAAGTAAGCGGGGAAGAGGTAATTACTTTGGGGCGAGCGCGACGTCGGTTCACAGCACTGGAACCGGCGACTCGGATGTTGTATCCACTCCACGTGCGATCTATATACGCACGGGGAGCTTTACAGCGCGTATAGACAGCTCGCATTGTCGCGCACAGATAGCGATCCAAAGCCCGAAGTGAGAGGTAAAAGGAGAAATAGAGGATGTAGATTCGCGTCATCCGGTAGGAAGAGGAACTTCCCGTCATGAGCGGACCGCGCGCGACACGCGCGGGTGGACCGAAGACTTTCCCTGACTCCCTGCACCCAGAGAAATCGTTCTGATGGGATCTATTCGAAACAAATAAAATTTATTTGAATGAAATAAATTTTATTTGATCCAAATAAATCCTATTAGGCCGGCCATTAAATAAATCACTCTATTTAATGGCCGGCCAAATAGGATTTATTTGGATCAAATAAAATTTATTTCATTCAAATAAATTTTTATTTCGTTCAAATAAATTTTATTTGTTTCGAATAGATCCCTTCAGAACGATTTCTCTAGGTGTGCATACACGGTAAATTCTTTCTTCTTTTCTACGCGTCTATTGGCGCTTTTGTTGTTTTTGTGTCTAAATACCATTTTGGAAATGTCGAGGCTTTTTGTTTAATTTTATTTTATTTGATTTCTGGTATGGAATCCGCGTTGCGGTATTCTTTTCGTTATAGAGTTTTCCCTCGATTGCAAAAAGAACATCGAGGTTCGATTGATTAAAAAACAAGTAACTTCCAGTTTTTTCAAGTGTCGAAATTTCGAAAAAAGTGTAAAAACGTTTTTCGCGTTTTTCTCGCCGAATTTTCGATTTTTCGGGCAAACAACGGTGCTTTTTGGAATCAGCAGGAAATTGCCCATCCGATAGGGTCATCAAACTTTACGAAAACGATTTTTTTTTTCGCGAAAAAAGTACCCATGTTTTTTTGCGAATTTTTTTTATTTCCTAAAGTTTTCGAAATTCTATCCGATGGGAAATTTCGCGCTGATTCCAAGAAGCACATTTGTTGTCCCGAAAAATCGAAAAATTGTCGAAAAAAAAGCGAAAAACGATTTTTTATCGTGAAAAAACGAGATATTTTACTCCCTGGTTTTTTAAGACAAATTTCGTTGTATTGGTATCGATGTCTCGAAATCATTTTTCGTTCGTTTCCTTTTACCTTTTCCAAGCGCGGGACCTCGTTGTTGTAATTGGTCAATTTTGCGTGGCGCAAAAGGGAGGCGAACGAACAATGGGGTATTTCGGTGTAGCTACAACACCAATGGGTGCCCCCTGCGGAACCATCGACCGGCACTTCCGGCGAGTGCGTCATGCGATATTCACCGTTTAGGCAGGTGAATGCGGACATACTTGGTGCGTTTCGACGTGCGCGTATCTGCGCTCACGTCTCCTTGCGCTTTATTTCCATGGGGTTGCGATTCGCGCCGCAAGTCGTCGCTCTGCGAACTTCTGCATTTTCCGGGGCCAAGACGAGCCGGCCGGCGACCAGATATGTCAAGCGTTCGTTACTTTTAAATACACATTTTATCTCTTCACCCTATAATTTGTTTATTATTAAATGTTTAGTGAACGTAACTCAATGTTTCAACTTTATAAAAAATCCTTAAAACACATGTTTGGCAATAAATTACATGAAAAAAGACAATAAAAAATAAATGTAACGAAAAAAAATAACGATCGCTACTTTCGTTGTTACTCGTTTCTCGTTACACTTGCTTTTTACGATTTTTCATATGAAGTTTATTGCCAAAAATGTATTTTAAGGATTTTACATTGAGTCAAAATCTTGAGTTATATAACGTCTAGGCCACATTTACCAAACGTTTAATAATAAAGAAATTATAGGATAAATAAAAATAAGTGTGTTTTTAAAAGTAACGAAGTTATATTATAATATAATATAACTTCGTTAAACACACTTGTTTTTATTTATCCTATAATTTATTTATTATTACTTATAAAGATTTATTAGTAATTTATAATAATTATTTATAATATATAAATTATTATAAATCTTTATAAGTAATAATAAATAAATTATAGGATAAATAAAAACAAGTGTGTTTAACGAAGTTATATTATATTATAATATAACGAAGTTATATTATAATATAATATAACGAAGTTATAATATATATAACGAAGTTATATTATAATATAATATAACTTCGTTATAATATATAAATTACTTATAAATCTTTCTAAGTAATAATAAATAAATTATAGGATAAATAAAAATAAGTGTGTTTTTAAAAGTAACGAACGGTTGACATCTCTACTGGCGACCCGGCGCAAACGGGCGGGCGAGTACGTGATTGAGAGGTCCGGAGAAGTCCGGGCCGAGAGCCCGAGGCCCGAGCGGTTCCCGTGGACTGCGCCGAGCGCCTCGAGAAAACTTGCATCGTTAACGCGCCGGAGCCCCGAGCCTCGGGTCCACGCTCCATCGGGTCCATTGTTTCCAACTATCGGCTATACAGACAGATCCGATAATCTTCCTCCTCCGTCCGTTTCTCGCTCCGCCACGCAGACGTCAATTTGGGTAATTAATGAAGTACATTAAGTGCACCAGGCCCGCGGGTATATCTCGACAATGTCGATGGCTACGCGGCAGAAGAGTTTGTTGCACCGGTTATCGCGGGCATTGCGACCAAAGTTTCGCGCTGTTGACACGAAGTTTTTTCGTAATCGTAAATGACAATCGAGTGTTTAAAAAATGTTATTTCGTTCGAATTATTGGCAATTATTCTTTTGTCTCTCGGTAATTCGTCCAATAACGATTAAAAGTCAATCGTCCAATAATCTCGATGACGATTAAAAGTCAATCATCAAATAATCTCCATGACGATAAAAGTCAATCATCAAATAATCTCAATGACGATTAAAAGTCATTCTTCCAATAATCTCAATGATGCTTAAAAATCATTTGTCCAATAATCTCAATGACGCTGAAAAATCATGCGTCCAATAATCTCAACGACGCTTAAAAATCATTCGCCCAATAATCTCAATGGCGATTAAAAGTCAACCGTCCAATAATCTCAATGACGATTAAAATTCAATCGTAGAATAATCTCAATAACGATTAAAATTCATTCATCAACATTTAGCAACGTTTTAGTAACTCAACGTTTTTTCGTAAACAATGACAGAATATTTTTTAAAAACGTTATTCAGAATATTGAATAAACTTGAATTGAATATTGAATATCGAAAAACCATTTGAATAAACTGACCATTATTCTTACGTCCCTCGTTATAACAATTCCGACAATCTTAACAAACGATGAAAAATTAATTCAGCTGTTTTACTTCCACGTACGACTTGAGGCACCGTCAGCTGGAAATAAACGCCGCGTCGCGGCGACTATATCGCTCCTTATGTCATCGTTTTCGCTACGATATTCCCGGGCGCTCCACATGCCGGTGGCGTCGGTGCGTGCGGCAGTTCCGCGCTGCGCCCTTAGACGCACGCGGCATGTGCATAGGAATTCCACCCCCCACGGGTGTCATGTGGTCAATGAGATACGTGGGTAAATGCGCGCGGTGGGGAAGTTCGCAGGGGGTTGCCGTGTATGGGAAACCGGTTGTGAGCAACGGCCCATGTCCATCAGCGGTCAGCTCGAACGCTCATTCCCGCACTTGGGGCGAGAGGAGCCGACAACGCGGCGCACAATTTTTCGGTAATTCCCTCGGGCTGAAAATCGATCGTCGTATTCGAGCTCCGAGAATCCCGCGATCTTATTTTACATTCCACTTTTTATCTAACGTCCCACCGATACGTCGATGGGACATAAGAGGTGGGACTTAATTTTTCGGTAATTCCCTCGGGCTGAAAATCGATCGTCGTATTCGAGCTTCGAGAATCCCGCGATCCTATTTTACATTCCACTTTTTATCTAACGTCCCACCGATACGTCGATGGGACATAAGAGATGGGACTTAATTTTTCGCTAATTCCCCAGCCGAAAAATGATCGACGTATTCGAGCTCCGAGAACCCCGCGATTTTATTTTACATTCCACTTTTTATCTAACGTCCCACCGATACGTCGATGAGACACAAGAGGTGGGACTTAATTTTTCGGTAATTCCCTCGGGCTGAAAATCGATCGTCGTATTCGAGCTCCGAGAATCCCGCGATCTTATTTTACATTCCACTTTTTATCTAACGTCCCACCGATACGTCGATGGGACATAAGAGGTGGGACTTAATTTTTCGCTAATTCCCAAGCCGAAAAATGATCGACGTATTCGAGCTCCGAGAATCCCGCGATTTTATTTTACATTCCACTTTTTATCTAACGTCCCACCGATACGTCGATGAGACATAAGAGGTGGAACTTAATTTTTCGATAATTCTCCGGCCGAAACTCGATCGACGTATTGGAACTCCGAGAACCCCGCGCGGTTATTCGTATTATGACGCGCGATCTTATTTTACATTGCACTTTTTATCTTATGTCCCACCGCGATGCGTCGCCGCTATTTAAAATCCACGAACGCCAAGAGAAAGATCTAATATTGGTGACTGGAAATAAGTCACGACTATTTTTGCAGGTACGTCAACTATTTTTAAAGTCGTCGTAACTATAAGATAGTTGCCGGAGTTGCGAAGTAATTACGAGATACTTCCATTAATAGACGCGCGCGCGGGGCTAAATGTGGATGCTTATTGTTGCTTCGCGGTTGTCGGGGCTACCGCGATTTTCTCTGAGTGCCACGACCTGTGGACTCATTTCGAAGACACAATGGTGATTATTCAAGCCCAAAATGTAATTGGGCCCTGGCCCGTGTGTATAATAATAAATAAATAAATAAATAATTAAATAAAATGGTTTGCTAATGAATTCTTTAGGAAATTTTTTTTAAGAATTAGGAAGAATTACGAAAAGTATATTTTCAAAGAAAATTCTTAGGAATTCTGAAGTTGTTTAAAAATGCTACCAAGATTATTTTGTAAACCAACTCCTTGTAACCGACACATTTTGCAACGTTCCTGGCTGCCCAAACAACCTATTGTTTCATACAAATTCTTTTCACTCAAGTTGGACCAATTTCTCGGCTACATGACAAAACACCCCAGCGACAAAATATATCGAAAAAATATCCCACGACAAAATACGTCGAAAAAATATCCCACGACAAAATATCACGCGACAAAATATCCCGCTACAAGATATCCCAATTCAAAATCTATAGCGGACCTTTTTGTCGCTGGGACATTTTGACGCAGGATATTTTGACGCGGGATATTTAATAAAACACAAAATGGGATATTTTGCCGCTGAGGCGATTTGTCGTGTTACCAATTTCTCAGAGTGCCACCTGACTGACCTGTGAACTGAAATTCCAAAGACACACCGGTATCTTTCCATCCCAAAATGATTTATCAAAGGACTTTTTTTTTTTTTACAGTGAACCACCCCCCAGTGCAGGACGTGGAACTCGCGGTACCGGTGGCTCGTTTCCGCGGCTCGTTGGACCACACGAGCAACAAGTACGGCGTACACAACGGTGTCAATTGATGCGTTATTAATTGTCGGTTAATCGCGTTAATGCGACGCCCGCGTCGACGGGCTCACTGTGATCACCCACTCTCTCTCTCTCTCTCTCTCCCTCCCTCTCACATTACCCTCCCCCCTCTCTCTCTCTCGCGGGATTTTATCATTGTTATTTCGCGTACGAAATCGTTTCGATTCACTGGCACGCGCCCAGCCTGTTCAATCGCTTACCAACCCACGCAATTCACTCCCATACGTATACCGGGGGTTCCTCTCGTTTACGTCCTCGTTGGACAGCGAGCGGGTCCCGCGGTTCGATTCTTCAAACGTATACACACGCGAGCCGCGTTATATGCACTCGTCGGGCGGGTAATATGGCCGGCGTTATTATACCGCGCGCTGGGGCACCGAAAGCGCGAGCTTCGAGTACGTGTCACACACGGCGACCTACACGATTTTCATAATTTACGGCTCGTTTAATTCGTTTAGCTCGGACTTTTGCATTATACCGCTGCAGCCGCGTATGTAGACCGCGTTACATGCACTTCGGTGCGGTTTGCCCCGGTTGAACAAATGAAATCGACACCTCGTTCCGGCTGTGTGTCAAACAGCTTATTAAAGCGGCGCGAGGACGTTTTTTTTTTTTTTCACCCTCGTATAATGTTTGCACGAAATAATTGAGCTCGTAAATACGGGCGATAATGCGTTTCATTGCTCGGTTTTGCGGGTTGTGTTTGGATTTATCGTCGACGTTTGATATTTTTGGGATTTGGGCTTCGGGACGATCGGGAATGTGGAGAGATTTTGGAAAAAAAAAAAAAAAATTGGGGGGTATTTTCTCAGCCCCTGAGGGGTCGCGTTACTTTTTCCTAACGGTGGATTCGATGAGATTCGTGCACGAATATCTGAGGAAGATCGAAGGGAAGAAAAGGGGAAGCTGCGCCTCGGGATTGTTGAGGGGAAGCTGCGAGTTTGGTGTGCAAGGAGAAAATTCCCAAGGTGCGAGAGCCTGAAGGGACCCCAGCCGCGAGTCTCCGGAGGAGGAAAATCGTCCCCGAGACGCGGGGCACGAGACTCCAGTCTCGCTCCCCGTTATTCCGCGCGCGAGAGATTCCCATGACTTCTCACTGTGGGAAATGCTAACGTCTGATATTGAAAGGTGCAAAAAATCCTACGGCGCCCCGCGTCCTCGGTGCCTTGGCGAGAATCCAAAGGAAGTGGGAACAACGGTCCTTGCCCTCAACGGCGCGGGACCTCGACCTTCCACAAATTTTCTCCACGGCACCCTGAAAGTCTCCCTCGTGTTTTGGTAACTCGAAAAATATATCTTGTGTGACGATTTTTCTTAGTCTTTCACCAAAAATGATATTTTTGTCCATGAAAAAAAAAAAAAGAAAATAAAGCCACCATTTATATAATTCACCATTTTTGTAACTATAACTTTAGCCTCGATACAGTCAGTAATAATAAAAAAAATTAAATTTGGATTAAAAATCCCAGAAGGAAAATAATTGAACTCCGGTAAATCTTCGCAATATTTTCCTCAAATATATAAAATTGCAGAAAACAAAAACGAGAAATAGTAACGATTTTTCTATCGGTTGAATTAAATTTGAAGACATCGTGAGTTCTTTTTTTAAATGTCTTCAATTAACCACAGATTAAAAATCCCAGAACGAAAATAATTCAACTCCGGTAAATCTTCGCAATTTTTTCCTCAAATATATAAAATTGCAGAAAACAAAAATGAGCAACAGTAACCATTTTTCTTTCGGTTGAATTAAATTTTAAGACATCGTAAGTTGTTTTTTAAATGTCTTCAATCTACCACAGATTAAAACTCACAGAACGAAAATAATTCAACTCCGGTAAATCTTCGCAATTTTTTTCCTCAAATATATAAAATTGCAGAAAACAAAAACGTGCAATAATACCAATTTTTTTCGGCTGAAATAAATTTAAAAAAAAATTCTGTAACCCAGTATAGACACAGCGGTTGACATCGTCTTGAGAATCCTCGGTCCCCGCGTTTCGACGACACTGCAAGACCTAGTGGGCCCCCTCGGTGGCATTCAGGTGGTTCCACCGGGTGGCGTTTTTCCCCCGATTTAAATGTCCAGGTATCCCCCTTGGGCCGAGTCTCATCCGTAGGAAAGGAGCCCGCGTGTGGCTGCGCGGCGAAGGTAATTTTCCTTGGCGTGGACGTATGGGGTGAGTCGGAAAGGGAGGAAGCCAGCGCAGCGGAGTCATGCGAGTCGCAAGGGGGGCGACGAAGACGACGCGAAGGCAGCGGGGAAGACGAAGTCGGTGCCGTTGAGCTCGAGCGACGTTCCTCAGGCTGGACGCGGAGCGCGTGCCAGCTGCCGTGTCGAGGCGTAACCGACGTTTCGGCTTCTCTCCTTCCCTCATTGTTGTCCCCCCGCCAAGAAGGATCGCGCCGCTCTAACGTCTTGGGCCCCCCCCCCCCCCCTCGCAAGGGTCCCAACGTCTTGAGGAGAGTCGCGCGCGTCAAAGACTCGCGCAAGGAAACCAGTTGGCTTGTGCCGGGGAGGAGCAACGGTTTTTCGAGTCGCACGAGCCGCGATTGTCCAACGGATAATACGCACGATACTCGGCACACACAACATAACAGAAGCCGTGGGTCGTCGAGAAAAAAAGAAAAAAACAATCTTGCTTAACCTCATGGAAAATAAATGTATGTGGAAATATATCCAACATGACCAACTTTTCGGACGATATCAGATAAAAAATTTTTTCGAATATTTTTTTAATATGTTTGTATTTTTTGAATGTTTTTTGAATATGTTTGTATTTTTTGAATATTTTTTTAATGTGTTTGTATTTTTTGAATATTTTTTGAATGTGTTTGTATTTTTTGAATGTTTTTTGAATATCTTTGTATTTTTTGAATATTTTTTTAATGTGTTTGTATTTTTTGAATATTTTTTGAATATGTTTGTATTTTTTGAATATTTTTTTAATGTGTTCGTATTTTTCGAATATTTGTTGTATATGTTTTGAATATATTTTGAACATTTTTGAATATTTTTTGTATATATTTTGAATATATTTTGAATATTTTCTGGGTATATTTGTACATGATTTTCGCTCACGTATATTTCGTATATATTCAAAAATATACCCGACATATAGAATTTTTCATACAAATTATATTTTATATATTCCGTATCCATTTTTTTCGTATATCGGAAATATACTATTTTTCCATGTGTCTATTTTTCAATATTGCCCGCAACGCAGACACGTTGGCCCTGTTTACCGCAATTCACGTCATAGATATTATTATTGCATCGAAGTCGTTGCGCCGGGTGGTCGAAAAATGGTGGTCGAGAAAACAGACGCATGTGTCTTTGATCGGGACAGCCAAGAGCGCGAAGTTTGCTCGCGTAACGGCGATGAAAATTCCTGCGGGAATGGCCGCGCGCGGGCAAAAAAAAGTCTTTTATTGGTGCACGAAGCTGCGGTTACCGAAGGCTGCGGCGCACTTGCAGGCAGTTATGTAGATGGAGTGCGGCGCGAGCATATTGCGAGGCGGCGGGCGAGCCGTCCTCGGGATTACGACGTTAGTATCGTCGGTCCCGCTGCCTCTCGGTGCGCGTCCAAGTGCAGCACGTGGAGGTTGCACCGCGACGCGGATTCTTCGTGGCAGCCGGCCAAGACGATTGTCGTTGCAGGAGCCGAGCCGGACGTTTTTCGTCCCCCGGATTAACCAGTCAGGCGCCTCGCCCGGATTACTTAATTATATTCAATTGCCAAAGTTGCGGCATATCCGCGACTCGTCTCCGCGTCCGGTTGTCTCGGGCGCGCCGCGCGAGGTCAGCCAGGAAATCGAATGACGAGGGGGGGAAAAAAAAAAAACGAGGGAATACCGAAGGACCCAATTCTCGGCGCTCCACGGAGTTTTCGTGTCTTCCCTACAGCCGAAACTCTCAGTCATTTGTTCTACTAATTGCCGCGGGCTTGAAGCAACAAAATCATCCCTGAATTGGGAAGAATTTCAGCTGGCGCAGTGTCGCGATTATTTTATTGCCACCGGCAAAGTCGCTGAATTCATTTCTATAGCAGGAAAACAATTTGAAAAGAAGAGATTTATAGACTCTCTCTCTCTCGTTATAGGGGAGATTTTTTTAAAGAGATTTCTTTTATAAAAAAGAAAAATAATAAAAACTTCCAAATCATTGAAAAGCCCAGGAAATAAATAGCTGTCTACATCTCAATCATTTAAGTTTAAGTTATTTATCCTTTATTTTGTTTGTATGCCTTTCTTTGTGCAATGGGTTGTGTGCTTTAGTTTGCGGTTTTGGGCGGCCTGTATTTTTTTTTGTCACAGTGTGCTTTGTGTTTATGCCTTTATTTTGCGCGGTTGTCCCTATTTTTATTTTTATTCTTATTTTTATTTTTATTTCGTTTTTCGGGTTTTCCTTTCTTTTTATTTGTATATCTTATGCTGAGTGTACTCTGCTTGCGCGATTGTTTTTTATGCGCTTGTACGAAATTTGCACGCCTCTCTATCTATCTATCTATCATTCCCACCATCACCTTACATTTTGTCTGCAAAACAATCGATCATCCCCATACGGAAATAAAGTATATGCCCGATGTATAAAAGATCTATTTTTCCGAAAAATTGTATAATTCGGATCTATTTTAAGATGTATACGAAATCTATGAGAGTAAAAAATAGATCTTTACTTTATTATTATTATTATTATTTGTTTATTTGGTTACTTCCTTTATTGTTATGCGCTTATTTTATTTTAGTTTTAAGTTGATTTTTACTTTATTTTGTATTCGTTTCCATGTTATTTTAGTGTTAAGGTTTTTTTGTTACGGTGAAGGTGCCGGGATGTCGCTCCCTACCGATGGTGTGGTTTTTCCCCCAAGACAACGCCACCCGTTTCCCCAAGACAACGCGACAAAAGCCACAAGACAATTCCCATCTCCGCTCGCGAGTCTCTCGCGGCCGCATCCGCGCGTCAGCTCCATCGTCGTCGTCGCCGTGGCCAGCATCGCCTCGGGGTCGCCGAGAGTGACGACGCGCGAGCGGCAGGCGGTGGTCCGATCGTTTGAGCCAATCACCGCGTGATTGAGTGTAATGGACTTGCGTCTTGTCCCCCACGTCAGGGGTTCTCGCGGCCTCGGGAGCCGGGCCCGCGCCGTCAACCCAGCCAATACCGCGCCGTCGACTCGGCACTTGGGTTGACCACCCGCGCCGTGCGCGCCGCGTAAGTGACTAGGGCACAGGATGAAGGCTGTGCCCGAGTGAGCGAGTTGGCCGGTTGGTATGATAATGAGGAAGGTGACTTCCGACGATCCGTATACGGCCGATGTACAACACTCTCCACCTCGACCGACGTGCGGGCCCCGGGAGCCGCGGTACCTAACGCTCTACACACACGACGACGACGACGACGACGACGACCGACGAGGAACGACAGCGGAGGACGCGAGAGTCGTGCGGTCATCGTGTACGCTACGATCGCAGCAGCAGCAGCAGCAGCAGCAGAAGCAGCAGCAGCAACAGCAGCAGCGAGAGATGAGAGCGCAAGTATGAGCGGCCCAAGTGCCGCGTCCTCGTGTTGGTGTACAGAGTACAGAAAGCATCAGCGTATACGTGCGACGGGACGAGACGAGAGCGAGGCAGAAGAGACGAGAGAGGATCCTCTCGGGCACTGCTTTGTATAATATGTTCGTAGGGTCCCCGGTCATCGCAAGAAGCGGACACTCCAATCCCGACACCCCCGTCGACGATGCCATCGGTTCATGCGGTACGTGAGTGACGCACGTATACCGGAGATCCAGGGGGGGCAGAGAGAGAGAGAGATGGAGGGGGACAGCGAGAAAAATGAACGAATAAGATGTGGCGGAGAGGAAGAGGACGAGGTGGATTGGAAAGGGAGGGAAAAGAGGGCTCGAATCGCGGCACCACTCGTGGTCCGGATAGATGGATAGACAGTCACAGCCAAGAAGCGGACACTCCAATCTCGACACCCCACTGTATGTGTGTAGTCGTTGGACGGTGCAACGTAAACTTCGAGCCCTCTGCGCGTCTCCGTTCTCCCTCCTCTTGCCTCCCCCCGCGACTGCGCCCGACACCCAACTTCCTTTCCTTCCGTCGTATCGCTGCAGAACGCCGACGGAACCCGATCGACAAATTGAGCCGTTGAAGCGTCGGTGTTAAACGGGGGAATGACGACGCGTGTGTCGTCGAACCCGGGGCCCGTCCTCTGGAGCGATTCGACAACAAGATGAAGCAATTACCGGGAGGTCCGTGTGGATCCGGTTTATCGGGCGGAAAGGGACTGACGAGGTTTGGTCCGGGTGTGAACGGTTTTTTTTTTTCGGGCTTGCGAGATGCGGTGGGTTTGTTGAAAGCCGTGTGGCGGAGTCGTCATTATCGAGATGATGAGGATGGAGGGAAGTGGGTTGTCTTGTGGTTGCGGGAATGTCTGGTGTGAAGGCAACTGGGAGGAGAAATGATATACTTGGTAATTTGTTATTGAGTATCACTTAGTTACATCGGATCGTCGTGAAATTGTAGAGGCGAAGGGAAAGACGTGGCAGAGTCTTGATGATGAGGATTAAGAGATCTGGGTTGTCTTGTGGTTGCGGGAGTGTCTGGTGTGAAGGCTACTGGGAGGAGAAATTATATACTTGGTAATTTGTTATTTAGTATCACTTACTTACATCGGATCGTCATGAAATTGTAGAGGCGAAGGGAAAGACGTGGCAGAGTCTTGATGATGAGGATTAAGAGATCTGGGTTGTCTTGTGGTTGCGGGAGTGTCTGCTGTGAATGCTACTGGGAGGAGAAATGATACACTTGGCAATTTGTGTTTGACTAGCACTTAGTTACATTGTATCGTCATGAAGAGGCGCGCAAAATTCTGCTTTTCTGTCTTGCAGGTTGATCTATTGCAAGAGATCAAAGAGAAAGACGTGGCAGAATCTTGATGATGAGGATTAAGAGATCTGGGATGTCTTGTGGTCGCTGAAATGTCTGCTGTAAATGCAACTGGGAGGAGAAATTATATACTTGGCAATTTGTGTTTGACTAGCACTTAGTTACATTGTATCGTCATGAAATAGTAGAGGCCTGAAGAAATTCTGCTTTTCTGTCTTGCAGGTTGATTTCTTGCAAGACATCAAAGAGAAAGACGTGGCAGAGTCTTGACGAGGAGGATTAAGGGATCTGGGTTGTCTTGTGGTTGCGGGAGTGTCTGCTGTGAATGCTACTGGGAGGAGAAATGATATACTTGGCAATTTGTGTTTGACTAGCATTTAGTTACACTGTATCGTCATGAAATAGTGGAGGCCTGAAGAAATTCTGCTTTTCTGTCTTGCAGGTTGATTTCTTGCAAGACATCAAAGAGAAAGACGTGGCAGAGTCTTGACGAGGAGGATTAAGAGATCTGGGTTGTCTTGTGGTCGCTGAAATGTCTGCTGTAAATGCAACTGGGAGGAGAAATGATATACTTGGCAATTTGTGTTTGACTAGCATTTAGTTACATTGTATCGTCATGAAATAGTAGAGGCCTGAAGAAATTCTGCTTTTCCGTCTTGCAGGTTGATCTGTTGCAGACACCAAAAGCAACTGGGACGAGAAATGATACTTGGCAATTAGTTTTTAACTATCGGTTAGTCACATCGGATCATCATGAAATTGCAGAGGCTTGCGAAATTCTGCTTTTCCGTCTTGCAGGGCACCAAAGGGAAAGACGTGGCAGAGTCTTGATGATTAAGAGTAAAAGAACTACGTTATCTTGTGATCACTGAAATGTCCGCTGCAAAGGCAACACGAACGAGAAAAATGATACTTGGCAATTACTTTTTGACTATCGCTTAGTCACATCAGATCATGACAAAATTTCAAAGACTTGCCAAATCAGCTTTTTCGTCTTGCAAGTTGATCTCTTGCAAGAACCACCAAAGGGGACCACCAAAAGGCCTCGCAAAAAGCGTCAATAAAGATCCAAGCAACAATTTCCTCTCTCTCTCTCTCGTAAAAACTCGTGAGACATCCGATCCACCCGGGGTTTATTCCGTCACGAGTGACGCCTGCGCCGCGCTCGAAGACCTCGCGCGTGAGACCGGAATTGCGTATAGGGCCCCGCGAAGTGTGAGAGGAGGTGAACGGCGAACGCCAGGCGCCGGGGCCAATTTTCCCGAGGCGAACACCAATATACACAACACACGGCCGGGGCGCAGCGCGCAATTCTCTTAACTGGTCTGAATTCGCGGAGATGGCCGAGGCGCGAAGAACGCAAAAATTGGAGTGTGAGACTTTCGCGCAGGAGGTTTCGCAGAGAAAGAGAGCCGATTGGGGGAGGGAGCGAGCCGCGATGAGCCGGGAACTCGACTCGCGGCGACGCCGCAGAAAAATATATATATATATGAAACCGCTGGCCGCGATACAGCCGCAATTTGCATGAGAAGCGAAAGTGGAGTATATAGCTATAATATTATATGAACGCGCGTATATATACAAAAATATATACGTATATGCAATCCACGCTTCTCGGTGCTCCGGGTGTGCCGGAGCCTCGGTGACTCCGCTATACGTGACGCGCGGCTCACCCGGGGCCGGTTCCCAAGTGTCGGATGAGCCTCGACGCGGTTAATCCAATTGAGTCAATTTGGGTTAACTTGAAGTCGTCTAAACAGCTCGTTTAGACGGCCTATGATGCATGGGTAACGCACCGGTATCCGGTCCTCTTCCTTCCTATTTTAAAACGGGATCCTCCGCGCCTCTCGTCTCTTTCTCGCTTCGTGCAGCAACTCGAGATATACATTCGCGTGTGTCTCGTGTATATTCGTGTGCACGAGGCGGGGGGGCCGCATCGGCGAAGAAGAGACACCAGATGTGTGCAGCGGTATACAAAATACACGGCTCCGCTCTGTGCACCGAGACTTTCTCGGGTTCTCAGGCGTCGCTCTCTGGTCCACAAAGTGACTCAATTAATTACGGGTACGCCGAAGACCGTAAGTAGGAATGAGAGCTGAACGTCTTCCAAGATACGAATCATTAGTCATCGTTGGCGGTGTCGGTACACCGAGAGAAGTCGGTCTGATGCGACCTGTTCGAAAGAAATAAAATTTGTTTGAATGAAATTACAATTTATTTGAATTAAATAAATTAAATAAATTAAATAAATACATTAAATTCATTTTGATTTCATTGAAATAAATTTTGTTCTGATGGGATTTATTCGAAACAAATAAAATTTATTTGAATGAAATTAAAATGTATTTGATTGAAGTAAATTAAATAAATTAAATTAATTTTAATTTTATTCAAATAAATTTCGTTCGGATGGGATCTATTCGAAACAAATACATGATTTAAAATAAAATTAAAATTTATTTGAATGGCATAAAAAATTGTTTGAATGAAATAAAGATTTATTTGAATGAAATAAACATTTTGTTTGAATGAAATTAAAATTTATTTGAATGAAACTAACATTTATTTGAGTGAAATTAAAATAAATAAGTTAAATAAATGTTAACTTCATTAAAATAAATCTTTATTTGTTTCGAATAAATCCCATCAGACCAATTCCTCTGGGTGTATCGCCCAGTTTACGGATCATCACGACGCGTCTCGCACCTCCCTACGGTACGTTCGCGATTCACAAGCAGCCAGTATTGTCGAAAATTCTCATTTGACTGACGTTCGCCGGAGACGCGGAAAGAATCGATACGCGATGACTCCTGAGCAGGGCGGTCAGGCCCTGCGAGGGGTGCGAGCGAGAGGACGAGCGTCTAGCCGGCTCGTCCACCACTACAATAATTCGCCACCATGATAGCCACACGTATAGCGCGCCGGGCCATATGGACATAGGATATATTGTGTGTATGTGGGTGGATGATGTAGTCATTGGTCTCTATGCTGCTCTAGTACGGGAGTACGCTAGTATTTACCCGGTGTACACACTAGACTCGGCCTCCCCAGCTGACGTTGATTGAAGGAATAAGGGAAACGGCGAGCTCTCTCAAGTGGCCCGGCACAGGCCCTGCAGACTAGCCCCGGCACCGCACCAACAGCCTCGCTCTCCTCGCTCCTCGTTCCTCATTCCTCCTCCTACGCCACCCTACAGCGTGCGCGCATTGCAACCACGCGGAGAGTGCAACCCTCCCCCTGTGTGCAACGTACCTACTCGCGTCTCACCCTCTCACGCATCCGCACCGCCTTCGTCGCAGGATATCATTGCGATTCGAGCGCGCGCCGGCGACTCTGGCCTTGCGCTTTCAGCGCCCGATGCTATGCCGACGATATGCGATATCGTTACAGGAGGAGTAAAGAGATTTTTTTTAGCTTGATTCTTTTACGGGGGATTTTTTTTTAGGGACTTTGGTTGGGAAGAAGTGGATTGAGAATTTGAGGTAATGTTTCTTTTTCATTTGGTCAGCTGGACGAGGAAGTGAATAAAAAATTTAAGGTGACTTTCTAAAATTGGATCGAAAACTTGAGAAACTTTTTTGAGCTTGATTCTTTTACGGGGGGTTTTTTTTAGGGACTTTGGCTGGGAAGAAGTGGATCGAAAATTTGAGGCAACGTTTTTTTTCCATTTGGTCAGTTGGACGAGGAAATGGAACGAAAATTTAATGTGACTTTCTTTTCATTTGGTTCGCTGGACGAAGAAGTGGATCGAAAATTTAAGGTAACATTTTTTTTTCATTTGTTCCTTGTTAGTTTGTAGATTTCGAGAAATATGAAAATGTATTGGAGGCTCATGATCGTTGCGTGTAATGAAGTAAAGTAAGGAGATGATCAGGTGGATTCGTGTGTCTTGCGGTGAGAAAAAAAAATGAAGATAGCAGAGTGCAAGAATTGGAATTTGTTCCTGCAAGCGATGCGTCTGTTGGGAAGCCGATACAGGAGAAAAAAAATCTTTCTCCTTCGTCCCTTTGGCCGGACTAGAAAGTGGATAAAAAAAATTCGCCATGCAGACGTTTTTTTAAATTTATTTATTCGTGGTTACTCCGTAATATTGCGGAACCTTTAAGATTTATCGAAGGCTGTTAACATAATAAAGTAAAAATAAGTAGATGATCAGGTGCAGCGTTCGTGTGTCGCGCGGTGAGAGAAAAAAGAAACAACAACAACGAGGATATAGAGAGAGCACGAAAACGTTTAAAATTTTTTAATTTAATTTTTCAAAATTTATTCCTGGTTATTCCGCAATATTGCGGAAACGTGAAGATTTATCGAAGGCTGTTAACATAATAAAGTAAAAATAAGTAGATGATCAGGTGCAGCGTTCGTGTGTCGCGCGGTGAGAGAAAAAAGAAACAACAACAACGAGGATACACAGAGAGTACGAAAACGTTTAAAATTTTTTAATTTAATTTTTCAAAATTTATTCCTGGTTATTCCGCAATATTGCGGAAACGTGAAGATTTATCGAAGGCTGTTAACATAATAAAGTAAAAATAAGGAGATGATCAGGTGCAGCGTTCGTGTGTCGCGCGGTGAGAGAAAAAAGAAACAACAACAACCGAGGATACACAGAGAGTACGAAAACGTGGAAAAACAAACAGAGGGGGGCGGGGTGCGGCTCGGTCGGGGTTCGGCGGCGTCGGTGGCGGGGGTCTCAGATCCGGAATTTGCTGACAAAGCTGCGGAAGGCGATACACCCGAGCGGCCACGAGGATCGGCCAAGTGTTGACACTGTCTCTCCGCGTGGATTTCCAGGTCCCACACAGCCGGGACAATACTTTCTCTGGACGTGGTTAGTGGACCTCGTCTCCTCGGCCGCCGCCGAGACCGAGGGGGTGAAAGAGGAAGAAGAGTGGGACAGAGTGGGACAGAGTGAGACACTCGCATGACGTGCGGTGATTACCGTCCGGGGCCCACCGGCCACCGATTCAACGTTGCTTCCGAATTGGTCGACTACGAACGACGCGTTTTGCCGCCGCAAATATACACCGGGCGTTATTGTCGCAATCGGCGAACACGTGTCACGCCGCTACGCCTCCTTCCGCAACGCCGCGATCGTTCGCTTTCACGTCGGTTCATCAACACGACCGAGCTGCGTGGAAAAATAAGTCGTCTGCGCGCTCGAATGACGTTGACGTTTACATCGTTGTAATGCAATGAAATTAAAAAGCAAAATATGAATTTTATGAAAATAAAAATAATTCATCCCCATTTGGGCGTGAAACATTTTTGTTTTTTTGTGCTCTTAGTCGTTTGTAAGTTTGTACTGCCGATGTAATCATTTTGGTTCATTAATATATTTTTTTGTTTTTATTTCGTTGCGTTGCGATGATGGAAACTTTAACGTCATGCGCTCAAACGACTCGCAATTTTATTCAAGGCTTGGAAAAAGACAGCTGAGGAATTGTTGAGGAAACGAATATTTATCATAATTATTATTAATAAAAAATTGAATTAAATTTTTTTTTATCATAAAAAGTTGAATTAAATTTATTTTTATAATAAAAAGTTGAATTAAATTTATTTTTATAATAAGAAGTTGAATTAAATTAATTTTTATAATAAAAAGTTGATTCTTAATTTATTCATGATTAAAAAATGAAATAAACAAAAAATGTTTAATTAAAAAATACGTTTGCTCAACTTTGTTGACGTCGTTTATCGAGTGACTGGTGACAAATCTAAATACGTCATTCGCTCCCAACCTTGATTCTCCCTCGCGAACGTCACACTACTATTGACCCTTTGACTTAGAATTTTTCACACGGAAAAAAGCCAGTTTAACTATTTACATCGCTCTTAATTATGAATGAGAAGTGGACAGCTCAGTGAGAAGATGACAAACTACATTATTCAACATTATTGAATAGGGTGTTACAGTTTTGCGTACCGAATTGTGTGTTGAGAAATGGTTGATCTCTTGCGTACGTCTTGTTTAATTGTGATGGGAATGATCCACGAATGGTCCATTCCCATCAGTGAAGCCTGAACAGTGAAATAATGAAGAGCGTCGGACAGAACTTTTTTCTGGTTTTTCTCAGGCTACGCAAGGAGCCACAAGTGATGACACCAAAGACGACGACCTCGTCTGCTATCAATGAAATCCCTCTGTTATCCCCCTTCGCTCTCGTGCTCGATACGGCCTCGATTCGACACCTCAGGCGTCATTAAAACAAGCCCTGAATGCGGCTGCAAAAATCGTCTAGAGAAAAAAATTGTCTAGAGAAAAAAAATGTCTGGAGAAAAAAATTGTCTAGAGAAAAAAATTGTCTAGAGAAAAAAATTGTCTAGAGAAAAAAATTGTCTAGAGAAAAAAACTGTCTAGAGAAAAAAATTGTCTAGAGAAAAAAATTGCCTAGAGAAAAAAATCGTCTAGAGAAAAAAATCGTTTAGAGAAAAAAATTGTCTAGAGAAAAAAATCGTCTAGAATTTTTTTCTGTTTTTTCTCAGGCTACGCAAGGAGCCACAAGTGATGACACCAAAGACGACGACCTCGCGTCTGCTATCAATGAAATCCCTCTGTTATCCCCCTTCGCTCTCGTGCTCGATACGGCCTCGAGTCGACACCTCAGGCGTCATTAAACCAACCCCTGCTGAACTCGGCTGCAAGATCTCGCTCATTAAGCCCCGCGAAGGGTTGAGATGCTCGCGCCAAGACCCTGAGGGCCGAGAGTGCCTGGCATGGCCGAGGAAACACGTGTAACACGCGTGTAAGGAAATACAGCTCGTACACCTTCCTGGAAGACGCGGTGAGCGCGCGCCGCACCCCGAGAGTCGTCTTTCCTAATGATACACGTCAACTTATATCCACCGAAGCCCTCAGCGATCACGAGCGAACGATTAAAAGGATCTTGGGGTGGCGCGCCCTTTGCGATGGATTTCGGGCGTGAACCACTTGTCCCTTAGCGCAATTTCATGTACTAATGATCGTTACTTATTCGCGACCTCGCCGCCTACGCGCGCGTCTTCGCATTCAGGGCAAATATTTTAATAGCCGCGTGTATCAAAATCATTTCGTATTATTAAACTTCTTACACGCGATCATGATTATTTTACACGAATATTAATTCATTTTTTTCGTCACTCATTTTATATTTATATTATAATATACTAATATAATAATATTAATTGATTATTATAGTTATTGTTATTGCTGTTGTTATTATTATTATTATTGTTTATATTTATTATATTTTATGTTTAACTCATTTTATATTTATATTGCAATATAAATATATTATTATTATTATTATTTATATTAATTTTATTCTGTATTACATATTTAGTTTGAACATAAATTCAATATAATAATAATAATAATAATAATATAATAGACTCGACGAATATAAAGTTTCGTGCAAATCGATCGTGGTAAAAAAGATGTTTTTCCACGAACGAATTGTGTCTATTAACGAGCGAGTTTTCGCCACGTCGCCTCGCGTGCGGTTGAGAGTGGAAAACTCGTCATGGTGACCGGTTAATAGAGGCGTCGCGGAGCGCGCACCGACCGACCGGGATGACGATGTTGTGACATCGCCACAGTAGCGCTTTGCAAGTGAGTATATGGCCGAGAGTCCCGGTGCAAGTAGCTCATCGCTGCACAGCGCCCAAGTGTCGTACCGCCGCGCGCAGCATAAGCGGGCGCGCGCGTAACACATATCCGGGGGTCGGGTCAGTTCTCAGGGCTATCATTGCCCGTCGGCCGGAAGACCCACTTAGACCCGTCTTGAGTTACCCCTCCACGGTGTGCCGCTGCCTCTGCCCCGTCTCCCCCCACCACATCGCGTAGACGCGACGACGACACCCGCGCCGCGCTTTTCTCACTCGCGTTCAGGCAGCGCGAGCCTCGGGTCTTTCGGTCCTCGGGAGACGAAGAGAGAGAGAGAGAGAGAGAGAGGCGCGAGACTCGTCCCACTCCACTTGTCGCACGAGGCTCCTTGGCCTTCCACACTCGCCTCTCGAGGCCAAGACACTCACTCGGCCCCCGCAAAATGCCACACGGCGACGTCACGGTGTAGGCTTACGAGATTATTTCATTCTCACCGCACGCACACCCCTCACCGCAGAGACCTTCCGATCTTCCGGCACCGCGGGTACAACACTTCCGATTCCCACATGGGAACGGGAGGGGGGCGTTTCTGGATGGGGGGAAGAGAGCGGAATTTCGATGGTGATACGGGAGGAGATTTTTTTTCTGTTTCGTTTGTTTTATAGTGTTGATTATTATTTGTTAATATTAATTATTCATTATTTATTTGAATATTAATGCAAAAAAATTTATACTTTGTGGCAAAAAAAGAGTCGAGTATAGTCAAGTTTTTTTAATTTGTTGTGAAAACTGTCGCGTTTAGAAAGAAACTAAGGGCGAATTTGTTGTGTACTGGGAAAAATACATCGAAATGAGGAATTGGAAAAAATGTAGAAATAAAAAGTGTTTTCGCACTTTCTTCGAAATTTCTGCGCTTCACTAAAATCGAGGTTACTTTTATTTCGTGAATTTATTTAGATGGAGCTTGGATTTTTGTTGTTGTTCAAGTCGATTTTTTATTTGAGAAAAACGCGGAAATCGATTTTTTTATTTGAGAAAAACGCGTAAATCAATTTTTTTATATGAGAAAAACGCGAAAATCGATTTTTTTATTTGAGAAAAAGTGTAAAAATTACAATACAATTTTTTTCCCAGGTAATTTAGTCTCCATATTGCCCGGAATTATTTCGCACGTATCACAAAATTCTCGTAGACAATTCTCGCCGGGTAAGAAGTATTTACGCTTCTATGCACCGCAAAGTACACACCGATTTAATTGATATCCCGTCGTATGTAGCGAGACGCCGTAACGATTGGTTTAGCCTAATAAAGCACGGTTGTTTGACGTTCGATGGGTATCCTTTACCGTGCGGACTGTAATACCCATGCGTATACACGCAACGGAAAACCACACGCGTCGCGCGCGAACTTGTTGCGGCACACGCCGAGCGAGCTCGCGTGCACGCATTCGCGCTTGCACAGAGGCATACAAGCACGCGCGCGAGCGGGGAACGGCGGTGCGGGGGCTTCGCAGTGAGCTCCGCAATTGCATGGGCGGACAGACCGGGCATATCGCGGGTGTGCGTGAGCCCATTGTGCATTTCCGTTGCGGATATGACTCCTTTTACCCCTAACCGAGCGGTATCTCCCGCTTACCGAGATCTCGGCCGCGTTGAATTAAGTCGGATTTAATTGCGATTGATTCGCTTTATCAAAAACACTTATTCTTGGTGCTCTTTGACGTTTACGAGCCATTGTTAACATCGCCACTTGCCCGTCCGAAAGTAAAAGTGAATCTTTGCAAAAAATATTCTAGAGAAAAAAATTGTTTAGAGAAGAAACATTTCTAGAGAAAAAATCGTCTAGAGAAAAAAATCGTCTAGCGAAAAAAATTGTCTAGAGAAAAAAATCGGCTAGAGAAAAAACTCGTCTAGAGAAAAAAAAATAGTTTAGAGAAAAAAATCGTCTGGAGAAAAAAATCGTCTAGAGAAAAAAATCGTCCAGAGAAAAAAATCGTCTAGAGAAAAAAATCGTCTGGAGAAAAAAATCGTCTAGAGAAAAAAATCGTCTAGAGAAAAAAATCGTCTAGAGAAAAAAAATAGTTTAGAGAGAAAAATCGTCTGGAGAAAAAAATCGCCCAGAGAAAAAAATCGTCTGGAGAAAAAAATCGTCTGGAGAAAAAAATCGTCTTCAGAAAAAAATCGTACGAAAATGTATTTACAATGAATAAAAAAAAACCACAAGCACCTAAATTTGAGTGTAAATATCGTCAAGCATCTCCCACCTCACATTTGTCCTCCAGGTCTTCTTCATCGCCAGAAACCCCGACATTCATTATCCAACTTGCTTCACCTTACGATATATTCTAGCCTTCGCGGACGTTTCGGACCCCGCACATTTTCATCCGCCTGTATGCACTTTTTCCTCATCGCGGTGAAATGTGTTCGGCAAGACAATTGCATTGGCAAAGTTATAGGCGCGTCGCGCGAACTGTCGTACGTCGCGAAGAATCGTCGTGACGTGTTATGCAAAGCGTCGCATGTGCAACTCCTGCAGCATCCGCGACGACTTCTCGCGTCGCGAGCGTCGCTCATCTCCCGACATTGTTGGAGAACAATCGTTCGCCCGTCTCAGCCAAATCCCTCTCGCTCTTTCACTCTGCGCCGCCGACACCGAAGTTTCGTTTTTTGTCTCTTATTTTTTTTTTTCTCGCGCCCCGAACGTGCGATAAAATGTTTTTACAGCGTCACAGAGAGGAGCGAAGCGCCAACAAGCCCGATGCTCGCGCGGCTCGTTACGTCCCGCGGGCTCGTCGTACCGTGTGTCGTATTACGACTCCGCCGGCTCTTTACAGCTCCAAGTTTGTCCCCCCGGCCAGTTTATAACTACGCACGTAGAGTCGCCGCGAGTATACAGCGACGACTCGTACTGCGACGGGTGACAACGCGACGCACACGCAGAGAAAATACGGGGAAAACACGTGAAAAGTGTCGATATACAAAGTAGCGGCGCACGTTCCGCGCTGATATCGCGCGGACCCTTTTCCAGTTATTCGCGTTACTTTACAACGTTGCCCCGCATCCGGCCGAACATTGTTTGCGACTACCGCGCGAGCCGCGAGCGCAACGATAAAACTCTCGTGGAATATAAAAATATTTCGCCATCGAATTCAGATAGCGAATAAAATATCCGAAACACCGGTGGTGTATTTTTGTTCGTCTTTTTTTTTTTGGTTATCTCGATGTGACGCGGAAGTTGAGGGGGGGAAAAAATTGTGGCGCAAAGGTGTCTGGAACGTCTGGGTGGAATAATAAAAAATGCGATGTATCGATTGCTCGACCATCGGACTCGGAGAGACGGCCCCGCATTATAGTCGCGGTGGACGACGTTTTAATCGTCGTCCCGTCCGCGTTTTTTACTCGGAGACGACTAACGACGACGTCCGGAGAGACGCCGGCTGTATCGATTAAAATATTATCTTCAGAGGATGTTTATAGCCACCTCCGCGAAGAACAGCGACGTGACGTTTTTTGCGACACTTTTTTCTTTATGACGCATCGCGTCTTCAGTCTCCTTCTGGCTTTCTTATAAATGGAGCGAAGAAAATCTGTCACTTGTGAGGAGAGTTTTTTTTTTTATCTCACGTCACGTACGAATATGACCTCGTTACGTCGATAGTTGAATTCAATATTAAATTCGAGCTTATTAGTTATTTATTTATTTATTTATTTATTTATTTATGTATTTACTTATTTATTTATTTATTTGCTTATTTATTTATTTATTTATGTATTTACTTATTTATTTATTTATTTATCTATGTAATTATTTATTTATTTATTTACTCATTTATTCATTTACTTATTTATTTAATTAATTACTTATTTATTTACTCATTTTTTTATTTACTTATTTATTTAATTAATTACTTTTTTATTTGTTTATTTATTTATTCATTTATTTATTATTTATTATTACTCTAATTACGAAAGATTTTTAATTTGTATTCACCTATTTTCGCATAAATTATTTCACAATTCCAGAATTTCAAGACTCTTCGGACGAAAAAGAAGCGATTTTCATTATTTCCACGCCTCGAATATTTCCCGCCATTCATACACATTTCCGTCTCGCCTACTCGAAACCGGAGATACAAATATCCCACTATTTCTTCACCGCTTTGTCATTACCCCGTCTCCTCGTTACCCACGAATTACCGCGTAGCAGCGGCGCAATTACATTTACTTGTGTCTCGGTGAAAAAAAAAGCGAGGGTCAATTAAGAATTGATTTCCGGCGGCAAAAAGCGTGCATTACAGGCGCGCTGCACGTGCGCGCTCCGGGCACACGCATTACGTCGCGGAACGAGAGCGCGCGGGGCGCATTGAGAGCTTCGCCTCGTGCACCGGAATCGCGTTCCGCACCTTTTCGAGGCGGTCGCGACTGGTTCCGAGTCGGCCGGCCCATCCCGCCGGTGTTTTACATCCTGGCTCGCGGGGCGCCTGTAGCTCTCCGATACTTCGTTACCGGTGCTGATGTACGAAAACACGCACACGAAAAAAAAAAAAAAAAAAAAAAAAAAAAACACGCAGAGTCTATACCAATAACGCCTCGATCACTGCCCTCTCGGGCCGTGTAACACGCGTGATTGTAACAAAACAACGGACGTCCGGACTGAGCGGACAGTCGCACAGGTATCGTTCCGCGTTCCGTCCCCTTAGCGAGCGAGCAGGACACGCTCGTTCCTCTCGCACTCGTTGCCCGCACCATGCCCAACACACTTTTACGATCCTCCTGCTGCCGTTCCTCGTCGCCTTTGTCAAACGCGCCTTCGCATCGTCGTTGTCATATATATTGTTTTTTTTTCTCTCTTCTCCGCATCGATCCCTCTCACGAAAAAAAAATTCCCTCACGCATACGCAGATCCTCTCGGTCTCTTTATTCAGTTCCTTTTTTTTTTTTTTTTTTTTTTTTTTTGATCGAATCTCTCGCGCCCGGATCGTCGGATCCTCTACGAGAACGGAACTCAGACGCGGCGAGGGCGACGTGCGAGGTTTGCGTATGTAGTGAGAGAAGAGAGTTCACGCACAGTGGTCGTTTCCTCTGGAAAAGTGGATGCTTCCATCGAGGATACTTGGTCCAGTGGACACGGCCTTCCGGTCGCCCCCTCGCTGTGCCCCCCCCCCCTATTTAGCTGAGCGTTATTTTACGCTGTGGAAGCGGCACCACCTTGGCTGGAAGCCGCGCCTAGCGATGCTCGAACCACGTGCGATCGGCGTTGCAGCGCACACGTGAATATTATACCTGACATTAGTGCGTTAATAACTCTGCGTGGCTTGAGCCACGCTGCGACGGATTCGTGACGACGACGATGAGACGACGAGGCTGAAATTGGTAGTTTGGTATCCGTGTGCGGTTTGCGCGATCGAAACGCGAGCTGCTCGGGTCGTGTTTTGCAGGATGCAGAATGCGAGTCGGAAACGAGCTTCACTCGTTTCTCGGCGCCCAGAAAAATCGTTCTGATGGGATCTATTCGAAACAAATCGAATTTATTTGAACGAAATAAAAATTTACTTCAATGAAATTAATTTTGTTTGATACAAATAAATAGATTAATTTATTTGGTGGCCGGCCTAATAGGATTTATTTGGATCAAATAAATTTTTATTTCATTCAAATACATTTTTGTTTTATTCAAATAAATTTTTATTTTATTCAAATAAATTTTTATTTCATTCAAATACATTTTTGTTTTATTCAAATAAATTTTAATTTTATTCAAATAAATTTTTGTTTCATTCAAATAAATTTTTATTTAATTCACATAAATTTTTATTTCATTCAAATCAATTTTTATTTCATGCAAATAAATTTTTATTTCATTCAAATAAATTTTTATTTTATTCAAATAAATGTTCTTTGTATCGAATAACGAGTTTTTTATTGACGCCTCGGGAGTGACAAAAGTCACGAGGAGAGAAAAAGCACGATACGATTTATTCGCGCAAATTACTTGACACCCATTTTACGTGCTTTCTTTTTCTCTCGGCCTCGGTGTCTTTCCCTCATCATCTGGTCCTCCCTCGCGCATAATCGTCGTCAGAGAGAAGACAAAGGGCGCGCAGTGTCGAGCGCGAGATAAAGAGACTCCTTCGCCATTCAGATGGCTTGTCTTGAATTCCTGCAAGGCGCTTCGCGTGGGCTGCACGCTTGCGCCACGTGCACCGAGGAGTCCGGGGCTTGTTGAAACACGGTTATAATCACGGGAAGAAAACATTGAGATTTTTTGCTTTTCGAGCTAATTATTTTTTTTTTTATTCTCTTGGCTAACAATTTTGTAACCGAAGTTTAGCCGATCTTGCTGCATTTTTAATATTTATTATTTTAATATTTATTATATTTAATATTTTTAATGTTTACTGCCATTTTTTTCCTATAAATAACAGCGTGAAATCTAGTCTCATGATACAGAACTGACACACCGCAGTGTCCGATTGGATTATTAATTAATAATTATAGAAAAATAATCATACTTTTTTTTATAACAGACGATAAATGCTGACTTAAAAGATTCCGTGGCGAAATTAGCTGACGACAGACTTGGTCCTCGGTATACAAAATCGGTGAGCCTCAGTAGCGCCTGAATTGGAGCCAACGTGACGTAACAAATTTTCCGAAGATGTCGAATCGTCATCGACCATGAAATCAACAAACCAGCCGAAAACAAAACCTCTAAAACAATAACCACGTGATGACAAATTCGCCACCTGACCCCGGCCTCCTCCACATCCAAACACGGATATACGCGCAACAAGGTAACACCAACCTCCTCTTGCACTGTACTCACCGAGGGTTGCCTCTCGCGAACAACCAGCACCCCCAACACCCACACAACCCACCTCTCTGTTTTTTTTTTCTTTTTTTTTTCGCACACCTTTTAGCCTCTCGTAGCCGTCGCTGCGAGCGGAGGAAAAACTTTGCTGTCTCTCCGCGTGCGGCGGGCTCTTATGCTACTTTGCTCGCTTTTCATGACGCTGAAAAAAGGAAAACGAAGCGGAAGAAAAACATTCAGACGACTTGGGCGACACGTCCCTCTCTCTCTCTCTGTCTTTCACCCTGGCGTTGCACTCGCGGGGCGAGTCGTGAGAAGGCGATAGAGGGTGCGAGTGGTACATAAGGCAGGGCGGGGGGTGGTTGGTGTTGCGTCGCTGCGCGTCAGCGAGACTCGAGGATCGTGCACAACGCGCAAGGAGGGTGAGAGGAAGACGCGCGGCGCGAGGGTGACGAGTGTTTTCTCGCCATTGTCCAACGCGCATCAAGAACAAGAAAAGCTCTTCTGATGACGAGGTGGGCGGGTGGACACGTCCTCGACGACGACGACGTCGTCGTCGTCGTCGTCGTCGTCGTCAGCCGCTATCTGCGAGGAGGCGAAACTTTTGAGCCTCCCCCGAGGCTCTTTCTTTCTGTGCCTCGGCGCCGGTGTCGCTTCTCCTCGTCTTGCTCCGCTTTCACCGCGCGCTCGCCACGTAAGTAATACGCGAGGCACTCCGTTGATTTCTCTAAGTAGCACTCCGCCAATGGAAGTGGCACATTTTTTTCGAGCCGACGGAAGGCGGAAGGTATTTCCCGACTCGGGAAGGCGAAAGGAGATTTGTTTGCTTTTTTTTTGTTTGTTTGGTTTCTCCTTCTTCTTCTTCGACTCCGCCAGAGACGCGGATATGCAAACGGTGAAAACTTGCACACACACAAAAAAAAAGAAGAGGAAGGAACAAAACGAAGCGAAACGAAACGAAGCGTCTGTCCTCATTGCGGATTGTCTGATGCGCAGTGGGAGGAATCTTGAAATTTTTTTTTTCACTCACCGACGTTTTAGGCCGAACCGCCTAACCGTTTGATGACCGAATGTCAAAGGCAAAGGAGGCGGGAGACGCGGAAACTCTTTGTGGAATTGCCTTTCACTCCGCTTCGCGTCCCCTGCCGCACTTCTTAACACCCCCTGGTTGAGGGTTTCCCGGTGTCTTTGGCGGAAACGGCGGAAGTATCTCCCGAGACGTTTTAGCCGCGATGGGGTGTTCGTCCCGTCAAGCGTCCTAAGAAAGGGGGAGACCGGTATCCCCTCGCTGTGTCTCGAGTGTCCCGACAAGACAGAGACTCCTGTAAAATCCGGGAGGGCTAAGAAGGAAAACTTGGCCGGGGTCCGAGAAAGGAGGTGAAACCAGTTGACTCCGCCCGCGCAGTTTCCTCCTCCCCAAGAAGGGAGATTCCCATGGAGGGTGAAACGAAAAGTGATTCCCCGTCGATTGTTCGCCGCTGAAAACCCCCCTCGGATCTTGTCTGGTATCTTGCGGCTGAGTGGCCGGAGAAAGGCTAAGATTTGCCTTCGGCTCGGCGCCACTCGAGAGGCGAGAAGCCGGAAAAACGATCGCTGAAGAGCATCGACGATCGGTGGAATGAGAAAACAAAACGCGGGAAGGAATGAAGGATGACGACACGAAACAAGATGACGAGGAAGAGGCAGGAAAGTCGTGGAAGCTGCAGGCGAGTCATGAGCATCATCCCCCTGGGGGGGATGAAGATCCGTCAATGACCTAAGTGGCCGGAGAAAGGCTAAGATTTGCCTTCGCCTCGTCGCCACTCCAGAGGCGAGAAGCCGGAAAAACGATCGCTGAAGAGCATCGACGATCGGTGGAATGAGAAAACAAAACGCGGGAAGGAATGAAGGATAACGACACGAAACAAGATGACGAGGAAGAGGCAGGAAAGTCGTGGAAGCTGCAGGCGAGTCATGAGCATCATCCCCCTGGGGGGGATGAAGATCCGTCAATGACCTAAGTGGCCGGAGAAAGGCTAAGATTTGCCTTCGCCTCGTCGCCACTCGAGAGGCGAGAAGCCGGAAAAACGATCGCTGAAGAGCATCGACGATCGGTGGAATGAGAAAACAAAACGCGGGAAGGAATGAAGGATGACGACACGAAACAAGATGACGAGGAAGAGGCAGGAAAGTCGTGGAAGCTGCAGACGAGTCATGAGCATCATCCCCCTGGGGGGGATGAAGATCCGTCAATGACCTAAGTGGCCGGAGAAAGGCTAAGATTTGCCTTCGCCTCGTCGCCACTCGAGAGGCGAGAAGCCGGAAAAACGATCGCTGAAGAGCATCGACGATCGGTGGAATGAGTAAAAAAAACGCGGGAAGGAATGAAGGATGATGACACGAAACAAGATGACGAGGAAGAGGCAGGAAAGTCGTGGAAGCTGTAGGCGAGTCATGAGCATCATCCCCCTGGGGGGGGATGAAGATCCGTCAATGACCTAACAACCCAGTCGAGGAGGGATGATCTCGGCATACACACAACTTGGGAAAGCGAGGAGAAGGAGGACGAGCGCAAAGAGAGGAGATGCGTTTTTTTCCCCCTGGGGGGTCGCGGTTCGCCTCCACCGTCGACTGCATCTTGTGGTAAAGTGGCGTAAGAATAAGGTTTGCCCTGGGGGCCGCGCGCAGATGAGAGAAGCACACGATAGACGTGAAGCGCAGCGAGGTTCGCAGCTCGAGGATCCGCCGCTCGCTGGTTACGAGTCTTGAGTTGCTCTTCCTGCACGAGGCGAAGAGCCGAGGAAAGGAGACGACGGTGGGATTGCGAGGAGGGTTCCAGCCGCCGTATAGGTATATATCGCCACCCCCGATGGCTTTCCGGCTCGTCTTCTTCACTCGCGCGGGCAGCTCTTATACCCTCCGCATACACTGAAGAAGGAGACGACGTGCCTCGCGCGCCGGGAGGGCGACGTGAGGACGAGATGACGTTGGCCCACCGAGCACGCTTCGCTGCGGTATGACTCGCACTTGATATCCAACCACCCGGCTCTCCGCGCCCGAGAAACACGTGCAACGGAGGAAAAGGGAACGAGACCGGGTGGGTCGTGCCGATTTGTGTCTGACTTGAAGCTGGCTGCAAGCTGCGTTATCGTCACACGTGTCGCGTATGACTTGAGGCAGACGTGGAATCGGCAATTGGTAACTTGAACTCTTGACCGATGGTTTTTTTTCAATACAGAGAGATGAGTGTCATTAGGCTGGTTAATTCGTATTTCGATAAATCGTGGTACCTGATTTCCAATATCCTTGAATTTAAGCTAAGCCTGCAGTTCAAGTGTTGATGTCACCCTGGTTGAAAATTTGTGCACTCAGAAAAATGTATGCGTAACAATTAATTGAAGAATGTAGTTGGTTGGATAATTCAATGAGCAAATATAAAATTCCAATAAAACGTGGATTGCTTGTGTGAACTCCGATATAGTTAATCTAACCTGTCATGTGATCAGGTGGATATTGTCATTTTTACATGATAATGTAGTTGTTTCAACTAACCTGCCTTTGTCTTTGTCACTTGAAACGAATCGTATTTCATACGAATAAAATTACGTTACTTGAAGCAAAATTGCCTCATATAAATATACATAGTTGGTATTACCAAACGTTTTTCTGAGTGTGAGAAAATTCTGTGGCCCGGGTCAGACCCTGGCAGGGCCACGTTAGAATCTATTCGAATCAAAGCTAAGCCTTCAGTCCAAATGTCGATGTCATCCCTGGTAGAAAATCTGTGGGGAAAATCTGTGGATCTGGTCAGGCCCTGGCAAGGTCAACGTGGCCCTGATCAAAACCTGACCAGGCCCTGATCAGGCCCACGTTAGAATATGCGAATCAAAGTTAACCCCACAGTTCAAGTGTCGATGTCACCCCTGGTAAAAAATCCGTGGTGAAAACTCTGTTGCCCTGGTCAGGCCCTGATCAGTCCACATTGGCCCTGCCGCATCTGACTTGGACCAAATTTAACTCTACAGATTTTCCCCTAGAAACCTCCCGATGATCCAATCCATCGCCTCGCGATCAAAGAAAAATGACTCGCTGATCGCACAACCATCGCGCTTCTGCTCTTCGATCGACGTCACCCTGATCACTCCACATTGGCCCTGCCGCATCTGACTTGGACCAAATTTAACTCTACAGATTTTCCCCTAGAAACCTCCCGATGATCCAATCCATCGCCTCGCGATCAAAGAAAAATGACTCGCTGATCTCACAACCATCGCGCTTCTACTCTACGATCGACGTCACCAGCAGCCGATGGTGACTAAGCCCACCGCACTACACCGAGCGAGCGCGGAAATAATCGAACGAGAAGAGCGACTCGCTACGCTGGTTCAGCGCCGAGTCGAACAAAAAAGAAAATACGGATGAGGGTGCAGCGGAAACATCAGCCGCTCTCCCGTTCTGCTTCTTCTTCTTCTTTCTTTCTTTCTTTTTCCTTCTCGTTTCTGCTCCTCGTCCCACTCGGTTCAGAGCTCGTTTCGCAAACCCTGCCAGGCCCTGTATATATTCACGATGTACGTATTGAGCGAGGCCGGTCGAGTTTTCGGAATCTTCCCCCAGCGCTCGCGCGGAGCATTGCTTGAGGAGTAGTGCCGCCTCGAGTGCGTCGAGGGTGCGCTTGCATTGTACGTAGCTCGCCCATCTTATATGTATGCACCCACCAGAAGCACCCCGCGCTCCTACGGCCGAAGCGACTCTGATTCCGCCGCTTGGGGTTCCAGACCCGCACGCCAAGTCCCGCACCTTATACTTGCACTCTTTGTTCCTCGTGCAGGAGAAGCCTTTCTCCCCCCCCCCCTCCCCCCGTCCTCCCCACGTCTCCTCCTCCTGCCCCCCTTCAAGTATTTTCGTCCTTCTCGCCGGGGTTCTTCTCGCCCACCGCTCCAACTATAACGTCCTGGACGCGTCTGCACCCTCCGCGAGCTTCGCGACTTTGTAGCCCGCGGGGTAATTCGGGTCGGCTGGGCAACGACGACCCTGTAACTAGTCATCTGGACCCCGGATTTTTGGGCCTCGCGGGAAATTCGGGAATTGATTCATTTAAAAAAAAATGTTTTCGTCATTTTTATTCGACGATGCATTTTTGAACGTGTGAATGTAGCGAATGTTATGTCGCGGCGGGGATTAAGCTCGTTATGGTTTTTTGTAAAATTGGGTCGAGATGCTTTTCGAGTTGGATTTACGGACGTTTACGTGGGTCCTGTTAATACCCGTCTAGACGGGAGGTAATTAAAACAGCGAAGGCTGGTTACACGTGGAGTTTTGGAATTTTCGGTTTATATCGTCGATTTTCGTGCATGTGGAAAAAAATCGACGTAGCGGAGTCTCACACGCTGAATTCGCAGAGAAAAGTGTAATTTAAAATGCAATTTAAAAAGTGTCATTTAAAAAATTATTAAAAATGTAATTTATAAAAGTATAATTTAAAATGTAATTTTAAAAAGTGTCATTTAAAAAGAAATTTAAGAAAAGTGTCATTTAAAAAGAAATGTAAGAAAAGTGTAATTTAAAATGTAATTTAAAAAGAAATTTAAGAAAAGTGTAATTTAAAAAGAAATGTAAGAAAAGTGTAATTTAAAATGTAATTAAAAAGAGCTAATATTAATCATCACTGCAGCTGGCAAAATCATCGGATAAGATGCGTTTGGGCAATAACAGACAAGCGAAGATTTTTATTTTCCACCAGAAACCCACGAACATTCCGTTAAGCGACCCGCATAACCCCGTCTCGCCGATCCAGCACTCCAGCTCATGCAGTATACGAAGCTCCGCCGCAGTCCGTTAAGATTTCGCACCCCTGATATACACACGTAGCCCGCGCCGCGTCTACGAGGCCCCGGGAAGCTCGGCGTCGCCCGAGTATGCAGCTCAGGATCCTCGACGAAAGGGTCGCAGCGCCCTTTCCTTCCGAGCCGGCCGTCCCTCCCCCCGTCGCATCCCTCGACCCCGCGTCTCGCGTCGCGGGGATGTTTTAAGAAACGCTTCACTCCCGACGAGCCGCAACGAATAATTATTTTGTTTTTTCCTCCTTCTCGCTTTCCTCGCTCTCTCCGCGCCTTCGTCAGCAATTTCGCACTTGCCGTAATAACCCGAGTCTCTCGTGGCTCGCGAGTCGCGGTCTCGTCTATCGCTGAAAAAAAAATAAATAAACCCAAGAAAATCGACGAAGGCTCTCAGGATTCTCCCCACTCCGCCCGGTGCTCGCGATTCTAAGACGAGATTCATATCGCTCGTCAAGAGACTCCACAAAACAGCCAAGTTTCCACCACAAAAAAAAAAAAAAAAAAAAAAAAAAAAGGAAACCGCGAATAAAAATGAGAAGCAGGAAATCCTCGCCATCTTGGTCCGGAGTCGAGATAGACGTTGGAGTGTGGAAAATGAAATCTTTGTTTCCGGCTCATATTCCCCAGGAGCTCCGGGAGCCCCGGCGAGTTCTCCTCGTCGGGAGGTCGGGCTGCGCCGGCGGAGCGAAGGAGGTGAAAGCACTGATGCTGCTTCCACCGTTCCGCCGTCGGATAGAAAAACGAAAAGAAAGAAGAAAAAAAAAAGAAAAGAAAGCAAAAAAAAGGAAGAAAATCCCGAGTCCGTGCCCGATGCGCCTCGGCCGCCGGGTCGACGGGATAGAGAAGGATGAGACTGCGCTCGGCGCGCGGGAGACAAGAAGAAGAAGATGAGGAGACGCGAAGCGCAGCCTGCAGTCTGGTAATCGGAATAGATACGGCGAGCTTCCTAGAGAGACAGGCCAAGGAGAATGGGCCATTCATGCAAAAACCGCGACGGGACGACGAGGAGAGCCGAGAGCGAGAGAAAAAAAAAAAGAAAAAAGAAAAAAAAGGAATTCGCGCGCGGGGCCGCCGCCGACTTGCCGATGGTTGGTGCACCGCGGCTGCGGATTGTAATACGTCGTCGTCTCGTTCCGCGAACGCGCCGAAGAATTCTACGTCGTGGAGATTACATCCCTGGCGAGTCCCGCGGGGCTGCAATATCTTGCATCCCCCTCCCCCCCTTCTCCCTTCACCCCCTTCCTCCTCCCTTCCTCCCTGACATCCCTCGGCGCATCAGCAGCAGCCAAGTCGCGGAGGCTGCAGCGAAAGTGGTGGTACGTGTAGACACAGAGTGGAAAATCTGTCGCGGGCAAAGTCGACCCCCCTTCCTTCACCCCCCACCCCCCTCCTCCCCTCCTTCCACCCCGCGGGTTTCCCGTGTCGCGGTTCTTCCGTCTTTCCTCGCGCCCTCCTCGCGGTTTCGCTGCCACGGCGCGCGAGAGGCTCGCAGAGGGGGAGGAAGGAAGGAGGGCGAGAGGCTCGCAGGGGGAGGAGGAAGGAGGGGGAGGGGGGCTGGGGGGCAGGCAAGAGATGTGTTCGAGATAGAATAAGCGAAAGACAGTGCGGACGGGGACCACACGGAGCCCGGGAGCTGTGGATACACGAGGGAAGGAGGATAGGGAGGGAGGAAGAGGGTGAAAGGATAGGAAGGAGGACAGGAAGGAGGGAGAGGGTGAAAGAGGGAGAGGGGAAAGACATCGAACGAGTGAAGAGGGCGTTGGAGAGGCTCGAGACGACGCGCGGGAATACAGGGAAGGAAAAGAAAAGATGGGGAGGGGTCGGGGGCTCGGGACGATCTGTGTGCGTTGAGCGCGCGAGCTTTGGAAACTGCATCGCCGCCGATGCTGCGGAGTCGCGCGCGCTCATCGACTCAGCGAGTCCGCGGAACCCCTTCGGGTCTTAAGAAATCAATTAAACGGAGGGGGACGCGAGGCTGTCGTCGCGCGGCGTGGGGAGGGAGAGGGGCGAGCAGGACAGGGAGGTGGAGGAGGATGAGGAGGAGGTGGAAACGAGAACGCGCGGCGCGCACCGTCAAGTGGATGAAGCGGGGAAAGATGGAAAGACAGACGGCGAAAGACGCGAACCGCGGTTCGTAATCAGGGGATCTCCAGAGTCTTCTCTCTCTCGCTTTCTCTTTTTCCTCTCTGACTCTTGCTCCGCGTCCTGTTTCTCCTCCTCCTCCTCCTCCTTCTCCTCCCTCGCCCGGGCTGCAATTTCGCTGCGGCGCACTCGTTTCTTCCTCTTTCACTCGTTTGTGTACCTCCTATATCTATCGAACCTCTCGGCGGTCGCCAACGATTCTTCCATTCCTCCGGGGGTGGCTTATAGCCCGGTTTCTCCGTGGCTCCTCGCGGTGAGAGAGCGAGAGGGACGCGAGACCACCGCGCGCGCGAGACTCTCCACAACTTTTCGAAAGAGAATTCGACTCCCGATTCTTCGTCATTGAGTATTTCCATTGGGTTTCCAGCCCGGCCGCCCGGCTCGCCTGTACCCCTTTTATTATTATTTTCCTTTTTTTTTCTGCCGTCTCTCGTTCCTTCGGTCGGTTTTCGAGTCGGTCCGATATGGAAACGAGGAGGAGGGAGGGAGAGAAAGAGAGAGAGAGAGGCTCATTCGGGCGAACAAAAACGCGGTAAAAGTAATGAAGCTCCGGTATCAATTGACTCGGGTATTAATCGATGCTACTCGCTAATTAAGCGCCTCTCTTTCTCTTTCTCTCTCTCTCTCTTTTTCTCCTACTTTGCTGTGTTTTTCCTCATGATTATTCATCGCATCCCCGTCAGATGGTCGAGCCGCGAGTCCCTCTCATCCCCCTCAGTAACTGGAGCAAACGCGGCCCACGAATCAGCACCAGCAGCTCACCTCCTACACGAATAAGTCGCGTCCCGCAACTCGCACTCGCACAGCTCGCGAGACAGACTCGCGTCGAAGGCAAAAAGTCGCGACGTAATCGGTCGTCGACGAGACGCGGAAACGCGGGAGAAATAACCGAGTGAAATATATCGCGAGACGGTGAGGAGGATCGAAGGGGTTGGCGGCAGGGATATCGCGAAGAGAGAGAATATAAGGAAGCGAACCGCGGGGTGAGCGGAGTGTGCGGCGAAATCGGGAGGGTGAGAGGACGTCGGCGGAGATGGAGGAAAAGGGATAAAAAGTAAGGGGTTGCTGCGGTGCTGCTGCTGCTGCCGGTGGTGCTGCTGCTGCTGCTGCCCACCCTAACCAACCGCGTCTAGTAAGAAGCATTGGAATCGATATCATTGCAACGTGGGAGAGCTGCTTCTCCGCACCACCGACGGCATAGTCTGCGCCGGGGGGAGGCCGCGGGTGCGCCCCCCATCCACCCCCTGCACCTTCTCCGACTTCTCGTCGACGAGCTCGCTGCTCTTCGACCGAGGGGGGGATGGGTGCTCTTCGACTCGCCCGGCGATACTCACCCCATTTCTCGTCCGCGTCCTCTTTTGCCCATCGCCCTCACCCACCCCCCTCCCCCCACCCCTTCCTCTCTCTCCTCTCTCACCCTTCCTCACCCCCGCGCAGCTCGTGAACCTCACAAGCCGCTACCCTCACCCTCGCCGTCACCGAGCCGACTCTTAACTCTTTCCTTCTCCCTGTTCCAGTTGCTGTGTGCCGCTGGTTTGCTTTGCTGCTGCTGCTGGTGGTGGCTGCAAGCTGGAGGATCAGGGATGCGCGGGGCTGCCTGGCTGTCGATTCCCGAGGTCGTCGAGTCCGCCGGGAATCCGCCGAGATGTCGAGTCTACTCCTTCTGCGTTTTATTACGGATCCCCCCCACCCGGGTCGCCTCGTTGCACCTTATCCAGCCGCGAGCTGATATTCGTTATAGTGTATTATACACGCTGTCTTGGTTTCGTGCTCGGTTTTTGCTGAGTTTTTTTTTTTTTTTTTGGTGGGGATCTTCCTGACTACGCTTGAGATGGTCGCATGACCGGGTTGTCTGGTCTTTGGGGATTTATTGAGGTGTTGAAAGAAATTTGGTAAGTGGTTGGAATGTAGGTCGACGTGTTATTGAAATTGAAGAAAAAAAAAAACAAATTCCTTAAGTTAAGGAAGGACGTCTCGGTATTCGCTGGTTTGATACAATAATCGATTTTTTTTTGTAGGGCGGAAATGTGATTTTTTGAAATTGATTTTGATTTTTCGGGGCCTTCCTGCGAAATTCTCGTTACAGCGGGCGAATCGAGCGATGTTTTCAGACGCGATTAATGACCGGCGCAGTCGTTGCCGACCGCCCGGCGGGAAGCTCTACCCCTATCGGGGAGCCCCACGAGATCGAAAAAGACGAGGCGCGCGCCGAGCCGCGCGAGCGGCTCGAGGTGAGGCTTAACTCGTGTTTCGAGAAGGAGAGCCGCGCGCGGAGTCTCGAAGAGGGTAAGAGCGACGAGGAGGGAGGAAAAGAACGCGGGGCCAAAGGGACCCTCCTCGCGGCCGAGGGTACAAGGGTTGCGCCGCGAAAGCCAGTCGGGGTAAATAAGACTCCGCGTCTCGGAATAATCCGAGACGCTGTATAACCGCATCGTGACGTCCAATCGTGACGACGCTAAATACAAACGAGTTGCATGAATAAAAAAAAATAAAAAAAATAAAAGAAAACATGAATTTTGCTGTAACTCGAAGAAGAGATTTTTTAAATTGGAAATCAAGTGCAGGGAAATGTTCACCAAAAAAGAAAAAAATGGGTGGAGAAGCAAAAAGGGACGGAAGAAAAAAATCGCTTTGGAAAGCCAGTCGGGGTAAATAAGACAAAAAAAACAATACATGAATTTTGCTGTAACTCGAAGAAGAGAATTTTTTTTGTTGGAAATCAAGTGCAGGGAAATGTAGACCAAAAAATAAATTGGTGGAGAAGTAAAAAGGGACGGATAAAAAAATCGCTTTAGAAAGCCAGTCGGGGTAAATAAGACTGCTTCTCGGAATAAAGTGAGACGCTACAACCGCATCGTGACGTCCAATCGCGACGACGCAAAATTCCATCGGGTTGCATGAAAAAAAAGGATACATGGATTTCGCGGTAACTCGATGAAGAGATTTTTTTTTTTATTGGATATCAAGTGCACGCAAATGTCGAATAAAAAAAATTGGTGGAAAGGCAAAAAGGGACGGAAGAGAAAAAGGCGCTTTAATACACGAAAGCGGCTCGATGAGTCCTCGTGCGCTCGCGAGAGCCGCGGGACAGAAACAAACGTAGGTCCGGAGAACTTTTTCTACACGGCAATTTGGCAAACCTATGTAAACGCTAGTTTGAAGGACCTTCGAAACTTACGGGCCTCATAGACGCGCCGCGAGAGTCGCTCGAGAAGTGGTGTACGTACCAGTCCGGTCCGCGCGCGTATATTCGGCACAAGTAGACACGAGGGTGGTATCTGCATAAAATGTAATATGTGCATGTTGAAAAACTTATCGCGAGTTAATGCAACGATGGCCTAAAAAGCGATATTTAACTGCGCGCGGCGCAGACGCCAAACAATTGAGCGCAAGTTCTGAGCCACAAGACGTCATTGCAGACAAGTTCGGCTTGATGTTGACTCTCGACTTGTCGGCTCGGGCGGTGATCAAAGCGGAGCAAAAAAGAAAGTCAATCGTATTTAATTAAATCCCTTAGCAACCTGAGTCATAAATTCAACAAATTAACGAATTACATATTGAATAAAAAAATCTCTAAACGCCTAATAAATAAATTTATTAATAATTAATTTATTATTAAATAATAAATAAAAAATAAATCTCCAAATCTCATTCTTCAAAAAATCAACACAAATTAATCCTAACCTACCGCACATTAGGTAAAAAAAAAACACAGTTACACTTTGCGTTAGTTTTATTTCCCAAAGTACTCGAATTAATCGCACCGCGGTGAGGCAAATATCATCAATTCCAGAGGCGAATGAGCGAGCGAGTCGCTCGCGGCACGAGGGAGGGTCGAAGTTGCATCGGAATTTCTTGCGCGCCCCGCGACGATATAATTCACCGTAGAAATAAATAATAAGAGGGAAAGATCGAGGGAGTCGGAGTGTCTCAAGGTCCGCCGGTCGGTCGCGTCTTCCGCCCTATTCCGTCGAGGAGTTCGGGGCGGTTGGGTCGAGCGCGAGACGCCGGTGCGAGGGTGGCGTTCTCGACTCTCCTCGCTGGTTATCCGGCAGCCCGAGCCACGCTGTGTGTGCCTCACGAGGAGTCGGGTGTTGGTGTGCGGGGCGTACACGACTTGCTAGCTGCAACCCTTGTAAGGGAGGTGCGGGCAAAATGGGACACCGATTTTTTCAGTTCCAACTATTTTTGCGGGCAAAATGGGACAGACCCTCATTTCGTGAAAATCGCGTCTATATGACACAATTCAATGCATGAAAACGGAATATAAATTTTTTTTACAATTTTGAGTGTTTTAAGCCATCTGGCTTTTGAAACAAACAATTTTTTCCTCGATTGACTTTGAACAACAAATTTTTTCCTCGATTGACTTTGAACAAAAAATGTTTTCCTCGATTGACTTTGAACAAAAAATGTTTTCCTCGATTGACTTTGAACAACAAATGTTTTCCTCGATTGGCTTTGAACAAAATTTTTTTTCCTCGATTGACTTTGAACAAAAAAAAATTTCCTCAATTGACTTTGAACAACATTTCTTTTTTGTTATTATAATTTTTTTTTTGCGAAATAACCATTAAGGAGTATCACTGAGTAAAAAAAAAATTCGAATTTCTAAATTTGGGGGTCTGTCCCATTTTGCCCGCAATCTTTTTTTTTTTTGCCGACGCCCAAAATTGATGGTAGGACTCGAATTTTTGGATCAAAAGCAATCGAAGTACACTTTTCTTTTCATCATAAAACCATTTTTCGCTCATGCGTCCCATTTTGCCCGCACCTCCCTCGCTCTCGGGGTGGCCGAAACGGAAAGGGAGATCGAGGAAGGCGGTGGCGGCGTCGGCGGAGTCTCGCTATACACACCGCCCTGTGTCTCACATCCAGAGCGGGAGGCACGAGCGAAAGAAGCGAGATACGCCAAGATCAAGAGTAAATCGAAGAGAGCGAAAACGACTCCGGCAAATGCGCGAGTTCGCCTCGGCCTCAGCATAGCGAGGGTGGCCGTAAGAAGTACAGACGAAGGAAAAAGCTCCGCCGCGAATTTCGCTCCGCGTCTCGTCGTCCCCCGCCGAGGAATTTCATGCTCAACCACCGAGCGAGCACGGGAAGAGAGCGAATCATTAAAATTCGTGGGGACGCGAGGCTTCCTCGCTTCTCCACTCGCCTATATGTATCCGACGTCCCTGCATATATCGAGAGAGATATGGGATGATGATTGCTCTTGCGAATAAGCCAAAAAGAGTATAGGAAATCCGCACTCGCACACAGAAATATTCCTGGATATACCGATTTACAGGGGGGAGGGGGGGGGGGGATGCCGAGTCGGGGGCCACGTTACACACGGTCATACATATTTTTTCCCCCCTCTCCCTCTTATCATCCCTCCGCGCACGTGTGTTACTTTTTTTCTTTTTCGCATTTTGTGTCTTTTTTTTCTTCGTTTTTTTTGTCCCCTCTCGCTCTTATCGTCCCTCCGCGCACGTGTGTTATTTTTTTTTCTTTTTCGCATTTTGCATCTTTTTTTTTGTCTTCTTTTTTTTGCCCCCTCTCGCTCTTATCGTCCCTCCGCGCACGTGTGTTATTTTTTTTTTCTTTTTCGCATTTTGTGTCTTTTTTTTCTTCTTCGTTTTTTTTTTTTTTGCATTTTCGTTGCCATAACACACGGCGAGAGGTTCATCTAGCTCGCGCAAGGCTCACTGACGTCGGGGGCACGTGATGCTGCTGCTGGGCTCTACTCCGCGGTTGAAAAGGGAAGAGAACCGGTGAATCGCTCGCGTTACGTAATATTATGCGAACCGTGAAGCGCGATGTGTTCGAATGGTTCCGGGAGCTGCAGCGCCGCACATCGCTGCGCGCGCGCCACGTATGTGTTTCGCTCACCGAAAGCTTATCAAAGCTTGCATGTGTTCCGTTCGGGGGTTCGCACGCACGGCTCATCCCCGCGCCGACCACGTGAGCTCCACGCTTCGTATATCTTTCGAGGCCCTCCCTGGTGCCCCCCCCCTCCCCCCGGTGCCCCCCTTCGCCACCTTCGCTCGCGTTCCTCCTCCTTCGGCCGTGTCCTCTTCCTTCTCACTCTCTCTTGCCGACACACCGAACGTTTCTCACCGCTCACTGCTCACCCCCCCCTGCCCCCCGAAAACCCCCCGGTACCCTCTCACTCCTTCTCGCACTCCCCCCGAACCGACAAGGTTCAATTTAAACTTTGCCCCCGCCACCGAAAGCCGCATTAAGATTTTTTAAAGTTACGCAAAAATCGATAGTCAGCAGCAGCAGCAGCAGCAGCAGCAGCAGCAGTCAGTCTGCTGTGTGTGCTCGGCGCGCGTCTATCTCACTCCCGCATCCTACGTGCATTTGCACCCTCGCCGCGCGGAACACGTGATATCCGTGCTCGTTTCCGCCTGGCCCTATCCTGATGATTCGTCAAGTTTGGATTCACCACTCGTTCCTCGGTGAGCGCGCGGAAACCCCCGGGGGCCAAATAAATGTACGATGATCCCGAGTTTTCGGGCCGTCCTCCCGCCTCACCTCACCTCACCTCATACCAGCCTCACCCCACCGTATGTGGGTTGTGTTGAATTAAACGCTTTCGACGCTACGCGAGGGAATCTCGCGCTCTCGATTGTTGTCTTTGCGGCTCGCTATAGGAAAAAAAGAACACTTTGAGGCGCTGAGGTTACTTTGATCCGCGATTTTTTTTTTTTTTGGGAAAGAGGGATGAATTTTTTTTCGAGTGTCATCTATGATCATCCGTTGTCTTTGGGGCTGAAGATACGCGGGGAAGGCTGAGATGGATATGTCGAAGGTCTGGATAAATAGCGATGGGTTTCTTCGGTTTCCGGAGCTCCGAATTCCAACGACGTGACACGTTTATTCCGCCACCCTATTTCAGACTTGTGCTCAACCTACGCCAAGCTCGGCTTGCACTCTGTTTCTGTGTGTCTCTCACTCTCTCTGTCTTTACTTCGCACGGTTGCACTTTGGGCGCGCCTCGCCCACACAGATGCACAAGATTGGCCGCCCGGAAGGGTGAAGTTCCAACTCCAATTTGCTATTTCGTGACTGCAGGGAATCTTGCATTTTTCTTTCGCGAACAAACGTCTATCATTCTATCACGAAACGCGGGTAACTTTTCGGTTTCCATGTGGCTCCAAGCTGCCTCGACTCCCTCGGCCCCCTCCCGACGAGTCGTGAGCCGATTCCTCCTCCTCGCCCTCCGCGGAGTTTGAGCCTCCTTAACTTCGTGAACTGCGGTCTGTTGTAGCGTAGCTCGCATGCATTGACAACATTTTTTCGTTTCGCGTTTTTTTTTTTTCAAGTTACGAACGACGTGCGATGAGCCGTGTGTCGTACTTTTATCGAACTTTTATTCGCGCGTTTCTTAATCTTTCTTCCTGCGACATTTTTTCGTTTCGCGTTTTTTTTTTTAATTACGAACGACGTGCGAACTTTTATTCGCGCGTTTCTTAATTTTTCTTCCTGGGACATTTTTTCGTTTCGCGTTTTTTTTAAGTTACGAACGACGTACTCAGGGGGCGTCCGGGCGCTACGTGGGCTTTGCAAAAGGACCCGTAGCCGTGGCTCAAGCATCGTACCGATCATAGTACTGCTACAAAACGGAGAACTACGAACGACGTGCGAACTTTTATTCGCGCGTTTCTTAATTTTTCTTCCTGCGACATTTTTTCGTTTCGCGTTTTTTTTAAGTTACAAACGACGCGAACGACGAGCCGTGTGTCGCACTTTTATCGAACTTTTATTCCCGCGTTTCTTAATTTTTCCTCCCGCGACCCTTGTCGGATTTCGAGACGTCGGTTTGCCTCAAGGCGAATCGATCGGCAGCGACGACTCAATTAAGTCACGTCGAGCGTTTATTCCCGTTCGCAGAGGCGTCGTTATATCGCCTCGCGTAGTCCGCGCTTTCTTGCACACGCTAAACACAGGCGGCACTTCTCGTGTTCTTCTCCGCCGCCGCCGGGTTCGCCCTTGGAGTGACGTCAAAGCGAGGCGAATAACGGGGTGGAGGGGGGTGGGGGGGGGGGGGGAGGTGGGGGCAGTGATCAAAACGCGAATCGAAGGAGAAGAACAATCGCGTTTCACGGCCGATGAAATCTCGGCGTCGAGGGTTGTCCGGGCGATCGAACCACTTCAAAGCTCGTCCGCGTCTCGCCGTATATATCCCGATTTCTTTCCCCCGAAGTCTCCACAGCCACCAAGACGATCGGGCCCGAAACCTCGAAGCCTCGAAGCCTCACGGGCCGTCCCAGCAGCCACCGAGAAAAACACACGACTTTCGTCGCAGTCATTTCTCCCATTGGCCGTGAATTCACCAATTTTTTTTTTTTTTTTTTTTTTTTCATCCGCCTTTTCATTCCACTGATTTTCAAACGTGAAGCCAAATAACTCGTGACATCCCTCGATGACTCGCGAATTGAAATCATGAGGCGCGCGAGGGAGTCAGAGGCGAACACAGGGGGTGATATAGGTAGACAGAGAGAGACAGAGAGATAGAGAGCCGGTGCCCGAGAGCCGGGGGTCCTTGACGAGGTATTTCATGAAATGAACAACGAGATGATGGCGATAGCTTCCGTGGACATAGATAGAAGGGGTTTGAAGAGTTTGACGGTGCAAACGCGAGTCGGTAGAAAAGGGACGCGCGGCGGCGGCGGTGGTCGAAAGGGCGAGACGAGGATGGAAAAGGACGTTGGAGGGGGAGGAGAGAGAAAAGGGGAGACGAGAGAAAAGGACTCAAACATATATAGCGAGAGACAAACGAGTGAGGGAGTAAAAAGAGAGAGAAAGCGCGAGCGCGGAGCAGAGGGAGAAAGAGTACCTATTTGGTCGTTAGCCAGTTGGCTAATTTCCAGTAGAAATCATGAAAGCCCCGCGCGCGGCAGGTCGGATCAGCAGGGGGGGTCTACCAGGGTGTTCCGGTCATTCGATGATCCTCCTCTGCCTCCGCGCCAGCCCGGCCCGGCAGCCTCGCGGTAGTCATCGCCGCGCTTTCAATGATTTTTACTCCTTTTTGCCGTCCATTGAATGACCCGCGTCGGGCGAGCGCGCGCGCGGATCGCCCGTTGGGGGTCTCGTCCGTCGCTCCCCCGCGCGCATTTCTCTCGGACTCCTGTCTTTCCGACTGTCCGTCAATCCGTCCGTCTCTATCCCGCGCGCCGGCTTTTCGATGATAGTCCACCATCACCCCCCCCCCCGCCGCCCCCTTCTGCCCCCCTCGTTCCAGGGCCGACACACCCAATGGCCACGCCGCTGGAAAAGCTTTCTACGCGCGCCGACGATTGGGGTAGGTTAAGCGGGGTGCCTTTCTGCCTCCTGAACTCGATGTTTACCATTGCCCCTGATGCTGCACCCTGGCATTTCCATGGGTATTATTGCCACCGCGCTGCGCGTACGCGGTGACGCTGGTTTTGCCTGTTGCTAGCCGAATCGGCAACGAGGGGGGCGAAGACCCCCCCTCGTCGCTCGTCTCGGAAGCTTCCTGATCGGAAGCTTCGTCGAGTGACCCCGGGAATATTGAAAAAAAAAAAAAAAAAAAAAAAAACACACTGAGAATGAGAAAGACCACCCTGGTGGATAAATTTGGAGCGTTAAATCCAGCCCAAGTCGGGCCCAGCTCGGGCCCTGGCAGGGCCAACATGCACTCAGAGAAATCGTGTAAGTTCCGGTAACTATAAAGTGATAACCATGAAAATTTCGTTCATGCTATTATTTTTATAGTTCACGATAATTAATTAATAGTTGCTGTACTTATAACAAATAATTGCCACGTTATAGTTGCCAATACTAGATTTTTCTCTCTGTGTGGCCCGGATCAGGGCCTAATCAGGGCCCGATGTAACGTTACGTATTCGATATCTCTTGACAGAAAATCTACAGCGTTAAACCCGGCTCAAGTCGGGCCCAGCTCGGGCCCTGGCAGGGCCAACCCCTGATAACACCGGATGGACGTCAAGGTGTAGGTCTAATGTAGGAATAAAAAAGTACGCTTTTGAATGCGCGGTCTAACTTTTGCAGGCGCAATATTAAGATCAGGACCCAACAAGGAATGCTTTTTTGGACATCAGAAGCCTAAAAATGGAAACCCAGTTAGTGGACGTTAGTGTACTAAATGCTGAGAAATGGACCCTTTGGTGTTGTCATGGAACGTGGCCCTGATCAGGGCCTGACCAGGACCCGATGTAACGCCACAGATCTTCTACCAGGGCATCGAATACGCAAAATCGCGTTACGCATGCGAGAAGTCGTAGCATTTCACGCAGCGTTGGCCCAGCAGGGATCGCGCGAAATCTCGACAAAGCGGACATTAGCGGGTGAAAACTATGGAAAGACGACGCCACACGCCGGGACTGTGGAAGAAAAGCGTGCGAAACAAAAGCCGCGGTGGGTATTTCGCGTCGTGCTAGCTGCTCGCGGATGGTCGTTTGATAAAAGGGACAAGAAACCGCACCGCGGATCCGCCGCGAACTGTGCGCATCGGTGAGACACAAGTAAAGAATTCACGTTTTTTTTTTCTTCCTCCTCCTCCTTCTCGTTTTTTTATTTTTTTGTTGCACAAAACTCGCGTGAGTCGTGCTGCAAAAGCGAGCTCGGGCGTTTAACGTTCCTTCAATAGACACGACGACGAATATACACCGAGAGGCACCACCTGCAGAGCAAAAGCAGCCCCGCGACGGTAACACTTGGTAGATGCGATATGGTCGAGCGTCGCGCGTCTGTCCCACGTAAAAGTTTCGACCGCGGAGGCGTCGCGCCCGGGAAACACGCATCTTCGTCGTCGTGTCCAATAGTTTCGCGCTCCGTGGCACGGCGAACGCTTAGAAAACCGCCGACGAGTCGTCACGTCCCTCGCGCGCACTTTTCTTCTATCCCTCCCTCCCGCCCCCCCTCACCCTGAACACATTGTAAAGCTTTCTTAATGACGGAAGAAATTCTATCATATACGCATCCGTTTAGGTGGCGCAGCTACGCGGATTGCAATCCGGGGTTCGCTGGAAGCGTTTTGTCTCCGGGGGGTTCGGGCGGCGCGCAACGTTGGGGGTGGCGCGACGACTGCAATGAGATTTCTCTCGTGCCCTACGAATCTCCGACTCTGTAAGACTATAAGGATCGTACACCTCTCGTCTGGTGATCATTAACGTGCTGTCGGTTGTCCCGCGCGCGGGTTGCCGGGTCACAAAGCTACGTGCGACCCGGCGTCATTGGCGCCTGAACTTTTTCTAGTAATGCGGCGGGCAGGAGACGCCGGATTTGTAATGTGGATGCGATCTGCCGTCTTTGTCGTTGGGTACGACTCGTGACGATGTGTCGATGATCTCCGGTTGGGGGAGTGATTGCAGCGTCATCGACGTCGCGGAGCTGCGAATGATCGTCGAATCTGTGAAGACGGATGACAAATTGAGATTACTGCACGGGTGATGAGTTCGTATCTGTATATCTGCACCCTAAGCATCTAAGCTTTTGTAAGATTGCCAGAATCGAACATGGTCACATGGTTATGACATAGTCAGACATAGTCTTATGGTCATTAACGTCTTCTGATCGTGGTTGCTTGTTTAGAAAAGCTCAATGACTCGTTTGGTTCCAGCATTTTTTAACTTTGCAGGCAAGAATGTGAAAAGGAGAATATTCAATCATAGGACTCTGTTGATGCTATTGACGACGTCTGTGAGACGAGTTACAATCTATCTGTGATACACATTGAAAAGTGACACTTAAACGTCGTACAACCATCGCAAATTCCTAACACCATAGGAATCTCCAATTTCCTTAAGACGGTGCCAGGTATCGCACAGCTCATCTGGTGACCATCAACATGTCCCGGTCCCGGTCCCGATTTCCAAGTTCCCAAAGGTTCTAATCTGATGATCATTAGCGTCTTCTAGACCCGGTTGCTTGTTTAGAAACGCTCAATGGCTTGTTTGGTTTCAGCGATGTTGAACTTTTTCACAGCAATGCGAGAAGCAGAATTTTCAACCACACGACTCTGTTGATGTTATATTGACGACGTCTGTGAGACGAATTACAATCTGTTTGTAATACAGATATTGAAAAGCAACACTTAAATATGGTACAACCAACGGATATTCCTAACACCATAGGAATCTCCAGTTTCCTTAAGACGATGCCAGGTATCTCATATCTCATCCGGTGACCATCAACGCATCCCCCTCCCAATTTCCAGATTCCCAAAAACCTCGTCCACCCATCCCCACCGGCTTTCGCACTTTTCCCACCACCTCGATAAGGAGTCCGCTTCAGTTCGTCCGCCGCGGATTTGCTCGTCTTTATCGCCGACAGCCAGGATCGGCCGGCTCGTGACATTATTGACGCCATTGATGATCCCAGTTAGACTGATTACAGCGTTATCGGTGCGGGGCCTGCGAGAGTCGAATATCTGTTTGTAATACACCACAATGCAACATGACGCGCACGCACGAGCGACACACAATCGCGGTGCGGCTGAAGTTAACGAGATACTGAATGTCCTGGTTCGTCGTTGGTCATAATGCCACGGGCGGCCAGAGAGAGCGCGAGAAAGACAGAAACATGGAGAGACCGTTCGGATGAGCATCCGAACGATTTTCGAATAATTGTCAAAGTGTTCGACGAGCACACACGAGACTCCATCGAGCGTTATAACGTACGATTGACGTTATCGCCTGTTTTTATCGATAATTTATGTCAGCGAGAGGCGGCTAATGCGCGCCTCACTCGCATCGTCGATGGAACATATTGTTTCGCGCTCACGCGGGTCGCTCTCTCCTCGGCGAGCTGACAACACATCGACGAACCCGACGCCGCGTTCGTGCACCCTGGATTGCCTGGTGCATATGACGACGCACAGGACGCCGCCAGATACGCAGTTGTGCGGATGGTTCGTTGGGCAAGGATATGCATACTCATATATGATATATATATATACTATATATATGTAGTACGTATATGTGAGTCTATATTATATGTGGATATGTACGATATATCCGTGTTTCCACCTTCTACGTTGGGATCATGCAGCGTGACCACGACTGCGTGCAACGCGCATCCCCCATCCGCGACTCTCAATCGCTTTTCGCAAAAGCCCCTGCGGCTTTGGCGTCCGCACGGTCATCCGTGCGCGTGGTCATCCACTCCTCCGCGTGAATACTAAACTATATTTTTTAACGACGCGAAAGACTGTTTTTTTGCGAAACCGGCCGCGGGTCGACTGCGGAGATGTCGAGCGTTCGTTACTTCGAAATACACACTTTTTTCTCTTTACCCTGTAATTTGGTTATTATGAAATGTTTCGCGAACGTGGCCTACACGTTATATTACTTGATGTTTCAACTTCATGAAAAATCCTTAAAACACATTTTTGGCAATAGATTTCATGAAAAAAGATCATAAAAAGTAAATGTACATTTGCTTTTCACGATTTTTCGTATGAAATTTATTGTCAAAAATGTGTTCTAAGGACTTTACATTGAGTTAAAACCTTGAGTTATATAACGTGTAGGCCACGTTTATCAAACGTTTCATATTATACAAATTATAGGATAAATAAAAATAAGTGTGTATTAAAAAGTAACGAACGCTTGACATCTCTGGTCGCCTGTGAATTTTTGTGCACGACGATCGAGGAGTTGCGTCTGCTGAAGGAGGTTTTGGGTTCGACGTTTAGTTTCCGTCGCGTCTTCTCAGCGACGCAGCTGATTATTACTCCGCCACTTGGTAACGGTTGGCGACCTCTTGCTGAGGTTAGATCGAACGAGATGATCCAATCATTTTGTTCACGTCTTTCCTACCAAGTTGGAGGCATCGCCTGTATCTCGGTTGCTCTTAACCTCCCGATGAGGGGATTTTCATCAACGTCGTGACGGTTTTGCGATTTTTCGCAGCGTCCACGACGATCAACGAGTCTCCGTTCACGTTTGACGTCGTTTGCGATCCCCATTTCTAATCGTAACCAAACATTCTTCAGGGTGTTTCACGTCACCCAACGATAATTTCGTCTCACGTCACCTTCCGCCAGATTTCTCAGTGCCTACTATAGGCACATCGCCTTCCCATCTCGGCTGACCAGGCGTTCCAGTCGCAAAAAAATAGCTTCCCTCTCCACCATCCGAAATAAAAAAATAAAAATAATAATAACACGCACCCAGCGCAGGCGAATAACAGACCCGCATTTGCACACACGTACAGCGCGCTGGAAGCGGGTGCGCGGGCTGACAAAATATAAACAGAAATAGAGAGAGAGAGAGAGAGAGAGAGAGAGAGAGAGAGAGAGAGAGAGAGAGAGAGAGAGAGAGAGAGAGAGAGAGAGAGAGAGCGAGACAGAGACAGAGAGGCAGCGAAAAAAAAGAGGAAAAATCTGCGTTTCTCGCCGGTGGCCGGTGGACCAGCGGCGAGCTGGTTCGGCAAAATCATTGCCGTCATCGATCCCTCTCGGCTGCCGTGTCGTAACACACAGCCCCTCCGAGGCTTTTCCGGTAGCGCCGGGTCCTCCGGTGTGCCAGGGTATATAAGAGAGATGGATAGATAGATATATATACATCCACATATATATACAATATATATACTCACATATATATAAACACACACATATATAAAGCTCGTCCGCTCGCTGCGTCGGGGGCGCGGAGTGTGAGCGGCGCGTTCGGCCCGCGGCCACCCGCCCCGCGGGGGCAGCTGCCGCGCGCGCGGCCTCCACCTCTTTCGCTCCCTCCGCGAGGTCATCAAACACCGACGTCAGCCTGGCAGCCGAGAGAGCGAGCGAGCGAGCTCGGCGCTTCGGCCGGCGAACCGGCCATTTTTTGTCTGGCCAGTCAGTGAGAGTCCCAGGGATCAGTGAATGTACGCGGGGGGAGGGTTGGGGGGCAGGCAGCGGGCGAGAGAGACGCGAGGGGGGACGGGGGGGGGGGGGACGCGAGCGGGTAACCAGAGAAGCGTGGACGAGGGGGTGGGTGACGTGAGGGCGGGCGGAGGGATCGGTCGGACAAACGCGAACCTCTGGGCCGCCGAGGGGGCCGTGGGTGGTCGAGGAGGGTGCGAGTGCACCAGCGGCAGTAGTAACCATCGATCAGCCTCGAGGCTGGACCGCGCAATGATTTTTACCCCTTTGTACCACCCCGCGCGCGCCGCGCCCGCTTGCACCACGGGCCAACCTCATCGCACTACCCTGGGTGCATTCGTGTTGTTTCCGTGTGTGTGTGTGTGCGGGGGGGGGGGGGGGGGGGGAGGGTAGGATTGTGGGCTATATGGAGTTCGGAGGCTGAGCATGAGACTCACACGTGGAGGAGGGTTGAGATCGTAGAAAACGCGAGGGAAAGAGAGAGAAAGCAGGTTCAGTCTAAGAACCAAACGTGTTGCAAGTGTACGGAGAGAAATTTCTGTGTTGTGACAGCAACGAAAAGTGACAACAAAAATTCTTATGTTAGGCTGACCAATCTTTTGCTCGGCTGTGAAATCACTTTTGCTAGGCTGACAAATCGTTAGTTCGGCTGAAAAATCTTTTTGCTGGGATGATAAATATTTTTGTTAGCCTAACAAAATGATTTTTGTCGTCACTTTTCTTTGCTGTCACAACACAGAAATTTCTCTCGCTGTGTGTTGTTTCTTCTATAGAAGAAAACAAAAGAGTTGGGCGGACTGAAAAAGTGGTTGCACGGACTCACTTTTCGTTAGTTCATATAACCACTCGTTTGTGAGTTACGACAACCACTTATTAGTTGTCTCAACTCACGAAATGGTTATAGGCACGAAGTGAATCGTTCTAGCAACTCATTTGCAGCCAACTCACAAAAGGGGAGTAGTCCCAACTAACCTTTTTTCTCCGTGTATCTTTTACATTGTGACGTGTTTATACACACTTTAAGCGTGCTCGCATTTACATGCTGAATGAATATCTGAAAGTAACGCGCTTAAAGTGCGTAAAAACTCGTCACAATGTAAAAGACAGGAAAAACAGCACAAGTGCAACACACTTGCTTTTGCAGTGTTACGCACAAACATTATAAACGCATCTTGAGCACAAGCGAAAAGTTTCATGTGGTACAGAGATGCATGCAGAATTATATTATATCATTTATATGACACTGTACGTGTACATTTATATATTTATATATACGCATATATATAAAATACGGAGTCAGAGTGCAACTTGCAACTTGCTTAAACGTGTGCAACGCGTCTGTGCAGCCGAACTCGGACATGCATGGACGCCGCATACGGGGAATGCACTTCCACACGCGCCTATAACTTTTTTCACTGTTCCCCGTCTCCCCGTCGTAGTCATATATCTCCGGGATAATTTTCCCTCCTGCCTCTCACCCCCCTTGGAGCGAGGAGAGCCTGTCGCAGTATGCATCTTTCTCTCCGCGTCTCCTCTGTCTCGCTTCTTTTTCCCTTCCGCAGTTGTTCCGCGTCTCCGTTTCCGTCTTTGTCGCGTGCTTTATCGGCCCACCTCGGGCTAGCTGTCTTTATCCGCGCTCCCCACTTGTTCCGGGTATTCCGCAACCCTCGCGAACGTTGCACAGAAATACCCGAGGTTCGAGCTTCGAGCTTCGTTTTCTCTCTCTCACTTTATCTCTCTCTCTCTCTCTCTCTCTCTCGGGGTTTCTATACCTACCGCCTTTCGCAAAACCACCCCCTGGCCGCTGACTGGCCACGCCCTCCACCCAGCCACCCCCTGGCGATCCTCTCGTGTTTCGTCCAATTCGCTGTCCTCTTTCTCTCTTCCCTCGACCACCACTCGTTTCCTCTCTCTCTCTCCCTCTATTCCCGTCTCTTTCGCCTGACCATCGCCGGTACCTTCCGCCACGCTCTCGCGAGCGCGTCTACCACCCGTCCATCCACCCCCATCGCACGGCTCTCTCGCTGCCCGAGAGAGCCATCTCCGCACACACACACACCGCCAGCAGCAACAGCCAACTCACACACGCACACACGCGTGAGTGTGTGTTGGCCACCCCCGCTTGCCAGGGCGGCGGCGGCGGTGGCCGAGGAAGAGCGAGAGAAAACTGTCGAACGGACCAGCGGCCGAGCGAGCTTTTTGCATTATCTCGTTTTTGCAAAAATATGCAGAGGCTAATCCGCGAGCTAATTTGCCTGCGTTCGCTCTCGCCCTGTTTCTTTCTCCTGATGTCCGCGCGCCCCCTGCGGCTCTGCCTGCGATTCAACCCCCCCTCGAACCACCCCCTCGCCACTTTCTCCGTGCGTCCCTAGGAACCCTGCTTTCCACCCCCTGCGCGCGAGCAGCGCTTTTCGCCCGTAATATCGTACCAATACGGCCGGCACTGTCCAACTTCCCTCTCGCGTCATCCCCCTCATCGCGCGCGCACCGGAAACCCGCGAGCCACGGTCATGATGGCTCCTGGGAGAATTCAACCCTTATCAAGAATGATGCGCTGATGCAACTCTGCTTTACATTCTGGGTTCGACCCCCCCAAACCCCCCGACCCCCCGTTTCTCTCTTTTTCTCTCGCTCCCTCTCCCACCCGAGCAAACGTCAGTGCACGAGAGTTGGGTTGTTCGCTTCTTCTCGTTTTTTTTTTTTTCTTTTCGCGTATACCTTTATATTCATCTCGACCCGACCCTCATCGTCCGCTCGCCTTTCGTTCGTTCTCGCTCGAGGCGAAAAGTGCGTTCACCCACTAATGGGCATTGCGATTAATCGCGTCGCGAATTCTGCTTGGCACCCGCGAGAGAGCTTTCGCCCTCCACCTCCCCCCACCCCCCGTTCTCGTCCACCCCCCGCGTATCGCCCGTCTCGCGCGGTCCGCTCATGGATCTCCGATGATCCGATAAATCGCCAATTAGCAGTCGCGCGATTGTCGGTGTGTCGCGGTGTCAGGTAAATCGCGACTTAATGCACGAATTTTTGCGGGGGGCAGGGGGGGGGCGGGGGGATTTTTTTTTTTTTTTGCAGCATCTCCTCTTTGGAGTCATTTCGCGAGGAACAATAATGGGATACAAATTGCACGGCCGACAGAGCGCGGAGAGAGCATTATTTTCGCGTAAGCATATTTATATTTCTTTGGCCGCGTTGCGCCCCGCGGCAGCCTCGATTGCGCCATTTTTTTCGAAACTCGACGCTCGTTACAAAATTCTCTTTGGTCCTGTGATATAGATAGGCGTGTGCGGTGCATTCGCTTGGCTAAAAGTCGCGGCGCTGCATCCGCATCCCCCCCTCGCAACTCTGCCGCTGCCCCCTACCGCCCCCCCCCCCCTCCACCCCCCGCGAACGCGCGCACCCCACACATAACTCGCTCTCTCTGTGCATCAGTTCTCTTCTGTCATTCTGTATCTTGCTTTCTCGCTTTTGCGTTTGGCGCTTTCTGTCACTCGACTCTCTCCACCCCCCCCCCCCCCCCCCCCCCCGCCACCCTTCCTGCCTTTCTCGTTCCCGGATTTCTCCGTAATACCATCAAACCCCCGGGATTAAAAATAATACTCCAGTCGCTCTCTCGGCCACTCTATGTATATTTTGCGACGCAGTACACCGCTCGCGTAACACACGTCTCCTTCATGATTTTTTTATCCCTCATTTCAGTCCCTGCATTAACGCCATTTTCTAATTTTTTTTTACGTCAGCGCCCGCTGCCCCGAAAGTGTCGGCGTCGGATTCGTGTGTGCCGGAACTTGCATACGGGATTGGCTCATGATGAGAGTTCCGGAAAAAATACGCGAGCCGCCATGTAATTTCAGTGATGTTCAACATCTTTATCTGATTTTTGGCAAATACATCTACTGTGTAACGAAGAGAATGCCACAGGGGGAACGCGATATCTTGATTTCTGAATTTTTCACCGAATTTTAATACCGAAAATTGTCATGCGTTTTTCGGGGAAAAAAAAATTCGGTTTCGTAAAATTTGTAAACCCTATCCGATGGGAAATTTCCCGCTGATTCCGAAAAGCACCGTTGTTTGCCCGAAAAAAAAAACATAAAATTCGATGAGAAAAACGCGACAAATGATTTTTCACTTTTTTCGAAATTTCGTCACTTCGCTAAAATCGGGGTTACTTTTTTTTCGATCGATCGAGCATAGATTTTTGTCCTTCGTTCGAAAGAAAACGCGATGTCTTGATTCCCGAATGTTTCACAGAATTTCAAAGTCGAACCCTCAAAAATCGTAAATTTTTCCAAGGGATACCCCTAGCGTTTTTTGCGAATTTTTTTTTCTCGATTTCCTAAAGCTTAAAACCCTGTGCGATGGGAAATTTCGTGCAGATTCCAAAAAGCACCGTTGTTTACCCAAAAAATATAAAATTCGTAAAAAAAACGCAAAAAATGATTTTTTGTCTCTGAAAATTGCCCGAACACCATTCCCGAAATAACCTCAACAAACTTCAAACCTCACTAGCCCGAGGACTGTCAAAATTCAATAACACGACTGAAGCCGCTCGTTGGTTAGCAACGAGTCGCAGGCAGCCCGCCAGCCAATTACAGATCGAATAACCCGTCAACAAAACGCACATCAAAAATCGAGATATTTTACCCACTGATTTAATCGAAACGCGATATACTTCGCTGTTAATATTTTCATTCTTCGATCCACGAAAATATTCGCGGTATCAGAATAAGACCCGCAACTTCCCTATCCGCGAATTTTTCCGCTCTCGGCCAAGACCGAAGCCCGCGAGGCAGAAACCAAAATTTCTGAAGAACTCGGCCTCGCGGCAATTTATTTTTCAAGCCAGCGCAATTCGCGCTTCACATATGCGTACGTCGGCAACCGCACGCGAAGTACGTACTTCGCTTTACGCTTCAGCCTCGTACGTGTTGAATGCCATTTCCGTTTTCCCCCGGTCGCGCCGTCGCGGGGTTCCCGCTTCTCAGTCGGGAAGCCCGCTGGCTTCAATTTTCGCCGTTGCGCGCCGCACTTACGCTAACCACGTTTACGCGCTGAATGCCGTAATCCGAGACACGTCATAAAAGAAAGGTAAAGTCGAAAAAAAAAGAAAAAAAAAACACACACACACACACAAACACAAACAAAAAAAAACAGGTTCATACTTCGCATGCCTCACGTCTGCATCCCCAAGTTTTGTCCCTTAGCCTCGCGCATTTCCCCCCCCCCCCTCCTTCTCTATCTGTCTCAGCTCTTTTGCATTTTCGCGTCTACCCTTTCGCTCGCATTTTCGGCTTCGCTCTCGCTCGTTTTCTGGAGAATAAAAAATGGCATCTGCCACTCTTCCAGTCGGCCGGATACGCGGAATACACATAGAAGCGGGGAAGGTGGGTCTGGCCCCCCTCTGCCCCCCCCCCCCCCTCCCAGTAGGAGAGCCGGTAGCTCGGGGGATGAAGGAGGGGTGAGGGGGTGGGGGGGGGGGGGCACAGCCTCACAGAATCGCAGATCGCGGAAAGAGATTATTTTATGCAGGATGCCCGGCCGAGCGTGCTCCTGCATTATGCAGAATAGCGAGTCGTGGCGGCGGCGGGGGCGGCGGGTGTGGGATATTCGACGAGGCCGATGCTAGCCGACGGTGGTTGCGGTTCGCGAGAGGTCCGTCGCTCTCGCATGCCTAACTATACGTGCATTGTATGTGTATCCCATATCCACACACATACATATATATATATATACATACATATATACAGCATGCATTTGCCTACACGATTCTCCACTAAATGTATACGCGAGCTAATCCGAAAATCGGAAAAGTGTGTGCGAGAGCATCGAGTGGGTGCGTTAAAAAGCCGAGCCGAAGAGCAGAACCGGCGTTTCCATTTGACCAGTATATCTGTCTGTGTGTGTTTCTGTGAGTGTTTCTGTGTGTGTTTCTGTGAGTGTTTCTGTGTGTCTTTCTGTGTGTGTTTCTGTGAGTGTTTCTGTGAGTGTTTCTGTGTGTGTTTCTGTGTGTTTCTGTGTGTGTTTCTGTGTGTGTTTCTGTGTGTGTTTCTGTGAGTGTTTCTGTGTGTGTTTCTGTGTGTATTTCTGTGTGTGTTTCTGTGTGTTTCTGTGTGTGTTTCTGTGTGTGTTTCTGTGTGTGTTTCTGTGTGTGTTTCTGTGTGTGTTTCTGTGTGTGTTTCTGTGTGTGTTTCTGTGTGTGTTTCTATGTGTGTTTCTGTGTGTGTTTCTGTACGTGCGAATCCACGTGTGCACGTGCAGGGATTTCTGTTAATGCCACCACCACCACTACCTTCACCACCAGCACTAGGAGCCGCAGTGGCGAGTCCCCAATACACGTGAACGGTGCCTGCGTTGCGAGCGAGTCCGTTTTTCGTAGTGTTGGTGAGAGACGACGACGACGGAGCTTCGCATTGGAGAGCGGAGAGAGAGAGTGAGAGAGCAGCGTGTACGGTCGTCGGCCGCGAGCTCTCTGCACCCACGGACGGAAGTGACCCGTCACAAGTGTCCAGTTGCCCGAGACTCCGGGCTCGCGAATTTCGTTCCCCACCCCGCCGCGCGCGGGACTGACGGCGAAAAATTAGCGGGAAATCAGGTGGTCATCCGGAAAACACATTATACGCGCGGGTAGGAAAAAGCGTACGAGCTGTCTGTCTCCGTCTCGCTCCCTCGTGCCGCAAGTTTCAATGTATAGGGAATGGAGACGCATGCGGCACTTTTTGCGCGGCGCTTTGGAGACGCGAATTAGCATTAAAGCGAAAAGGACACGCGGCGTGAGCGAGCCGAGAAATAAATAAGCCGCCGCCGGGAGCGCGGGCGGGGGGATCAATTCAATTAAGAAACGTCCGATTTAGTGGCGTTTGCAAATCAGGCAACGCCCGAGGGTATCCGACGGACACACGTGATACACCGGGGCGGTGCATCGAAAGCGGCGCCGCGCGAGGGACGAGGATGGGAATATAATATATTTCCCCGGCGTCTCGCGGTGTCTGGGTATATTTAAATTTTATTCCGGACACTTTTCGCTTCGTGCGCGAACGCGAGAAATAGTGGGGATGCTGAATTTCCGGGGAACGGAATACGTGAAGGGATTCAGAATTGTTTGAACAAAAATCAGAAATATGATAGAAGGAAAATAGTAGAGAAATTAATTGAAACAATTTAACGCGAGAAATAGTGGGAATGCTGAATTTCCGGGGAACGGAATGTGCGAAGGGATTCAGAATTGTTTGAACAAAAATCAGAAATATGATAGAAGGAAAACAGTAGAGAAATTAATTGAAACAATTTAACGCGAGAAATAGTGGGAATGATGAATTTCCGGGGAACGGAACGTGTGAAGGGATTCAGAATTATTTGAACTAAATTAAGAAATATTATAGAAGGAAAATAATAGGGAAATTAATTAAAACAATTTAACGCGAGAAATAGTGGGAATGCTGAATTTTCGGGGAACGGAATGTGTGAAGGGATTCAGAATTATTTGGCCTAAATTAAGAAATATTATAGAAGGAAAATAATAGGGAAATTGATTAAAACAATTTAACGCGAGAAATAGTGGGGATGCTGAATTTCCGGGGAACGGAATGTGTGAAGGGATTCAGAATTATTTGAACAAAAATCAGAAATATGATAGAAGGAAAATAATAGAGAAATTAATTAAAACAATTTAAAGTGAGAAATAGTGGGAATGCTGAATTTCCGGGGAACGGAATGTGTAAAGGGATTCAGAATTATTTGAACAAAAATCAAAAATATGATAGAAGGAAAATAATAGAGAAACTAATTAAAACAATTTAACGCGAGCAATAGTGGGAATGCTGAATTTTCGGGGAACGGAATGTGTGAAGGGATTCAGAATTGTTTGAACAAAAATCAGAAATATGATAGAAGGAAAATAGTAGAGAAATTAATTAAAACAATTTAAAGTGAGAAATAGTGGGAATGCTGAATTTCCGGGGAACGGAACGTGTGAAGGGATTCAGAATTATTTGAACTAAATTAAGAAATATTATAGAAGGAAAATAATAGGGAAATTAATTAAAACAATTTAACGCGAGAAATAATGGGGATGCTGAATTTCCGGGGAACGGAATGTGTGAAGGGATTCAGAATTATTTGAACAAAAATCAGAAATATGATAGAAGGAAAATAATAGAGAAATTAATTAAAACATTTTAACGCGAGAAATAGTGGGGATGCTGAATTTCCGGGGAACGGAATGTGTGAAGGGATTCAGAATTGTTTGAACAAAAATCAGAAATATGATAGAAGGAAAATAATAGAGAAATTAATTAAAACAATTTAAAGTGAGAAATAGTGGGAATGCTGAATTTCCGGGGAACGGAATACGTGAAGGGATTCAGAATTGTTTGAACAAAAATCAGAAATATGATAGAAGGAAAATAGTAGAGAAACTAATTGAAACAATTTAACGCGAGAAATAGTGGGAATGCTGAATTTCCGGGGAACGGAATACGTGAAGTGATTCAGAATTGTTTGATAAAAAATCAGAAATATGATAGAAGGAAAATAATAGAGAAATTAATTAAAACAATTTAAAGTGAGAAATAGTGGGGATGCTGAATTTCCGGGGAACGGAATGTGTGAAGGGATTCAGAATTGTTTGAACAAAAATCAGAAACATGATAGAAGGAAAATAATAGAGAAACTAATTAAAACAATTTAACGCGAGCAATAGTGGGGATGCTGAATTTCCGGGGAACGGAATGTGTGAAGGGATTCAGAATTATTTGAACTAAATTAAGAAATATTATAGAAGGAAAATAATAGGGAAATTAATTAAAACAATTTAACGCGAGAAATAGTGGGAATGCTGAATTTCCGGGGAACAGAATACGTGAAGGGATTCAGAATTATTTGAACAAAAATCAGAAATATGATAGAAGGAAAATAATAGAGAAATTAATTAATGCAATTTTAATTATGAATTTTTCACAAAAAAGGAAATTCAATTATCGATAGTTCGATAAAAAGAAAGATGGCATTGAAAATATTATTTCGAGGAAATAATTACGAATGTTCGACTCTAAGCCTGATTTTGTCGCACTGCCGATGCGAATTAAGGGACTCCGAAAATAGCGACGAATTTCCGTGTCCAGTTAACGCAACGAAAAGGCAAACGTCCTGCCTCTTATATCGCCGCTCGCTCGGCCATTATTCGTAACATAAAACACATCGCAGCCGCGCCGAGCGCTGCGTGCGTTTGTTCATCGAGCGTGAAGATACGTCGAACGTGTTACGTTATCACGGAGGTATTCGAGCACGAATGGCCATCGGGGCACATTTCGTCGCGCCGAAACTTCACCAGCGACGAGCGACTGCGGTTTTGGCGTTCGAGACCGCTCGCTATATACGCCTGTACACTAATCCAACGCAGCAGCCAATAGGAGCGAACTAATCGTACAAATATTCCTGAGCACTAAACTACAAATTCGCGTAATCATCGATACGTGTCTGGGTTACGCAATTGGCCAAAATACTCTTAGTAGAAAATCCGTAAAATCAAATCCGGACCAAGTCGGTTTTTTTATATTAAGGCACTAATTAGTAACAGGAGATAAAAAAATGCCTGTGTTGTTAAAACAGGAAAAGTAAACAAAAAATTCCGCTATTAAAAAAAAACAGTTTAAAATTTTTTTATTATTACGTGAAAAAAATCTAAACAGGCCCTAATCAGGCCTTGATCTGTTGCGTCAAATCCGGACCAAGTCAGGCCCTGGTCGGGCCCTGGCAGGGCCACCGTGCCCCTAATCAGGCCCTGACCAGGCCCTTATGTAACGCCACAGATTTTCCACAAGTCATCCAGCTGACGCATCCCGCTTACAAAAATCACCTATGTACGAAATCGCGAGATCGTTATTTTCTTTTTTTTCTTTCAAGTGCACAGAACACCTTATTATATAAGCCGTTAATTCCGGGCTCGAAGAAAACCGATCCGAGAATTACGGTAAGCATCGGTTGCGTATGGCCCTCCAATTAAAAGTCGTGAAACAGTTAACGGCGGCGCGCGGCGAGGTTCGACTCGCGCAATGTCGTATATAATTATGCGGTTCGTCTAAATCGAAGTGGACGTCGAGTGCGAACCGCGCGGGGGGAGCGGCGAAAAGTGCAGCGCGAGAGAACCGCCTGTTCCATATACCTGGCGCGGTATACCTGTAACCTCGGAGCTACGGAACACGCGTTTTATTTTTATTTTTTCGAAATTCACCTCTCGCACTTGTTGGGCGGTCTGTTCTCCAACTGGATATACGACGAACAAGCCGGTGAAAAAAAAAGAAAAAAAATGCGCGCGAGACGCGTGCCGCCTGCCGAGCGGAGGAGATCGCGCGCTGCTTTTCGCCTCCCCGTGCCACACCTAACGCCTATATTGTGCACGACGACCGGGAGGCACCGGAGCATCGGGCGGCGGCGCACCGGGCGCGCCGCGCTCGTCGCGCGACGCCAGATGGATTCTTTAATTGGTGGCGCATGACTGCGCGAAAAGTCGCTAATTGATATTTTTCCACAAGTTGAAAATTGAATGCGGCGGGGTGTGCTTAACCCTTGTGCGCCGCCCCGCGCGATCCGCACTCGCACGGCGATCGGGTGAGGTGCGCATTTCGTCGTACTCGGGCGGCGCTAAAAATCCTATAGTACTTTTTTTTTTATATTAACGCGATAATTCGTAGGAGATAAAAAAATTCCTGTTGTTAAAACAGGAGGAGATAAAAAATTCCATTGTTAAAAAAAAGAATTTAAAAAATCATCTTTAGATTTCAATTTTTACTATTTTTATTATTATGTATTAAAAAATAATCTAAGTTTTTTTCCTTCCACTGGCTTTCACGACGGGAAGCCCGGAGATCGGAAATCGAAGAGGGCGATGAAAGAAAACTACAGTTTAAAAAATAATCTTTAGATTGTAAATTTTTACTATTTTTTATTATTATGTAAAAAAGGATGTAAGTTTTTTTCTCCTTTTTTCCTTCGATCGAGATAAAACGCCGGTCTTGTTTTTCGTTTTTTTTTTTTTTCATCGTTCGCTGTATTGGCGCAAAATGGAAGAGGGCGATGAAAAAAAAATCACTGTTAAAAAAACAGTTAAAAAAATAATCTTTACTTTCTCAATTTTTACTATTTTTATTATTATGTAAAAAAATAATCTAAGTTTCTTTCCTTCTACTGGGCTTCACGACGAGAAGCCCGTTGACTTCTCGTTCGCCAGAGATCGACATAAAACGCCGGTCACGTTTTTCTTTTTTTTTCATCGTTCGCTGTATTGGCGCAAAATCGAAGAGGGCGATGAAAAAAAAAAAAAAAACGAAACGTCGGTGGCGTACGGAATTCAACGGATATAGAATTGTCGAGCGGCCGAGCGGCGCGGGGCGCGGCGGCGGCGGTGGTGAGCTCCGAATTACCGAAAATTGCAAATGTAATTTTCGTACGCTCGTAAAGACTCGGCGATGCGTGCTCCGGTGGCTCGGGTGTATTTCTCCCTCCTATCCTGCCGCCGCCACCCCACTGCCTCACTCATCCGCTTGTAATTACGGAAAATTGCATTCCCCGTGAATTTACACCGCGAGAGAGCGCGCGAGGGAGACGGCAGTGGGAATAAAAGTGAGAGAGAGAGAGAGAGAGAGAGGTGAGGGCTAGGTGGCCGCCGAGGGAGAAAGATCGGAAGAGTTCCGCGCGGGCTAATCGAGTTATACGATGAAAACCGCCGGCGGTCAGCTAGCTTACCACGGCGTTTGCATTCTGCATCCCGGATCCACCCGGCCGCCGCCGCCGCCGCCGCCGTTCTCTCTCGTCCTCCCTGCGCCACACCCTCCGCGCGTTCACCACCCACAGCCGCCCAAACCTCCACCCCCCCCCCCCCCCCCCCCCCGCAAAAAGGGTTATGGAGTAAATTCGGATGGTACGTTCGACGTAACTCTTTACGCCTCGTTCGGCGATAACGACTCTGGGGTTCATTGGCTCTCTGGGCGTCTTCGATATCGCCGGGGACCGATAAAAAAAAGAGATTTTTTACTTCTAAAAAAATATTTAAAAAATATTTAATAAATAAATAAAATAATAATAATAATAATAATAATAACTTTATAATAAATCTTTAATTTTTATATTTTTTCGTTTTTAAAGATTTTGTTTTGTTTTGGAATAGAAGATTTCACCGGGGGATCGAAAAAAAAAAAGATATTTTTTACTCTGGAATTAGAAGACAAAAAAATGAACCGAAAAAAAAGAAGAGTACGAAAGGGAAAAACACGGATTGTGATGGAATATCGACAGACGGCTGTGGTAAAAGTGTGTATATTAGACGCTGTGTCAAAACGTGACGAGGAGGAGCTGGTTTATTGACGAGGGAATCGCGTAGACACCGATAGCGACAGCGAAAATTCGAGCAAGAGCATTTTTAGTATCGCCCCGGCTTCGCGGCTGTGATTGACACTTTTGAGTAATATCGTCACTCGTCGCGATGGACGATTTTTTCGATTTTATATTTAGTCTCGACGCGATTTGACCTTTCGCCGGATTTTTGTAAGTTACAGTCGCGCTCGGTGATTTGATTCCCGTTGATAGACTTCTCACTGCTTAAAAAAAAAAAAAAAAATGGTTAGTCTGAGCATTTTCGATTGGATTTTCCGTACCGCGAATCGTTCTTACGATTTTCCGATTCACAGCCTGAAACGAATATTTACATTTTTCCGATATTTTAATCTCCGAGTAGGAAGAATTTTGCTTATCAGCGAATTAATAATCGCGGACTGCAAAAAGAATATTAGTTATCGCCGTGTAATTTCATCCCCATCTACGCGTCCGTTTCCCGTCAAATATCGCGGATATTTGCTCGAAATAAATATCCGCGAGTAATGCAAATACCGTGTTTCTGACCCCAAATACGCATTCATCACGAGCAAACACGTTTTTTTTTCCCCCAACCGATCTGCGTCCGGTGTCCGACTTAATCTTCCCGTCGTCTCCCCCGCGATCACAAAAAAAAAAAAAAAATCTCACGTCCGCTTCGACGCTGCCCCTGCAAACAGCGATTCGACTATAACGAAAAATACGGATTGAAGAAATCCAGACAAGTGGCGAGACTGCGTGGAAGTCGCTTTGGTGCCTCGCAAGCGGAGTCGCAAAAAAAAAAAAAAAAAAAACAAAGTAGTCAGTTAGCCGGTGCGAATTTGCGCAGGTGATTAAAGACTCGAGAGCGACAGAGTGATCGTCGAGGTGCATCCGCGAAGCGATTACCTGTTCCGCGATGGCGGGGGAGGGTGCCTCAGATATATATATAAAGAGTTGAGGACGAGGGGCGAGCGAGGCGGGTGAATCAAGTAGGGACAGGCGTGACGAGGGGGATGGCGCAGGACGAGCCGCCGAGCCGCGTAGCGAAAAAAAAAGGAAAGAGAGAGAGAGAGAGAGAGAGAAAACGATGGACCAGCACACAGGCGGAGGCTGCACAGCGTCGAAAATACGGCGGAGCGAAATAAATGCGTATAGTGAAACTGGAAGTTAGCTCGTTCCTGGGGGCTAAAGCTTCGTATGAAAGTTTATGAGTTGTACATTGGAACGGGGGTTTTTCCAGAGGGTGGTGGACGTGCAGCAGGAGGGGGTGGAGGGGGAGGGGGAGGCCCCCCTCCCACCCTCCCCCTCCCAGGGAGGCAGGAGGTTATATGTACTATGTAACGCGAAGGAGCGGAGTAAAAGAGAGCGAGAAAGACGACGACGACGATGAGAAGGGGAAGAGGAAGAGGATCGGACACGACGCCGCTGGCTCGCGTATATATAGGGAGGGTTGGTCAGGTCGGACGAGGATGGCGCGGGGGTTGCAGCCGGTTGCAACGCGCAGTCAGCTCACGGGGTGCGAGGAGCGCTGGAAATATACGCACCGGGGGGGTCGAAGGGGGTGGAGGGGGGTGGTGGGGGGGAGGAGGGGGCGAAGGGGGGCACAGCATTCGCGGAGGAAGACAGACACACGGTCGAGCTTTGATGTACGAGCTTACGGGAGAGACTGCAGAGGCGAGATTAACGGAGACGAAATGGGGAGAGGGATACGCGAGGAGGAGGAGGAGGAGGAGGAGGAGGAGGAGGGCTGACGCCGAGGTAGGGAGACAACATTTTCGCGGGCAAAGGGATGATAAAATACGATTTTATTTGCCGCCACCGAAGCGAGCCCAGAATTACACGGGTCTCGCTGCTGTGAAAGCGAGGGGGATGGAGGGGAAGGGGGACGGGGGGGAAGACGATGCAACTGGACCTTTCTTGCTCGTTCCGGTGAACCAGGAAGAGAATCACGTGGCCTGAGGTGAATTTGAGATCACGGAGGAAATAATTGTATTTGGTGGGACGAAAAATGATGACGAGTGCGTTTTTACATCGAGTCAGGAAAAATGCATCGCTGATGCAGGGAGATATTAATATTTGGTGAAGCCAAAATATTTCGTCAATGGGTAAAGTGTAGCTGGATATTCGGAAATAAAAATACTGTGTGATCATGATTACAGGGAAATACTTGGAGCCAAAATATGGGCTGCTGTGAGCGCGAGGGGGATGGAGGGGAAGGGGGACGGGGGACGGGGGGGAAGACGATGCAACTGGACCTTTCTTGCTCGTTCCGGTGAACCAGGAAGAGAATCACGTGGCCCACGGTGAATTTGAGATCACGGAGAAAATAATTATATTTGACGCGACGAAAAATGACGACGAATGCGTTTTTACATCGAGTCGGGAAAAATGCTTCGCTGATGCAGGGAGATATTAATATTTGGTGAAGCCAAAAATTATATCGTCAATAGGTAAAGTGCAGCTGGATATTCGCGAATAAAAACACTACATGATCACTAATACAGCGAAATACTTGAAGCCAAAATATCTCGCTAATACAACGAAATACTCGGAGCCAAAATATCTCGCTAATACAGCCGCGCGAACATCGAGTAGCATTTTTTCCCCGCACATATCCGGAGATCTTCAATTAATTAAACGCGCGCTCGTCGATGAACCGCCGAGCCAAAGTCCGCCGCGCGTTCCTCGCCGGCAAAACGTACACGCGGGGCTAATGCGAGAGCGCAAAAAGCGCGATAAGGAAGTCGCGACGCTGAAGCGAAAAAAAAAAAAAAGCAGCGCGCGAGTATGAAAAAACAGAAATATTCGGCGAATGGAAGGCGAAATATGCAGTCGGGGAAAAAAGAGATAAGCCCCGGTCAGCGAAATCTCACGGGGAGGCGGAGGGTTGCACGGTGGCCATTGGTCGACGGCGCATGCGCTGCATTTTTCCTCTAAACCCGCCGCTCGCTCTCCTCCCTCACCCACCCCCCTCCCCCCCCCCCCACTCCCCCCAGCGTCAATCCTCTTTCTCGCGCGCGCTCGCTGACTCTCGCTCTATATCGTAGGTACGTTAGCCCCGGACAGAGAGATTTATCTGGCGATGCACACGGGAGATCGGGAAGCGCGCGAGCGCGCGAGCAGCGGGGTTATACCCGTGCACATGCACATTCGCACACAGGGGGCGCCGCCGCCGCCACCGCGCCGCGCACCACCACCGTGGACGTCGGGCGCTGCGCTGGGCACGTGGTATGGGCCGCGTTCGAGTCCGGGAGGAGGAGGGGTGAGGGGGGGGGGCAGCGGGAGTGAAGTAGCGCCGCGTGTCCGGCAAGCCGGACGGGGGGATGAAGAGGGTGAGGGGGTGAAGGGGGTGGTGAGGAGGGAGGCGAGGAGCAGGAGGTGGAGGACTTCAATCCGTTTCCCTCTGCAGCGAGCCGAACGAGCGAGTGAGAGAGAAGGGAGGGGATGGAGACAGAGAGGGAGAGAGATGAAGCTGAGAGAGAGAGAGAGAAAGAGAAAGAGAGGTGAAGCTGATGGAGAGAAAGAGAGATGAAGCTGAGAGAGAGAGAAAGAAAGATGAAGCTGAGAGAGAGAAAGAGAAATGAAGCTGAGAGAGAGAGAGAAAGGGAGATGAAGCTGAGAGAGAGAAAGAGAGAGATAAAGCTGAGAGAGAGAAAGAGAGATGAAGCTGAGGGTGAAAGAGAGAGAGAGAGAAAGAGGGAGAGGGAAAGAAGCGAACGAGAGCAGGAGAAACGGATAGACAAATAGATTGGCGGATAGAGAGGTCCGAGGCAGAGACCTCGGTCGGTCGGGGTGACTGACGAAGTCCGCGAGCGAGGAGGGTGGAAGGGAGGGAGATTGAAAGAGAGAGAAAGGCGGAACGAAAGAGAGCGGAGGCTTCGCGGGGCGAACGGACGACGGGAGCGAGGGAGAAAGGTCCGCGCGCCAAGTGGGACGGAGGGAGAGTCGCGGCTCTCGCGGACGGTTCGGGAAAGAGGTGGACGAGGAGGAGGAGGAGGAGGAGAACGAGGGAGAGCGAGAAAGGGGGTGGAAAAAGGAGACGAAAACTCGGGAGCGCGGAGCAACCGGAGCGCCCGACGAGGACGGCGCGGACCCGAGGCTGACCAAAAAAAAGGACGGACGCTTCAATTCATTGATCGTCGGCGGTCCGAGTGGCGACGGGGGCGAAATAAAAATAATAAAAAAAAAAAATACACAGCGGCAGCAGCAGCAGCGCCGGGCGAACGTAAAATCGCGAGTGTCGGGGAGGCGTGGAGAGCGCGAGGCTGACAAAAAATCCGAGGACGAAAATGCAATGGTCGAGAGGCGGATGCAGCGAAGATCTTTGGTGAAATAAAATATGGCAGAGGTTTAGAAATAAAAAAAAGAAACATTAGATACGAAACGCTGGATATGCATGAAATATGATATCGAGAAAATTTGTGACCTCGTCGCTTCTTGAAATTCACCTGTTACCTATTTTCCCTGCTTTTTTAGTCACACTTAGTAAATCTTAGGTCATGCGAGATCTTAGAAAAAAAAATTCATGCAAGACGCAAATCGAAAATTGATCGAATTAGACTGAATTTATTTCTCAACCTATCAACGAATCTCGCAGCAGGAAGATCCACATTTTTCCCTGCTTTTTAGCCACCCTTAAATCTTAGGTCATGCAAAATGTTAGAAAAAAAATTCATCCAAGACACAAATCGAAATTTCATCGAATTAGAGTGAATTTATTTCTCAGCCTATCAACGAATCTCGCAGCACGAAAATCCACATTTTTCCCTGCTTTTTAGTCACCCTTAAATCTTAGATCATGCGGAATCTTAGAAAAAAATTCATCCAAGACACAAATCGAAATTTCATCGAGTTAGACTAAATTTATTTCTCAGCCTATCAACAAATCTCGCAGCGCGAAAATCCACATCAGACTACTAAAAGGGTTAACCGCAGCGGAACTCAAATCGCAGCTTCAAATCCCACCGTTTCCAATATTGTTATATTTTCGCCCCTAAGAAAAACGAAGAAGAGGAGAAGAATCGAAGGAAGCAGGTGACAGGCGTCCGAAGATGCACCTGGTGGTGGCTGCCGCCGTCGGTGGACCAACCGCCGCCGATCTGCCTCTTCGTGTTCTCGTTCACCTTTTTTCCTCTTCCACCTTCGCATCTCTTCCTCCCCCCATTACCGCCATAAGCGTGTGCGGCATTCGCCTCGCTCGTCCTGCGTCGGCGAATCGAACCAACTCGAGGATAACGCGGCGTGTTTGGCACGCGGTTTTCCAACCACCGAAGGTAAGAAAAAATCTTGAAGAAACCCGAGAGGCCACGAATCCCCGATTTTCTCGTTTCCACTCGAGCGGCCAAGCGCTGCAACCACCGCGTAGCGCCGGGCAATGAAAAAAAAAAATCACTGTTAAAAAAACAGTAACAAAAATCATCTTTACATTGTCAATTTTTACTGTTTTTATTATTATGTAAAAATAATAATAATAATAATAATAATTTAATAATATTAAGTAATAATTTGAAATAATTATGTAAAATAATTTTTTCCGTCCACTGGGCTTCATGACGGCAAGCCTGGAGACTTCTTCTTTTCCGGAGATCGAGATAAAACGCCGGTCACGTTTTTCTTTATTTTATTTTTTTTCATCGTTCGCTGTATTGGCGCAAAACACACGCGATTTTCCGGGGAGTAAGAAAAAATCTTGAAGAAACCCGAGAGGCCACGATTTTCCCCGATTTTCTCGTTTCCACTCGAGCGGCCGAGCGCTGCACCCACAGCGTAGCGCCGGGCAATGAAAAAAAAAATCACTGTTAAAAAAACAGTAACAAAAATCATCTTTACATTGTCAATTTTTACTATTTTTATTATTATGTAAAAAAAAATAATAATTATAATAATTCAATAATATTAAATAGTAATTTTTAATAAGTATGCAAAATAATGTTTTCCTTCTACTGGGCTTCATGACGGGAAGCCTGGAGACTTCTCCTTTTCCGGAGATCGAGATAAAACGCCGGTCACGTTTTTCTTTCTTTCTTTTTTTTCATCGTTCGCTGTATTGGCGCAAAACACACGCGATTTTCCGGGGGGTAAGAAAAAATCTTGAAGAAACCCGAGAGGCCACGATTTTTCCCGATTTCCTCGTTTCCACTCGAGCGGCCGAGCGCTGCACCCACCGCGCGTAGCGCCGGGTGGCACGACGGGTTCCTCGCGTCTCGACATCTGTATATCTCGTCGTCCATATAGCCCGCGTAAACCTCTTTCTCTCTTCTCTTCTCCGCCTTCCATCCGTGTGTGCGTCGCTCGCTCGGCGTGTCTGCGTGCGGCCATAATAGCCGCGCGCACGATGAGGATGGCCAACAACCCCTTTTTGCATTTCTGCGCCGCACTGGCGAAGGGACAGATGCTAAAGGGGTTGATGCTCTCGTCCAGTGTACGTTTCGACCGAGGATAGATTCGTTTCTCGTCGGACGTTCGAGAGATGCAAAGCGGCGGCGGCGGCGGCGGCGGCCCGGGGGTACCGCGCGACCGCATCGCCGATGCCCTTCTCTCACTCTCAAAGGGCTCTCTATGCACCGCATCCGAGATGCTCCGCGGACCCTCATCTTTTCGCTACAGCAGCAGCAGCCCTTTTCACCCGAAAATCCCGCGAATGCGCCCTCTTAGCTATACGTGTACCGTATACAGCGTATAGCTGTGTATACCCATCTGTCCACGACAATAATTCCACGTTGATTCTTCGTTCAACCCGTTTTCGACCCACCCCGCCGCGACCCTTCTTGAAATCGAGATTATCCTACGGCTTTTGTTGCATTTTTCGAGAAAATATTTTTTTGGAGACTGGGAATTAGAAATTGGTGACAAAGTTGTTGGATTTGTTGTTGCGGTGTTGTGATTTAGAAATTAGAAATTGGTAACAAAGTTGCAGGAATTTATTGTTGCGGTTTTGTGATTGAGAAATTAGAAATTAGTAACAAAGTTGCAGGAATTTATTGTTGCGGTTTTGTGACTTAGAAATTAGAAATTAGTAACAAAGTTGCAGGAATTTATTGTTGCGGTTTTGTGACTTAGAAATTAGAAATTAGTAACAAAGTTGCTGGAATTATTGTTGCGCTGTTGTGACTTAGAAATTAGAAATTAGTAACAAAGTTGCAGGAGTTATTGTTGCGGTGATTTTCATAAATCGAATCGACACGAACTGAACGTACCGAGCTCCGATGTTTTCTTAAAACCGAGATTATCCTACGGCTTTTGTTGAATTTTCGAGAAAATATTTTTTTCGACACCGGGAATTAGAAATTCATAAAAAAAGTTCCAGGAATTATTGTGGCGGTGTGGGATTCGACAGCGATGTAAATTATGGTAACTCGAGATCGATTTTGACAAATCGATAGGATATCGAACGTATCCAGCTCTGATGTTTTCTTGAACTCAAGATTTATCCTACAGCTTTTGTACAATTAGAAAAAAATGTTTTTTTGCTATCCGGAATTAGAAATTAATAATAAAGCCGAAGGAATTTTCGCTGCGGTGTTGAATTCGGCTGCGATGTAAATTATTCTGGCTCACGATCGTGAATTTATCGAGACGATTTTGACTGATCGAAAGGAACCGGAACGTACCCAGTTCTTATATTTTCTTGAAATCGAGATTATCCCACAGCTTTTGTACAATTTGATAAAAGGTATTTTTTTACCATCGGGAATTAATAATAACTTTATTAGTTACATTACATAATTAATAACAAAGCCGAAGGAATTGTCGCCGAAAAAAAAAATTTTTGCCATCCGGAATTAGGAACTAATAACAAAGCCGAAGGAAATATCCCTACGGTGTTAAATTCGGCTGCGATGTAAATTATCGTGGCTCGCGATCGTGACTTTATCGAGTCGATTTTGACAGATCGAAAGGAACCGGAACGTACCCTACGCCCTGTTGTTTTCTTCCTCGGGGTGTTGCACCTCAGCTCGGCGGGTTAAACTTATGCGAGGAGTCGTCGCGTGCCCCCCGAGGCAGATGCAAGACCAGAACCCAGGGGCCAACGCGGCGAAGGGTATAAGGGGGGGGGGGCTGCGCGCACCCCTCAAGGGTGGAGGACCATCAGGTAATATAATGAGAATCCCCGAAAGGGATCCATTCTTCACGTTGGGCGAGACTTCGCTGATTGCGACTTATTTAAATTTCTTCTGTGCCAAATCCGCGCGCGCACGATATACTTATGTACGTCGAGGGGGGGCAGCGCGCTTTTCGTTAACCATATAGCGCGTATACGACGTCTCGCCTATGCTGTATATCGCTTTGCACACGCGTGTTTCATCCGCCACTCGGATCACGCTTCTCTGCACACTTCGACCGAGCACGCTCAGCTGTTCGAATGCTCGGCACGCGAACCCTCGCGCCAGGTAGCTGCCGCTCACAATGATCCCCGCAATGTCAACAAGGAGAGAGTGGAGAATCGATGCTCTCGCATTCTCGGCTCTTGGTCATCTTCGGGGAGATAAGACGATCGCTATTTAGGATTTTAGGGATTTTAGTTAACCTCCAATATTCGGTAAAACTATATAATTTTTTTTTAATAAAAATGTATCAAAGTTAGCCCAAAAAATTATTTTTAGTAAAAGAAAATGTGTGCTAAAAGGGTACAATTTATTATTATTTTTTAGCCACTCTCATCATTATTTCGAATTTTCTAGATTTTGTCCAACCTTCGATATTTGATGGAACTTTTTTTTTGGCATCGATATTTACAACAACAAAAAAACATCAGAATTGCCTCAAAAAATGATTTTATGTAACACGAAACTGCTAAGATTTTGCGTTTTTTTTCATTTGGTTTTAAAATTTTCTAGATTTTATAAAACCTTCAATATTTGGTGAAACTATTTTTTGGCATCGATATTTACAACACCAAAAAAGAACATCAGAATTGCCTCGAAAAATGATTTGATGTAACAGGAAACTGCTAAGATTCTGCGTTTTCTTTAATTTGCTTAATAAATTTTCACCCTTTTTCCCCTCGTTAACAGGTTAATCCATTCGTAATTAGGGCCACGTCGTCGTTCGTCCCCGAGACGAAAGAACAATACTCGTTATTTAGGCTCGCCGACAAGAAACACGAGTGAAATGGGGGGTTACAGAAACAGAGTCAGAGAGAGAGAGAGAGGGTGAGAGAGGGTGAGTCAGAAGGGGAAGAAAGAGGGAAAAAGAAGAAAAAGAAATCCGTATAAAGACAGAACGTTCGGGGGGGCTTTCATTAGCATTCCTACTCGGAAGATTAGCGCTTTGGCGTGACTCTCACTCGCTCCTCTGTCTCGCTCTCCTCGTTTCCCTATCTCTCGGGGTCCGCTCTGAGAAGCGTCCGAGTGAGACGGCGAGCGAACGAGGGCGGAGAACACGAGATGCAGAGTGTAGCGCACCCGGCGCTCTCGCTGCGCTGCAGCCAGCTAACGGCCTGCAGCTTTGAGGATGGACTCGCGGCTTTTGCTTCTTTTCTTCCGAGAGGGAGCGAGAGAGAGAGAGAGAGAGCCGAGAGACTGAGAGCGAGCGAGCCAGGTAATGACGAGACGGACTTGCCGGGGCAGAGCTGTGAACTAGAGAGAATCAAGGGTTCCCTACCACCGCTGCACGCTTAGATATACCGGGACGTATAGTCGAGACGGCAGACGAGAGTCATTTCACAGGACGTCGGACATTCGAGGATGTCTGGTGCATCCGTCTATTCACCGAGAAAATTCCGCAAGATTTCTTCAGACCGACATTAATCCAAGGAACACCGGGGCCGATTTGCGATCGGCCTGCTTGCGATCCGCTCGGGGAAACCGAAATTTGAACCGGTAACTTTCAGCAGGAAAATCGCGGGCAGTGGATAAAAATAATTATCGATGCGGAATAATTTTAATACACGAAACGTCACCATGACAATTTAATTCGCTGTATTTTTTTTTGTTCAATTGGACTGTTAAAAATGTACTCGATATTTTTCGATATTTTTGCTCGAGAAAATGAAAAAATCGTATCGACAATTTTCTCCAGAAAAAGCATACAATGGTAAATAAAAATAGTTTCTAATTACAATTTTTTTAAAACGTGTGTAAAGATTTTCTCAACTCTAAAAATTATATTCTTCACGTTTAATTTACTTTCCATGTTCGCTATTTTTGCTCAAGGAAACCAAAAATTGGTACCGCTAGTTTTCCCGAGAAAAATGATACAACAGCAAATAAAAATAGTTTCTAATTACCATTTTTTTAAAACGTGTATTAATATTTTTCCTACTGTTAAAATTGTATTCTCCATGTTCGATATTTTCGCTCAAGAAAACCAAAAAAATGGTACCGACAATTTTCCCCAGAAAAATCATGCAACAGCAAATAAAAATAGTTTCTAATCACAATTTTTTTGAACCGTGCAAGAACGTTTTTTCATCCGCTAAAATTTTATTCTCCAAATTCGATATTTTCTCATTGTTCAAATTGAATAATTAGTCCAGCTGTACATAACAAAACACGAATAAAATAATTCCTGGACCCCATAAACCAATCCCAAATTCTCGCAGCCTCCTCGCTCACCTCAGCGCCCTAATAACATCGTGTCGTCCATAAGTACAGGCGCAAAAAAACGAAAAAAAAAAGAAAAAGCGGGAGAGGGTGCCGCTACCGAGACGCCGAAACGACGAGCAACGAGTGGTAGGTAGCAATGGCCTCTACGTCACAGTCGCAGCTGCCGGTACGTCACACACACTTTTTCTTTGTCTCAGTACGGGGAGCCCCTCTCCGGCCTAGGTGGACGGCTCGGCTCTTTGGTGCTCCAGGAACGGCGTCGCTGAATCGCAGAAGGGCCACGCGTCGCGACCCGGCAGATGTTTCGTGACGTGTGCCCAGCCGTGTAGCCGCTCGACGCCACCGCCACCGCGAGTCGTAGACCTGCGAGTGTTTTTCTCGCTCGCTTCCTCTTTCGGTAGCCTCGGCGCAAAAAAAAAAAAAAAGAAAAGAAAAGAAAAGAAAAAAAAAAAAGTTGGCTTCCACTCATTCAGCACGTGGACGAAGGAGAAGGAGAGAAGAAAGGAAATCGAGTGCGACAATCCGAGAGCCAAAATGACTGAGAGCAATTACGAGTGCATTGGTTGAATCGATTTGGCACGTGCCCCCCCTCCCCCTCTCCCCCCCGCGAACCCCCGCGAAAACCCTCGAGAATTCCTCTATGGCGATATGTGAGCTGACTGCATATATTAAAATGATTTCAATGTAGGAAGAAATTTTTTGTCGCTCCAGAAACGAAGCGTCTGGCATGCGACGCATTATCAGCGAAGAGACACGAGGAACCGAACGTGCTTCCGATAAGCGCACTGCGTCCCAGCATGGAGATAGAGGCAAAGAGAGAGAGAGAGAGTGAGAGAGGGTAATTCAACGGTCTTGCTGGACGCGACGATACGGAAAACGCCTACTGCGATAAAACCGAGAGAGAGGCAGAGGAGCCGCGACCGAGTCCGCGATACGCGCGCGACTCGTCTGTGACTCGCCTGCTTCTCGATTTCAGAGCCAGACTCGGCCCCGCGTATCTTCGTCACCGCAGATCGCGCGGCGGACGTTGGACACGGATCGGTAACCAGTTTCTTCGGTAATATTGGTTCGCTTAATTTATAAAAATTGGTAACTTTGCGTGATGTTATAAAAATGGGTCCCTTTGCTTAATTTGAAAAATTGGTCCCTTTGCTTGATTTAAAAAATGGGTACCTTTGAGTGACTTAAAAATAGGATCCCTTTGCTTGATTTAAAAAAAAATGTGACCTTTTGCTTGATTTTAAAAAATAAGTCCCTTTGCTTGATTTCCAAAATGTGTATTTTTTCTTGATTAAAAAAAATGGATGCCTTTGCTTCATATTAAATAATGGGTTTCTTTGCTGGATTTAAAAAATGGGTACCTTTGCTTGACTTAGAAATAGGGATCCCTTTGCTTGATTAAAAAAATGGTACCCTTTCCTTGATTTAAAAAAATAAGTCCCTTTGCTTGATTTCCAAAATGTGTCCTTTTGCTTGTTTAAAAAAATGGGCCTCTTTGCTTGATTTAAAAATGGGTCCATTAACTTCATTTTACAAAATGAGTCCCTCCGCTATATTTTAAAAATATGCCTTTCCGACAAAATTACAAAAGCTTCGTTCTCCACTATGCAAAACGCCACCGCTCCGCCACCAAGATCACAAACTATACTTGTTGAGCACGCGCCGCATACACCAGTTGCACGAAAAGACCCGGCTTACATCGTCGCGTGGACAGCCGAGCGTAAAATTCCGCCATAAGGCGCACGCGACGGCTGCGCCACGTCGCCGTTGGGAATAACATTACACGATAACCAATCGTCAAATAACTTCATAAAACGGAATCGACGTTTTGTTCCCTCGTTGGATGAAAATTCAATTTTTCGCGCGGTCGTACAAAAAAAATACTTTTTACAAATTTCGTTAGCTCGGTGAATTGCGATACGTGAGGCTGACGATATTTCCCGGTTCACGCTCGAAGGGGGTTCAATTTAGTGCGGAAGTGTGGCAATCGCTCCGGCGGCGGCTCCGCTGCACAAGACAGACGCGCTTCTTCGGTGGGGTGTGCGGCTCGTCACACCTGACGTCACACACTCGTTAGGGGGGCAGATGGCACCCCCTCTCGAGCGTGACGTCGGGCTCTCTCGGAGCGCGCGCGCGGGGTACCTGGCGGTGTCTAGCGGCGACGCTGGGGTCTCCCGTCATCTTTTCCCCCTCGTCTAAGTCGCTCCCTCTCTTTCGCCCTTTCTCACTTTCTCCTGCTCCCTTCGGCCCTTACGGCGCGCGCGCCGACGACCCATAAGGCGCGGTAAAATAAAAATAAAACTCCTGTGGAGGGAAGCAGGACCCTGGGGTGTATATATATATATATATATATATATATATATGCAGCCCATATATATATATATATATATGGGCTGCGCCAATTGCTGCAGCTGCTCAGGTAGCCCGCACGAGCTACTAGTCCGACATTAGAGTCTAAACAACAGTGCAGCCTTGGCGAGGGGTGCGACGTTGGAGACGCCAATACCGAGGACACCCCATCCGAATTCCTTGATCGCGGACAAAAGTTCGGATTCCGACTTCGGAGGGATGTGCTTAGGCTTTATTGTAGGGGGGAAGAAATGATCGAAGGGATCCCCTCATTAGCCACGATGCGGGGTCGTCTTTTTCTTTAGTGGGCAAGCAAATGTCGGATTCGTGACACTTTGATGGTCTTCGTGACTTTGTTGGCAATTGTTTTGATATTGTAAGATGTTGTTTCAGTGTTTCCTGCGACTCAGCTGGGTAGTAAAGTTTGGGTAGACATTTCTTTTACGTTTTCAAAAATATTCAAGCGTGAAAATGTATTGGAAATATGCTTCATTTATTGGCGAGTTATTTCTGGCGATATTTTGAATACATTTTTATGCTTGAATATTTTTCATTCCTGTTACGGAGCAGCTAAACCGTTTTATTTTTGTTCTGACAACACACTGAGAAAAAAATATGATCATTGAGTTGCTAATTTCCAAAAGGTTTTTTATTAAAATAAAAAATATTTAAGGATATTTATTTCAATTATAGTTCGTGCAATCAAATATTTCGGCATTTTAACAAAACCTTCGTGAAAAGCAATATGTGTTTTCGAATACAAATTATTTAATACATACAATTATAAATTTTTCTCAGTCCACTCCAGCCGGTCTCTTGAACCCGATTTTCGTAACAAAAACATCTTTCACTCCCTCAACATTCACCAACATTTTTTCCCGCATAATTCGCGACGCCCAGCGCACCTTCACTCCACCCTGCGGTCGTCTCAATTTGTCGCTTAAACTCGGAACCCCCGCGACCCGCACAATCGTCCAATTTGTCAACGCTCGGTAATACGGTTTAAGCTGCTCAATGGACCGGTAGACACTAAAGTAGACGCGAAAGGCCTCATTCACCGTAAGGTGCGACAAAAAGTGGCGAGGAAACCTACTTCGAGACCCCCGCAGCCATCCGGACCAAGGTCGTCGTGGTCGCTCGGTATCGTCCAGAAATCGTTAAACGCAAACCAATATACTAAAGACCTACGTTCGAATAATGACCAACTGGTTACTTCCTAGCTGAAAGCGACCAACAGCGAGATTTACAACCCCCGCACTGTCCAGCACCCCAGCAGCTCGCTGCGTCCGCCATACAGAGCGGAACGTGTCCGGCATTGTCCGTTCAGGCGCTAACAGGCTGCAAAGTGGCCGAGAAAATCGTCACGTCGTACCCGACGTCTCAATGGCTCGGGGGGGTCGCTCAGCGCCTTCGAGGAACCTCGAAGATAACGTTGGACAAACGGCTGACGTTCCTCGTGGTACCAGTCGAGAGGCACGAAATTCGAAAACCCAACGTTTCGTCCCAAACCCACCTAAACTGAGTGCATATAGGGGAGACCGGGGTAAAACGGACCTCCCTTTTTTTTATCATCGAAAAAAAAAAAATTAGGGTAAAATGCGCTCCCGTCTCCGTCGTAAGTTTTGAGGCTTCTTTCTTCGTCAAAACTTTTTTCCCGCCGTCCTCCGTGATTTTTTTTATTCGCGGGCTTCTTCGGCAACAGTTTTTTTTTCATCAATTCTTGCCTGTACGGTGAATCCGACACGACTAAAATGTGCTTTTGTGTCACATTTAATTAAAAGACCCAAATAATCAACACTCATACCGATCGGTATCGTTTTCTGTACTAACTCATATTTGTGCCGGATTCTGAGGGGGTCCGTTTTACCCCAAAACATTTTTTTTGCCGACGCTCAAAATTGATGATTGATATCAAATTTTTGAGTGAAAAGCAATAAAAAAAACACTCTGGGTTTTATCATAGAGCCATTTTTTGCTTAGGCGGTCCGTTTTACCCCAGACAATTTTTTTTGCCGACGCTCAAAATTGATGATTGATATCGAATTTTTTAGTGAAAAGCAATAAAAAAACACTTTGGGTTTTGTCATGGAGCCATTTTTTGCTTACGGGGTCCGTTTTACCCCGCTCTCCCCTACAGAGAGTCGCAGGCCCGCCAAACTCGGTGCCTGTAAATCTCCTCGAGCGTTCCTCGAGCTAATTCGCAGCACGAGACTTCCGGTCGCGCGCGACCCGGAGGCGCCGGGTGGGCGTGCGTGGGCGGTTTGTGTGGCAAACACAATGCGGCGCCCGTGAAAACCGACGTGGCTGGCGGAGCCTCGAGAATTCGAGGCTCTTTACGCGCGGCGCGTGTTGCCACCAAACGGCACAGTCGCCACTTTCGCCGGTTCGCCGAGGAGGATCCACTCGGGGGTTCGATGGAGCGAGCGACTTTTCCGGGTGCGCGAGAGGCTCACCCAGCGCAGCTGGCCGACCCCGCAGCCCCCCCTCGTTACAGCGAAATACTTGTTACACATTAACCAACTGTACCTGCGATGCCTGAGTGCTGAGTTTTGCCTTGAAAAAAAAAAGAAAAAAAAACAAATAATAAAAAAGCGCCCACAGCACAAAACTCGGCTACTCATGAAGCCCGCGATGCGTGCGGTGCTCAAGTTTTAAACGTGGCTGTTGTGAAAAAAAAAAAAAAAAAAAAAATTAAAGGAGAAGAAAAGAAAAAAAAAATGCGCGCACGTACAGCGCAACTAACGATCTATCGAAGCGAATCGACACGAGCCGCGGCCTCCGGAGTGGGTGGACTAAAACGTTTTTCCTCGCCTCCGCCTCCGTTTATTTTTACCTTCTTTTTTCTCTTTCTTTCTTTCCTTCTCCCCCCGGACGGTTAACTCCCGCGTGGGTCCTAATGCAACATATTGCCGATCTCGAGTCGCCCTCTTCTCGATATCCGGCCCCAATTTTTCACGGCTCTGTTGTTCCGTCTCTCTTCCTTCCTTCTGCCTCCTCATCGTCTCTGGCTTCCCTTTCTCTCGTTTTTCGAGGTGGCTCGTTTCTCGTCCGTCACTAACGGCAGATTAGAGAAATAATGAATGGTTCTCGGGGAGGCTTTTCGGGGGGCGCACGAAACGCGGCGTATCACCTCTCGATCCTCGCTCGTCGCGTCGAGAGGATGGCCCACCACAATGACTGCGGCAACATATGTCGAACGTAGGAATTTCGCTTCTCCTCGTCGTCTTCGTTCATCGCGCTCGGGTTTTTTTTTTTTTTTTTCGAGACTGCGCATCGACGAGCGTTATTATCGCGGTCGATGGGGGCGTCGAAAGGGGCCCGAAGGTTGTGCTATATATGTGCCCGAGTTTCGAAGACCTCGTGGGCCCCGCGCTGCCGGATTATATATAAACTGGGCCGGAATATCAGTCGGTTTCTGCGTCTTTGTGTGAGCGACACGTACAGGAGGAGCACGTGGCTCGCTCAAGACGGTGTGCGAGCCGCTCGTGAGGTAGGTCGAGCCATCTGGCCAAGCCTCGTGTGTCGTGTAGCCGCACCAGCAGCGCGAAGGAACCTCGGGGGGATTGTGTTTGTGACCCCGGGGTCCTTTAAACCACCGAGCGCCTCGGAGACGTCACGCACCTTGAGACCTGTCTGGGCCAAGGACCCTTCGAGGCGCGCGCCGTGAGGCCCTTTAAAGAGATCCCCCGACGTGGTGGGAAAACGAGAAGCGGGCCCTATAATCCCTTTTTGCTGTAGCTTTGGAACAGGAAATTATGGTGTTTTTGTTTATTTAACTGAGACTATTTATTATTTAACTGAACTGATAAAGAGATCCCCCGACGCCGGGGGAAATGAGAAGCTGGCTCTAATCCCCTTTTACTGCATCTTTGGAACCGGAAATTATGGTGTTTTTGTTTATTTAACTGAGACTATTTTTTATTTAACTGAACTGATAAAGAGATCCCCCGACGCCGGGGGAAATGAGAAGCTGGCCCTAATCCCCTTTTTGCTAAATCTTTGGAACCGGAAATTATGGTGTTTTTGTTTATTTAACTGAGACTATTTATTATTTAACTGAACTGATAAAGAGATCCCCCGACGCCGGGGGAAATGAGAAGCTGGCCCTAATCCCCTTTTTGCTAAATCTTTGGAACAGGAAATTATGGTGTTTTTGTTTATTTAACTGGTGATAAATTTTTTATGGTGATTATTTTGAAAGGTGTTGATTATTAGACGATGATTATATTGAGCTGTAATTGAAGCGGTTTGACCAGTCGAGTTGGTTGTTTTTTTGGATTATAAAAATTATTGTTACAATGTGACATCGATCTGTGGGCATCGAATTGTAAATTCACTGTGATGATAATTTAATGTAAATAATTATTGGCTTTCATTTTCTCGAAATGCTTACGATAAAAGTATTGTAAACGGGTTTAGTAATAAATGCGGCGTAAATGTTGAGTCAACATTGGAATTAAACGGTTGAACCGTCGATTTAGCAGCTTGAGTGTCGTCGTACTATTAAACAATAAAATAAAAAACAATTGAAAGTAATTAAAAACAAAAATAATTTTTCACTTTCGATGATCGATTATTAAAAAAAACACGTATTGATACAACGTTTTATAGGCTCTGCGTACAAATAACAAAAATTCGCCTCATCCAGTCAATAAATAATTTTTTAAAAATTGCAAAAAAAAAAGTTTAACACAAAAATAAAGTCCCACGTATTACTTTCTCGACTGAGCAGGCGAATCAGTGGATGCGTATTTTCCGCCCGATGATACCCCGCGTTGCCCGATGATTACGCGGTTACCCCGTTAATAACCCTTCTGAGTGGCTAACAGGGGACAGCTCCATTCAACGCGCCTATATTGCGAATATCTGGAGCCCCCCCTAATTTTACCGCTCGCGCTCGGTTTTCGTACTCCACGAAATTCCCATGCACATCTTTCGCCTGCATCCCCCATCCGCCAATTCGTATGCAGCGGGGATGCTCGTCGAGAATGACGCACACCATCCCCAAACACGGCTACGCATGTAACACATATCTATATATATATATCAACACATATATATATATCCACATATATATCTACATATATATACGTTATCTCCCCGCACGATTAAATGGAACGCTTTTCTTCGACTCAACACACGTTGTATCGTGTGCGAGTATCGACAAATGAGAAAAAAACTGCAACTTCAGATGGTGCAACGCGAAGCATTTCTGACCCGGGCGGGCGGGCGGGCGGGCGCGTGCTGCATCCCTCCGGTAATTCCTGGGAGAAGGCTGATCTTTCCTGCTCTGTCTTTGTCCGCCTCGACGATATATATGAACAGGCGGAGACAGAGAGGGATGCTGGATACGAGTTCCCTGCATCCGCGTCTCTCGCTCCGACTCCCGGTGCACCGTCCACCCCCTCCCGCGCGTTCTTTCTTTCTTTCGCCTGATCGCAAGGGTTGTGCATCGTACTCGCTGCAGGCATGCACTTTTGTCCTCGTCACACGTGCACACAGCGAGTCGCTCGCGGTGCGGCTTTGCGGGGGTTTGACGACGCGGGCCATGTACCGTGAGGGGGGAGGGGGAGGGGGGGATGCAGTGTTGCAAGAGGGAGAAAGACGGAGGGAGAAAGAAAGAAAAAAAAAGAGAGAGAGAGAGAAAACGAGTCCTCCGGGTTGCACCGACATTGCACAGCTCGACGGGAATCTCGTCGGTGACAGTGCGACTTTTATTAGGGAAGGAATCAGCAAGCATGATTATGTACCTTAGAGCGTCTCCACCTCCGTTCGGTGAAAACCAACCCCCCGTTCCCCGTCCTCCTCCTCCTCCTCCTCCCTCCTCCCGCTTTACCCCCGGCCGACCGCGACTACGATGACGACTACGACGACGACGACGACGACGAGAAATATAACCCGCGCGCCGGTTCTATGCCCTCCTGCAGGCGCAGTGCATTGTCAAACCTCCCCCACCCACTCGCGGCAACCCCACCCCCACCCCCCTTATGCGAGTCGCGAGCTCTCCCCACACCCTCGCCAACAGACATTGGCGTAAGACTTCCTGATGAATATATTTATATATAGGTTTTGTTTTTTTGGTTTTTTTTTTTTTTGGGGTACTTACGGTGAACGTTATCGCGGCGATGCGGAAGATGCTGCGCCCTGGAACAGAAAGAGAAGACGGTTTATTGATTAGTGAACGTATTTTTATTTGTATTTTATTTTATTTATTTTTTTTTGTGGGGAGGAAAAAAAATTGTGATTTTGGGTTGAATCGATGATCGGATGATCCGAGAGGCCGGATCATCGACAGGGGATGAAGGGTGACTAATTAGTGACGGTTTATTGATTAGTGAGTGTATTTTTTTTTTTAGGGGAGGAAAAAAAAATGTGTTTTTGGGTTGAATCGATGATCGGATGATCCGGGAGGCCGGATCATCGACTGGGGATGAAGGGTGAGTAATTAGTGACGGTTTATTGATTAGTGAGCGCATTTTTTTTTTTTTTTTTTGAGGGAAGGAAAAAAAAGGTGTTTTTGGGTTGAATCGATGATCGGATGATCCGAGAGGCCGGATCATCGACTGGGGATGAAGGGTGAGTAGTTAGTGATGGTTTATTGATTAGTGAGCGCATTTTTTTTTTTTTTTTTTTTTTTTGAGGGAAGGATAAAAAAGGTGTTTTTGGGTTGAATCGATGATCGGATGATCCAAGAGGCCGGATCAAAGACTGGGGATGAAGGGTAAGTAATTAGTGACGGTTTATTGATTAGTGAGCGCATTTTTTTTTTTTTTTGAGGGGAGGAAAAAAAATTGTGTTTTTGGGTTGAATCGATGATCGGATGATCCGAGAGGCCGGATCATCGACTGGGGATGAAGGGTGAATAATTAGTGAACGGTTTTTTTCGATGATTTTTTTTTTTTTTGGTGCAGGCAAAGACGGATTGTGTCTTTGGCTTGCGCGAAGCGGTGAATCGATGATCCGGGCGGCAGCCCCGGATCATCGACTCGCTGCGCCGGGCGACGGGGGTGGCTACGAATTCGCAAGGGTCCCTCGCCAATGCCGCCCAAGGCGATATTGTCGTGACAATGAGAGCGCCCATCCGAGTCCAACCCTCTCCTGCTCTCTCCTTCTATCAACGCGCCGCACACACTCGCCGAGCCGGGAACGCGATAGAGGAAGCGAAAGAAATGAAAACTCGCGTGGCGCGCGCTTCGTGTCTCAGTCGATACCGGGCGGATTCTGGCGCGGACAGCGAGACACGGGCGAATATCGTTTTCTAATAGCCGCAAACGATGTCTCGGCGCACGTGACGCGTAAATGCATACAGGCACTTTATGGCGACTGATCGATAAAATAAAATTGGAGAAAATGTTTCGATCATTTCAACCGTGAGGAAATGCGATGCCCAATAGATTTTCACATTTTTTGCTGCCCCCAAACGACTTTTTAAAGAAATCCAGAATTGATCCTCCCTTGACATTTTCGTAGTTCGGAATAAGAGCGGAACTTTGATTACGACTCTGCTCAAATATTACATGAGTATTTATTATTGTTATTTTTTCGCGAACATGAGAAACGATCGAATATCGTTTTTACACTGAGAGAAAAATGTAGTATTGGCAAATATAAAGTGTAAGTGATAACCATAAAGTGGCAATTATTTTTTATAGGTACAGCAACTATTTTTCTAGTTATGGTAAATGTGACGCAGTTATTATAACTATTCATTAATTACCGTGGACTATAAAAATATTTTTTACAATAGTATAAAAATGAAATAATAATAGTATAAAAATTAAAAAATAATAGTTTAAGAATTATAATAGTATGAACGAAAATTTGATCATTGTCATTTTATAGTTACCAGAACTTACACGATTTCTCCGAGTGCAATAACTGCAAACGACGTCTTGACATGTGCTGCATAAATATACATGCACTATGTCGACTAATCAATAAAAAAAATAGAGCATCGAGGCAGAAATTCCGATCAATCAAATCGCGAGAAGGAAACGCGATGCCGAATCGGGTTCCGCATTTCCACCATCCCCAAATCAAACACACGCGAGTTACAAAAAAGAAAAAAATTGAAAATTTCTCGTCATTAAATCCACAGTTCAAAAAGAGGTCGAGACGAGAGACTTTGATAGCTCTGCCAAAAATGTTCCACGTATGCTCGTTATCATGATTCTTTCGCCTGTAGCGATCCGAATTCCGACGATTAGCCGACGCCGAATAAATTCATGCCGCAGTCATAATCGAGAAAACTATTCTTGGCACGCGTCATCATCGGTAATTCGGCCGAGCCCCAGCAGGTTGATCGATGGGAGCCTCGGAAAGTTTATAAATTTTGACGATAGCGTTTTGTATATTTCCAGGCGGGAATTATAAAGCATCGAGGACTTCCGTCGAGCGTGCGAGCCGCGCTTGTCTGGCGCTACCAGCAGCACCGCGCGTGTCCCTCTTGCCCCCCCGAGGAAGCCGAGCGGGGTATCTGAGACAGTCTCCGGGGGTTCTCCGTGCGACTTAACAAATAGGTAAAGTTTCACGCGCGTTGAGAGCGCCGCGGATTCGCCGCTCCAGCCACGACATCCTCCTCTTTGTCCCCAAGTTTGTGATGTATTAGCTATTCTCTCTTGGTTCTACGGGCTCTCGCGGAGCTCTTCTTCCCTCGCGTCCTGCGGCCCCTCTAAGCTCCGGCTACTGTGTGTAGAGTCAAGTGTATAGAACGACAGCGCGGGAGCCGCCGAGTTGACCGGCGTACTCGCGACCCACCCGGGAGATTCGGTCCTGCTCTCATAAACACACAGCAACTTCCGGGAATACCTTGGAACTCCGCAGTGCCCGGCTAACTGTCACGAGATATAACTCGCGCCGAGGAGAGCCGCGAGAGGAGCCCCGCGGTCTCCGTCCGTTTCGCCAAGATTTTACGCCGTTTAAGCCGTAATTTCGAACAATCGAGTTGGAGCTGTTACGGTGGGTTTCCATGTATTACTTAGTTTCCATTTTTTACATAATTAATTAACCCAAGTGGTTAATTAATTGAGCTTTGTGAAGACTTAATTTTTGTGAAACTAATTTTGTTTTATCGTTTTCGAAGTCATTTATGAGGTAAAAAATCGGACTATCTTTTGTTACATAACTCCCATTTTTACATAATTAATTAACCCAATTTGTTCATTAATTGAGCTTTGTAAAGACTTAATTTTTGTGAAACTAATTTTGTTTTATCGTTTTCGAAGTAATTTATCAGGTAAAAAATCGGACTATCTTTTGTTACAGAATTCCCATTTTTTGCATAATTAATTAACCCAATTGGTTCATTACTTGAGCTTTGTGCAGGGTTTATTTTTGTGAAGTTATTTTTATTTAATCGTTTTCAAAGTAGTTTATGAGGTGAAAAATTAGACTGTCTTTTGTTACACAATTCAGATTTTTTACATAATTAATTAACCCAATTGGTTCATTACTTAAGCTTTGCATAGACTTAATTCTTGTGAAACTATTTTTATTTCATCGTTTTAAAGTAATTCATGAGATGAAAAATCAGTCTGTCTTTTCTTACTTAATTCCCATTTTTTACATAATTAATGAACCCAATTGGTTCATTACTTAAGCTTTGAACATGCTTTATTTTTGTGAAATTATTTTTATTTCATCGTTTTCAAAGTAATTCATGAGATAAAAAATCAGACTGTTTTTTCTTACTTAATTCCTATTTTTTACATAATTAATGAACCCAATTGGTTCATTAATTAAACTTCTTTCAGTGTTCATTTTCCTGAAATTATTTTTATTTCATCGTTTTCAAAGTAATTCATGAGATAAGAAATCAGACCATCTTTTCTTATCTGCAAAAAAGGTTACATCAAAAAGTTACCTAGGTTTGAAAAATTCGTAATAGTGTCTCGAACACGAAAAAAAAATTATACACCTTTCAATTTTTTTTCAACACAATTTTCTGCCGATTCTCTATTTTCCAAAAAAACGACCTGCCGTTTGTTCCCCTCGTAATTCGTGCCCGAGGATTTTTTCTAAACAATCAACGCACCTCTGTGAACAATCGAACCTTTGGGACGCCTCCCTCAATTTTTTCCGGGACATAAAAAAAAACCAGAACCCTTTTTCCCTCGCCTACATTTTTTCGGGCATAGACATCGATGTACCTCCGGTGTGTCGTAAGCCACAAAACCGTCGCGCACCTTCTTTTCAATTCGCATTTCCGCGGGCGGAAAATCCGGCGACATCAAAGGTCGCGACTACCGCGGGGGTCGGATTAATAAACTGTCCCATCGTGTCCCGCGTGTATCTTATACCGCTCTCGGTATATCTCGCACCGCATTGCGCGCCCCGCACGTGTCTATATATCTATAAATTCGTATATAGGTATTACACACCCGTGCGTTATACATCTATCTACCTACAGTCTCGAAGTAAAATCAATACCCGATACATCCCAGAGGCTCGCTTACCGCTTACTTGTCGGCGCGCTATCTCTCTTTTATCTCGATCGCTCGCGTTTCTCTCGCGATGTACAGACGGCATCCCAACGTGCCTGCATATCCACGTATATACATATAGATATAGGGGAGGTGCGGGAAAAATGGGACGAATACGCTAAAAACGATTTTATGACGATAACAAAAGTGTGTTTTGATTTCTTTTGATCGAAAAATTCGATTCCAATCATCAATTTTGAGCGTCGGCAAATAAGAAGTGCGGGAAAAATGGGACAGACCCCCAAATTTGGAAATTCGTGATTTTTTTACTCGATGTTACTCAACATAATTCTTAATGGTTATATTGAAAAAAAAATCATAAAAACATTTTTTTTACGAAAAAATAAAAATAACCGTAAAAACATTTTTTTTACAAAAAAATTAAAATAATTGTAAAAACATTTTTTTTACAAAAAATATAAAGAATCGTAAAAACATTTTTTTTACAAAAAAATAAAAATAATCGTAAAAACATTTTTTTACAAAAAAATTAAAATAATCCTAAAAACATTAGTTTTGCAAAAAAATTAAAATAATCGTAAAAACATTAGTTTTGCAAAAAAAAAGATCGTACATTTTTTTTTTTTTTTTTCAAATTGACTTTTCAAATGTCAAATTGCTTAAAACACTCAAAATTGTTAAAAAATCTTTATACTCCGCTTACACGCCTTGAATCGTGTCGTATAGACGCGATTTTCACAAAACGGTGTTCTGTCCCATTTTGCTCTCAAAAATGGTTGGAACTGAAAAAAACGCTGTCCCGTTTTGCCCGCACCTCCACAAAATCCATATACAACCACCGCGTATATCGCGTCGCGTACGTTATTTCTCTCACGCTCCGAATCGGTCCCTTTGCCGCTTCGGCCCCGGCGCTCTTTCGCCCTGTTTGAGCTCCCCCCCCCCCCGCGGGTGCTTCGACAACGAGCGGACGGACAAACGGACGGGCGCTGCGTCGTCGTCGTCGTCGTCGCCGCCGCCGCCCCCACCCGGACGACCACCAGACACGCGAGCCGCGCGCGCGACGTACGCGCTGCATATATATCTGCGTTTCACCGTCCTCGTCTCCCGCGTTCTCCGGGTGACAGATGGGCGCGCTAGACAAAGGAGATCTCGCGCATGCTGCTGCTGGTGGCGCGGAACCCGCGTATCCGCGATTTCTGATACACCCGATGCTTCGTTGACTGTCGTGTATGTAACTCGATAAGTGGAAACCGGGCGATCTTCGTTCGTCGTCGTCGGGACGAGACAGAAAGAGACACGAGGAAAGACGGAGGGAGGATTTTGCAGAAGGGGTGCCGGTTGGACTTTCAGGGGACCCTCGGAGCATTTCGCCCCCCGCGTTCTGGGGGATGGAAAATCTAATCGCCTGATCGTTGCGCTGTACCGAAAGTCTTATTTCTCCGGCGCTGTGTGTATACGAGATTCGATCTTCGGCTCGTCGACTTTCTTCTCGCTCCATCGTCGATCAGCCCTCAGTGACTCGACTTCTGTCTATCGACTTCGATGATTCGATTTGCTGGCCCCAAAAGGGGTGTCTTGTGTTCCCCGAGTATCAATCAAAGTAACGAGTAGTTTGTGAATATTGATTGGCAGCGACTTTTCTTTTTCTACGCGGTGAGAATTTGTGGGTTGGTTGAGTAGAAATTGGGTAGCGATTTTTTTTTTCCTCGCGGTGAGAATTTGTGGGTTGGTGAGGCAAAAATTGGGTAGCGATTTTTTTTCCTCGCGGTGAGAATTTGTGGGTTGGTGAGGCAGAAATGGGATAGCGATTTTTTTTTCTCGCGGTGAGAATTTGTGGGTTGGTGAGGCAAAAATTAGGTAGCGATTTTTTTTTTCCACGTGATGAGAATTTGTGAGTTGGTGAGGCAGAAATTGGGTAGCGACTTTTTTTTCCTCGCGGTGAGAATTTGTGGGTTGGTGAGGCAGAAATTGGGTAGTGACTTTTCTTTTTCCTCGTGGTAAAAATTTGTGGGTTGGTGAAGTAGAAATTGGGTAGGGACTTTTCTTTTTCCTTGCGGTGAGAATTTGTGCGTCGGTGGGCCAGAAATCGGGTAGCGATTTTTTTTCGTGAAAATTTGTGTCGTTGTTTCGTGTTGTGTCGCACGAGGAAAAAGTGAGACGGGTGTCAGACGTGGTTGGACGCTCGACAGACGCGAGTCTCGGCGATGGAAACTGCATAGGGATCGGGAGGAGAGACCGAGGGGTCGCGGCATTCATGTCTGGAGCTGCCACTCGATAGCTCATTAAACGTTCGATTACGCGCGACGCTATCGGACGTGGGCGTCGTGGAGTGATACCGAATGCTCGTCCCACGTGGCCCGAAACGTCGAGACGCCCCCTTTGCGATCTCGCCGCGTACGACGTCGTCACCTCGGATCTGTTCTGTATCAATTCTTGCGCTATCTTTTGTTGTTCAGCGTCGCGTTCGATGGTCTTGTGAGATTTGAACTGCTGAATTATAATTAATTAATTAATAGAATTTGACACAGAATCTTGTAGTTAATTCATTAATAGATTTTGACACAGAATCTTGTAATTAATTCATTAATTAATATATTTGGACACAGAATCTTGTAATTAATTCATTAATTAATAGATCTGGACACAGAATCTTGTAATTAATTCATTAATTAATATATTTGTACATAGAATCTTATAATTAATTCATTAATTAATGGATTTGGACACCGAATCTTATAATTAATTAAGTAATTAATTATCCGCCTGGGTGGAATATATAAAATAATCTAACAATAGTTTAGTTACATTGCTCGATATTCTTACTGTTAATTTTGTCTGCAGAAAATTAACAAATTCTTGTAATTAATTAATTAAGTATTCAGCCTTGGAGGAACATATAAAATAATTATAACAGTAGTTTAAATTCCTTCTAGCACTCGTTTTTCCTATTATAACCCAAGATTTCCGCGATTAACTCAATTTATTCATTTTTTTTAATTCAACTCAGCTCATTATGGTTTTCACGCTTCGCCCCAAAGGTCCTTCCCGCATTCAATCGCTGGATGAGACATCCGAAGCGAAGTTCTTTTTTTCCAAGAAACTAATTAGCGAACCCTCATTTTCTTTAGCCGCGAGTGGCTTAATTGCAAAGCGACGTCGGGGGGGAGTAAAGCTTTGCGCCAAGATTTCCAAGGCGCCGCAAGGAGAAGGGAAGAAAGCGGATGCGGAGGGAAGAAAGTCCTTTGCGGCGTTTGTGTCTTGAGTATTCCCAGACGGGACGCCCGAGGGGTTCCTTCGCGTGCGGAGGACGGGAAGGCGCACGTCAACGGCCACCAGGGCGCAACAAGTGGCTTCTTAGCTCGGACAATCTTACTCCAAGTGTTCAACAAGTTGCCACCGCGGTGCGACCGCCGAGGAAGCCGAGGCGGGCGACGACATGGAACCCGAGCTAACGACATTGTCGACGGCTTCGTCGCCGAGGCGGAAAAACGACGATTTGATCCTTCGGGAGTCCCCGGAGGTCTCAGCCCGCTTTTTACGCACTTTTTATGCCTCCCGTTAATCACAGGGCGAAGCGCGACGTCAACGCGTAAAGTCAACCGGCCGAGATTTACGACCGAGGCGGCCTTTAATTGCCGCGCACTTCGCATTCAAGCCGCGCAACCCGCTCCGTTTGCTTTTCTCTCGCGCTCGCGATATAAATATATATATATATAAATATATATTTCCGTCAGCTTTTTCAGACGATTGAGTCACTGTGCACATACAAAACGCAAAATAATAAGAGAGAGGCAAGAAGCAGCAAAGTAGAAAAAAAGGCGAAAAAAAAAAAATCAAGAGAAAGAAGAAACCAACGAGGCTCAACGCGGAAGTGCGGAGACCTCGCGTGCCGCCGAGAATTCCTCGCGCTCGCGAGGAGAACAAAAAAACTGAAGAGCGAGGGCGAAAAAAAAAACCCAAGCGAGACAGGCGAAAAAAAAAAAAAAATGAAATAAAAGCCCCGCGCCGTGGATCCTTGGCCGAGACTCAATATCGCGAGTGCAGCTCAGCAACAAGTTGATATCTTATTCCCGTATAGCCGGAGAAATTCGCTGGTGTGGGGGAATCGCCGAGGGTCCCGGGAAAGGCGTTTTCTCCGATCCGTTGGACTCCTAAGAAACCAGCAGCAGCAGCCCCTTCCGAACTTTCTCCTCGTCGTCTCTCTCTCGTCTTTCTTAGCTCAACAGGTCCTTATTTCCCTTCCTCGCAGATATCGCTATCATCGCCCCCATCCCTCGTGGCCCGCGGCCCGGAAAATCTTGGCGAAAGTCTTGGGGGTTGAGAAAACTCCCTCCGGGGAAACTTAGTCCCCCCTTTTCCACCCTCCTTCCGGCGTTTATCGTTCGCACTTCTCGTCTCCGCGGATAAGCGGAGACTGCAAACCCTGCGGGGGGTGGTTCGGGAATCTCGCCCGGCTGTCTTGTGACCTGTTGCGAAAGCCACCCTCGAGGATCTTCCAGGCGCTCGAACGCGCCCAAGATAAAGTGCTTTCTTAGCAGAGACAACGCCTCCCCCTCCTCGCCCCCTTCACCCTTCCCGCCCTCGGCAAACATCGTCGAGCGAGGGGGCTGAGGTTTCGTGTGGCTTCTTGAGGGCGCTGGTGAAAGTCCCACGAGGAGGAAGGAAAAGGCTGCACGACGTCGAGGGCCAGGGAAGACATCGGGGGGTGGGGAAGATGGAGTGAGAGGAGTTTCAAGATGTTTCCGGACGAGAAGACGGGAAAAACGGGAAGCGTCCCGTGGATTATCGCGCTCGTCGTGGGGCTCGACGACGGAGTCTAGTGGCGGTGGAGGTAAATATAGTGTAGTGGCCTCGTCGTTGGGCTGCCGACGACGACGACGAGAAGCCCCCCGAGAGGCCCTCGGAGGGTTCTTTGAGCGAAGAAGCGACACCTTTGTTTTCCCGCCAAGGGCGCCCGTCTCGCGTGAGGAGATAATGGCGTCATTACCGGGAAGGAGGCTAAGTTAGCCGCGTCGCGGTGACACATGGGGAAAATTTCGTATCAAGTGCGAGGGATGATTACACACGGAGAGACACCCCCCCGCGACCCTCCCCCCTCTCACCCTTGCAGCCTCGGCCTACAATTTGTCACGCAAAATTGTGCAACTAAGTCTTTTATGTGCTACAAAGTCGTGCGTTGCGCTCGTCAAAATTGCGACGTGAACGGAGACGCGGGATAGTTGGGGTTATGTGTCGCGTCCCTTTCTTCGGTTCCGTGAAAATTGCGGACTTCGGTTATTTTTTTTTTTTCCATGTCACCAGTCTTGCGACACGCAAGTTTCATCGTCGTCGTCGTCGCGTCCCCTGCGGCTCTTGTATTATGCATGATACTTGGGAAATACAAGTGCGACGTGTCCGGTTGATCAACCCTCCTTGGACACATCGGGAGATACGCAGGGAATGGGTTCGAGGGATTGTTGGTCGAAGAAACGACTTCACGGGTTGCGGGGGAAAGGGGGGGCTCACTTTGAGCCCCCCCTTTTCGCTACCCCCGGATGCGCCAACGTCGCAGGGTTTTCCAGTCGCGCTTCTTGCCTTTCTTGCCCGGGGGAGCCAATTTCGTACGTTGAACATTTCCTGACCCGGTGTCAACGATGACTCGGGCATTTCCTGCCTTCGTTTGCGGCTGTTACTTTCGCCACTCGTTCTTCCTTTTTGAGAGCCTCGCGCTTTTTCACTCCCTCGATGCACGAATGCGAATGCCCTGTAAATATTAGACACGCGAGTGCGGAGACCCCGTTGCGTACCTCAACGCAGCCTGAATGGATCAAGACACATCAGCTTCCGTTCCGGTATCATCCTCGAATTTTGGCCTCCTCAATCATTTTCCAACGTGACGCGCGGTGCTCCAGCTCCTGTTTCTCTTCTACTTTAGACCCTCAGCGTCAACAATGAGCCGCTTTGGAATCCACTCTGTGGTTATGCGAGAGAAAAGCAGGAGGAATACGTATGCAAAAGAGCAAAAGCGTGCCGGGGTGCAAAAGTGAGGCTCGAGTGCCTCGCGACAATGGCCCGATTTTTCCGGTTACCCGGGTTATGCCCAGGTTTGCCGATCCACGTTGTCTTCCTCAGCCTCCACCACCAGGAAAAAATGGCATCCACAACGACCGCAATCTTGATGCACCCATAGATTCGATCTCAGAGAAAGGAGAAAGAAGCGACCAGTCGGGTGTCCCGTGCGGATCCAGATTACGCCCCGATGTTTACCCCAAAACACGAGTTTGCGCCACCGACACGCGGGGGCCAAGTTACACGGTGGACCGAAGGTACCGTGGGCGCCCCGTAAGGCATGGGTGTAGGTATAACCAGAGGCAAAAGGCCGGGGGTGACCACCCTCGGGCAGATGATCGTCTTTGGCGGATTACCGTGACCACGGGGGAGGAGAGGATGAGGAGGTTAGGAAGGGAGAAGTAGGCAAAACACTCGCTCCTTCCGAGTTACTTCGAAAAGGGAACTTAAATAAAAAAATGTTAAAAATGGCCCAAGAGACACTTCATTTTTACCTACGTTTTTTCGATAATTACCGAAAAGCTACGATCAATGATGGATCGATAAAATTACAGATTTGGTACATCGGGATCTCGATATCTGACCAAAGAAATAAAAATCAGTTCGACAAACGTGACGACACACAAATTGCAAAAATTCGACAAAATGATGGATCGATAAAATTACAGATTTGATACATCGGGATATCTGACCAAAAAAATAAAAATCAGTTCGACAAACGTGACGACACACAAATTACAAAAAAAAAAATAGTAAAACATGTCACAAAGTAGTGCAGACAAAATTCGTACCGCCGGTACCGTGGGCGCCCCGTAAGGCATGGGTGTAGGTATAACCAGAGGCAAAAAGGCCGGGGTGACCACCCTCGGGCAGATGATCGTCTTTGGCGGATTACCGTGACCACGGGGGAGGAGAGGGAGGAGGTTAGGAGGGTTAGGGGGTTAGGGGGGGTTAGGCAGGAAGATGAGTAGGAAAAGGAAAGACAAGACACAGAGCTCAAACAGAACGAAGCGAGCGATCGAGAGTGGAGAGGAAACAAGAAAAAAAAAGTCGAGTGAAACCCAGAACAGAGGATAGCAAAGATATCCCCACCCGCAACGCGGGAGGTGGAACTGGCTCGTCATCCCATGGGGCTGCGGTAACTCGAGATCCATCGTGTCGATGCCTCTTTCTCGGACAGCTGGGGCCCCCTCGCTGTCTGTCCTCGCGCCGCACGCTCCACGCTCTCTGATCTTTCTTTTTTTTTCCTCCTCCTCCCCCCAGCGTTTGAGTCCAGTGGGTATGTCTTTCTCTCTGTGTGTTTTTTTTTAACCAGATGGCGGCGGCGGAGACGAGACACCCGAGACAATGCCACGTCAAATAGATAATGGATTTAATTCGTGGAACACGAAACCGCCTTGCGAGCCCATCGGACATCATAGTGTCTTCGTTCCTGGGTTATATTGAGCTCTTCTTGTGGATGCTGCGCGCGTCGTCAGGTCCAGGTTGACCCAGTAAAAACGTTCTGGGATCAGGGAAAACACGAGATAAACGCTTTTGTCAGATGATTTAATTCGTGGAACACGAAACCGCCTTGCGAGCCCATCGGACATTATGGTGTCTTCGTTTCTGGGTTATATTGAACTCTCCTCGTGGATGCTGCGCAAGTCGCCATGTCCAGGTTGACCCAGTAAAAATGTCCAGGGATCAGGGATAAAACACGAGATAAACGCTTTTGTCAGACGATCCTCGTATATCCGAAACACGAGCGAGCCGCATCCTCGTGTCTTCCTCATCTCGACGTATAAGGTAAAGGTACCGATTTCAGTCGCTGTACCGGTTTCGGCCATTTTCACTATATTTTTATTTGAAGTGACTCTTTTCTGTATTTTTATGTTGATACTTCGAAAGTATCCATATAAATTAACAAGTTTATCCATACAATTTTATTTCATTTTAATAATACAAATAATTCTGCCACTGAGAAAACGGGGCTCGAGTGATAAGTAATAAATACTATATTTATTTGAAATATGATATTCATATGGAAATAAGTATCGAAATAAAAACAATTTTTCCTACGGTTACACAAATAACTATAAAAAATATGATACATTTTAGTATGCGGTATTGTAATAATTACGAAAAAAAATCCGAACAGGTTTTACAATTCTTATGTTGGCTAGCATTGAGCACACGAATTCTGGCACTAATTGCTACAGTATTAGACTCTGGTTTTTCTCCGCGTGTGCTTCCGAACTCGGTGACCGCCCACATGGAAATATTTATATGTAAAAATATATGTCGCCGAAAAGTTCCATATGTCGCATATACGCTGCCTATATTTTTATATGCAACATATATATGTTGCATATAGAACTTTTTGGTGACATATGTTATTTGCATGTGGGCGAAACCAAGCCAAAGGGACCGGACCAGGTCTACACCAAAAAACTTGACGCAATAAAATCTCTACACAGAACAATGGAAACATTGTTGCGTGTAGAGATTTTTCGTGTAGAGATTTTATTGCGTCAAGTTTTTTGGTGTAGACCTGGTCCGGTCCCAAGCCAAAGGTGGCCGAAACCGGTAACTTTACCTCATCGTCCAATTCCACGGGACGATTGAGAGATAATGGCGCGCGCACCCCGTGAGTGTGTCTTGATGTGCATCGCTCGGTGCTGCACGTAAGCGCGGTTAATGCCCGTAAGAGTCAACACGCGCGCGCGGGTGGGACGGTCGCGAGGCTCGTGTGTCTCGCGAGCCTCTCTGACGAGTGTCCCATCGTGTGGCATTTGTTGTCCTCTCTTGCCGGCGTTTGCGCCGTTTTTCTTTTTAGCTCTCCGCGGCGGCCGCCGCGGCGACGCGCGAGGGCTGAGGGATGAGGAGGGATGAGGAGAGTGCAGCTCGAGAAAAATGAGAGGAGGCCCTTCTTCCCATTCTCTCGCCTCCTCCCCTCTCGCGCTCACTTTTCTCGAGCCCTCGTTTTTTCCTCCACGGGCGACGTCGCCGCGCCGGTGCCTCACAGCCCTCTCCTCTCGTTGTCGTCGTCGTCGTCGTCGTCGTCGTCGTCACTCGTGATGTTCCTTTGTCCCCGGCGCGCGCGGAAATTAAGAGCGACTCTTCCCTCAGTAGGGTCGACGGCTTCGTGGCCGCGACGACGACGACGACGACGATGATGTCCGTATCACCCCCTCCACGAGCTTCTTTGAGGACCCCAGCGCCTCACGCGCACTCAATCTGGGAGGATCCGCCACACCAGAGTTACGTACGTGAAGTTTGAGTAGGGACACCGAGAGAGAGAGAGAGAAAGAGATTCGACTGAGTGTCGCGCATTGTCCGCGGACACCTGTGGACTTAGTTGCCGCACATACGACGCGCGGCCACTTAGCTCGTAGCAGCTTCGTGAGGGACGATGAGAGAGAAGAGGATGGAAAGCTGAGGGCTGAGGGCTCCGGCTACCCTCGCGCCTTTTCCAGCTTTTCTGTCCCGCACTCCGAGGGATGGAGGGTTTACCTTGAGCACCGGTTATTTCGCGCCCTTCTCGCCTCTCTCGGTTGTGCTTCACTTATTTATTTTCCGCGTCCTGCTGTCACCTTCTGAGGCGACGTATTTCAGGCTTTGTTTTTTTTTTTTCAGGCTCTTGTTTCAGGACGCAATATAGACTGTGTTGTTTATCGTCTCATCCTGTGACAATTCGTTTTTTTATTTATCCCGAAATCGTCAAATTGCCGAGGCACACAAATTAGCATCTTTGTGGGGGTGACTTTTGAGGCGCAGATTCATCAGGATCCAGATTAAGCAGCCGGTCCAGGTGGTGTCGACCCCGTCACGTTTCGATATCTCGAAGCGTTCCGGTTGCATCTCTCCTCATCGATGAAAAAATCAGCCAGAAAGCTTCCGCTTTTTGGGACAAGGACCAGATGGGGGTGGAGGGTTTACCCGTTTTCGCTCCCTTTTCGCCTCTAGGTAGTTTTTTTTTATATTTTTACCTCGCCCTTTTATGTCCTCCTGATGCGCCGCATTCATACTATTCGCTCTTGTTTCAGGACACATTACTACACGGAGAAAAAAGGTTAGTTGGGACAACACCCCTTTTATTAGTTGGCTAAAAATGAGTTGCTAGAACGATTCACTTTGTGCCTATAACCATTTTGAGAGTTGAGACAACTAATAAGTGGTTGTCAGTGGTTGATGGAACATATATGTTCCGTTTTATCCTGCGACAATTCTTTTTTTTTTCCTCCCGAAACCCTCAAATTGCCTGGACCCATTCACCATCATCCCACCGTGGCCGACTTTACGCGCATATTCATCGGCATCGAGATTAAGCGGCCGGTCCAGGTGGTGTCGACCCCGTCACGGTTCGATATCGGCGACGCGTTCCGGTTGCGTCTCTCGCTCATCGATGGAAATATCAGCGGGAAAGCTTCCGCTTTTTGGGGCAGGAACCAGATGAGTGAGTCTACAAACACACACACACATCACAAGGTACAAGGGGGAGGGGGGTCGTGGGGGACTTGTGCCACTTCTTTTCGAAGGGTGCCGGAAGGGAACGCGCGAGGGAGAAAGAAAGAGGGAAATAGTTGGCCACCCCAAGCGAAACCGCGCGCGCTGGTTATTACCGAGGGACGCGACCACCATCTGCCCCGTCGTCTACCTGCAAACTTGGCCAAGAAGCGCACGAGCAAAACCCGCGGGGCTGCACCTGGACGCCGCTGCATAGCGAACCCCGGCACACTCGTCGACGTCGTCGTCGTCGTCGACGTGCGGCGGCAACACGCTCGCCACTTCTTCGCGGTGCCCCTGAACGCGCATTAGTTCGATAGAAAATTACATATTCCCCGATTCCGCGAAGTGGCAAGATCGGCATTCAATTGTGCAAACCCGCAAGATTGTTGCAAATACAGGGGAGGGGAAAAAAAAAAACGACAACCGCAACTCGCGCGCACCGAACCATTTCGTAATGCATACGTTATGAGGTGCGCGATCGTAGGACTGTCGTATGGGTTCGTCGCGGGCGATGCTCGTTTCACTCTAATCTTCGGTATTACCGCGTTTTTCCTACTAACTCGCGAGGTCTGTGTTTTATTCAGTCTGGACGCGGGTGGAAAGGCTTTTCGCAGTGGCTCGAGAAACGCTGCGTTTTTACCCTGCTTTTTGTGGCTTTCATGTTTTTTTTTTTTTAAATAATTATATCCATATCCTGTGATTAATTATGGGTCGATAAAATGACAGATTTCGTACATCGAAGTCTTGATAATTCATCGAAAAATTAAAATCTCGACAAACGTGACGACACATAAATTAGTAAAAAAATTGTAAAACATTTCACAAAGTAGTGCAGACAAAATTCGCCTATGCTGACAGAAAAATGAGTTCTCATATATGTTCTGTCGAGCCAAAAAAAAGTTTCCTTCGAAAAGGAAATTGAAATCAAATTTTTTTTTTAAATGGCCCAAGAGACACTGCGTTTTTACCTACGTTCTGTCGCTTCTACGTTTTTTCGATAATTACCGAAAAGCTACCATTAAAGATGGATATCAATAAAATTACAGATTTGGTACATCGTGATCTCGATATCTGCCCAAAAAAAATAAAAACCCTTTCGACAAACGTGTCGACACACAAATTACTAAAAAAAACCCAGTAAAACATGTCACAAAGTAGTGCAGACAAAATTCCCCTCCCACCAACAGAACCACCAGCCCCAAATGTGCTGCCGTGCAAAAAAAAAAAAAAAAAAGTACACAGATGCGCCATCCAGCAATTGGCAAAAACACTCGCTCCTTCCGCGTTACCTCGAAGAGCGAAATTGAAATGAAAAAAATTAAAAATTTAAAAGAGACGTTCGACCGCGCCGCGTCCACGCTCGACTCTGTCGGGGCGCGATTGAAAGACAAACGAGTATAAAAATAATAATAATAACGCTCGCGCGCGCAAAAAAAAAAAAAAAAAAAGGGAGAAATACGAGTGCAAACGGGGATTGAAGAGCGGTGTGCGGCGGCGGCGGCGGCGGCGGCGGGCGTTGCGGGTGAGAGTAGGAGAGACGCGGAAAAATCGATGGAGCTCCGCGCGCTCGCGGACACACGCGGTTTCGCAAAATGACCAGCGGGCAGTGCCGCGCGAGCGCTGCGTCCGAACTTTGCGCTCTCTCGTAAATCAATCGCGGGGGCCCCGCGCGCGTACGTTCGGTACGTTCGTAGGTTCCGTTAATTATTTTTATTCACGGTACGGCGCGTGTAGAAACGCTTTCGCGTTTTTGTCCGCCGCCGCCGCCGCCGCCGCACATACCTCGGACGCCCCATATATATACGCACGCACGTCGTGTCCGCGGCTCTCGCACTCTCGTCGGACCTTCGTTCTCGAGTCCTGCGTCGGTGTGCGAGCTACGTGTTCCCACGTTTTAACACGCGTGTCCCCCTCGACCCCCTCCTCTCCCCCCCCCCCCCCGCCCCCCGCCCCCCGCGTGGTACATGTGTGCGGTACACATGTACTACGAGCCCGAAATACATGCATAACTATCGCGGCACATTGGTGGAAATGCCAACGGGCTCTGCTCTCGGAGCGCCGAGCGGACCTCGTCAAATTTGCACATTTATTCGTTTAACGGGCCGCAATCGGTAGCCTAAAGCCCCCCCCCCCCCGCACGTTCCTTCGATACTTGTGATTGCATTCGTCGAGACATGCGGATATATAGACGTGTACAGGGCGATTCAGAATGATTCCTCGAATTTTCTCGAGAGCGGTAGTTGAGTATCGGAAAAAAATTGTTGTAGCTATTTAATCGTCAGAATTGTAAACTCAATTTAATTTAATTTATTAGAAAATAAATTCCGTGGCTCTGAGAGACCCGGAAGGAGCCGACAGGTCCGTCCGTTGAAATGTATGCTATAATAAAATAATTATCGCCAGTGAAAAAAAAAAAAAAAAAAAAAAAAAAATTGTCGGTAAAATTCGAGCAATCGGCGATCAGCATTTGCCAACAAAAATGCGTTAAAATCATATACAACCGCAACAAACCCATACTCGTAAACCTAAACACCCGATATATACCACATATTGCCAATTAGAATTAATCAACGAAAATAACTAAGGGAAAAAAAGATAATAATAATAATAATAATAATAATAATAATAATAATAATAATAATAATAATAATAATAATAAAATATTAAAAAATAAATAATAATAACAATAAGAAGAAACAAGAAAATGTGTATCTCATACTTGCTCTATTTATGTTATATAAAAAAAAGGAAACTGCATGTACAAATCAAAGGCTGAAGGACCACGGTCGATGGCCTATTGGCAATAGGCAACAAACACCTACGATGCAATTATAAATGTAAAGCTTTAACCTGTTTTCTATCGTCAACAAATATACTACTACTACTACTGCGTTACAATAATTCTGAATCATCCTGTACATATAAAAATAATCCTCCAAGCTTACGGTGTATATAAAGAGACGTTCCGTAAGCGTCGAACTAGCCCCGCGTACGTTTTTTTTTTCCCGGTAGCTTCATCCCATATTCATGACCTTCGAGGAAGCCCAAGTTTCCCTCCTCGCTCTGTTCCCCATCGCCGTCGATCGCGTCGTCGCCATATACACATGTTCGCCTCGGCGAAAGATTCCGAATTTTCCGGCGACCCTTCGCTCGCCGGGCTATTAATTAACAATTCAATCCCGCGGCGCGCGCAGCGCACCCTCGCGCGGATGGGGTCAGGGCGCTCGCGCGCGGGCGCGCTTCGATAGTTTAATTGATTCCGGAATAGTTGGCCGTACGTAATCGAGCGGCCTCCTTGGGCACACAAGGAACCGAAGTGCGGAACCGCCGCCACCCCGAGGGAAAATTAACTCTCCGCGCGGGAGAATCCGCACACCGGCTGGTGTCTCTGTGGTCAGAAGCGGGGGGGGGGGGGGGGGGGGGGGGGACGGGCGCGGAGTTACCGAGCAAGAAATAAATTACCAGGACGGAAGGCAGCCAAGAATGTCCACCCTTCGTGTCCCGGGGACAACAGCGGAGGCTGCGGAAGAGGCGTTCAACTATTTCGAAAGCGAATCGCCGCCGAATGGTCGCCTCGAATCTCCTCTGTCGAATTTCTCAGCAGCCTCCGGCGAGAAACAACACCGCGAGACGTCTGTTTTTCGGCTACGCCGCAATCAACCGCAGTCTACTTGCGCGAGCGCATTAATTGCAGCCCCCGCCGCGTGTGCGGTAAGAAAGCGCGGCAACTTTCGTTGGTGAAGCTGTACAACCGAGAGGCGCGGGAGATGCGCAAAATTGCTTTTGGCTTCGCAGCCACGACGCCCTGAAGGACGTTAGGGTTCCGAGGGACGAGTTAATGGCGCAACTCGAACGCGTCTCGACTTTCGGATTTTCCGCCGGGGGAAACCCTGATGTTGATGGAACCAAGTATCACATGTGAGCACCGGGAACAGCGGAGGTTCTCGAGGAGATTATATCTGCGCTTCTCCTCTCTTCTCTCTTCTCTCCGAAGTAGCCGCAGGTGGGGGAGGTGCGGGCAAAACGGGACAGCGTTCTTTTCGGTTCCAACTATTTTTGCAGCGGAATGCAAGGATTTTTAACAATTTTGAGTGTTTTAAGCAATCTGGTTTTTGAAAAGTCACTTTGATATCTTTTTAAAACCATTTTTTTGTTTTTTTGCGAAATAACCATATTGCGCAAAAATAATTGCGTTTTTTTAGCAAAATGAGTGGCGAAATCCGCAATTTGAAAAAATTAGATAAAATTCTGAAAAAATTCACACGTATTCAGAAAAATGAATTACTCGATTTTCATCACAAAAAAAAGTTGGGTTGCCGGGTAAATTGTTGAACATTTAATTTTTTCACTAATTTATTAATAACATTTTGGAATTATTATAATACAAAATCAATCTTCTCAACACTTTCCACATGCTTGATTTTTTTCAAATTATTATCTCATCAAAAAGTGTTCGAAATATTCCCCGAAACTCACATTTGCCGGTATTGTACCTGGAGGACTACCTTAAGGAGTTTCACCGTGTAAAAAAAAACACGAATTTCCGAATTTGGGGGTCTGTCCCATTTTGCACTTTTTTTTTGCCGATGCTCAAAATTTGATGTTTCTAATCCAATTTGTGGACCAAAAGCAATAGAAGTACACTTTTCTTTTCGCCATAAACCCATTTTTCGCTTACGCGTCCCGTTTTGCCTCCCCTGATGCATCAGAGTCAATCCACGATATTCGCTGCCCAAGGTAGCCAAAACTAGCGGCGCGCCGGACGCTCGCGGAAGCGTCCGGGATTCTCGAACGATGCGCGGCGGGGCCGCGAATCTCCGGGGCACTCGAAAACATTTTTGCGCGCGATTCCGGGCGATGAGCTTGAGGAGAAGGGTTTCGACGATCCGCCACGGCGGCGGCGGCGGCGAACACGAAAGTATCCTGTACGTACACGATACTTGGACGCTGTTCGAGCTTTTGCGCGAGCCGAGATGAGGGGCCGACGAGCCGCGCTATGCGGCTTCAAAAGTATCCGCGGACTCTCTCGGGCAGCCGCGGCTGTGTGCGTGTTTTAACACTGTGGTACCCGGGAGCGGCTTTTCAAAGTGAGTTTCCGACTCGCGATTCAAACTGGACAAACCCCTTCTACCCCCCCCCCCCCCCCACCCCCTGCCCTCCTCGTCCTCCACCCCCTGCCACCTTCGACTCGGACCGCGCGGACGTTCGTTCTTTATCTTCTTCGAACGCTCGACGAGACTCTCGGAGAGCACGCGGGATATGCGGGGGCTACTCTAACTACCTACCCTGGTTTCCAGCCCCTCTCGCTTTGCGCTACTTCTTCGTCCCTCCCGCACCGCGACTTCTCGCTCCGGCTCTTCAACGGAGTTCGTTACGTTGGATTACAATTTTACGATCTAATTAATCCGCTCCACAAAGACGTGTGTATTATATATATATGTGTGTGTATAAAGTTATATATGTAGGTATGTAAGCCGGATTTTTATTATAGTTTCCGAGCGCTTTTTTTGGCAGATTCCTTTCTTCGGACACAACCGCGGAACGAGTGAATTCTTCAGTTTGGAGAGAGAGAAAAAAAAGTGGAACTTTCATTATTCGCAGCCGCAATTGAGATAATTGTGGGCAACGTTTTTCACTTCGCTCCTTCATCGCGAATTTTTTTTCTTTTTTTAAGCGAAGTTCTGGAGCTTCTGCAGTTTTACAAGAGGCGGCTGCTCTTGCTTGTTGTCTGCGGGAAACTGCGAGTGCGGCTCTTCCTTCGATATTTTTTTGAACGCGGCTCACTGAACATTACCAAAAAAAAAAAAAAAATAGTTCTCGCGATAATCATGCGTGCCAAACCGGCAGCTGAATTACGCCGTTAAAAAAATACGGTGTAGAAAACTACGAATCTTTAACCCTAGTTTTTCCAGTTTTCCAGAGCTGGCAAAAAATTCGTGGCGTAACCACTGCGAATGAAAAAATGATTGCGAAAAAAAATTGTCGCAATAATCGTGCGTACCAAACCGGCAGCTGAATTACGCACTTAAAGAAATACGGTATAGAAAATTACGAATCTTTAAACCTAGTTTTTCCAAAGTTTTCCAGAGCTGGGAAAAAATCCGTGGCGTAGCCACTGCGAGTCAGGCCCTGGTCAGGCCCTGTCCAGGCCCACATTAGCCCAACCAGAGCCCTACTTGGTCCTATCTCGAGCCCACAAATTTTCCACTAGCCACAATACCGACTTCTCTGCCTCCCAACATATCCGCGACGAAAAGACAAAAAACCTAACAACGTCAACATTACTCAATCCCAAAAACGCCACTTGGGCCTCCATCCGCCGTTACAACGCGACTAGATTTCCCCGAAACCCGCGGAAAAGCAACCACTAATTTTTTTTTCTCCTTTTTCTCGAGTGACCATAATTACCACATCCCTCAGTCCTGAGTGTCCTCCGCTCCTCATCCAAAAAAAGACGAACAAAAAATTCCCCTCCCAACTCATTCATTATTCGCGCAGCCGCATCAGAAATTCTCGGGGAAAATTCGGCCACTTCACTTTCCGCGGGGACAATTTTGTCCCCGTGGTCAGTTCCTCGTTCCTCGGCCAGCGCGTCTCTTACGCCCTCCCACCCTTCACTTCCGTCGTCCCTCCGTCTCGCTTTTCGCGCGTCACCCATACGTAGGTCGCGGTATCTCTCTCGAGAGTCCGAGAGAACGATGCATGCGAGCCAAGCCAAGTCCACCAAGTCCTCACGAGTTACATACATATCTATATACATTATATACATACGCATAATGTATAAATATATATAACTCATCCTAGCTGCACATGTATCAACCACGATACATATTTATGTACATTATACCAGAGTTGTAAATCCCTAATTTTTATAGGAACAAATTTGCTGGTACAATTGGCTTTGCAATTATGTTTTTATAATAATAAATTGTAATGATTGTAATATAATGTGTAAACCTTTAAATAGAGTAAAAAATATTAATTTCCCGTAAAACTTCATGGTAATCTTATTGAAAAATGGAGAAATACTTAATGCATTCCAAAAATAATGGATCACCGTGTTTGTCCATTTTTTTCACAATTTCTCCGCAAATTGAATAAAAAAATTAACTTTTTCTTACTGTTATTCAAAAGTTCAGATATTATTTTGTAATCGCTGCAGGTCATCGTTATAAAATCGTAATCAGAAAATAAACTGTTATAATTCTTTAAGTAATGGGGACTTGCAACACTGCATTATGCATTGCATTGCGAAAATAATGGATCAGTGCTTGTCCATTTTTCTCACAATTTCTCCGGAAATTGAATAAAAAATGAGCTTTTTCTTACTGCTATTCAAAAGTTCACCGTTAAAAGTTCATCGTTATAAAATCGTAACCAGAAAATAAACTGTCGTAATTCTCAAAGCAATGGGGACTTGCAACACTGCATTATACATTGCATTGCGAAAATAATGGATCACCGTGCTTGTCCATTTTTCTCACAATTTCTCCGCAACCTAAATTAAAAATGAGCTTTTTCTTACTGCTATTCAAAAGTTCACCGTTGAAAGTTCATCGTTATAAAATCGTAACCAGAAAATAAACTGTTGTCATTCTTAAAGTAATGGGGACTTGCAACACTGCATCATACATTGCATTGCGAAAATAATGGATCACCGTGCTTGTCCATTTTTCTCACAATTTCTCCGCAAACTAAATTAAAAATGAGCTTTTTCTTACTGCTATTCAAAAGTTCACCGTTAAAAGTTCATCGTTATAAAATCGTAACCAGAAAATAAACTGTTGTCATTCTTAAAGCAATGGGGACTTGCGACACTGCATTACACATACACACAATACATATACATATATACAACTCATCCTATCTTCACGTGTGTGTCACCCACGACACACATCCACGCAACCCGACGTCACGTCGTCGGCGAAATACCCACACGTTTTCCTCACCCCGTGTGGGTGCAGCGCGTCCGCTCTGGAGCGAACCACCGCGTGGTACTTGGCCGAGAGAAACGCGAGTTCGAGCGAGTCGCCTGTGCTGCAGTGTGCTCCGCGCGCGCTCCGTATATACACCGAGGGTAGAGTCGCCGGGCGTCGCGCGACGCTTTTCAAAGTGACGCGCCCGGCCTCTCTCCCACCTTATCCTGCAGCCTGTATGCCCACACGGAGCGCGGACTTCTCTGCAAAGCTCCGAGAGCGCGTCTCGCTCGCTCCGCGCACTGTTCGCCTCGTCGCTGCTAAGTACGACGGGCGACGGTGTATATGGTGTATAGGCTCCGTGCACGCCGTTCTATCTCCTCCTTCGGACGTCCTGTCGACCGGCTAGGCTTCTGACCGATCGCTTTGCTCCGCACCCTCTCGGTAGCCTCGTCGTCACTCACACGAGCGCTCAGATCGTCCAGGCCTGGCTCCGCACGTACAGGCAGAGATGGTCGCTGTATGTTTATATAGCGACGGAGATATCGCGTCCTCCAATAAAGGCATCGACTGGCCCTGCAACGTGTGTTACACAAGACGCGGCCGCGCACTCACGTAACACACGAGTGCGGCTTGTTGCACTCTCGTCTCTTTCTGTCTCTCCTTCTCTCCTTCTCTCTCGTCGTTGGGTTGTTCGTTGGCCGGTTCGTCGACGACGAGACGAGTCGCGTGTATGTTTGTGTATGGCGAGCAACGGAGAGACTCGTGTAACACGCGTGATCGTTAGACGCAACCTGCATGCGCGGTACTTCGATTTCTGAGAGAGTGTTCGGGTGCACCGGACGGCGCAGGGAAACGGAGAAACAAGTCGTGGGGGGTGGGTGGAGGTGGGCGATTGAGGAGTAGAGCGCGTTGTTTGTGGAGAGAGTGACGAAGTTGGGAATGTTGTTCAGTGTCTGGGAGATTCGTAGCTGTCGCGTGGATGTGATGCGAATGTTTTCATACGTTGAGAAATTGGTTGGAAAGTGGGAATCAGAAAAATTTGGTAGGCTTGATGTATGAAAAACTTGATAGGGTTGAAGAAGAAAAAACTTGATAGGCAGCTGGCGAGAAGAAAATTGATAGGTCTGAAGAAAAAAAAACTTGATAAGTAGCAGAAGAAAAAGCTTGATAGGCCTGAAGAAGACAACAAAATTGGCAGGCCTAAATGAAAAAAGAAACATTTTATTTTCCAAGCCCAACCGAAAACTGGGTTGACTTTGCCAAGTTCGGCTTTCCCAATAAATTATTTTTCCTCGCCAAGTGATATCATTATTATTATTTTTTTTTTTTCAAACAATTTCATGATTATTCTATACCTATGAATTTCTTCCCCAACTGGATAGGCAGCTGAAGAAAAAAAAACTTGATAGGCCTGAAGAAGAAAAAAAAATTGGCAGGCCTAAATGAAAAAAGAAACATTTTATTGTCCAAGCCCAACCGAAAACTGGGTTGACTTTGCCAAGTTCGCCTTTCCCAATAAATGATTTTTCCTCGCCAGGTGATATAATTTTTTTTTTTTTTTGCAAACATTTTCATCATTATTCCAAAGCTACGAATTTCTTCCCCATCGCGCATACGACACACAGCATAAAAAAGCGCGTCGACAACTATCGAAGTGCGCTGCTATATCTGATAATACGCGTCCGCGGCTACTTGCTCGTCGGCCCTCGAGAAGCAGGGAGCGACGTGGTTCGCGTTCGGCTATTGAGTCAGAAGAGACGCGCGCGCGTCGCGCGAGCGGCTATTGGGAGGCGCACGAGCGCGGCGCTCGGGACTCGAGACTGCGGAGGAAAGCCCGGAATGCGGGAGAGACGGACTTCAATAATTATCGGCGGTGAGCGAGCGAAGGGAGCGAGCGAGCGTTTCACGGATGCCTCGCGCGCGGAGAGAGCGGACGAGACGCAAAGAGATGACCGGGAGAGGCCGGAGCGAGGCTGCTGCTGCTGCTGCGGCGAAGAGAGCGCAGGATGCGAGCGGCGGAGCAGGAAAGGTGCGGACGACGACGAGAGTAGCGAGCAGGTTACAGGGGAGGATCGAGAGGGCCGCCGACGATCGGGCCGCGCGCGGAGAGGTCCGGAGGGAGAGGGACGACGATGAAAAGTTTGACCGGACGCAGCAGCCAGCACAATGCAACGCGGGGGTCTCCACCCTCCGCGCGCACCCGGCCAACCACCCCACCCGCGCCACCCGCATTGTACGACCAATCAATATTGTTTTATACCGCCGAGTTGAGCCGAGACGAGACTCTCCCTCTTTCTCGCTTTCTCCTTGTGTTTCTCGCTTCTCCTCTCTTCCCGGTTCTTTTCCATGGTGTTGCGGACCGTGCTGTAAGTCCTCGTTACTTTAAAAAATAAAGTTTACACGACAGTTCATTTTCCAATTACGATTTTGTAACGATGAGCTGTAGCGATTATAAAATTGTATGGGAACTTTTGAGTAGCCGTAAGAAAAACCGGGTTTTTCATGAAATTTTGTTTCCCGGTTCTTTTCTATGGTTGCGGACAGTTTTGTAAGTACCCGTTACTTTAAAAATTAAAGTTTACACGACAGTTTATTTTAGAATTACGATTTTGTAACGATGAGCTGTAACGATTATAAAATGATATGGGAACTTTTGAGTAGCCGTAAGAAAAACCGGGTTTTTCATGAAATTTTGTTTCTCGCTTCTTTTCCATGGTTGCGGACAGTGTTGTAAGTCCCCGTTACTTTAAAAATTAAAGTTTACACAACAGTTCATTTTCCAATTACGATTTTGTAACGATGAGCTGTAGAGATTATAAAATTATATGTGAAGTTTTGAGTAGCCGTAAGAAAAACCGGGTTTTTCATGAAATTTTGTTTCCCGGTTCTTTTCCATGGTTGCGGACAGTGTTGTAAGTCCCCGTTACTTTAAAAATTAAAGTTTACACGGCAGTTTATTTTCCAATTACGATTGTGTAACGATGAGCTGTAGCGATTATAAAATGATATGTGAAGTTTTGAGTAGCCGTAAGAAAAACCGGGTTTTTCATTAAATTTTGCTTCCCGGTTCATTTCTATGGTTGCGGACAGTTTTGCAAGTCCCCGTTACTTTAAAAATGCAAGTTTACACGACAGTTTATTTTCCAATTACGATTTTGTAACGATGAGCTGTAACGATTATAAAATGATATGTGAACTTTTGAGTAGCCGTAAGAAAAACCGGGTTTTTCATTAAATTTTGCTTCCCGGTTCTTTTCTATGGTTGCGGACAGTTTTGTAAGTCCCCGTTACTTTAAAAATTAAAGTTTACACAACAGTTTATTTTCCAATTACGATTTTGTAACGATGAGCTGTAGAGATTATAAAATTGTATGGGAAGTTTTGAGTAGCCGTAAGAAAAACCGGGTTTTTCATTCAATTTTGCTTCCCGGTTCTTTTCTATGGTTGCGGACAGTTTTGTAAGTCCCCGTTACTTTAAAAATTAAAGTTTATACGACAGTTTATTTTCCAATTACGATTTTGTAACGATGACCTGTAGCGATTATAAAATGATATGTGAACTTTTGAGTAGCCGTAAGAAAAACCGGTTTTTTTTTTATTAAACTTTGGTCGAAATTGCGAGAAAAATGGAAAAGCACAATACTCCATTATTTTCGCAATGCATTAACAGAATTTCTTCATTTTTTCAAAGAAAGAAAATCTAGATTTGATCGATCGAAAAAAAGTAACCTCGATTTTAGTGAAGTGACGACATTTCGAAAAAAGTGAAAAACCGAAGTTTTTGAAGTTTTATGGGAAATTAGTATTTTTTACCTCTCTCCAAAAGTTTACACATCATATTACAATCCTTATGAGTTATTATTATAAAAACATAATAATAAAGCCAATCGTACCATCAGGTTTATATCTATAAAAATTAGGGATTAACAACTCTAGTTGCGGAATACACTCAGTCTTTCCTATGTTTTCTGGTTTTCCTGGATTCGAACTTTTCCTCGTGTAAGCGAAGGAGGGATACACGAAGTTTTTTACTTTGCCGCGGTGATCGAGAAGCTATGAAGCATCTGTGTTTTGGGATTAAATTGTGAAGCGATTGATTAAAAAAAAATAATACGAGAAATTGACGCGGTAATCCGTAATTGGATGTTTTGAATTTCGAGGATGAATAAACCGTTAAGTAGATCGCGAATTCAGTGGATATGAGCGGCACTTCAGACGGTTTTTTTTTTTGCGGCACACTGACGAAGTGGGAGAGGCGCCGGGATATTCGCAAATCCCCTCGTTGATCGAAGCAATTTTTGATGAATTGAAATACCGTTTTTATCTGACCTATCGATGTTAATCGAGTTAATGAAATGTTTAATGGACCGCGGGAAATGTTTTAGCCCCCGCGCGGGTATTAAAATACCGGTGTTTTTCAAGTTTGCGTATGCGGAAACCGTGGATTAAATTCATTATGCAGGCGCATAATAATAATATTGCGATATTGGTAAACGAAAAAACAATAAAACGTTGTCTGGGTTTCCGACTCGCGAAATAACGATTAACGTGAATTTAGGTTTGATGAAATATAATGCGGATATCGTCAGGGAGCATTTTCGAAAAATGGTAATTGAGAATTACGTCGATGGACAATTTTTTTTTCTTCCTTTCCTACACGTCACACGAAAAATAAAAAAGTTGTCTGAATTTAGGTTTGATGAAATATAATGCAGAGATCGTCGGGAAGGATTTTCGAAAAATGGTAATTGAGAATTACGTCGATGGACAATTTATTTATCTTTCTTTCCTACACGTGACACGAAAAAGAAAAAAGTTGTCTGAGTTTCCAACTCGCGAAATAACGATTAACGTGAATTTAGGTTTGATGAAATATAATGCAGAGATCGTCGGGAAGGATTTTCGAAAAATGATCATTGAGAATTACGTCGATGGACAATTTATTTTTCTTTCTTTCCTACACGTCACACGAAAAATAAAAAAGGTGTCTGCGTTTCCGACTCGCGAAATAACGATTAACGTGAATTTAGGTTTGTTGAAATATAATGCGGAGATCGTCGGGAAGGATTTTCTAAAAATGGTAATTGAGAATTACGTCGACGGACAATTTATTTTTCTTTCTTTCCGACACGTCGCACGCGCGTCATCTTTTTTTATCGACCCGCCCCCTCCGTCTCAAGCCGAAGAGAATCTGCGTCCCGGAGAAAACAATAACCGAGTCGGCGTCGGCGGCCGCCGGCCGCTCTCGCTCGATAACGATTTATCTTCGCCAGCACGCTCCTTGGAACAGGAACCGGAAATCGCATTCGCGATAGCCGCGATATCTGGCTCAAGAACCGGGTGGCAGTCTCAACTCTGCCGCTGCGTGTATTACTTATTCTCTCGTGGTCCTCTTGAACATTCCTAGAATTCGTCGAATCTCCGTCTCGCGCAGACTCTGTTCTTTTAATGAGTCACGATAAGACTCGGAATCGTGGAAACGCGCTACAAAAATAAGGAAAATTCGAGGGACCCTTCAAGAAACGCTGAGAATATTCATGGAGATTTGATTTTAATACGCCATAAAAGCAACTCTGATACAACATTATTCTTCGTTTCGCCAATAAAATTAACCTGCATTTTTTCGTGGTGAAAAAATCGAGAAAATGTGGTGAAAGAATCGCAGAAATGATTTCTGAATCGTTCACAGCATTTTAAAGCCAGACTCCCAAAGATCGCAAAAAAAAAAAAAAACGCAAGGGTACCCCTTTGAAATTTTTTTTATTTTTGAGGGTTCGAATTAAAAGTTCCATGAAATATTCAAAAATTAAGATATCGCGTTCCGCCTTGCGTCATTCATTCCGTTATACAGTTTTCTTTCGAACAAAAGAAAGAAATCCAGATTCGATCGATCAAAGAAAAGTAACCGCGATTTTAGTGAAGTGACGAAATTTCGAAAAAAGTGCAAAGTCGTTATACGCGTTTTTCTCGTCGAATTTTCGATTTCCCGTGCAAACAACGGTGCTTTTCGGAATCAGCGCGAAATTTCCCATCGGATAGGGTTTTCAAACTTCACGAAATCGAAAAAAAAAAAATTTCGCGAAAAACGCCAGCCAACTTTCGGCTTTAAAATTCTGTAAAAAAATGCAGAAATCAAGATATCGGGTTCCGCCTTTCGACATTCCCTTCGTTATAATTTTCTCTCGAACGAAGGAAAAAAATCCAGATTCGATCAATCCAAAAAAAAAAAAAAAAAAAAAATTACCTCGATCCGACTAAAGATGGCAAAAAAAATTGTCAAGCTGACTAAAGAAATCCCATGACATCCAACAACCACTAGATTGATTTGGAACCACCAAACCGCTTTTCTCATCGAAGATACCACACGGAAAAAAAGGCTTGGTTGAATCTACCAAACGCTTGGTTAGGTATGCGCCAGACGATTAATTGGTTAGATCAAGCAAATTATAGGTTATGACAACTAAGTTTTTGGTGACGTACCAGATCACTTGGTTATGTTTACCAATAACTTGGTCGGTCTAACCAATTAATCGTCTGGCGCATATATAAACAATTTCTTGATAGATCCAACCAAGCCTTTCTTTCTGTGCACAACAATCATCAGCTACTCGAGGGAGGCAACAGCACATCATCGCTTCGACATATTCTCGCGTAATTGTTCCGCGAATGACGAAACGAATCGCGCGTTACGTGAGTCTCCACCGTCGCCCATCAGCAGCCATCCGTATCATATCGATATACACAACGACAACTCGAGTGCGACGAAGGCGGCCGAGGCCACGAATCCGTGGCCATAACAACGCAGCGGTACCGCTCGGAGAGGCGTACAAATCGCATCTCCGGGCGACCACTCGCCGACCGGGAACGAGTCGGCAAGGCCTTCGAGACCCACGTTGCTGCCTGCCGACACGTCGCCCACATCGGCAACGAAGGTGGACACGAAGTGGATCCTCACGTGTCCACCGCCGATGTCTCCCATCGAGCTTCGTATACACGATGCACACCCACCGCGTATCGAGAACACGCACGTCACGTAATCGCTCGTTGTCTTTTCCATGTGTGGCGCCCATTTTATACACACAAATATACTTCTTTATTATTTTTTTTTTTTGCCGTCACTGATGTCCACGTATTTCGCGTGTTTTTTGCCACTTAACATTCCCACGATTCGGTCAACCTGTTCTTTTGTGCCCCGACGATAGACACGTCAGGTCGATCGAAGCGCCACTTTTCTTCGGGTTTACAACGGAGGTCAACGTTGGTGGGGGGCGATGATAATGGCCGCACCGGAGGCAGCCGCAGCAAGATGTATAGGATAAGCTGAATAAAAGACAGGTAGGATTGGTCGAGATTGCGAATGCAAAGGGGGAATGCTGGAGAGGAGGGGAGGGGGGCTGGGAGGGGGGGGGCGGCAGGGGGTCTCTCCTTCCTCGTTCCTCCTCTTTGGCCGTAGTTCCGGTCTTCCTACTCCTCCTCGTAATTTTATCACGCGCTCGTTTATATTCTTTACCCTTCGTGATTCCCTATGGTCTACCTGCATTGTGTACGCTCGGTTGTCTCGTGATTGCCGACAGTGCGGCCGGTTAATCGGCGAGGATCCAATCATCGCGGCGACAGAGGGAGAGAGAGAGAGATGGATGGATGGGAGACTCGGACACCGAAGATCCGGCCGAGCGGATTCAATGGCGCACGTATGCGGAGGACAGAAGAATGTGCTCCACACTAGACCGGAACTTCAGGATAGGAGCGATCGAGAATCGTTCCGGAAGAACCGCTTGCCGATCCCTTGTTTATTGTGGGCGACGCACACGAAATGCTGCGGGGGGAATGAGCGCGATAAGTGTGCCGGTGGGATCGGCGATCGATAGTCATTGGCCGGTCTACCTGTCGATTTCAGAAGTGGGAAAGGAAAAGCTGTTCTTGGTTCAGTGGAGTCAGGATATGTCAGTGACCTGTTTTTTTTTTTCGCGAAAAAAAAAAATTCGATTTCGTAAAGATTGAAGAATCTGTCCGATGGGAAATTTCCTGCTGTTTCCGAAAAGCACCGTTGTTTGCCCGAAAAACATAAAATTCGATGAGAAAAACGCAAAAAACGATTTTTCACTTTTTTCGAAATTTCGTCACTTCGGTAAAATCGAGGTTACTTTTTTTTCGATCGATCAAACCGAGATTTTCTTTCTTTGTTCGAAAGAAAACTGTATAACGAAAAGAATGTCGCAAGGTGGAATGTGATAATCTTGATTTCTGAATCGTTCACAGCATTTTAAAGACAGACCCCCAAAAATCGCAAAAAAAAACGCAAGGGGGTTCAAAGGAAAAATGTTCCCTTTGAACATTTTTCGATTTTTGAGGGTACGAATTTAAAGTCCCGTGAAAAATTCAAAAAGTAAGATATCGCGTATTGGCGGTTCTACATGTCGATTCCAGAAGTGGGAAAGTAAATACTGTTGTTGGTTCAGTGGAGTCAGGATATGTCAGTAGAAAGGAATTGTCGACTTTTTTGCTTTCAGAAATCGTAGATCTGACTTTCGCTCGAAAAGTGCCAAATCGAACCCTCAACTCTGCCACTCATAAAAAATGTAAAAAAAAAAAATCTCAATGATCCCAGGTCCAGAATTCGTGGACTTAATTACACAACAATCACCGCCACATCGTTTTAGACCCCACCGCGCATTTTATCTCCCCAGCATTTTATTTCCCTCGTCACGATTGGAAATACACCAATCACCGTCGAACATTCGTGTTTCTCATCGACACTCGCCATAGAAAGGCGATCAAAATAAGTCACAGCCTCGGCTCTTCACGGTCCGCTGCTCGCGGTCACTCGCTCCGTAATTCCCGTCGTCTTTTTTTTTTTTGCTCCCGAGTTTAATTGCAGCGAAAAATAAAGACTAAGTCATGCATGCAGGCGGCGCATTTGAGTTCCCCGAGCATTCATTCGCCGGGGACAATTATACACACTTTCGAATCGGCGGCGGCGGGCGAGATTAGCGCTCAATTACACGTATGGCCTGGCGTGGCTCGGGCCGAGAATCCTCCCGCTGAATTACCGTAAATTATCCGCGAAAGCATCGAGAGCGCGCATTTACGCGAGCCAGCGGATCGCGTCTCACACTGACGCGCGTGGCGGCGGGAGGGTTGCACGGCGCATGTGGAGGGTGTACAACGCATACGGTATGCGGTATTAAAAATTAACGTGTATTAACTTTGCCAATCGAAAGGCGAACTCTCGCGGGCCGGGCGCAGATAGCGCAGCTCGGCGCCCGTGATAGCGCATGTGGTGTGTATATATAATTTTAGCACGGATACGAGAGCACCGAGCGCGCGTTTCCCCCGCAGCAGCCGTTGCAGCGCATAGAGAGAGGGCGGACTCGTTCTCCATACCAAATATTCTCGCGATGAACTCGCCGCAGCTTTTATCGATTCGCGCTGATAATACGCCAGGAATTATGGAAAAATGGCAGAGAGAGAGAGAGAGATAAAAAAATATATCGCGAGCTGGCGAAGGGAACGAGCGAGAGAGGGAGAGGAAAAGTTTCGAAAAAAAAAAAAAAAAAAAAAAACGAGCGCCGGTTATGAAGCCGCGCGCGCTATTCGTTCGACGGTCCGGTGCGTGTCGGCGGTCGGTTCACTGATGGAAATTCGATAACGAGGACGGTATATATATGGCACCGTTGTACACGCCGCGCGCGGCCACGCCAGAAAATTAATGTCCCGATTTTCGCGTCGCGCTAACGGCTGTCGCGGCCAAAGAGCGAGTGGACCGGAGGGAGAGCTCGCTGGGCGATGGCAACTTTGCCGGTGGAGGTTTGACCATACGGGTTTGCAGTGCGAGACTCATCAGGGCTGAAGCGTCTTGGCCGCGGATGTCATGCAAATAATTTCGCGGTGGACCCTTAATTTTAATTGTATCGAAATTTAATTATATAGAAACTTTGTAATGGTAAATACGGCCCAAGTTGGGTCCGGCAGGGCCTGACCAAGGCCTGATTTCATGCCACAAATTTTCTACCAGGGCGGACAAATCGGCTTCGAATTTGGGCACGATTTTCACGAACTATACGTAGCTGGGGCTTTAGAATTTTTTTAAATGTTAAATTCGCCATTTTTATTCCGATATGGAAATAAAGTACATGCAAGATACACAAAAAATGTATTCTAGATATAGAAGACATATTTTGTCCGAAAACTTCTATATGTCGGATATATTTTAGGACATACACAAAATATACGCGAGCGAAAAATATATCTAAGATATATCTAAAATATACTCAAAATGTATTATTGTTGCATTATCCTCCGAAAAGTTCTATATGTCAAATATATTTTCATGTTTATTTCTTTTCCATGGGGGTTGGACCAAATCTGAGATTAATGCTGTGCGGAAAATCAGACAAAAAATAATTAGGATCACTCTGTGTTCGATGTCTTTATCAATCATCCGATCAACGTTTGGACAGTAAAAAAAGAATTCTGCCAGTTCTCCAGTCGGACGATCTAATCCATAGACGACACACAAGAAGGAAACTTTTCACCACCAGAAAACCAGTGACAGTCAGACGCAAAGACAGCTTCCAATCATCATTAATATACGCCTTCCGATCCCCGCCGTCTCGACGTTCCCGCCCTCGTCCCTCGTGTCCCCCGATAAAACCGTCGCACCCCGCGCCATCAATACCGCACACCGCTCGACACCACCGCGAGAATATCGAGTGTGCCGCGCCGCTCCGAAGGAGCCTTTGAGCCTCAAGCGTCTTTGCATTTCTTCCCCGTGCATTTTCTCGAGTTAAAAAAATCTCAGTGTCGCTTCATTCAGGTCGGCCGTCGTGTCAGGGCGGCACGCGGGGGGAGGGTGGAAAAAAACAATTAAACGAGACGACGGGCAGGGTGGAAGAGAGTCGGAGAGTCAGAGACTCAGAGAGCCGGAGAGCGTCGAGCATCCAGCGAGAAAGACATGATAATGCGTTGTAACCTCCGCCACGGGAGCTGCGGAACGATACGATAAAGGAGGAAGAAGCGAGAGTCGTCGCTGCGAGGGGTTGCGGCGCTGCCGCTGATGCTACCAGGAGGAGGAGGAGGAGGACGACCGAGGGGTGGCTCGGGGTGGAGGTTCTTACTTTGCATTCCTTTGTGTGCGAACCTCCTCCTCAGTCCTCCATCTCCGCTGCAGCCCGCACGATACTCCTCCTCCTCATCCTCCACCTCCTCCTCATCCTCCTCCTCCTCCTCGCTTCGTTCCCTCATTCTCATCCCGCCTCTTGAAGCTTGAACTAACGCCCGAGGTTTTAATGCACTTGTCTACTCCAGATGCGTTCATAAAGACGCATATGCCCCGGCCACAGGCTCTGTCGAAGCGAGTGGGCAGAAGAGTAAGCGGCTCTGCCAGTTGAACACTGTGCACCCTGTGCGCGAGAGAGCGAGAGAACCCGCGAGGGCTGAATTGCATGCGACTCGCATCCACCACCACCACCACCACCACCCCTAGCTGCTGTATACGGGAGGTGCGGGCAAAACGGGACGCATAAGCAGAAAATGGTTTTATGACGAAAACAAAAGTGTACTTCGATTGCTTTTGATAAAAAAAATTCGATTCCCAGCATCAATTTTGGGCGTTGACAAAAAAAAACAGTGCGGGCAAAATGGGACAGACCCCCAAAATCGGAAATTCATGTTTTTTTTTACTCGGTGATACGCCTTAACGGCAACACGGGACGCATAAGCAAAAAATGGTTTTATTACGAAAACAAAAGTGTACTTCGATTGCTTTTGATAAAAAAAATTCGATTCCCACCATTAATTTTGGGCGTCGGCAAGAAAAAACAGTGCGGGCAAAATGGGACAGACCCCCAAAATCGGAAATTCGTGTTTTTTTTTACTCGGTGATACTTCTTAACGGTTATATTGAAGAAAAAAAAATGTGTAAAAATGTTTTTTTTTTTTTTTCAAAGTGACTTTTCAAATACCAGATTGCTTAAAACACTCAAAATTGTCAAAAATCTTTATATTCCGCATACATGCGTTGAATTGCGTCGTATAGACGCGATTTTCACGAAATGGGGTTTGTCCCATTTTGCCCGCAAAAATAGTTGGAACTGAAAAAATAGGTGTCCCATTTTACCCGCGCGTACCATTTTGACGCATAAGCAAAAAATGGTTTTATGACGAAAATAAACGTGTACTTCGATTGCTTTTGATCCAAAAATTCGATTCCCATCATCAATTTTGGGCGTCGGCAAAAAAAAATGCGGGCAAAATGGGACAGACCTCTAAAATTGTACGATTAAACGAACTTACCTTAAGTGAAGTTCTATCGCAATTATATGTAGAGCCTCTTCCGAAGAGATCACCAGGTAGTTCCTCTACTTACATGCCAATGTCGCCACAAAGTTTAAAGTTAAATAAACATTTTACAATCGCGCGGCGCCCATGGCAACCGCGTTGTCAACATCGTCCTCGATGCTGCCCTCAGTTGTCATTCTTCAAAGTTTTTGCCGTAACTTTTTTGGGCTAAGGGCGGGACGGGATCATGATCTCTTCGGAAGAGGCTCTACATATAATTGCGATAGAACTTCACTTAAGGTAAGTTCGTTTAATCGTACAATTATATTTCGAGCCTCTTCCTCGAGATCACCAGGTAGATGTTTAAAGTATGTTACGGCAATAGTATGTTTTCGACAGATTTTTTCTTTTAGTATTATCGTCTTTATCAAGAAAAATAACTATTACATGAGATAAGACACGCTTGGAAATTTCCAAGATTAAACTAAACACATAACTTACAATTCTAATATAGTGGTCGCAAATGTATCTTTGTTATCCGATACTTGCAAATTATAGAATTTTGTGAAAGTTTCCGAACTTTTGGTCCACCCCGCCGTTTTCTTGATCGTATCAATACTGACACCGGCTCTTCTGGCCGCGGATGTCGAAGCGTGACGCGTGCTGTACGCCGAAAAAATATTTGTATTCAAACCACTCTCGCCTAACGTTTTCTTTATCCACCGACTTAACGATTGCGTACCTACAGCTTTGTGTGGTTTTTTATGTGAGATGAACAACTTAGTTTCGGTTTTCCGCAGTTCTTTAGTACGACTAATGTACGATTCGAGAGTAGTTGCTGCACATATCGTCCTGTCTTGATCGTAAAATGGTAGAATAAGCGTTGGTTGTTTCCTTTTTACACCAGACGTTTTTATATTTGCGGGTATTTTAATTTCGAGCCGTGTGTCTGATTTTTCTATATCCGTGATTTGAATAAGTGTTAACGTCTGTATCCTATGACCTGTGACTAATGCGAGGAGCGTTGCTAATTTCATAGTCAGTTTTTCGAGTGGTATGCTTTCGTGCGGAGCCCATTTGCTCAAAAGTTTGAGAACGATTTTTGGGTCCCAAGTGGAGTCGTATTTTGGAGTTGGCGGTCTCTGTTTTGCGGTACCCTTGCAAAATCTTTTAATTCGGTCGTCCCTACCAATTTCTGATCCGAGAATCAGTGCGATGGCTGACCTGTGACTATTAATCGTACCATATGATGCGCCCTTCTCAAATTCCTTCGCCAGAAAACTCAGTACTTGTTGTACTGTCGCTTTAAAAATGCATATCTGAGATTCTTGACAAAAAGACCACCACTTTTTAAACGCTGTTTCGTATTGACGCCAAGAGGAATCGGTCAAAGAAGCTATCGCAGTGTCCAACGATTCGTCTGGCATCCCCTTCATTCTGAACGCTTGCCGGACAATATTCCGCCCACCAGCGTAAGGCTTTTCCATAAAGGATGCGGTTCCCTGTTTGACGAGCATAGAAGATTAAAATTTGGTTTGAAAACGACTGGTTCGAATTCAAACATCGACATACATGTCGGATACCAGGCTTGGGATGGCCATTGTGGTACCACTATGATACCTCTAGATTCCTCTAATTGGATTTTTTTTAATACTTTAAGTATTAACGAAAAAGGAGGGAACGCGTAGAAAAAATACGGAGACCAATCGATCGTAAATGCGTCTACCGCAATCGAGCTCGGATCTTTTCGCCAAGAAACGTACGTCTCGCACTTCGCATTTGCTCTACTAGCAAAAAGATCAATTTCTGGTGACCCGAAAAAACGTACGAGCTTGTTAAACGCTGCTTTCGACAACCCGAATTCTTTTTCGAGTTCAAGCTTCCTCGACTCCGAATCTGCTATTATATTCTCTTTTGATTGAATATACGATGCAAATATCCAGAGGTTTCGGTGTTCGCACCATTGCCAAATATCTTTGGCCAGTTTGCTGAGATTTCGTATTTTAGTGCCCCCCATTCGATTAATGTACGAAATTGCCGTGGTATTGTCAACTCTGAGCAATATATCGCAATTCCTGAGATCTGACGCGAAGCACTTTAAGCCGAAGAAAACCGCGAGGAGTTCTAAGTAATTGATGTGATTTGTGCGATCTGCTACATCCCAGTGACCGTGGGCTCTTTCACTTTTACAATTCACTCCCCAACCGGTCGTAGAAGCGTCAGAGAAAATCTCAATTCGATACTTATAATCACGGAATGGATTGTTTATCGATAAAATGTTCGCTTGCCACCAGCCTAAATCTTCACGAACGTTTTTCGAAAGAATCATTGACGCTTCGTAATCGTTATTATTATCTCGTAATGCACGTATTTCCTCTCTTAAGAGATCTTTCATATACACCCATCCATATTTCGCTGCCTTGCAACAATCTCCGAGCGAGCCGATAAATGACGCGAAGTCACGTATTTTGCATGTATCTATTGCAATGAATTTGTTTATCGCCGTCCGAATCGACGCTCGTTTTTTATCAGTGGGCTCTATTATCATTTTTTCCGAGTCCAAACAAAACCCGAGAAATTTACATCGACGTGACGGTTGCAGAGAACTTTTCTCGTTGTTAATTAAAAAACCGAGATCTTGTAACAGGCGAATGGTTATGTCAACGTTTCGTTTGCAATCTTTGAACGAGCTTCCGATCAAGAGTATATCGTCTAGGTACACTACTGAAACGTGGCCGCGTTCTCGGAGATGTGCCACGACGATTCTCATAATCTTTGTAAATATGTATGGAGCTACGTTTAGTCCAAAGGGCAGACACGAAAACTCGTAAGTAATATTATTGAATCTGAATCGCAGATATTTCCGACTGCTCTCTGCTATCGGTACAGCATAATATGCATCTTTAAGATCAATCGTCGCCATAAATGAATTTCTCCGTAACAAATCTTTGGCAGTACGCAGATCCTCGAGCTTGAAATGTTCGGTTTGTATATTCTCGTTAAATCTTTTCAAATTTAAAATAAGCCGATATGAGCCGTCTGGTTTGGGTCTCAGAAAAATTGGAGAAATGAATTCTCCCTCAGACGTTGTGCAGATATTAATAGCGCCTTTTTCGAGTAGTGAATTAATTTGTTTCGAAATTTCTATTGTTTCTACAGACGTCCACAGACGTTCCCTAGGAACTTGTGTTTGTAATATGGGTTTGTCGAGGGGTATCACGTAGCCTTCGATCCATCCCAATACCCTATCGTTCGAAGTAATCGATTTCCATTTTTTTAGGAAATATTTTAGCCTGCCCGTGACGATACTTACAGAACTCTCTAACGTTTCATCCGAGGATATTTCTCGGGTCTCGGGTCCGGCTTCCGATACGCCGAGTTTCGTTGAGAGAAGTTCTTCTTGTGCCCGCCCGACGTCGACGGCCGGTTCTTGTAATTCTGAGGACGTAGCGGGCCCTTGAAGTTTTTTGGTGTCTGTTTAGCTGGTCCCTTGGTAATGGGCTTGAGCTCTCTCTTGGTTTGTTCCAAGGACTTCGCCGTTTTTATATTTTCATCCAATTGAGTACCGAAGAGCCACTCATCTGCTGACGTGGCGTTGAAAATATCTTTGACAGTTGTATTTAAATTAGCGAGCACCAATGCTCGTCTTGTAAGTGTCTCCTCGCGCTGTAGATCGACGAGCAGTCTTGTGACGTCGCTTAGGGTCCCCAAAAATGTCAATCTGTCGACGACGTCGTTGTTCAGCAGCTTTGTCAGAATCGTTCCCAATGCAGCGATACATGTCGTGATCTTTTCTTGCTTCGATAGTAGCCTCGTGTCTCTGCTGATGACTGCTTCCGGCAGGGAAGCTTTCACCTCCGGGTTCAGTTTCGGAGGGTTAATAAGCGTGCAGTTTTCTGGGGTACCGTATTTCAGAGTGGTAGCAGCCTTCTCCTCTTTGGGAAGTCCCACCTCCAAAATCTCGCACCAACGCAATGATATTTCGTTGATGACAGGCGGCCCCCGTGGATTTTCTACCGTAAGTCGCTTTCCAATCACCTCGAGGTCCTGATCGTCGAGTGTTTGTTTTGACTGGGTCACATTATCTTGTTCAGTAGATTTTTTGGTACCATGTGAATCTACTTCTTTCGTTGCTTGGTCGCCCTTAGCGACTGGTACCTGTTTTTCGGTTATCATCTGTGTCGATTTCGTCAAATCGTCGTTCGCTGCAGTGTCCGTCGTCTGTTTCGGTACGCCCTCCTCTCTTGTTAGCGATGATGACGACGAGCCGTGGTCTTCAGTACTGGAACTCGTCCTCGATGTCGAATCTGGACTCGTGTCGTACCCTATGTCAAATAAATTTTCCCTTAATGGAATTCTCCGAGAGAAACAGGGATTGAAGTCCGGCTCGCGTTCCGTTCATCTAGCGATCCAAGTCTGACTGGGATTTATCGTGAAAATGCATTGAGAATGTTCCCAGAATCATTCCCTCGCTCATTTATGCATTATTACGATACTTCAGCGAACTCTTGTTCGCTGTTTCTCGTTCTAGCTTTACGGACCTGATCCGCCACGAGCAGGCCTAACCTGCTCGATTAGCTAGGTGCATATCTTTTCCCAATCTCTTAACATGCGTGACGATCTGATCGTCACGATGTTGAGTTTTATCACACAGATTTATGAAACGGCCTTGCCGTGACATATCTGAATTTCCACCATCTTGGGAAGACAGATCTGAAACAAATCAAAATTACTCACTGCGTTTCTTTTTGCGGTGATTCTTCCTCCGCTTCTTCTTTTCTCTGCGTTCCAGTCTTTTTAATCGCTTTTCGAAGCGATGCTCCTCCTCATCGTCGTCCGAATGGCGGCTTCGTTTCTTCCCCATAATTAGAAAAGGAAAAACTCGCAGAACTGTCGAAAACACGTGTGGCTTTCACGGCACAAAGAAAGGTAATGACAACTGAGGGCAGCATCGAGGACGATGTTGACAACGCGGTTGCCATGGGCGCCGCGCGATTGTAAAATGTTTATTTAACTTTAAACTTTGTGGCGACATTGGCATGTAAGTAGAGGAACTACCTGGTGATCTCGAGGAAGAGGCTCGAAATATAATCGTAAATTCGTGTTTTTTTTACTCGGTGATACTCCTTAATGGTTATATTGAAGAAAAAAAAATTTGTAAAAATTTTTTTTTTTTTTCCAAGTGACTTTCCAAAGACCAGATTGCTTAAAACACTCAAAATTGTCAAAAATCTTTATATTCCGCTTACATGCGTTGAATTGCGTCGTATAGACGCGATTTTCACGAAATGGGGTTCCGTCCCATTTTGCCCGCAAAAATAGTTGGAACTGAAAAAACAGGTGTCCCATTTTGCCCGCACCTACCCTATATCGTGACGGCAGGCAGCCCGCGCAGCATCCACGAGACTCCGTGTGTATCGCGGGCACACGAGACTGTGACAGAGTGCCCGGAAAATCATGGAAGATAAGGGCGAGGACGAGAAGAAAGAGAGTCGACGACGACGGCGATGATGACGACGACGACGGCCGCACGCTGAAAGCGCCGTCGGTGTAACCGAGACACAGACGACCCGCGGATAAAGACAGTAATGCGTTTAAACATTTTTTAAGTGTATGGACGCGAAGCGTTGACACCTGGAAATGGACGCGCTTTGTTGTGGAGAAGCGTTTCTTCTTTTTTTTTTTTTTTGCAGCTGCAGCAGCTTCTTCGCTCTTTTGTCTGCGCCGGGGACAATCGACGAGCGGGACGGTGTTTGTGGAATGGATTACGAGTCGGCGAATGATGTGATGCAATTATACTATTGTTTCTTTTGAGAATCATTGAGGAGGGGGAGGGATGAGGGTATCTGGGTTTTGGTCTTTGGGGATGTTTGAGGTTGGAGGACTTTTGGATTGATGATCGGGTATGATTTTTTTTTTACGATTTGGTTCGATTTGACAGTGCAGTGTTTATGGATTGTTGAAAATCTGCGGAATTCTGAGAAGAATCTGTGAATCGCAAGCGGAATGTAAGCAGAAATCGAGGAGATTCTGACGAAACTATAGAGCGACAAATATCAGTTATTTGAATTTTACGATATATCTGTGAATTAAATGGAATTCAAAGTAATTTGCTAAGCAACTTTCGATACATGTGTAAATTTATGATGATGAAGTTTGCATCGTTCTAATGCAACAAAATTCACAACAACAAAAAATTAATTCTAATTAACCTAAATGATGAAATTACGTACAAAAAATCATCATATGAACTAATTGATATGATGACTTTTTATACCTAATTTCATCACTTGGGTTAATTATAATTAGTTTTTTACTCTGAATTTCCTTGCATTCCAATGATGCAAACTTCAACATCATGTAAATTTGACAAATATTTCCAACATCGTGTGAAAAAAATCACACTAAAAATTGATAGTTTTTCTTCGCTTAGTTCCCGATATAATATTTTTCTTCCAGCGAACTTTCACGTCTATCTCGATTGCAAATTCATGTCGTAGTTACTAAAAAAAGATTTCGAAATTCGAGCAAAGTCAGACCCCACAATTCCTCCCTCATTCTACATAATGCACGAGGTCTATGCGGCTAACTCGCAATTTCTAACTCGCATGGTTTCCAATAACGTTATATTCGAATCGGTGAATTGATCGTAGACCGGTGGGAGGGGGTGAGACGCGCGTGGGGGTGGATGGAAACAGGGAAAACGCGGGCACTTTTCCCCGCGTCACCTCCACACCCCCAGTTGCCACGGCCGCTGGCGCGTCGCGCTGTCTTCGTGCTCTCCGGTCGTCCGCGAGGGGTTAACTACCCCTCGAGGCGAGCGCGATCTGGCGGAGAACGTCGGAACTGCGCAGGACGTCGTCCACCTCGTCGACTCGGACAGTCTCGTCCTTTCTCTCGCGATAATTCAGCGAGCGGCAGGAATTTTCCCGCAACGCGTATATCGCCACTTTTCTCGTCACCCACTCAAACCGCTATATGTCGTATGTATCTTATTATCTGATTTTATCGATTGAAATTCTCTTACCTCGTTGGTAACCGGTATTCGCGCACCAGCCGGCTCTCCGTTAGGGCGTCATTCTTCGATCTACAAAGCAGAAAGTACAGATTGTTGTAGAATTAAATCCGTTTAGCGTCATCTTTCATAATATATTAATATTCTACGCTTTTTTTTCTCTAAATAACCTCAGATGCAGAGATGTCAAGCGTTCGTTACTTTTAAATACAGACTTTTTTTTCTTTACCCTATAATTTGTGTATTATTAACTTTATGAAAAATCGTTAAAACATATTTTTGTCAATAAATTTCGTGAAAAAAGATAATAAAAAATAAATGTAACGAAGAAAAGTAACGATCGCTACTCTTGTCGTTACTCGTTTCTCGTTACATTTGATTCTTACGATTTTTCGTATGAAATTTACTGCCAAAAATGTGTTTTAAGGATTTTGCATTGAGTAAAAATCTTGAGTTATATAACGTGCAGGTCACGTTTTCCAAACGTGTAATAATAAACGTACTTATTGTTATTTATCGTTGATACGATAAATAATATTTTATTTTTACTTAGATAAATAATATAATATTTTTATCTATCGTTTATACGATAAATGAAAATAAGTGCGTATTGAAAAATAACGAACGCTTGGCATCTCTGCTTAGATGCGAATTTAAAATAAGAGCATAAAGTTCGACCGTATTTTTTATCTAAAAGTAACTCCCAATTATCGTGCGACACGTGAGTTTTTTTCTCTCTCTCCTAATTGAACATTTTTCCAGGTCACGAGACGCCTCGCAAAATAAGATTTTTCACAGAGAGCGGACGCGCATCACCTAAGACCAGCTGAAAAACCATCAACGCCCGGCGACCCCCTCGACGTCACATTCACGCGTTTTCGGCTGCCGCAAATTACGACAAAAATGAACTTAACGCGCCTGAAAAAAAAAAAAAAAAAAAAAACCGCGACTCACATTCACCGGTCGGGTGAGAGCTCGACTCGCCGTGGCTGAAATAGGTAAGAACGCGATGTGAAAGCTCAGGAAACGCGCGCTATTCCCGCGCGTGTGTGAATGGGGAGCGTGCAGCGAGAACAAGGCGGTAATTCTCGTCGAGAAAAGGAGGCTGCGCGACTGCCGCTGCCTAGAAGGGACCCCGAAGAAAGGCCGTCAGTCAGGAGTCGCACGACGAACAGACGAAGAACGTGTGTAGATAAGGGTGAGCGCTGCACACAAAAAAAAAGAAAAAAAAGGGAAAAAAGAGAAAGAAAAAAAAAACAAGTATGCTAATGAAAAAAAAAAAGAGGAAGAAAAGCCCGAGACACGTGCATGGCTGGCGGGTCGAATGTGTGCGGTGTGGTACGTGTGTGGCGCATATTAAGGCTCGAGAATCGCGAGACGAGGCTGCTCAGCGGCTCATATAACGGCGTTTCATTTACTCTGTCGAAGGCGAGAGGAGCTGCTGCTGCGGTGGAGAAGGAGGAGAGAGAGAGAGAGAGAGAGAGAGGCGAATGACGGTGCGCGCGAGCTTAAAAGTTCTTCTTCGAGATGTAATTAGCACGTCTTTACACAACGGGGCGAAACAATGCGGTGGCGTATAATTAGTACGCATCTATATACCTATAATCTCCACGGGGGTGTCAACAGCGCCGCGGTGTTGGCGACAGGGCTGTTCATACACACGATGACGCCCGACCCCCTCGGCCACGACCCCCGCGACTCTCGACGTCTTCCCCACCGAAGCTTCTCACACTCTTTCTCTCCCCCCCCCCCCCCAGAGTCGTCGCCCCCCGCCCCCCTTAACCCGCGTTCCCCAGCAGCCGAAGCCTCATACGTGCAACCGGCTTTCTGCGACTGGTCGCCCGGCGACACGCGAGCTTTTTCTTTTTTTCTTTTTTTCCTTCATCCCCGTCTATTTAATTCTTCAGACTCGGCTCGCGACTTGGTTGCGTTCGTTTTAAGAAATTGAATGGAGTTTCTGGGCCGTCTGGACATTTGGTTTCTGATCGTAATTGTATTTGTTTGGGTTAATTTAGTTTGTAATTTGTTTTTTCATAGTTCGTTTCGTAATTTTTTGTTCGATTACGCAATTAATTTGATGCTTTTTAGTTGTCGGGGTGAGACGTGAATATGGGATGAATCATTTTAACGGCAAATAGCGAGAGATTTGGATAAAAAAATTTTTATCAAAAAGAAACTCATTAATTCACCGCGCAAAATTGGATCAGTGAAATCGATACCGATTGCTGAAAAATCGCCACGTTTTTGGTCAATCAATTATCGGAACGTGCAATATTATCCTCAACGTACCAATTATCATCATTAATGCTTACGCCTTTCGTGTCTTTACGTCATATTTCAGGTTGTTTTTTCGAGCCAGTTCGTTTCCGCACTAAAAATCTAAGCGTAAAAATAATTCAAGAGAATAGACAAATTTGTTAGCCATTCGCTCGTCATCCCCCGACACTTGTTAACCGATCCGATATTATTGCAACATGCAATATTGTCCTCAATATACCAATTATCATTACCAATGCCTACCGGTCCAATTTAAATTACGACTTTCGAATCTTTACGTCATATTTCAGGTCGTGCGATTTTTTCGAGCCAATTCATTTCCGCACTAAAAATCCAAGCGTAAAAATAATTCAAGAGAATAGAGAAATATGTCTCAGCCATTTAATATTGTCAATAATATAATATTGTCCTCAATATTGTCAATAATATAATATTGTCCTCAATTTTGCCAATAATACAATATTGTCCTCAATACCAATTGCCATTATTAATGCCCACCAGTCCAATTTAAATTACGACTTTCGAATCTGTACGTCATATTTTGTGTTCTTTTTTCGAGCCAATTCGTTTCCGCACTGAGAGTCGCAAGCGTGAAAATAATTCAAGAGAATAGACAAATTTGTCTCAGCCATTTAATATTGTCAATAATATATTATTGTCCTCAATATTGTCAATACTGCAATAATGTCCTCAATATTGTCAATAATATAATATTGTCCTCATTACCAATTGCCACTATTAATGCCCACCAGTCCAATTAAAATTATGACTTTCGAATCTGTACACCATATTCCGGATTCTTTTTTCGAGCCAATTCGTTTCCGCACTGAGAGTCGCAAGCGTGAAAATAATTCAAGAGAATAGACAAATTTGTCTCAGCCATTTAATATTGTCAATAATATAATATTGTCCTCAATATTGTCAATAATACAATATTGTCCTTAATACCAATTGCCATTATTAATGCCCACCAGTCCAATTGAAATTACGACTTTCGAATCTGTACGTCATATTTTGTGTTCTTTTTTCGAGCCAATTCGTTTACGCACTAAAGTCGCAAGCGTGAAAATAATTCAAGAGAATAGACAAATTTGTCTCAGCCATTCGCTAGTCGTCATCCCCCGACACTTGCGGCGACACTCGGGTCTCCCCCTATACGCACTCACACACACACACACGCCGTGCGTGTGTATCGCCCGCGAATAACGCGGCCGGCACCCCATCCGCGTCTGAGCCCCGCGTGCACCGAGTTCTATTCGCAGCAACAAGCGAGCCGGGCGCGCGCGTCGCGTGAGCCGTGCGGTGTGCGCGATGTGCGCGATCCTCGTTACGACCGGATTGAAATTGCCGTGCGAGGCTACGTCGGAGCGCGGCCGCTCGCACGAGTTGAGACGTTTAAGGGGGTCACAGGAACTCAACGCTCGGACTATTCCCACAGCGCTCTATACGCCACCACCTAATCGTCCACGTATATTTGCCACACAAGTATAAATACCGAGCCCTGTGTAATAGGCGAACAAGGGCGAGAGAGCTGGCTCTACGTGCCGCTCGGCGGCGACGACGACGACGACGACGACGACGCGAGTCGCTTTATAAACACCCTTGACTCTCGATGTCGCGACTCCGCCAACTCTCGGCCAATTCATTCACTTTCAACGAGGGTTGCTCGCCGCGAAAACGACCAAACGGCAAACTGCGCTCAGCGCGTGGAATTCTCGACTAATATACGTGCGGTGGCTTTTGAATCACCAACTTGTGTGGCAATCGTGAATTTTCCTGCGCTGTGAAACTCATGTTTCTTGGGCCAACGAAAAAGCGAAGACAATTGAGTGATTTTTACTCGTTGGGCCACGGAAAAAAATGGTTTTTCTATGCCAGAAAATATTTTACTAAAATGGTGACAACATTTTGTTACCTGCTAACCTATAGGTAAATAAATAAATCAATTTTAATAAATAATACATTTTTTTTAAATAAATTAATAAATAATATAATAATAATATATAATAATATAATTATAATAATTTTTTAAAATAAATTTGTATAAACAATGAATTTTTTTGCTATAGCAAAAAATGTATTTACCTATAAAAAAATATGTTATTCGAGGAAATAAAATTGTTAGGCTGGCAGATAACGCAATGTCGTCACTATTTTAACAAAAGATTTACTGCCATAGAAAAACCATGTTTTCCGTGAGTCAGACGAATTTTCGCCCGCGAAATATACTTTGCCAATCTAACAGAATATCTTGGCCAACAAAAATGTTTTCCAACTTTTACAAAAATCATTATCATGACCCAACGAATGACACACGTTTCTCGACGCTCTTTCGTTGACCCTTACGAGTTCAAGTATCACGTTTCCCACGTGCGGCTGCTCCGATCGTCACCGTGATTCTCGGCCATAGAATCGTATCCAGCAAAGTATATCCAATACCCGGTAACGTCGCACCGGAAGTCGAGTCGGGAGAAGCAACGAAAAAAAAAAAAAAAAAAAAAAACCGTACGAGTGCCGATTCGCTGTCGGAGTTGAAACAAAACACGAAACGTGTGTGTCGAGCTTTCTCTCTCTCGACACTCGAGGACGATCTGGGTCAATGCCGGGATTCGAGGCCGATGTATTCCACCTCTCTTTTAACTCCCCCCCCCCCCCTCTCTCTCTCGGAGAGGAAGAGAGGATCGGACGAATATTGAAATTGCAGGCACAACGAACTCGCGCAGTTGCTCGCATAATGAGCTCGCGGGCCGTGTGTGTGCTATAACTATATGTACATCGCGTAGTACACGGTGGATGGGCGAGCCGCGAGAGAGAGCGGGGCGTGTATGTCGCGCGCGAGGGTGCATGCGAATGCCGGCCGGTTGCATATGCTCTCTCGGCGTTCGCACCCCGTGCGCGAAAAAGCCGCGCGTCCTCGAATATTTTCCATTCAAATACGTTTTAATTGGCGAGTACCGCTGTGACCGCGCGTAAATCGGGCGTCATAAGCACATTGACCTTCGGGCGCTGCGGCGGCGGCGGCTCATCCAATCGCTCCCGTTTTCCATTGATCAGCCGATTTGCGCCACCCTCCGTTTATGCCCCCCCCCCCCCCCCCCGCGTCATTTTGATTTCATTAAATTCGTTACGGTTTTACGAGTAGGTCGAACGGCACGCCGATAATTATTTCACCGGATTCTCGCGGTGAGCTCGATGGTCACTGCCGCTTCGGCGATATAACGCGGAATCGGTCGCGGCTTTTTTTTTTTAATCTACATTTTTGTTGTCGATATAGTCGCGATTGGTTGAAATTTCGGCTTTTTTGTTTAGACACGGTTTGTGGAAATTACAGGTGAGAAGATGATTATTAAACATTTTTTTTTATTGTTAGAACAAGACATAATTAGTAAGTATTATTGGTTATTTTTTGAGCCACGATATATCGAAACGACAGGCGAGAAGATGATTATTTAGCACTTTAAAAAAATTACTGGAATAGAAAGAAATGACTAAATATTTTTGGCAATTTTTTTGAGTCACAATTTATCGAAACGACAAGTGAGAAGACGATTACTAACCACTTAATAAAATTACTGGAATAAAAAGAAACGACTAAATATTTTTGGTAATTTTTTTAGTCACAATTTATCGAAGCGACAAGTGAGAAGATTACTAAGCACTTTAAAAAAATAACTGGGATAGAAAGAAACGACTAAATACTTTTGGCAATTTTTTTGAGCCACAATTCATCGAAACGACGAGTGAGAAGATGATTACTAAACATTTTTTTAACCACGAAAATAAAAAGAACGTCTAAATATTTTTTATAATTTTACGAAGCCAAGATTTATCGGCACGACAAACGAGCAGCGAGTCGCGATTTGGAAGCCGCGCATCCAGCCGCCACGTCACGTGAAAACTTCGACGGCAGCTAAAGTGTCCGCGGGGGTTCCCTCGCGCGGCAGTTCGCGAACAAGTCGCGCGCACTTGCCAAGACATAACAATCTTAATAATCGCGAAGCGCCGCGGCGGTCGCGGACCGGGGCCGTAATAACGTTACACAGTTTGGAACGTCGCCCGCGAGCATACGCGAAACCGCGTAAAGGAGCTTGCCTCGATGCTCCCCCCCGCGCGACAACGTCGCACCCTCTCGAGTGGCTTATTCAGCCCCCGCCAACAACTCGCGCTCGACGTGACCCCGAAATAAATTCACCCCGACTTGGGGCAATTGCGCGGCGCCATAAAAAGTACGGAGAGTCGGAAAAAAAAGAAGCAACGCGGACGAGAAGAAAATAAAGAAGAATCAGCAGCGGTTACTCTCTATCGGTGGTCCGGAGTTACGTGTGCTTAAGGAAATAATAAAAATAAAAAAAGAACACGAGAGCGACGCGAATTTCCTCGTTAAATCGGCTCGTAAATATCGCAGTAACGGCGCGAATGCGACGCTAGCTAATTTGAGGGTACCTCGGGTCGGGTCGAAGCTACCACGGAATTCAACACTTGAGTATCAATGACTTTTTTTTAACGCACTATTTTCGGCGCCGTCTGAAACTCGTTTGAATTAATTGATTTGCCTAATGGATATTTAGATAAACAATTATGTGCGATTATTTATTGGGCTGCATATAGTATTAAAACTTCTAATCCAATATTAAGTTGCATAGCTTAAATTACAAATTTCGGTCGAAAAACGAATAAAATGTGCAACAAACATTTAATCATTTTTAAGGCAATTTCAGTTGTTGAATCAGCTGATGCCGAATGGATAATTAGGTAAACAATTATGTGCAATGATTTATAAGGCTGTATAGTTTTAATTCCTAAATGAATATTAAGCTGTATTTTTATTACGAATTTCAGTTAAAAAATAAATAAAAAGTGCAACAAACATTTAATAATTTTTAAGGCAATTTCAGTTGTTAAATTATCTGATGCCGAATGGATATTTAGATAAACAATTATGTGCAATCATTTATTAGGCTGTATAGTTTTAATTCCTAACCCCATATTTAGTTGCATTCTTATTATAAATTTCAGTCAAAAAATAAATAAAACGTGGAACAAACATTTAATAATTTTTAAGGCAATTTCAGTCTTTGATATTCCAGTGTATTCTTTGCCACCGAGATTTCATTATGTGCAATTATGTGCAATAATCTATTAGGCTGTATAGTATTAATTCCTAAACCAATATTAAGCTGCATTTTTATCACAAACTTCAGTCCAAAAATCAATAAAACGTGCAACAAACATTTAATAATTTTTAAGACAATTTCAGTCGTTGATATTCCAGTGTATTCGTTGCCACCGAGATTTCATTATGTGCAATTATGTGCAATAATTTATTAGGCTGTATAGTTTTAATTTCTAAACCAATATTAAGCTGCATTTTTATCACAAACTTCAGTCCAAAAATCAATAAAACGTGCAACAAACATTTAATAATTTTTAAGACAATTTCAGTCGTTGATATTCCAGTGTATTCGTCGCCACCGAGATTTCACCCCTTCCGCGAGTGAGTCGCGAGTCACCCCAACGGCGGAAGCGCGCGTCTCACAACCTTCGGAATTTAGTCGTCCCTCGACATGACGATCATGGACGTGTCTCAGGATGAATTAGAGAACTTGCGCAACGACGTAAGCTTAGCGCGCGCGCTGAATTCGTCGTGCGTCAACGCGATCGCGTCGCGCGGCGCCAACTCTTAAGCGAGCTCACTGCCGACTCCGGCTCGCCGTAAGAGATGAAAACTTTGAAATCCCGAAGGAATTTGTAATCGCGGCGCGAGACGACGTTTCCATCTCTCGACGACGCGGAGACGACGACGAGAAACTCGAGGCGAAATATCCGCAAGCTCGGGCGACGTCGGATCCCGAGATGCTCTCGACTGTGTGTAGGCACCGAGTTTTTTTAAATTCCGCCCCGAGATTCCAAAGCTAGACGCAACTCGGGCCTTCAGGTACCCTTCTTCCAGTTTCGCGGAGGGCTAATTGGTTACCAGAGATGTATTAAGAATCCGGTGAGACCCGAGGAAACCGAGCCGAGGAATTATAAATCTCAGTTGCAATCGCAGACGGATGCAAAACCAAATCATTTTTTTCACCCTCTACCTCGCACTGTTATTTTCATTATCAATAACACTCGAACTACATACGTTTTGTCGGCTTCTGTCACTTTTTCACCACTCATTGACTTTTCCGCACACAGAAAACTATCAACGGAGTGATAACAAATTTTTTGCTGCGGTAGCTGCAAATTTGCTGTGCTGAAAATCTTGCTGTGGCAGCTGACGATTTTGCTGCGACAGCAAAAAATTCGTTAATACAACGACCGATTTGTCATCACTCACTGATTATTTTTCTCCGTGCGAAAAAAAAGAAAAAAAAAATCGTCTTCATTAATTTCCACCACCGAGTCAAATTTCGTCGAATAAAAGAATCACTGGTACCGACGCAATTTAATATCTTTTCAACACTCACGAGTTCCAGTCGAGTCGAAAAAAGGGAAAAAATTGATTGAACGAAATTTCTGTCTGTATTTTTTTTCCCACAGTCGACAAAAGTGTTGATATTGGGGAACGCGGGAGTGACGAAAACGTGAGGCTCGAGTTCACCAACCCTTATCACCGTCACGCGGTGTCCGCGAGTTTGTGAAAAGTACGCGCGGCGTCTAAGGCGGCGATACGTGCGGCGTCTATCACAGTCAGATAGGGAGACCGCTGCCCTATTCTCTCGTCGACAATAACGCTACTCCCGTTTCGATAAAACTCAGCCCCGCGAGTCCCCTTCGGGTTTCGCCTTCTCCCCCCTCCGGGGTGGGAACAAATATTGGAAGGAGAGCCGCGGACGACGATAAGAGCGACGCGGTGAATTTCGAACAGAAACGCGCGTGCATAAACTTTTCACGACGCGTACGCACCGCCGGATTGCACCGCGCGAGTACCGCGCGAGCGATCGCCCGCGTTAACCATTGACCGCCGCCTCTCCGCTTTACGAGGCAGATGTTGATAACGCGGGACAGCGAGACAGAGACACCGGGATTGTGACAGCAGCTGCGACACCTCATCGCGCCCCCCGCGTATTACATTGTCCGAGCCGGGCCTGCCCCGCGTTAACCGCGCGTCTCGCGCAGGGGTCAAAGGCCTCGGTATCGATACGCTATCTGCGTGAGAAGAATCGAAAATTAAATTAAATTAAATATCTTTCTTAACTAATTCGTCAAAAAATTAAATTGAAAAAAAAAAGCTTTCTTCACTAATTCATCAAAAAGGAAACTAAAAAAAACATGTTTCTTCACTAATTCATCAGAAAGGAAACTAAAAAAAAAAATGTTTCTTCACTAATTCATCAAAAATGAAATAAAAAAAATGTTTCTTCACTAATTCATCAAAAATGAAATTAACAAAATGTTTCTTCACTAATTCGTCAAAAATGAAATAAAAAAAATCTTTCTGAACTAATTTATCAGAAATGAAATTCAGAAAAAATCATTCTTAACTAACTCATCAAAAATGAAATAAAAAAAAATCTTTCTTAACTAAATCATCAAAAACGAAATAAAAAAAAATTCTTTCTTAGCTACTTCGCCAAGAAGGAAAAAGACTAAATCATCGGCGCAGGATGAGCGAAGAAAATGTGACTCGTGACTGGAAACAAGTGACAAACTTTGTGGTCGCGAAAAATAATGAGACTCCAATAAGCAAACGAGTCGAAAATTAAAGTTTCTCCTCAACTCGTACAAGTGTCACAAAAATCACTGTCATTCAAATCACTGTCTGATTACGTTTTAGGGAATAACAAAAATTCGAACAACCATTGCGATTACAATGCGCAATAGCAATCGAGTCGAATTGTAAGGTTTTTTCTCCACACCTAAAAGTGTCACAAAAATCACTGTCATTTCTGTCTACGTTTTGAGGAATAAAAAAATTCGAACAACCATTGCGATTACAATGCGCAACAGCAATCGAGTCGAATTGTAAGGTTTTTTTCTCTACACCTAAAAGTGTCACAAAAATCACTGTAATTTCTGTCTACGTCTTGAGGAATAAAAAAAATTCGAACAACCATTGCGATTACAATGCGCGACCTGTCTGACCGGTCGCGGCGTTTAGCACTCGCGAGACGCAGGAGACGTCGTCTCATTTGCGGACAATCGGCGGGCTCTTCCTAGATTGACGCGGAGTTACGGCGAATTGGCTCGGTAACGTTTCATCAACGGCTGAACGTCCTAGAGACGAGACGACGATGCATATAGCACACCGCACGGCACTCCGAAGGCCCCGCGCGAGATGTCTTCTTCGTTTATGGTGTACGCACGTCGGCAGTAATGTACTTCCGGTCAATTAAGCGAACGACAACGGCGACTGACGCGGCGGCAGACACGAACCCGAGGGAGAGATAAGTCGGAAATCAGATGCGTGGGCCACTGCGGTTCCGACGGAGAAAACACATCTAGGGTGATAACCCCTTATCTCTCTCCTTCCAGCGACGTTTTATTTTTTTCCCCCATCAATCTCCTTATCTGCTTTCATTGTAGCATGCAATTTTTTTCAGCCTCGCCGCCGAGCGGTCAACGTCAAACTGATCCACAAAATTCGCGCCACAAATGATCAGCCAAAAATACCGCAGAAAACTATCGAAAAAAAAAATTATGAAAAAAAAAATCACACCGCAAATTAGCGACGAAGGCGTAAAGTATTTACTGACGCGCGTCAATCTGTAAATAATATGTTTTGGGGTCGAGGCGATGACGTGAGGATCGGGAAATAAATCATACGGGTTATGGAGTTGAAATTAAAACGATTAACGACGCAACAAACAAAAAGCATAAATTGTATTTCACGATAAAATATCAGCGCCAACGTCAAACTTATTCGCAAAATTCGCGCCACAAATGATCAGCCAAAAATACCGCAGAAAACTATCGCAAAAAAAAAATCATGAAAAAAAAAATCACACCGCAAATTAGCGACGAAGGCGTAAAGTATTTACTGACGCGCGTCAATCTGTAAATAATATGTTTTGGGGTCGAGGCGATGATGTGAGGATCGGGAAACAAATCATACGGGTAATGGAGTTGAAATTAAAACGATAAACGACGCAACAAACAAAAAGCATAAATTGTATTTCACGACAAAATATCAGCGCCAACGTCAAACTTACGCGGAAAATTCGCGCCACAAAATGATCAGCCAAAAATACCGCAGAAAACTGTCGCAAAAAAAAAATCATGAAAAAAAAAATCACACCGCAAATTAGCGACGAAGGCGTAAAGTATTTACTGACGCGCGTCAATCTGTAAATAATATGATTTGGGGTCGAGGCGATGATGTGAGGATCGGGGAAATAAATCATACGGGTTATGGAGTTGAAATTAAAACGATAAACGACGCAACAAACAAAAAGCATAAATTATATTTCACGACAAAATATCAGCGCCAACGTCAAACTTACGCGGAAAATTCGCGCCACAAAATGATCAGCCAAAAATACCGCAGAAAACTGTCGCAAAAAAAAAATCATGAAAAAAAAAATCACACCGCAAATTAGCGACGAAGGCGTAAAGTATTTACTGACGCGCGTCAATCTGTAAATAATATGTTTTGGGGTCGAGGCGATGATGTGAGGATCGGGGAAATAAATCATACGGGTTATGGAGTTGAAATTAAAATGATAAACGACGCAACAAACAAAAAGCATAAATTATATTTCACGATAAAATATCAGCTCTAACGTCAAACTTACGCGCAAAATTCGCGCCACAAATGATCAGCCAAAAATACCGCAGAAAACTATCGCAAAAAAAAATCATGAAAAAAAAACACCGCAAATTAGCGACGAAGGCGTAAAGTATTTACTGACGCGCGTCAATCTGTAAATAATATGTTTTGGGGTCGAGGCGATGATGTGAGGATCGGGGAAATAAATCATACGGGTTATGGAGTTGAAATTAAAACGATAAACGACGCAACAAACAAAAAGCATAAATTATATTTCACAATAAAATATCATCGCCAACGTCAAACTTACGCGCCACAAAATAATCAGCCAAAAATACCGCAGAAAACTATCGCAAAAAAAAATCATGAAAAAAAAAAATCACACCGCAAATTAGCGACGAAGGCGTAAAGTATTTACTGACGCGCGTCAATCTGTAAATAATATGTTTTGGGGTCGAGGCGATGATGTGAGGATCGGGGAAATAAATCATACGGGTTATGGAGTTGAAATTAAAACGATAAACGACGCAACAAACAAAAAGCATAAATTATATTTCACGATAAAATATCAGCGCCGAGATACACACAACACATCGATGGGATAATTAACGAAAGTGAAACAGACTGCGGGGCGCGCGCTCGGCTGCTGTGTGGGGGGCTCGCGATTGCAGGAGAGCACACCGCGTGTGTGGGGAACGAGTGAGAGAGAGGCGCACACACGCCGGCACCGCGGGGCCGTACGCCGCAAATCGACACACTCGTGATGAATAATGAGGTGGCAAAATTAAATTTCAATTAAGCTCTATCGGATAACGCGAAATAACGGGCCCCCGGCACTTTTCGGTTATCGTTTTCGGGCGCTCTCGGTGTAACCCCCCCGCCCCCCTTCCCCCCCGGCCTGTACCCGCCTCGGTGATCGAATCATCGGATTTCCCGTGGTACTTCTGCCACTACGGCAGACACGCGCGATGAGTGTCGATTTATCGAGTGTCGCGCGCGCGGGGCACTCGGCGCGCACGCGAGAGATTCGAGAGGCACCCGCGAAATATTTCGAGTGTCGCCCGTCGAGTGTCTGTATCCCCCCCCTTTATGTATTAGCGCGCGGCGAGCGCGTGAAGAAGAAGAGAAAAATCTCGTGATTAACCGGCGTCGCGCGCTTTGGAAATGACATTGAGAAAAATTATTTTTTCCACCCCGGAAATTGTGGACGCGATGGGGATGCAATATTTCTTTTAATCTGGTGAAACAAAAGGAGGGATTTTTGACGCGGGACGATTTCATCACGAGGGAAGCCGGGACGCCGATCCGTATTATTCGTGCGTTGGGCACTTTGGAATCGAAATTTAGAAAAATTATTTTTACCCTCCGGAAATTGTGGACGCGACGGGGATGCGATTTTTTTTTTGTCGAAACGAAAGGACGAATTTTTGTCGCGGGACGATTCGATCACGAGGGAAGCCGGGGCGCCGGTTCGTATTATCCGTGGGTCGCGCGCTTTGGAAACGAAATTGAGAAAAATTATTTTTTCCACCCGGACATTTTTGGCATCCCCGCGACGGGGATGCAATTTTTTTTTAATCAGTCGAAACGAAAGGACGAATTTTTGACGCGAGACGATTCGATCACGAGGGAACCCGGATCGCCGATCCATATTATCCATGTGTCGCGCACTTTGGAAACGAAATAGCAAAAAATTATTTTTTCCTTCCGCAAAATTGTAGACGCGACAGGTATGCAATTTTTTTTTTTTTTTAATCTGTCGAAACGAAAGGACGAATTTTTGTCGCGTGACGATTCGATCACGAGGGAAGCCGGGGCGCCGATGGTTTACCTTATCCTCGACGCACTGTCCGTATTATCCGTGCGAGTAAGCGCGAGAGAGAAACATACAACACGTGGACGCACTGTTACTTCCTGCCGGCTCGTCTCACACAAAATAACTCTTAGTCTCTAGTCGCACGAGCAACGGCGGAAATTAATTTTACTAGCAGAGATAAAAACTATCGGTAGCAGCCGAATCGACGAGTCCAATCAACTCGTCACGTAGTTACCGTTGAAAAAAAAAAAAATTCTCAGTCACAAATACGACAAGAATTGTACGTGGTAAAATATCGTCCTCAGCTTCCTCGCAGATTTTATCCCTGTTACAAGTTTCACTATGTCCAGCACCACATCTCGAGTCTTCCGCTCGACACCCCCGACAAAATTAATCAACACCCTCGATCGTATAATTTATCGCGAACGACGAAACTTCGTCAAAAACACTCCGAGTCAATCACACGTCGCGGCGACTGTTCTCGGTTCATGAGCCACACGCGAGACTTGCGGGCATCGAAGGGTTGAAAACGAGAACGAAAACCCGAATAAAAAAAAATAAATCGCATAGTCCTCGGAAACCATAGACAATCCACTGCGTGTCGCGAACACCGTATACGTTTGTCTCCACGTACCCCAATCTCGTTTCAAATTCACAGCACTCACACCGGTACAAACCCCCGCGATGTTCGATTGATACTCGCCGGATAATAATAAAAAACCGCGCGCGGTGCGGGGGTTGGTCAGAGTTCGCGTAGTCGCCGGGCCGTCATCGCGGTGAACGCGAGATGCTCCCTCGGCCAGCGTCACGTCACGATTAAAACAGAGACACCCCCGGATCCAGTAGTCTTAGCTCGCCCTCACTCTCTCTCTCTCTCTCTCCCTCTCACTCCGCCTCCATCTGACTCCTTCCACCCCCTCTTCTCCTTCGGCACTTGATCTATAGCGGCTCGCCGCTCACCGTCGTCCTCGGTCCCTCACCCTCACCGCGGGTGGTCCACCCTCGCCAACCCTCCACCGAAACCGCGTGAAATCTTGCGTCTCTCGTCGTTCCCGCGAACCCCGAAGAACTCGTCACGTGCCGCCGGCCGATTTCTTCCTCGCGCACGACGTCACAGTGTCAGTAGTAGCGGCGGCACCAGTGGTCACGGCAGCGGCAGTGGTGACGGCGTTAGTGACTTGTCGGCTCTTCGTGTCACCGCGTATCAACCCCTTGGCGTCGTGTACACGTGTACTCGCCAGCACTTGGTACATTTGTGCGCGCTTGTCGCGTGCGCCCGCGAGCGAGTGATGCGAGCGGAGCGGAGCGGCAGAGTCCCTTGGCTTGTGTGTCTCACGGGGGTAGAGCGGGGTGCGAGTATCTCTCTCTCTCACTCTCTCTGTATACGGCACACGATTCCCGCCGCTTCCTTCCCGCGATGTTTACGTGTGCCCTATGTACATGTCGACCGTGTGTGCGTGTCTGTACACGTATCACATACGCTATACATTATGTATACGCATGCGACATACGCGTGTGTATATATATACACATGTATACACATATACAATATACGATATACATATATATATGCATATACGTGTGTGTCCTTGTGTATAGTGGGTGGGGGGAGGAGAGTGTGAGGGGGGGTGGTGGCCGGGGGGTGGGGGGTGGTTTTAGCGCGTGTAGCAGTGGTTATATTACAAGGAACGCGTCTTAAGTGATTTCGGCCTAGCTGGTCAGCCAGCAGCTCCGTATGATGAGGCCGCCGCTTTGCTACTGACAGACCCAAAGACCACCCTAACCCTGCACACGTACGGGAGGACGACATAGCGGCGTTCGCCCCCCACCCCGCGCGTACCGCGAAAACGCCATCTCGCTCTCGCGGGCTCTCCTCTCGCTCTCGCTCTCTCTCCTTCTCTCTCTCTCTCTCTCCTTTCCACGTTCCTAACCCCGCGCGCGCGAAGCAACCCTTAGCAGCAGCGCCAGCACAGCACGGGACTCTCTCGGCGCTGCGTGCGATGCCACCTCCACGCGCCGGCGACGGCGCAAACGCGGCTCCGCCGCGGACTCCGAAGGGTAGTCTTATCCCCTCCAGCGGAGTCAGCCTCCCAGGAGGAGCGCGCGATCGCCGGCACTGGCGGCGACCCCTCTCTCTCTCTCTCTCTCTCTCTCTCTCTCTCTCTCTCTCTCTCTCTCTCTCTCTGTCCGTGGGCCAAAGCAAACCACCCCGTCGGCCGCCCGCGCGCGCTCTCTTTCTCGCTCCCCCGCTGATGCAACCCCCCCGCCCCCCCTCCTCCCTCCTTCTACACCCCCCGCAACGACACCGCACGTACACGACGAGCGACGAACAACCACCACCACCACCTCTTTCGGCGCGCCACCCCTCCGGCGCCCCCCCGGCTCGCGACGACGACCACGACGACACAGTCAACCCCTCCGACGCCGCGCGCGCGGCACGTCGAGGCGATCCCGCGTAGGGGAGTATTCAACCCCTTCTCGCGCGAATCCTTTACTTCTCCTACGCTGTCTTTCGCTTTCTCTCTCTCTCTCTCTCGACGCGGCGTCCTCGCCGTGTACACACAGTGCATACTTTGCTCTTCCTCTCCTCTCGCCCCCCTCTCGACTCTTCCGACCACCCCCCCGATGCGCCGCGCGCTTCTCCGGTTCTTCCCCTTGCTTTCTCGTTCTCGCTGTGCTCTTTCTCCGTCTCTCCTTCTCTCCTCGCGCAACTCCCGTCTTTGTGGCGGACCCCCCACTCCGACCCCCCCCCCCCCCTCCCGACTTCGTTCCAATCTCTCTTCAACAACCCTCGTCTTAAGATAAAAACACGGACAATCGAGTTTTACAGTTAACCCACTCGCCCTCCGACTTGTTCGCCATCCCTTAACAGGAGTCGCGCTGCTGGCGTCCTACGCCCCCCCACCCTCCTACCTACCTCCTTCCGACCGACCCCCTTGGAGCTATCCCGGCACCCTTTCTCCTTGCCGATCGACGCAAATATCGCCCCCCCTCCCCCTTCTACCTCTGACGGAGTCGACTCACGAGAATGTGTGTACTGTATAACATCCACCGAACCCGAACTCGAACCCGAACCCTCCCCCCCTCCTCACGCTGCTTCACCCCACAGCCACCCCGGAACCTCGATTCTTTCGGGGGCAACCTTCAATTTCTTTTTTTCACTGTTTGCGTTTTTTTCCCTGTCTCTTCGATGTATAGCCCACGGACGTTTTTTATTTTTCATCGATACATCGAACCGCCCCCCCCTCCCCCCTCCCCCCGCTCCTGCCTCTTCGCCGCTGCGTGTTCGACACTCCTGCTGATATCGCGACCAGTGTATCACAACTACACGAGAGTCACGCGGATCGCATCGCGGAGTCGAGGATCGCGACACACACACCGGACTTTGTCGGTTTTTCGCGGGAGACTTTTGACGCCCGCGGGGACTTAGGTTTTGGACGGGGTCGAGGAGCTGACGTTTTGGTGGAAGTTTTTGAGGTCGGGACGGGATTTTTGACGGGGTTTCTGGTGGTCGAGGGGATGACGACGACGGGCGGAACGAACTTTGGGATCTTTTGCGGGAAGGACTTTTTTTTTGAGGATGGGACAGTTTGATGGGATTTCGTTCGGCGACTTGGGACGTCAGTTGGAAATGATTTTTTGGTTTGCGTTTGTGATTGAGGTGTTAGGAATTTTTTGACGGACTTTTGGGAACTTTCGGACTTTTTGGATAAGGTTTTTAGGGGGATCGAACGTGTTTCGAGGGGAAACTTTGGGAATCCGGGAGTTGGAATTTTCTGAATGTTAACTGGAGGAATCTGGTGGTGGAAATATGTAAATAATACCGATTTTTAGGTCGTTTTTTTTTTCAATCTCCCACTGTTGAAGAAACCGTCTTAGGCTAGCAAAATTTAGTACATTTACATAGATGCTTGAAGTGAATTCTCCAACAGTCTAAGTTAATGACAAACTTTTTCATCGTTGATGTTTTTGACGAAACAAGAGCTCAGAAAAATGAGAATATTTTTTTAATTATTTTTTTTAAATCAATTTTCTGTTATCAAGACAGTCAGAATAAAAGGGACCACAAATATCTGAATGACGACATTTGATGGATACAAAAAAATATTTTTTTTCTTATTCGGTGGATTGAGAGAAAATGACCGACTATCCCATTTTCATGCCAATTGTGTCAGGAAGGGCGTTGGATTATCGCGACCCCCGAAGCGTTGCGGATCGAAAGAAGATCGTGAACAAGTTCGTTTCCCCCACGATCATCGTCGTCCAGAGATATCATTACCAACGACCGTCAATCATCCATCGCACTTATAAACCGTTATCCAAACCCATTTTCCAATCCTTACTGATCGACCTGATAGCTCGGATGATTGTCAAATAGGTTCTCAGTACCTAAGCTACTTCTGCGTCCACCGGGAGTCTAATGTGGACAAGGTCTTCCTATGACGACAAACCGCGCGAAAAAAATCTACCACAGAATACTAAAATAAATCTATCGATCGAGTCTACAGCAAGTAGATCCAGTATGGACTCTGAAACAGCCCATAAAACGACTCTAAACCCATACAAAACCTGCGATATCGATGCCGAGACAAACGGAAGAAGATAAATATCAATGCGAGAAAATTGAAGATAGCACCAATCGCGAGATATATGGAAACGTGAATATCCAAAGTAAATCGAAAGTCTAAGTAAATTCGGCGGACGTCCGAAAATTTGATCGGACAAGCGTGGAACTGATTGACCCATTATCCGACCCATGTGTTGAGAGGAGGTAATTGGAACAAATTTTTTCATGTAATTTCGACACATGCATGTTTTTCAATACATCGACCGACGACCCCCCACCCCCGATCCCATCCCCACCTCGCATCGACGATCGACTCTCATTTATACTTTTGCCACACGGTTCGACCTCTGTCGCTTCCCTCCCCCCCCCCCCCCTCCACCACCACCACGGCCGATTGTTTATGACACAATTCGTTTCATTATTAGGTGTTTATACACGAGCATCGATCGACCGCGGTGTTGACCACGCGCGGCAGTACGTGGCGGCAACTAACGCGACAGAGCCCGTTGCTCGCCCCGCATTTTCACACTGTAATCCGGATCGTCGGGTTACTACTTTTTAACTCCCCGTTCGACGACCGGACCGACTAGTTTTACCGGTACGAGGCCTACGCTCCGCGTTACCAGGCGACGCGTAATTTTAGTTCACGCTTGGACGTCGCGGTGCCGAGTTAGGGGCCACTAAAATTCTCACCGGACGATCGTTGGAGCCCACTAAAAATTATCCCAGTTAGTGACGGTTCTGTGGGTACCGAGAGATAAATATTCGGACCTCTTCGGCATTGGCTAAACGGCTGCCCGGCTGACTCGAGTGAAGCGCCGAAGGAGTTTGAAAGATTAGAGCCCACTAAAAATTATCCCAGTTAGTGACGGTTCTGTGGGTACCGAGAGATAAATATTTGGACCTATTCAGCGTTGACTAAACGGCAGCCCGGCTGACCCGAGTGACGCGCCGAAGGAGTTTGAAAAATTAGAGCCCACTAAAAATGATCCCAGTTATTGACGCTTCTGTGAGTACCGAAGGATAAATATTCGGACCTGTTCAGCGTTGACTAAACGGCTGCCCGGCTGACTCGAGTGACGCGCCGAAGGAGTTTGAAAAATTAGAGCCCACTAAAAATTGTCCCAGTTAGTGACGGTTCTGTGTGTACCGAGAGATAAATATTCGGACCTGTTCGGCATTGGCTAAACGGCTGCCCGGCTGACCCGAGTGACGCGCCGAAGGAGTTTGAAAAATTAGAGCCCACTAAAAATTATCCCGGTTAGTGACGGTTCTGTGTTTACCGAGAGATAAATATTCGGACCTGTTCGGCATTGGCTAAACGGCTGCCCGGCTGACTCGAGTGACGCGCCGAAGGAGTTTGAAAAATTAGAGCCCACTAAAAATTGTCCCAGTTAGTGACGGTTCTGTGGATACCGAGAGATAAATATTCGGACCTGTTCGGCATTGACTAAACGGCTGCCCGGCTGACCCCAGTGACGCGCCGAAGGAGTTTGAAAAATTAGAGCCCACTAAAAATTATCCCAGTTAGTGACGGTTCTGTGTGTACCGAGAGATAAATATTCGGACCTGTTCGGCATTGGCTAAACGGCTGCCCGGCTGACCCGGGTGACGCGCCGAAGGAGTTTGAAAGATTAGAGCCCACTAAAAATTATCCCAGTTAGTGACGGTTCTGTGTGTACCGAGAAATACATTTTCGGGCTTGTTCAGCATTGACTAAACGGCAGCCAGCCTGATTCGAATGACGCGCCGAAGGAGTTTGAGAACTTGAAACCGAAGTGACCCCAATACCGTGTTTTTTTGTGTTTCAATTTGTATTCCTTGCCTTGTTTCTAATTGTTTTTATTTTTTTTTTTATTTTTTAGACATATTTCGTGAAATTTGACGGAAGGGATTCGAGTCCCGAGATACTCGTTTGGCTACCACTAAATTCGAGGGGTGTACGCGACGAAAACCGGGTTTTCCGTTTCACTCTTTTCCAACGCTGGACAGAACGATATTTATTCCTGTTTCACAGTCGTCGGCCGGACCTGAAAGACGAGGTGAAGATTCGAGCGAGCGGAGTGTGCGACGCTTGCCGACGGATGAACCGCCGGTTCGCGCGTTCTTCGCGCGTCTGACCACCACGCACCCTCACTACTGACAACCCTGATTCGTTTTATTAAGACTGGAATAACCAGGCAATTCTTCGGCGCGTTTGCGTAATTATTGGATCGTTGATTATAAGCAACGAGGCGCGGTTGTGGTTTTAATTATTCTTAGATTTTTGCACGGTTATTAAATTTTCAGTCACGAAGATTTACATAAGCCGGTCATTTTTTTTAATTACTGGACGTCGTGAAATAAAAATATTAGCGGAGGTCGGAGGATTTAATTTATGTTTCAGTTTTCCAGTCAACGTCCATCGTGTTTAACGATTCCAACTCCTTATTACGTATTGACTGTATGTATTTAATTATTATCGACGAACACGAAGACAAGAGTTAAATAGTCACTGTTTTTTTATTTTTTTTGTCGCGACGATCGAGGACACTCAAAGTGAACAGCAGTCGTCAAAAAGATCTGCCATTCATCGTGACAAAATTCAATGGATAACAAAAATATCCGAGCGGAATTCCGATAATGAACGAGAGCTAAGTGCTCGTTAATGAATAACGTTATAGTAATTTATAACGCGGATAATTCGGTCGACCGCTATTTTCGGACTTATTCTCGCACTCGTTTGTTAATGCATCGATTGCCGCTTTATTAATTCGTCGCGTTTACCGTCGCGATTCGCGTCACTCGCTGTCCCAAAGTCCCACCAACTTGTCACAACATTCGTCCGTCACGCGGTCGGGACAAAAATCGTTTAATCGTCGATTTATCGTTACATTGTCGCACAGTTTTTTTTTTGTCGTTTATCAAACTCGTTATTATTCCACGCCGTGAGCCGCCAAAATATCCAACAAAATGTCGACCCGCCGGCGACATAAGGACTCGTGTGTTTACAGCCGTATATCCAAAAGCCGGCACCACCAGTCACCGTGTCACACACCGTTCACATATCTTCGTCACTATGTTGTTTTTTTTTCAGCACGTAACACATTGTTTATTTCTCGTTTTAACCTATAAGGAAACACATTTTCAAGCCCCGCCAAAACCTAGAAATCGAGACCCCGCAGAAAAACATAAAACCGTAGCCCGCAAAAAAAAAACAAAAAAAAAAATCTAACAAGACCCAAAAAAAAGGGAGATTCCAAAAATCGCACCAGGCGCTTCTACTGTGTCTGTTTCGTTTGTCTCCCGCTCTACTCACCTCTCAGCGTGCGTTGACTTCCCGTGACGAGGACGAGGACGAGGATGACGACGGCGAGGACGATCCGTGCCGTCCCTGTGGACGCTCCTCGGCTGCCCACCGATCTCGATCCCAAAACACCACTTTCCTCTCCCGTTACCGGGTGCTTCTCACGAGTCTCTCTCTCCTTCGTTACCGTCTCACAGTCGCGCGTTGTCGTTCGTCGTCGTTGCCGCTGTCGCGTCGAGTGTGTTACATTAAATTAACGTTTATTAATTAATTAATTATTATTATTAGTATTAATTTTTTTGTTAAATCTTGAGGCGTCCACCCGTGTGTGTTTATGTGTGTTAATTTTTTGTCTTTTTTTTGTTGTTGTTGTATTTTTGCTTATCGTTAAATATCCTCGCGTTAACTCGGGTAAAAAGCGCGCTCGGCACGCGTCAATTCTCTCCTTTCTCGTTTAAGCCTCGTGCGCGCCGTTGCACACGGTGCGCGTCGAGTCGCGCGAACTTGCGGGCTTGCGGGCGCACTGGCGGTGGTGGCCGGTCTCGCGTAGGCGGAGAAGATCGCGGATGCTGTAGCCAGACCACGCGCCAGCCAGCAGCCGGTGGCCCTCTGGCCCGTACAGTGGCGCCCCTGGAGCCTCCAGTCGCAAGCTCGGCGAGTCTCGGCGAGGCGCGCGCGAGCGAGAGAGAGAGAGAGAGAGAGGACGGTAGTCGCCGCCGCCGCCGCCGCCGTCGGTGCGCCGTCGAACGAGGCGCGAGTGGAAACGAGCGCAAGGATATTCGAGCGCGGCGCGATGGAGCTTCGCGAAGCGGGAGCGGGAGGAGGACGGAGAGAGGAGAGCTGCAAGTAAACAGAGCCCGCGCGCGAGGACTGCGAAGCTTGCGACGACGTCGGCAACGGCGAGGTGGGGAGAGCGAGAGAGAGAGAGAGAGAGAGAGAGAGAAAGAGAGGATGCTGCCGCGCGCAGCAGCCGGCGGTGGGGAGACGGCGCGGAGCCCCGGCTGCGTGGACGAGCGAGCGAGCGCCGGAAAAAGCGCTGAGTAAAACGGAGAGAAAGCGAGGCGAGAGAGAGAGAGAGAGAGAGAGAGAGAGAGAGAGAGAGAGAGAGAGAGAGAGAGAGAGAGAGAGAGAGAGAGAGAGAGAGAGAGAAGCGAGGCGAGAGAGAAAGAGAGAGAAAGCGGGGCGAGAGAGAAAGAGAGAGAAAGCGAGGCGAGAGAGAAAGAGAGAGAAAGCGAGGCGAGAGAGAAAGAGAGAGAAAGCGAGGCGAGAGAGAAAGAGAGAGAAAGTGAGGCGAGAGAGAAAGAGAGAGAAAGCGAGGCGAGAGAAAAAGAGAGAGAAAGCGAGGCGAGAGAGAAAGAAAGAGAGAGAGAGAGAAGCCACTGCGACGTGGGGCGAGCGAGAGAGCCGAGCTTTCCGGCGTGAGTGGCTCTTGGTGCGAGCTGAACGGAGACGGAGGACGCAAAACTCGCCTGCGAGTCTCGACCGCGCTGGACGGGCTCGCTCGTCTGGTCCACATGGCTGACGTGCGGGTGGAAGGGAGAGGGAGCTTTCGGCGGGTTCGTTCGGGCGAGCGAGAGGCTCGTGTGGGAGAGCGAAGCAGCTTCCACCGTTGCCTTAGGACAGAGAGAAGGACTGGGCCGAGCGAACGGGGCGGAGGAAGAAGAGCGAGAGAGTCTTCTTGCGATGACGTCGTACCGAGCGACGAGAAAGCGGGATAGACAGATGTAGTTCGCTGCCACGATATCCCCGTCTTTCTCGCCGCGGTAACTTTTCAACCAACACGTGCGCCGAGTCCGTAGGTGAGGGCGACGTGCATGAGGCGGCCGACGTGTACGTGCAGGGCGAGCGACGAGGACGCCGCGGAGTTGAGCTTCCTCCGCCTCCTCCTCACCCCGCGCGTGTGGTGGTCAACGACGAAGTGTATCGGTGAGCTTTCGAGGAAGTAAGAGAGGTCGTGGGGGAGGGGGGAGGGGGGACGGGGTTGGGAGGAGAGAGAAAGGAAGCGACGAAGGTAGGGGCGCGAATGGTGGGGGGTGACATACCTTTGTGTGTACGTGTGAGCTTGCGGTATTAAGATCGAGTACGCGTTGGTTGATACGCTTTTCACATTTACTTTTTTTCATGCCCGTTAAGCCCCGGGTATACACCACTTAAAATTCTTTTGCGCACGTGGGAGGGAAACCAACTGTGGGCTACTCGCGATTCTTGGGCCGGCTGCTCGAGCTTTTTTTTTTATGCGATTTATGTATTTTCTTTTTGGCTCCACGGTTTTCGTACCTCGATGCTTTTGGTTTATCGGTTGGGGATCGATGGATTCTCGATAGGGTAGGTTTTAATTGCGGGCCGGGGAGAGGATGGTTTTTTTTTGCGGGCGACTTTCGCGCGCTTCTCAGGATGAAAAAAAAAAGGAAGCGACGTTTTTTTTTTTCTTCTGCGTGGAACAAAAGTTGCAGTGGACCTTGTCGGAAGGCTCCAAGGGGACAAGATAGGAGGGGGAGCAGATGAAACGTGCGCCGGACGAGGAGGATGAAGTGTGTTTCTAATAGCATGCGGGCAAGTTGAGGCGAAAGAGAGACGGAGAGGGGTGTTCACCCTTCGGCGATGCAAAACAGGGACGAACGCAACTGAGCAAACCGGGTTGGTGGTGGTGATGGTGATGGTGGTGGTGGTGGTGGAGAAGGTGGTGGTGGTGGTCGTCGTATCGATGCGGTTGTGTTGGTCGCCGAGTGCGAGAGACGATCCGTTCCCGCGCGATTGTATTTGTAGCCCGCGCGATCTCGTGTTGGTGCCCCAAAGAAAAATCGCCCCGCGCACGTGGGGGTTCGTGCATGTGGGCTAAGGGGTTGTGGGGCGCGTGTGTTGGTGAAAGGGTTGCCGGACAGTGGCGAGCTCTTGCTTAGGCGGGCGATATTGGAACTAGAGCCGAGATGGGGTGGCCCCAAACCCCTTTCGCCTTCGCCGCGTGCCCCCCTTTCGTCCCGACGTCCCCCCCGCCGCCCCCCGCCCCGACCCCCCCGCCGAGTAAACTGCCTTCTCCTTCTCCTTCGGCCAACCGTCCGTGCAACCCCTTTCGGTGCGCGGCGCGCTTCTCGCGCGCGGCCAGCGAGAAAAACCCCCGGGAGAAAGTGAAAGTTTTTCCCACCTGTTCCACACCACTTTTTCTTACGCCACTGTTTTATTTACTTCGGTTTTTTATTTTTTTCGCTTTCTTTGTGGAGACTGTTTTTTTTTGTTTTCTTTTTCTTTTTCGGAAGGGGTTGAACTTCTTGTGTGGTTTTTAATTGCCTGGATTCGATCGCGGGACCTAAGTCGACAATGACGTTCGATTGGTCAATAAAGAGTCGTATGACTTACGGACTGTCGTCTCCTCGATCGAGTCGGGTATTTCAACCTCCCCCCCCTGCCCCTTCCGGTACTCCGACCCCCTCCAACCCCCTTCTGCCCCTGTTTCTCGCGTCAGTCGCTCACCCCTTCGCTCCATCAATTCCTCCTGCCTACCCGCTTCGCTCTCACCCCCCCGGAGCTCGCTTACCCAATCACTCCCCCGCCTCCCTCATATATTCTCGTTCGGCGGTGGGGATCGCGGCGGCAGCTCGGCGCGAAGCTCTCGATCAGCCATCGGTATTTTTATCCCCGCACACTTTTTAGGGTCACTTGTTGCTTTTTAATCCATCCGCCAGTCGCGTTTGAAAAGATTGCTGATGCCTCTTCACAGCGAAATTCGAGAGGCAGGAAAAGACATCTGATATATCCTCTCGAACCTGTCAAACTTTTTTTTTGTTATTGTTGCTGTTGTTCGCTACATTGTTTCGCACGAAAATGTAAGCATCGAGCTATCGATCTTAATCATTTTGGCATGTATTGTGCACTCCGATATTATAGATTCACATATTTCGTAATTACGGAATGTCGTTAGCTACATTTCTAAACTTTAGTCAATTATCTATAAATTGTCAAATGATTTTGCTCAAGACTTATATAAACATAATACTATAAAACTGTTTTTTTTTATGTCAACTATAAGATTTTTATGCCATCATTTGAAACCCAATCGTATACGATTAGTAAGCTTTCGAAAGCAATTCCAAAATCTGTGTTGCCATCGTACCCTAAATCGAAATCTTGCAGGTTATTAAGATAAGTAAACAAACCAATCACGAAACAACATCCCCCGAGTTGTTCCACGAATCTCGATCCGAATCCCAGTTTCAAGCATCCCATTCGCTCATCAAACAAAATCCGTCACACATCGCCTGGCTTTCGATTATGCCAACAGCGTGTCGCATCCCCTCCCCCCACCACATCTTGGCGTCAAAGTGGAGATAATATGATCGATTACTATTAACGAACACTTGTTATACCTGGTCATCGAACTCCTATCGATCGCCGCGCTCCTCCGCTCATCAACCCCGTAGACCAATCAATCGTTGTCGCTAATTGCGTCATATCATTCTCCCCACGTCCAACCCCCCCCCCCCCCCCCTTTCCCCCTTCCTTCAACCCCCGCATATGCAAACCAAAAAAAGCCGGAGCCACAATCGAAACCTCGTTTAACGATCGCCTGAAAATTGAGCACCGATTACGCTTTATATATTCCGCCTAATGCACGCGAGGCTAAGCCTGGCTTTTCCTTGGTACATTAGCCCCGTGTCTGTACCGCGGTGCACACACGGCCAGGCGAGGCGCGCTACAATTGAGTAGCAAGCCGGCCGGCTTGCCCCGATACTCGATCAGTGGTCGGGCATTTTTATTCCCAGATTTTAAGGTCACTTGTTGCTTGTTTAGTTATGTGTCCGGAGGGCAGAAGGGGGGCCGGGGGGCAGGGGTAGAGGGGGCAGGGGGGGTTTGAGCTGGGATACACGCTCGCTCGTCCCACTAACAAGCGTCGATGTGCCGCATGCACTGTTGTGCTCCGGCTCCGGGCATCGTGGGGTGGTTGCGAGGCAGCTAGGTGTGCGTGGAGTTCACTGGTGGCCGGACAAACACGACCGCACACATCGGAACGCGGGGGCGCGTTGTGCTACGGGCCGATAGGTGGACGCCCTGTCGATTTCATTCCGAGCTTCCCCCTCTCCACCCCCCCGGCCTTCCCTGCCGGTCCCGTCACGGCCACCACCGTTCGAACCGCTCTTCACTATTTTTTTCTCCGCTCACTCTCTCTCTCTCCCCAGCCGCCATGCTCGTTTTTTTCCTCCTTTTTCCATACGCCATTCTCTTCGTTCTTTTTTTTTTCCTGCGGGATGAGCAGGGTTTCGCGTTGCGGCTTTTTTTGCACGGGTTTTCGCAGCCCGTCCCGTGTATCGCCTCGTCGTCGTCGTCGTTGTCGTCTCTCTCCGTCCCTCCGACGCTGCGCCGGGAACGTCGCGCCTCGTCGCAGCCCCGGCTGCTGGCCACACGCTGCTTGTTTATAATCGCGAATCGACTCGATGCTCGATCGGTACAACAGCGCGGCACTCGTGTATACCCGGCGCGCGCGAGAGCTACATATGTATATCGAGGTGATTCGCGACGTTACTACGCAAATGTGTCTAATTAAGGATCGTTATCCGTCTGCGGTTATACCGGATTCGGAAATCAGTGTTTGATCGTAATTGCAGCTGCAGCTGCGCGAGCAGCTTCGTCGTTTGACTTTTTTCGTCGCTCCGCGCGCGCGCGCGGGAAAATCGCAGGTCCACAGGCGAAATTGCGCGTGGCTGCAGGAAAAATATTTGCCCTTCTGCGGTTTCATAATTAGGTCTTTGACGCACTCTGCTCGGTCGGTACATTTTTTCGTCTCCTTTTTCTAAGTTTTTTTTCCATTTTTTAATTTTTTTTTTTTTTTTTTCGAATTTCCAGGCAAATGAACCGTCAGCATGGTGGAGTATATGGAAACGCCGGTTTTGCATTTGTCGTACGTGTCGTCCGTACGAGCTGGTCTTACCGGCACCGCTCGCGAGAGTCGGAAGCGTGTCCGGAGACCGGATCCGTGGATGGACGGAGCTGAATTACGAAAGGGTCGGTCGAGTCTCTCGAGCCGATGATGCTTACTTGTCGGGCGTAGCGAGCGATCTCCACTGGCGCACCGGCTCGCATAACGGTGGTCGAAGTGAGAGAGAGACTGAGGAGAGGGAATAACGAACGTATCACGAGCGAAATACTCTGTCTGAACCGGACGTACGTGCGGCGAGCCACGGGTGCGTGTGGGTGTGGTTGATTTGCGAGCATCCAGCCTCCATAGATCGAGCAGGGCCCGCGCCGATGCTGCCGTCGCTCGTTCGCATCGACTCCCTAGAGTCGGACCTTTCTGCCTTCGCTACCCCCACGAGCCTCGGCTGTGTATGTATGTTGTACATATATATAGACGCTCCAGCGTTGTACGAACGATCAACGAGAGACGAGCATTCGATAAGCGTGTAACCCAATTCCCGATCGCACCAGTACCTCCTACTCCACGTCTAATCGTCTGCGAAGCGGCGGACCGGCTGAAAAATAATCCAGCTCCATCGAATTCGCGCGCACGTTGCGAGTTATTTCGGGTATCATTTGCGCGTTAACCGGAGGAGGCGCGAAATAAATGCGAGAGGCATTGAAATTGATCCACGTTTTTTTTATTTCGTGAGGTTCTTCGTCAATGGATTTTCTGGTTTTTAATCGAGAGTTTTTGAAATGGTAACTTTGACCTAGGTGTGAAGAGTGATGGTCGTGTTGTAGCGTGGTTATGATTAATAGTGGGAATCTAATGGATTCTTTTTTTTTTTTTTTTGGGATATGCTTGACCGCGTTTGGGTAGGAAACGGACTCTGTAATTAAAGTCCCGAACAAGGAGTTGAAAGGCATGTGGATGATCCCCGGAGCGTCTTCGAGTGCCATATGCAAGAGGCCGAGGGCACGTGCGAGGCAAGTGATTATGGATTTTCGTAGGAAACGCGAGGGCCAATCCCATTCCGGAAACATAACCGGGTAATAATCGTTGAAACGCGGCCACTCGAGCGGATAAATATTTCCTAAAGGTGGAATCATATATGCGGAACTGGAGGAAATGCTCGTCAGTCTTGAAAAATATTTCGAAGAATTGATAGAAAACCTGAACTTCCGTTGGCACTAAATTCAATTGCAAAGGAAGGAGGTGCGCCAGGAACCTGATAGTCAAAACGTTCGGCTTTGCCTGATCGGAAAAACAGAAAGACGTCATCCAGGAATTGCACAATCGATACAAAATCTCCGATGGGAACGTCAATTGTTCGTCTCGTTCGATACTAAACGTCCTGGTCCTGAAATACATCTGGCAACCACTTCCTTATCTCCAACACGAGTTCCAACAATAAGTACGGTCTGGGGTGTCGCTATCTGATCTCCTTAAGCATTGCCGGTCAAAGTTGCCGCGATTATCCAAGCAACTTCGGCAATCTCGAGGAGCTCTCCGAAGGCCCAGTATCGATACGCGCAAGGACGCCTCGGCATACTCGGTCCGGGTCCAAAAACGATTAAACATTGTAAGAACCAGGGGGGTCATGCCGCATTGGATTACCATCAACACACACACAGAATCGCAGGAGTCACCGGCGCTGGGGCTGACAGCCCTTGATATTAGCAATCTCGTTCCCCCTCCTCGTCGCTGTTCCAACCTACCGGAAACTTTATATGCAATGTGGCACATTCTCGTAGTCGCGAGGGGTTTGTGTGCCCAAATATAGCCACCAAACCTTCCAAAACGATTCTGTCCATTTACACCTGATCGCCAGAACGAAGGACGCTGACTCACAACACTTATCAAGAACTTTGAACTTACTGCGCACGTTTGCAATTCAAGCTCTTGTCCTGCCCTGATAACACAGGATGGACGTCAAGGTGTAGGTCTCATGTAGAAATCAAAAAGTCCGCTTTTGAATGGGCGGTCTAACTTTTGCAGGCGCAATACTAAGATTAGGACCCAACAACGAATGATTTTTTGGACATCATAAGCCTAAAAATGGAAACCCAGTTAGTGGACTTTAGTGTACTAAATGGTCACAAATGGACCCTTTGGTGTTGTCAGAGCTGATTGGCTCGTTCGTAGGAACAAATTAAAATCCTCCAAAAAACGGTACCCCTGCAAAATCCTAGAAGAAATTGAAAGCGGTGGTCCTGCAATATTATCGACGGCGCGAAAGATCCTGACGGCGTTGAAGACATTCATTTCCGAACCTGCACTTAAATCAGCTTCACAGACCTCGCGGTAGCGGCATTACGTCTTTTCCCATATCAAACATCCCCCTATAGTCGCGTAAACGTTATTTCCATGCTGAAACCGTGCGGCTAGCAGAATAACACAGACAAGCAAGCGCGCAGACAGCGGAGACAGGTACCCCTGGCTTCGCTCTCTTTCACCCTCTTTTCTGCCAGTCAGCTCTCACCCTTTCCTCGTCGCTTTAATATACATACCACAGAGCGAGAGAGAGAGATCCGGGCGAGCAACGCACAAGCGGACTACACGAGTCAAACGGCGCAGCAAGCCTCCCTGCTCTCTCTCCCTGTGACCGTTCGAATTAAACCCTTTAACTGTCGCATTGTTTCTGATGGCTCATTTTCTCCTCGTTGCGAAATTGTTATATAAATTCGTTCGCCGTTCATGTCATCACAGGTACGCGACTCACGCTTTTCCCCGTGTATTATTATATGTTTCTCTGTAACGCGAACAGAGAAGCTTGGCGTATAACAGAAACGTATTCCGAAAGTCTAATATAGACTTTCGTCCCGCGTAACTCGTTGAAAGTCCGCGTTGCTTTATGGTCGCCCGGTGGCTCTGCACCTGACCCGGAGCGCGGAAACCCATCGTCGCGCGCATAAATCGTCCGGCCGCGATTGGCTCTTTGCGATGAAGTTGCTCCAAGTGCCTCGGCGCTTCGGTCCAGGGCTCGGAGACCGCTGCTATTACACCCCCCGCGCCACACTGTGTTCTGTTAATCGAGGCGAATTGCTACTGGCATGAAAGCTTTCCTCAGAATGGCCGTAGTTCGGGGGGGCTCCTCGACGTAACCGGGCGTTTACCATTGCATTGGCTCTATGTTTCACCGTTCACCGTATATAGAATATATACGCGCCTCTCACATTAGGTCTCTGTCTTTCTCTCGCGTATAGTTATAGATTTTAGTTTAATGATTTCCGTTGGACAATGACTGGTCCAAGGCAATATAGCGTCCGAATCTCCGGTTAGGGCGACCTCGGACTCCCGCGGCCGCGCGCCAATTCCCCCCCGGGACCCCGTCCTCGTACACTCTCTCTCACCTCCTTCCCCGCACATGCCCCGCGCATTCTCCGAATGGCTCTGTGGCGCGCGAACGCATATTCGCGGAACGGAACGCGAAACCACCGTCGAGTTACCCCGGCGGTACGCTGAAAGCGTCACAATACAGTCGGTGCCCGCTGCAGCGTGCATACATTTTCGTACAAAGTCCCTCGCGCAATTCAATGATTGACCAATACTGGAAAACGCCCCCTTCCGTTTTTCCTCCCCGCCAGGTATGAACGAAGTTTAACGAGCGCCGCGGCTAAACATGTTTTGAAGGCCCTTTTACGGGGTTTCAATGCATGTGACATTGAAACAAAGTATGGTGGCTGTTTCGATGTGAAACCTTGTAAACGGATTCTAGGGTTTCGTATTTCCAGGATTCCATTTTTCTGCGTCTGTTATGGGGAACTGAAACACATGGAATGTGTTTGAGTTTTCATCTTTGGTGTTTTTTTGTTCTGTTTCTTGCGTCTTTTAACAGCTTGGCTTGGTTATGCTTCGTGGATTGCAAGTGTCCGTTGCGACTGACTTTTGTTAAAGGACCCCAAGGTAAAAATGTAGAGCGTTTGACCCAGTTGGTCCCCGCTGCAGCATGCATACATTTTCGTACAATGTCCACGCGCAATTCAATGATTGACCAATACTGGAAAACGCCCCTTCCATTTTTCCTCCCCACCAGGTATGAACGAAGTTTAACGAGCGCCGCGGCTAAACATGTTTTGAAGGCCCTTTTACGGGGTTTCAATGCATGTGATATTGAAACAAAGTATGGTGACTGTTTCGATATGAAACCTTGTAAACGGGTTGTAGGGTTTCGCATTTCCAGGATTCCATTTTTCTGCGTCTGTTATGGGGATCTGGAACACATGGAATGTGTATGAGTTTTCATCTTTGGTGTTTTTTTGTTCTGTTTCTTGCGTCTTTTAACAGCTTGGCTTGGTTATGCTTCGTGGATTGCAAGTGTCCGTTGCGACTGACTTTTGTTAAAGGACCCCAAGGTAAGAATGTAGAGAGTTTGACTCAGTTGGTCCCCGCTGCAGCATGCATACATTTTCGTACAAAGTCCTCGCGCAATTCAATGATTGACCAATACTGGAAAACCCCTTTCCGTTTTCCCTCCCGGCCCGGTATGAACGAAGTTTAACGAGCGCCGCGGCTAAACATGTTTTGAAGGCCCTTTTACGGGGTTTCAATGCCCGTAATATTGAAACAAAGTCAATATTACTTTGTCAATATTATATTATCAATATATCATATATATATTATATATCGTATATATATTATCAATATTACTTTGTCAATAATACTTTTGGTAGCTGTTCCAGTTCGGCCTGTGCCAATTGAATTAGTCGCGAAACCTTGTAAACCGGTCCTCGGGTTTCGTATTTCCAGGATTCCATTTTTCTGCGTCTGTAATGGGGATCTGAAACACATGGACTGTGTTTGAGTTTCCGTCTGTGTTTTTTTTTATTCCGTTTCTAGCGTCTTTTAACGGCTTGACTCGGTTATGCTTCGTGAACTGCGAGTGTCCGTTGCGACTGAAGTTTGTTTGAGGACCCCAAAGTAAGAATGGATAGCGTTTGACCCTCCGGTAAGTAACTATATATAACACATCCGGACCTTTAAAGAATCCGAACTCGAGCAACGTCTTCGTCACGCCAGGTAGGCACGGGTAATCGTTGCCGGGTTCCGGCGACTGGTGGGCCCTGCGGGGCCCCCCAGCAGGTGCACCCCGTGCCCCCCGACTTGTGTGTATACCTTCGCTGGGCCGGCTATCTGAGCCCCCTCGCGAGGACGCCTACGTCGTGTCTTTAACGCTTGGCGGACTTTCTTAACGACCACTTTCCGCGGGCGCCTTCGGCACCGCCGCCTGCTCGTGCCCCGTGTCACACACGTGCCGCCGATTTCCGTTGCCGTACACTTCTTATCTCCGCGCGTTACGAGTTTCCAACCGTCTTTTTGTCGTCATTCAGACACCAACGGCTCGTGCGACGCGCTGGACGAAGTGGCTGATAAACTGTACACATGTTTTTTTCCTACTTCATACGTGGTGCAATACTTTTTTATCTTTTAGAAATTGACCGCCATATTCGCTCATGATTAAATCAATTATTAGGAGAAAACAGCGGGAAATTTGCCATCGGATAGGGTTGCCAAAGTTTAAAAAAACGAAAAAAAACAAAATTTGTAAAAACGCAAGGGGTAAGTTTATCGAAAAGAAAATTTCGATTTCGTTAAGTTTGAATACCGTATCCGATGCGTTCCGCGTTGCGGCATTCTCTTCGTTGTACAGTTTCTCTCGAACTTCTTCGTTCTTTCTTCAGAGAATCCGAGTTCGATCAAGCCAAAAAAAGTAACCTCGATTTTAGCGAAGTGACGAAATTTTGAAAAAATGCGAGAACACTTTTTATTATTATTATTATTATTATTATTATTTTCACATTATTTCGATGTATTTTTGCCCGTACACAACGAATTCACCATTAGTTATTTTCTAAACGCGATAGTTTTCACATAAAATTTAAAAAACTTGATCATTTTTTATTTTTTTGGTTTGCATCAACTGTGCAATTAAAGAAGGAGAAAAATTATAAAACCGTTAAACCACTTCTACGAAGCAGCACGTGGCGAGGGAACAATGAACTGGGCAAACGATCGGATGCAGGGTTCATCTAACGGTAGAACCCTCTTCATTCGAAAAGATCCCGGAAGACAGCCCTTCGTCAGACATCCCACGTGGCAAGCGCTACTTTTTTCCACTCCCACCTCCCTTCTTCTCCACGGGCGATGGGATCCGCTGTTAGGAGAGCGTCGTCTAATGGGCATGATGCGTCGAGGAAAAGCTATTAAATTGGTTCTGGGTACACACGCCGATGGCACCCACGCGCCAGCTGTCGAAACAACAGAGGTCGCATCCTTCGGACTTGCCCCTTTTCATTGTCGTTTTCGTTCTACGCCTCCGACTCATCCTGTCTTTAGACACCAGGTCGATACAGTTATTAAACTGTCAAAAATCCAGCGCGCTGTGGATTTGTCTCTAGAGTTGACCCATTTACCATTTGTAGCAACACATTTCGGAAACATTGAATAAAATTGAAAAAAAGAAAAATTGTTATTCTGAACTGAATAAAATTGAAAAAAAGAAAAATTGTTATTCTGAACTGAATAAAATCGAATAAAATTGAAAAAAGTATAAAATTGTTATTCTAAACTGAATAAAATTGAAAAAAAATGGTTATCCTAAACTGAATAAAATTGAAAAAAAATTGTTATTTTAAACTAAATAAAATTTAAAAAAAATTGTTATTCTAAACTGAATAAAATTGAATAAAATTGTAAAAATAATAAAACTGAATAAAATTGAAAAAAATAATAAAATTGTTATTCTAAACTGAATAAAATTGAATAAGTTTGAAAAAAGGATAAAATTGTTATCCTAAACTGTTTAGAAAATTATCGAGTTCCACCACGATATCCGCCGATTGGTGACTGATTGGAGGAATGAAAAGCACTACATGTCGCATTGCGAAGGCGTAAACACGTGGGTGGACGACAGCGAGTGGGTTGAGTACGTCGACATTTACTACCCTGGAGTTTCGCGCGGAGTTGAGCCCGGTCTAAGCTCCGTAAGATACCGTATGCGTGGACCCAATATGGAGTCTTACGTGGAGTCTCAGTCGCAGTCTGGCTGCTGTACCGCGGCTGTATTGCTTAACTGCTTCCACCCTTCAGCCTAGTGTGTATAATATAGAGGGTCTGAGATGCCAATCAAGATATGGGACGGGCATTGAAACAACGATATCTCGCCACGGTCGTCTTATCTGAGAAGGACCATCTTTATCCTCCAATAAACTTGACAGTCCCGCGGTGGACCAGGTAGGAAATATCTATATGCATTCATAGTCCAACGTTTCGGGGACTGAGCCAAACATCTTAACGCACGAAACAAGAAGCAGATACAACCGACACTTTCCCCGACGACCGTACGTGGTGACTGCGGGAAGCCGCACCTTCGGGCACACAAATTTGTGTCCTAATAACGGTGATCGACGATCGTAATTTTTGCAAACTGCGTGGTTATACGCACCGCACTGTTGTACGTTTAATGGGACACAGAGCGCGACGCGCATTGTCGTTATCAACGCTGTCCAGGTTCCCCCGGACACCGTGACAATTGTTATTTTCTCGCATTGCCTCGAGTTTTGTTCCGCGCGCCAAAAACACTCGGAGAATAATAGACAATTCGCGCGCGAATACCGTTGAGCACGTGTGGACCACCGTTACAGGCAATGAAATTTATGATCCGTGCTGAAAAAAAGGGATGTTGATCCACAATTTTGCTTTGAGACTTTTTGAGACGACGCGCGAAATGAGTGATTATCGAAAATAACTTTACCGAGAAAATTCTGTCGAATGCTGGAGGTGTCTGTGGAATTGCCTCGAGTTTTGTTCCCCGCGCCAAAAACACTTGGAGAATAATAGACAATTCGGCGCGAATGGCGTTGAGCACGTGTGGACCACCGTTACAAGCAATGAAATTTATGATCCGTGCTGAAAAAAAAACAGGATGTTAATCCACAATTTTGCTTCGAGACTTTTTGAGACGACGCGCGAAATGAGTGATTATCGGAAATAACTTTACCGAGAAAATTCTGTCGAATGCTGGAGGTGTCTGTCGCATTGCCTCGAGTTTTGTTCCACGCGTCAAAAACACTCGGAGAATAATAGACAATTCGGCGCGAATGGCGTTGAGCACGTGTGGACCACTTTTACAGGCAATTAAATTTATGATCCGCGCTGAAAAAAAAGGGATGTTGATCCACAATTTTGCTTTGAGACTTTTTGAGACGACGCGCGAAATGAGTGATTATCGGAAATAACTTTACCGAGAAAATTCTGTCGAATGCTGGGAGGCGAAACGCGGTCGGCCAGCAGAGAGGACGAGTAATATGCGGGGGGAGCTGCTTGCAGGGTGTCCGCAGATCGATGGGAAAAGCCCCGTCGTTTGAGCGGGAAAAGCTTATACACTGCCGCGCTCTCGGGCTCGGGCCGCGGGACAATGCGATATTAATACCTCCATTCGGTTTCGATTTCCTGGAAAAACGGTTGATAGAGATTAAATTACCGTGTACATCGGGAAAATGTCGTAATAAATCACGCGTGGGGAGCAAAGGTCAAAACAGTGTGGACCATGGCACGTATGTGTGTATCGATTGCCGCGCATGATTCGCGCATTTCGCATCACCCGGGAGATGAGTGATAATTGCAATTACAATAATATAAAATTATCACTTGGACTACCATCGATTTCTGAGAGTTCACACGTTTAATCCGATCTTCCGAAAGGTGCTCAACATCCCCGAAACTAATGGAGTAATTGAAAACGCCAATCTTGCAAAAAGGTATGAAACATCCGATTTTTAGCAACCGGTAACTTCTTATATTAAAACTGTAAATGCCATTTTTACAAAGCTCCACATTTTTTCCAAGATTTCTTCCAAATCTTAATTCCTTGTTGATAGAAATTTGTATTCGAACTAATTACACAGAACAAATTAAAAAAAATCTCAATCGCTATTATACTCAATAATCACTGTTACAATCACTAAAACCCGATTTAATCAACTATTAATTCTATTCTATTAATCCCCTATTTTTAGTAACCGGTAACTTCTTATATTAAAACTGTCAATGCCACTTTTACAAAGCTCCAAATTTTTTCCAAGATTTCTTCCAAATCTTAATCCCTTGTTGATAGAAATTTGTATTCGAATTAATTACACATAACAAATTAAAAAAAATCTCAATCGCTATTATACTCAATAATCACTGTTACAATCACTAAGACCCGATTTAATCAACTATATATTCTATTCTACTCATCCCCTATTTTAAGTAACCGGTAACATCTTATATTAAAACTGTAAATGCCGCTTTCACAAAGCCCCAAATATTTTCCAAATCTTAAATCCTTGTTGATAGAAATTTTTATCCGAACTAACACACAACAAATTTAAAAAAAATTGTAATCGCTATTATACTCAATAATCACTATGTCACAATCACCAAGACCCGATTTAACAAACTATTTATCCTATTCTATTAATCCCCTATTTAACGCATACATCCACCCAACACATATCCGTTCGCCCCGAGTTTCCGACAAGCGTCAAGACCGCCAGGACACCGTCGAGCATAATTACGGCGATGCGTATACGCCCCAAGCGTTGGGATTCGCACGCTCGTCGATTGATATACCTACTAACCGATGCACCCCGCGCCACCCCCGCGGAATTAACAGGGTCACGGTTTCAGTATGTCAGGGTCGACAAAGGGTAGGTGTCAGGGGGGTCCGAGGGGGAGGGGACGAGGAGGGGGAAGGGGGGTGAGAGGGGGTGAGGGGGGGGGGTTATATGTTTCCCTCTCTCACTCGTTGGCGCCAACAGCTCACCACCCTCTGATAATAGTATTATGACTCGCCTGATTGTGGAAATAAACATACGATCGGTGGGTGTGGGCGCGAGGCGCGAGGGGTCCGAGCGCGGCGGCGGCGGGCGGCAGCATCAGTACCAACGGTAATGCGTGTACGGTGTACTATATAACACCAGGCCGGGCGTCGCGACGCGTTTGCGAGGCAAGCGCCGAGCCGCCGCACCGGTTCATTAAGCCGGTTAAACGTGCATCCACGGGATAATTGCTCGCAAATCGATCGATTCTGTGGATCCATTCACCAACAGCCCGCGCGCGGCGTATACAGTCCCACTGACGACGACACGTCTGCCCATTGATATTATTAGCAGCTTACGTGTACGTATTATACGCGGGGGCGCGTGTACTGTCACTTTCCGTCTCTCTCTCTCTCTCTCTCTCTCTCTCTCTCTCTCTCTCTCTCTCTCTCTCTCTCTCTGGCCGCGCGTCGCTCCGTTCGACGTTTTGTAAATTTATACACCGCACCAGATCGCCGCGAATGCCGTCTTTTTTATTTATGCGACACATTTTATGGCTGGGTATAAACAAAACTTCCATGCCGCGTGATATTTGCGACACCTGGAATAGTAGAAAATAAGGCGAAGGTACCGGTTTCGGTCACTGTACTGGTTTCGGACACTTTCACTATATTTTTATTTCAAATTACTGTTTTCTGTATTTTTATTTTGATACTTCGAAAGTATGCATATAAATTAACAAGTTTGTCGATACAATTTTATTTCATTTTAATAATACAAATAATTCTGCGCTTTCGAACTCGGTGACCGAAACTAACCCCCATGGAAAAAAGTATATTTAAAGTAATTTCAAAAGTATATGTTTGAGTATAATAAATATACTTTTTACGAAAAATCTGTTACATCGAATATACTTTTGGATGTACTTCAAAAGTATATCTCATGGCACATACACTTGAAATATACTTCCCATGTATTTAGCATGTATTTAAAATGTATAAAAAGTATAAAATATATATTCCAAGTGTATTTTGTATACATTTTTTAATATAACGAAAAATATATTTTTCACTATACATTTTTTCCATGGGGGAAGCCAAAGGTGGCCGAAACCGGTACCTTTACCTTATGCAGCATTAAATCCGGCCCAAGTCGGGCCCTGGTAAGGCCAACTTGAGCCTGATCAGGGCCTGATCAGGGCCTATTATAACCCCACAGATTTTCCACCAGCTTGAATTCTGTTTACCCCCGAAACACGTTTATTTTTCGACATCCTAACGTCACCCATAAATATGAAAATCTCGCGTTCGACACGCGCGAACCTTGAAACACATCCAGCGAGATATCATCCACTGCGGCGAGCGTCGAATGATTATTTATACGCGCGAGATTTATTGGCGCGATAATTAATTCACCGTCCGCCCGCGATGGAGTCATTAAAGCAGCCCGCGCGCAACGCGGGTCCACCGTTTGATATTTCATTATTTATCAGAAACTATTTCCGCCACCGACGCGCTCGTTATCGCAGTATACTTTTAATGACATCGATACAATTACACCGTTGCGCACGCGATGCGCCGCGTTATCCTTGGGCGTAAAAGGCGAATTCTCTGCGAAAAGTTGATAATTAATTAACACACTGCGTTTTATACGGCGCGGACTGTGTGATGCATTAGGGCTCGGAGGGGGGAAAATTCGTAAGAGTCTGACGCGGCTGTACGGTCGAATCCTGGCCTCGAGCCACGTACTCGTGAAAACGTTTACCGACCCCCCGCGTATACGTATAAGGCTACACAGACAGCCGCGGATCGCTGCGTGCTGTTTGGTGTACGCGGATACGCAACAGGCGCACAGCCTCCTGCGGCCGGTGGCTTCCCTTCGTTGTAATCCTTGCTCGGTGCACATATCGATTATTATATTATCCTCCGGCATAACACATGTAGCTTGCGCGAGTACTCGCGTAGAAAATTATGCGGGAAATAGAAAGGGACGGCCGCGGCGATCGCTAATACCGCGCTCGACGAGCACCGGCCAACGGTACATTTTACGTTTTCGCAACGGTACATTTTGCACTACGGTATACGAGCGCGAGTTGCGTTGAACAAAATCCGACATATTATAACCGGTTTCGTCGGAAATGGTTTGCGACTCGTTTGTCGTCAGGTGCCTTCAGCTGTCTTTAGGGCGTACAATCAGTATGACACTAATTATAACCTATATTATTCCCTGACAACACCAAAGGATCTATTTGTGAGCATTTAGTACACTGAAGTCCAACTTTACTAATTGGGTTTCCAATTTTAGGCGTATAATGACCAAAAAAGCATTCCTTGTTAGGTCCCAGTATTAGGATTGCGCCTGCAAAAGTTAGACCGCCCTTTCAAAAGCGTACTTAAAAAAATGAGCCCCGTCTAAAGTCTGTACGATGAAAAATGGCGGAGTTATGGCTTCCCAAATGTTTGTCCTCGACTAATGACCTTGAAGGACGCAATGATAAAAAAAACATAAAAACTTGCGCACCTAGAGAATTCAAAAACGAAAAAAATGAGCCCCGTTTAAAGTCTGTACGATGAAAAATGGCGGAGTTATGGCTTCCCAAAGAAAAAGTTTTGATTGATGCAGATATCTTCAGGGTCATCTTTTTGATTCCTACATGAGACCTACACCTTGAAGTTCATCCGGTGTTATCAGGGTATTGGGCCAAATTTGTATCTGACCAACATCTGAGCAGAATTGACAGTCCCAAAAGTTGGCGATTTTAATTTCCAAACGAAGTACCCAGACTATCAACACCGCCCTGGTGGCGGTTTTTCGGTCTTCGACAAAAATTGCTAATAGCCCGCAATCAGTATTGTACGTCCCCATTACTTTAAGAATTAAAGTTTACAAAATAGTTTATTTTCCAGTTACGATTTTATAACGATGACCTATAGCAATTTTAAAATGATATGTGAACTTTTGAGTAGCCGAAAGAAAAACCAAATTGTTAATTAAATTTTCGGAGAAATTGTGCGAAAAGTGGACAAGCAGAGTCCTCCATTATTTTCGCGATGCATTAACAATATTTATCCATTTTTCAATAAGATCACCATGAAGTTTTATGGGAAGTTAATATTTCTTGCTTCTATTTAAAAGTTTACGTTATCATATCATAATAATTACGAGTTGTTATTACAAAAAAAATAATTAAAAAGCCAATCGTACCATCAATTTTATTTCTATAAAAATTAGGGATTTACAACCCTGCCCGCAACCCTCTTGTCCCAAAATCCTTCAAGCCGCGTTCTCAACGTCAATCCCGACTCCTCCAAACGCGTCGCGTCGTCATCTTCGTCAATCGCCCACCTCGCCACAGCCTCAAATCCGCGAATCCGCGTGTCCCAAACGTTTCAACGTCCACCCGCGCGACGCCCTGACGAATTTTCGGGAAGAGCGCGGGACATTCCGGGAATAGCGTGGATGTCGAGCGTGGACATGGCCAGAAGCGAAGATACATTGTTGGGCGTCGGAGGGGATAGCAGTAGACGGGAGAGCAACAGGCGTCTCGCCGCCGCTGCTCCTGGCGTTGCCGGCACGCCCGGGCGTCGGGGTGCCTCAGAATCTTCGGTATTTGATCGGTATCGATGAAAACCGATACACGGGAGGCTCTCAACGACGGGCAACACAGTACCGGCGCGCTCGGGCCGGCGTCAGGGTGTACACACAAACCGCGCGCGCCGCGCCACACCAGACCGCGCCGCTCTGGCACTCTCGCTCTCTGCGTCCCGACGACGACCCTGGCGTTAGGGGGCGGGTGTGCGTGGCCTGTATACATTGTACACCGTCGCCACCGCGGTCCCCCCCGTATGTGTGAGTGTGTTTATGCGAGCCCCGTACGTGCGTGGTGGACGACACCCCGCGTGTGCGTTTCCGGATAACGGGGTCACTGTGCCAGATAGCTATGTGGCCTCTGTGTTATGTTCGGGGTGCGTTCAACCCTCACACCCCTTCCCGCGATCACTTCAATAATCCCATTATCACTCGGACGAGCGTTGTCTGTAATGCGGCATTTCGGAGCCGACTGACTGCGACACGCCGCATCCGACCGAGGAATGGACTGTGAGGCGTGTAGGAAGGGTTTGTGAAAAACGTTTTCGCGATGCGATACGCCGAAAATTTGTTGCGAGGCGTTAAGTAGTCCGGGTATTTTGTCGTGCGAGGGGGAATGGTTGGGGAATTTACGCGAAATTTCGGGCGTAAGCGGAAATATTTTGGGGAGTTGGGGATGTTTTAATCGTGGTGGTTGGGTGAGACTGTTATTTGTCTTCTTGTATTCACATTGAGGTATAAAGATATTTGTTGGGGTAATAGAAGAGTGATGAGAAATACGTTTGTTTATTGGATTAGCGATATATTTTGATGATGTGGTTAAATGATGATGTTGATGATGTTAATGATGTTGATAATGATATTGATGATGTTGATGATGATGAAATGATGATGAAATGATTATGAAATGATTATGAAATGATGATGAGGTTATCCTGAATTTGCTACTTTTATCTGGCCCGTCGTAACATTTCGCTAACCGAACCTTTTTTGATAGACTGACAAGCCCTTTTTTTCTGTTTATAATTTCGGAAATTGGTTTGATCAAATGATAAATTGATTGTTCTTTCTTCTGCTGGGAAATGTATAATTAATGATTATAGACACTATGATTATAGCGACTCAAAAAGCAATGATAAATGAATAACAATGTGTTTTTTTTTATTAACACCAACAATGCACATCACGTGTTAATATCTACCCTTCATATTAAATGATTTCATCTCATTTTTAACTTCTACCAAAGAAGCTATCAAAGAGGACAGAAACTCGTTAGCCCGCCTGTCCATCTTAAACGAATCATAAAAAAAACTCTTGAAGGCTAAAAAGAAAAGTGAGCTGAATAATCGCCGTAATGACCGCGATGGGTCCGCTAGGAGCTGCTTTACTTTGGGGTCTCGAACACGTAATCTTAGTAGTGAAGCGCGCGGCTCGGACACATCAAGGTTCTCGATTAAAAAGGGTGCGTTCACTTGGAGTCGCTCGTCTCTCGCGTGACTCGAGAGCGGCCGAGGGTGCGCCGCTGTCGTCCGACCACTCGCTGAATACACATCACAGGAATTCTACTGACTGCCGCGGCTGCAGGTCCCGCTGCTTCTGCCTCGAGGTCGGCCAGTACACACGGCTCGCTCCTTAATTTGTTAAGTAAAGCCGATCCGAGTGTATAACTGTTGCTGCGTACTACGTTTGTGCTCTTAACGAGACACACGAATCCGTACACACCTCTTCGAGACGAGGTTATAACGAGAAAACAAAAAAAAAGACGTTTTGACGAGTCATAAATTCAGGTAAATGTCTGATGGCGGGAAAACATGTTTTCTCCGCCTTGAGAAAAAATCGTTGAATCATTTTTAAAAGCGGATTGGGCAATCGTCAATGTTACGATTCGGTAGTCAATTTGTATTCCGAGTTATTTATTTATTTATTTATTTATATCAACGGGAAAATCCCTTTTACATACTTTGGTTTAATACATTTGAAACACAAATTATGAATATTTTACCATGGTATTTAGCATTAATATAGTATGAAGAACATCCTTTAAAGAAAAGAAAATAATCAAGAAAAAAAAAGATAATAACGTCATTCGTAGTGGAGAAGGTCGCCTATTGAGTCGCGAAAGATGTTTTGCTGCAGACCAAAAAGAGTTATAACAAGAAAACAAAAAAAGACGTTTTGGCGAGTCATAAATCCAGGTAAATGTCTGATGGCGGGAAAACATGTTTTCTCTGCCTTGAGAAAAAATCGCTAAATCATTTTTAAAAGCGGATTAGGCAACCGTAAATGTTACGATTCGGTACTCAATTTGTATTCCGAGTTAGAAGTTTGCATCATATTAATAATGATTCAAATTTAGAATGTTGTTCGTTTCAAAGAGAATCTATTGGAATATTGTTCATTTCCGTAGAACCTAACGATCGACTACATCAAAATCGGTTGTCAGCTTAGTGTAATTCCGGGGGACATGAGCCACTAAAATGTTATGGGAAAACTTCCGTAACGTCGTCAAGTTTTATAATGAGTACGGTTTGACACATAAATTACCTCACTAACGTCAACACAAGTTAGGATACGCGGTTGTTAATTTTTTTCGTCTCCCCGTGTGGACGGTGCGCACTGGTCCATATTAAACCGCGCCGGTCCGGATTGGACAACAACAAGTCTCTTTTTCGAATCTCATAAACGGAAAAAAAGGCTTGGGTAGATATGCGCCAGACGATTAATTGGTTAGATTAACCAAATTATAGGTTATGACAACAAATCCTTTGGTGACTTACCAGATCACTTGGATATGCTTATCAATAATTTGATCAGTCTAACCAATTTTAATCGTCTCGCATATATAACCAATTTCTTCGTAGATCCAGCCAAACCTTTTTTTCCGTTGACATTGTTATTTTGCGATAAAAATATGTCTCCAAGAAACCAACTTGCATTACAATCCCTGGTTGATAATTTCCGACAAAAATGTCTGCTTCAAAATTCGCGTCCTTCGTTTCCCGATCGCTGCGGCGCATTTGGCAAATGCCCGGGGGGCCTAAACAACCAATTTGCGAGACGAGATAAAAAAAAAGGACGTACCTCTCGGGGTGGGGTGTGAGAATGGAATTTTTTGAGCTTAGCCGCGTAATAACAGAACTGTGTTTTTGGCGGTGCTCGTGAGGGGGCACACGAGACGACGCTCTGTTGTCCGGCAGTCGGATCACCGGTACGAAGAGCCTGGAATGAGCCAAAACGTTGGAAAGGGTAGGTTGTCCAGTGACGGTAAGTTTCCATGGCAACCGACTGCACTACCTCGCAGCGGCCACCCTCCTGTGCATCCCCCATGGCTGCAGTTTGAGTTTGCGAGCTGCGAGGCTGCATCCTGTGCCGGGGCAAACCTCCCCCGAATTTCGTCGGATAAGTGCGCGCTGCCAGCAGCACCGACCAACCGTGCTGCTGCTGCTACTGCTGTCGGCGGAGCGAGAAGCGAGAAGGGACCGGGGGGCGGGGGGGGGGGGGGGGGGGGGTGGCCGAACGAGAGGGCGAGCGAGCGAGTGGGTGGCGGGCGGCTTGCCCAGTCACCCCTGCGTCTCGACGTCTAATAATTATGGGAATTTCGCACGGTCTACGAGGCACCTGAGCTCTCGCGAACTGGACATTTCGTCGTCGTCGTCCTCTTTCGCTACCCGGAATATATTTATTAAACCTTCGACCATTTTGTTACATTGTCTTTTGCCTCGCTTAAATTATCGACGGACATATTTTCGAGTCAATAACCCGAATATCGTCTAATCATTATGAGATTTTCGCACGGTTTATGAGACACCTGAACTCTCGCGAACTGGACATTTCGTCGTCGTCGTCCTCTTTCGCTACCCGGAATATATTTATTAAATCTTCGACCATTTTGTTACATTGTCTTTTGCCTCGCTTAAATTATCGACGGACATATTTTCGAGTGAATAACTCGAATATCGTCTAATAATTATGGAATTTTCGAACGGTTTATGAGACACCTGAACTCTCGGAAACTGAACGTTTTGTCGTCGTCTTTCAGTCGAGAATATGTATTCATTTTTCGATAATTTATTGTTACATTGTCTTTTGCGATGCTGTAATTATCGACGTCCATATTTTTGAGCCATAGTATAAGCTGGATACGTCTAATAATGATTAATTAATTATGTTCGAGTCAATAACCCGAATATCGTCTAATAAATATGAGATTTTCGCACGGTCTGTGAGACACCTGAACTCTCGGAAATTGGACGTTTTGTCGTCGTCGTCCTCTTTCAGTAGAGAATATGTATTAATTTTTCGATAATTTATTTTTGCATTGTCTTTTGCGTTGCTGTAATTATTGGCGTCCATATTTTTGAGCCATAATATAAGCCGAATACGTCTAATAATTATTAATTAATTATTTTCGAGTCAATAACCCGAATATTGTCTAATAATTATGAGATTTTCGCACGGTCTGTCAGACACCTGAACTCTCGGAAACTCGACGTTTTGTCATCGTCGTCCTCTTTCAGTTAAGAATATATATTAATTTTTCGATAATTTATTGTTACATTGGCTTTTGCTTTGCTGTAATTATTGACGTCCATATTTTCGAGTCATAATATAAGCCGAATACGTTTAATAATTATGAGTACTTCACACATTCGACGAGACTGAATATTTAGTCGTCAGTCTCCATCAGTTCGGAATACTCTCTAATTATTCATCCATTTTGTTGTACTGCGACTTATCTGTTCTTAAATTATTTTATTATTATTTATTTTTTTGATGTCAATAACTCTGATAATATAGCGTTATTGATTTTTACCTTTTATCGTTCATATAGGTGGAGGGGGCAAAAATATATCTTGTCTGTCGCCCCAATAAGCCAAGCATCGACAAGTCGGGAAAACAATGCATTATTTATCGTGTGTATCTGTCCAGCTTTTGCGTTCTCGTGTGTCCTCGCCTGCAATCTGATTTCTGACACGATTGTCGTCACGTATAGCTTGACTCCCGAGTCTACTTTCGAGCAGAGAGACGCGAACACCCGGCGCGAAGGTGGCGTGTCAGAAAATTATTACACGGCTTACTTTGCCGTTCGTCTGCCGAGTAAATATTTTATTAATTTCACGAAGGGACTACCGCCAGTCCAATCGGACGTCGCACGTATAGATCCGACGTGCCTAAAGTCGCGATAAACACGTATGGACGCACCGAGTGAAAAAATTTCCTTGATTCCAAAGAAACGGGTGGATTGCATTTTTTTCATTGATTTCAATGAAATATTTCTTTGAATTTCAAAGACATGATCTCCTTGATTCAAAGAAACGATATGGCTGACGGCACCCGGTCTGTCAATGTTTGGCTCATTCGCGATAAGTCGTATTGGTATTTCTCGCGCAAGCTGATCTGTTATGTTATAGTTAAGTCAAGTCAAATCAAGAAGATAATCATTGGTTAAACCATCCAAGTTATTGGTGAACATATCTAAGTACTATGGTACGTAACCAAAAACTTGGTGAACATAACCTATAATTTGGTTGATGACATAATTCAAAGAAAATATAATATTAACTTAAGGATATTATTTCATTGACGTCAAAGAAATGTTTCATAGGTTGAGATTTCAAGGAAATTTCATTGAATCAAGGAAACTTTTTCTCTCGGTGCGAGGCACAATCGTGGGACGATCGAAGACGGACGCTTCACATTTGGCTGGCTGGCAGTCTTCGTAATACCAACAAGTGTAACACGTCCAAAGTTGAGTTGTTCAAGTCGGGTCTGATCGTCGTAATCCCAAAAGTGTTGGCGAGGCCGTGGCGAGGGAAACTTTCCAAGCGTCCAAGCGGCAATTGCGGAACGAGGAATGCCCCGCGTATTAGCCCCACGTATTTGGCCCAAAGTGGCTTCTCGGTTTGTCCTCAGGTCCTCGGCCTAATCCCCAAACTATGAATTTATGTAAATCGCGATAAGACTTCGGGCGCGTCTCCAAGGCAGAGCTCGATGCTCTCTCAACCCCACGTACGGAACTCTCCTTGCTTTCGCGGACCACCCCCCCGCCGAAATTGGGACTATATCCGCGCGGAGAATCGCCACCGAAACTACCCTCGTTTTGGCTCCTCGAGGGTGGCTACCTAACCGAGCGTTAAGTCGCGCCCGAGTTTCCCCGAGACCCACAGAGACCCAGCCAAAATTCATTCCCGTGTCTCCTTTCGCACTTCGCCAAGAATAAGAGTGCGAAGGTATATCGTCGTGATCAAGAGACGCGGTAGCGTCTCGACGCCAAGTATTAAAAACATCTATAAGGTAAAGGTACCGGTTTCGGTCACTGTACCAGTTTCGGACATTTTCACTATATATTTATTTCAAATTATCGTTTTCTGTATTTTTATGTTGATACTTCGAAAGTATCCATATAAATGAACAAGTTTATCGATGCAATTTTATTTCATTGTAACAATACAAATAATTCTGTGCTTTCGAACTCGGTGGCCGAAACAGGGCCAAAGGTGTCCGAAACCGGTACCTTTACCTTAATGCCGCCTCACGAGACTCTCACGATGAAACGCTAGCGCTACTCTTACTTTATAGCACGTTCGTCCTTTTTCGTCTGCTACGAAATTCTAACTGGAATTATCTCAGTCATCACGTCGCGGACGCCGAATGTGTCAGGTTCAATATTTTTTATTTTTTTCTTCTTTCTAACGATTGCATGGAGGATGTTCGGACTGACGACCTTCGGTCGGCATATAGACTATTGATCTATCGGATGGACTCCTATCATCCGCCTTGACAACGAAAGATTATTGAGTTGGCTACAATCATGGAAAATAGGTAATCTTGAAACGAAAGCAACGCGACACCAGATAGATATTAAAATCATCGATTCAGTTTCCTTCTTTTAATTCGCGTCCAGTCCAAGCAGAGTTGTAAAACCCTAATTTTTGTAGAAATAAAATTGATGGTACAATTAGCTTTGTAATTATGTTTTTGTGATGATAACTCGTAATGATTATAATATGATGTGTAAACGATTAAATAGATGCAAGAAATATTAATTTTCCATAAAACTTGAAATACTGTTAATGCATTGCGAAAATAATTGTCCATTTTTCTCACGATCTCTCCCAAAAGTTAATTAAGAATTAGGTTTTTCTTACGGCTATTCAAAAGTTTACATATAATTTTATAATCGGCATAGGTAATCATTATAAAATCGTAATTAGAAAATATAGAAGTAATTAGAAGATCGTTGAGTAAACTTTAATTTTTAAAGTAATGGGGACTTACAGCACTGAGTCCAAGTTGACTTCATGGAGAAAAAGTGTCGATTAAAAAAGTTACCACCAAAGATTATCGCTGCTCAACCAAATTATTGTAATCAGTAAAATCATGGAATAACGTGTTTGGGCCTACAAAAATGTTCTCGGTTGAATTTTACACCAAGCCCTGACTTCTTCCATCCTGGTCGTCAACTCTCGGTTTAGAATTACAATCCACCTCCAAAGGCAGCCGTAGCATCGATTGCGAAAACCCGATAAAATTCATTAGTCATTACTTGCCAATCGTCTGACATCAAAAGCAGCAATAATACCCGGCCGTCAATTAATAATGGGAGGAATCAATTCCGCGGATTAAGATAGGAAAACTCACGCGAGGATAGGACTCGCCAGTCGGTCTATGGCGTTGGTGGCAAATGCACGATTCTTTCGTACTGCGCTTATAGCGAGCACCCCGCGAGGTGATAAGATCGGTTGGCGTGTGTCGTCGGTCGTCGGGCAGGATACACCGACATCACGAGGGGAACGGTAGTTTGCCCCAAATGGCTGCTCCCATTTCCCTATAGTCTCCAAGTAGCTTCGCGTTCATGTATTATTCGTATCGTCTCGTACCCGACGCGTGTATCTCGACCCGTACCCTTTGAAAGGTATCTTCAGGATCGACGTAATCACACGACTGGGAAGCGAGCCTGTGTACTTGTATAACGACGTACAACGCGGCCGCCTCGTATTACAGTCATGCGATGACCGATGGAAGCGACTATAACGACCGAAGAAAAATCACCATTCGCGCCGTGTGTTCCCCGAAGCGCGCGCCGCGCGCTCGGTCCGCATTGCAGCGAATTCTTTTTTTTTTCGAAAAAAATTAAATGCACGTACGCGAAATAACGATAAATTACAATCGTCGGAAAAAAAGTGGCAATTATGCGCGAGCTTTTTCGTTACGCCCCGCCGCTTTCCGCGTTTTACGTCTTTCGCATTACGCCCGTATAACTTTATCGATTCGCGAAAAGGGGTTTAGCCGAGACTGAGTGGAGATTAGCGAACAAATTTTCTCGTAAAATTTTCGTCGTTAGCCGGACGAACAGCCGGGGGTATGAGCGAGGAAAAAAAGCGCATTTTTGATGAGAAAGAGGCCGAGATGGCCTCGCCAAGGGGTAGGTATGGATATTCGGTGCACAGCGTGTGCAGCGTGCTGACGAGAATCCAGGGGATTTTTTTCAGCAACGCTCGTCGCCCCATTTAAGTTCGGATTTTCGACGTACTTCCCTTCTCCTATACTGATATCATACCTACCTATTTATACGTTCTTTTTTCTTCTTTTTTTTCGTTCACCCCGGTGTACCCCCCCTCGTCCCTCCCGCCATTCTCTCCGTCCCTTTCTCTCGCTCTGTGGCCTCTATCTCTGAAATAGCATCTCCTTGAGTCCTCTTTTTTGCGCTCTTCGGGCACCTATTTTGGCGGGGCCTCGCACGTATAATCGCTCCTCGTGTACACCGCGCAGATAGAGCTCGGGGGGTGGGCTTTTTCCTCTTTCGGCGGTGGCCGATGAGCTAAAAAGAGCCCGAATGGAAGGCCAAAAAAAAAAAAGAGGCAAAAACGTGAAGCGTAGCATTGTGAAATCTACAGAGAGATCTCGCGATCCTGACTGCGTCCTGACGTGGCAGCAGTCAGCCGGCTCGTCGAAGCTTCGACGCGGAGCCACCAAAGCTCGCACTATTGCTGTTTGCTCAACGGCTCGAGGCTGCGCAGCGATAATGTTTTCATATTGTGTGACCGAGAGCTCACCGCGTGCGCCGCGCTTTTTTTTTCCCTTCTTTTCCAGCCCTTTCCATCTCGTTCTCCATCGTGGAAAAGTCCTATGACCAGCTTCGCGCGTGGCCTCGCGGCTCTCATTGTCCTCCTCCTCCTCGCAGTCGTCGTCGTCGTCGTCGTCGTCGCATGCAACTCCGACGAGCCGCAGTTGCAGCACGACAGGCTCGCACGCAAAGCTCCTGCCGGATATACATACGTATATGGAATAAAAGTGGGATGGGAAATATATAACTCTCGCGTTCCGCGAGTCTCGTGCCCCCCGCACCATCAGAGGCTGCAGCCTCTTCCAACGCCACTTCCACCGTCATCCGCCTTGCCCGCGCGAAAAGCGCCGAGAAGGCGGAGAGTCGGGCCCGCCGAACCCGCGACAACTTGAAAGGAAACGGACCGCGAGAGCTCTGAGACACTCCAGAGCGAGTTTCCGAGAGCTTTTGTCGGATTAAAACGTTTCGCTGTCACCGCCCGTAAGCCCCGACCCCGTGACTCGAGGAAAGCTTTGTCTCAAGGATCCTTCGGCGAATGTATCTTGTATCGTTTAACGGATTCTTTTATCTTCGCTTTTTTCGACTCTCTCGTGCATATGACAGTGTGATTTAATTTTTGCAGAATTCGCTGGTGAATTTTAATACAGTGTACTTGAAATATTGGTAATGATATTTAGATTATGTGGTAAATATAACTAAGACTTTTTTTGGGTGTTTTTAGAAAGACTAGAAATTCGTAGGGTTTGGGCGCCACACGATTTGACACCTAGATGATCGAAACTGATATCTTTTTCTAACATCAATTTTTGGTGTCCACTGTCGTCTTGGATCGTCTTCCGTCATTCATAACACTGGTTGCAAATAACTTTGGTTTGGTACAGTAATGTGTTTTTTTTCTAGGTCTTCAATTTCGCCATTTGTGCATATGACATTGAATTTAATTCGTGCATACGGTTTAATTTTTACAGAATTCACTGGTAGATTTTAATATATGTGTACTTAAAATATTGATAATAATGTTTACATAATGTAGTAAATATAACTGCAAGACTTGTTTTGGGTGTTTTTAGAAAGACTAGAAATTCGTAGGGCTTGGGCGCCACACGATTTGACACCTAGATGACCGAAACTGATATCTTTTTCTGACATCAATTTTTGGTATCCACTATTATCTTGGATCGTCTTCCGTCATCCATAACACTGGTTGCAAATAACTTTGGTTTGGTACAGTAATGTGTTTTTTTTTCTAGGTCTTCAATTTCGCCATTCGTGCATTTGACAGTGTGGTTTAATTTTTGCAGAACTCACTGGTAGATTTTAATATATGTGTACTTAAAATATTCATAATAATATTTACATTATGTAGTAAATATAGCTGCAAGACTTTTTTGGGTGTTTTTAGAAAGACTAGAAATTCGTAGGGCGCCACACGATTTGACACTTAGATGACCGAAACTGATATCTTTTTCTGACATCAATTTTTGGTATCCACTATCGTCTTGGATCGTCATCCGTCATCCATAACACTGGTTGCAAATAACTTTGGTTTGGTACAGAAATGTGTTTTTTTTCTAGGTCTTCAAATTCGCCATTCGTAGATCTGACTTCCGGTCGATCAATTGCCAAAATTAAGCCTCAGTAATAACGGAAATAGGTTGATAAAAAATGTATCTTCCTTGGACACATTTCGGAGCTGAAAAAAGCCGGAGGCTATTATTTAGATAACGGTGACTTGTTTCTCCGTACGTTTGTGTCTTTTTCTAATAAGCCATTCTCCTCTGCCCTCTTCGCTGCTGATCCCATCGACACGAAAGAAAAATCACTCGCGCACGCAGTTGGCCGGCAGAAAAAAAAGCTCGACCTCACGAAAAATATCGATGAATTATTAAAGAGTCCCGTACGCCTCGACGGCGCTGACATACAAGTGATGCACGTGAGCGCGGAGAGTGAGACAGAGCGAGGGAAAAAGACACGCGAGCCTCAGGGTGATTGGTCAGGTAGGTCGGAGGATGAGACGACTGCGGGGCTGGCCAGTCGAAGGGACACGACAACGAGAAAATAAAAAAGAACGGGTGAGAGAACGACATATGGGCCGTTAAGCTTTACTAAGATAAGAGGATACCGAGCAAATATTTGCGGCAGCCTGACGCCTTTGCATTCGGTCTCGGATAGGATTTTTTTTTTTTCGCATCCCTTATCTCAAGCCGACGTTCTCGCGGGTGTCGAACGGGGATTCCTGGTAAAGCTTACCAATCAACTTGTCAACGTGGGGATGTCATTAACTGGGCTTTTTGCATTAACAAAAAAATTGCGATCTTTATGACGTTGGGGTTTTTGCTAATACAGACGAAATAAAGTCTGCAGATTTTTTCTTCTGTTTTGCACCTATAACACTCGGAGCAACTTGTTGAAAAGTCGAGACCGAGCTGCGCGAAATTCAGGCTGGAAAAAAGAAGAACGAACCGTCGAGACGCTTAAGGTCCTAAGCCGATTCTAATGAGATTGAAAAAGGCGGATGTCCATCGCGGCGTAACGAGCTCAAGTAGCTTTCGGTCTTTCAAAGTTAAAGTCCCGGTCACTTTTGTCAGTACTTCTGATGAGACTCTTAACGAAAGGACTGCAGGTCCGGCTCGACGATGGACATAATTCTGCGATCGCCTCCGCTTCCAAGGCTTCGAGTCCTGTACTTTTCGTATTTCATTCTGAGTTTAAAAACCCGCGTGAAATAAACTTGTGAACTTTCAGTGACGAGGTAGTTTATGTCAGGCCACTCGGTTTTCTGCTTCTAAGAATTTATACGTGTATAAAAATTATTAAAAAAAAGCTTAATGGCTAATGAGCAGAGTCGATATTCTCGAATTAGCATTTATTATTATTTTCATTTGTCGCAACCCCGGTGTAGCTTTCAATGGTTTCGGAATAAGTAGATGTCAGATGCGGCAAAAAACAGGGATATCAGTGGTAGATCGCAGGAACAATTTTAAGAATTGTAAGAATTTATACGCGTATCAAATTTAAAAAAAGCTTAAGGGATAATGAGCAGATTCGATATTCTCGAATTAGCATTTATTATTATTTTCATTCGTCTTAATCCCGGTGTAGTTTTCAATGTTATCGGAATAAGTAGATGTCGGATACCACAAAAAACAGGGATATCAGTGGTAGAGCGCAGGGACAATTTTAAGAATTGTAAGCATTTTTACGCGTATCAAATTTAAAAAAAGCTTAAGGGATAATGAGCAGATTCGATATTCTCGAATTAGCATTTATTATTATTTTCATTCGTCACAACCCCGGCGTAGTTTTCAATGTTATCGGAATAAGTAGATGTCGGATACGGCAAAAAAACAGGGATATCAGTGGTAGAGCGCAGGGACAATTTTGAGAATTTTAAGAATTTATACGCGTATCAAATTTAAAAAAAGCTTAATGGCTAATGAGTAGAGTCGATATTCTCAAGTTAGCATTTATTATTATTTTCATTCGTCACAACCCCGGTGTAGTTTTCAAAGTTATCGGAATAAGTAGATGTCGGATACGGCGAAAAAAAACAGGGATATCAGTGGTAGAGCGCAGGGACAATTTTGAGACTGACCATATGGCGAGGTGCGACCACGCGCGGTGCTTTATCGCAGATAAGTCCATGCAATTAAGCCACCTCCGCACCTGCTCTTCGTGTCTACCTGCTTGTATGCTCTATATCGAGTCTTCACGCAACCTGACTACGCAGTTCCTCGATTGGTATTCGTATTCTCTTTCGCTGCCACGTTCTTTGTGCTGATGGCTCATCGTACGCTGATGTAAAATCGTGATATCGATCCGTTGACGAAGCCTCGTGCTTTAACGAGTGAGTGATAAGCGGACCGATAAGCGGCTACAGTAATACGCTTAAGTGTGTGAAATTGAGACAAGTACGGGCATTGATATTGGGAACTGCTTCGAATGTTCGATTGTCGAACTGGTCGGACGTTAATTTGTAGTGACAAGACACGAACGTTTGTAATATAAATTTAATGAGATTACAGTTTCAAGTTACCGACATATTTCGTGTAAATAGCTCGGTTTAAACATAGCAAATAAAAAGTAATATTTGTTCTCGTTGAGATTTTTTGGTTCGTATATCTAATCTATGATTTTCGTCAATTAAACGTGAGATCTCGATGTTCCTCCTCATTTATAGTCCTTTCCTTTGCGTCCCAAGATTTTTTCGCGCTGCGCCATTATTTCCTCCGCCGTGATCTGTACTTGACATCTGTTGGCGAATCTGTGACACTTGGTAGTGCCGCAGCAATCACCGTCCGCCACGCACTGGAATCATAGATATAGAAGTCGCTCTTATTCACCGGATGGTCATTAATGTAGCTCGTTCATCGAGAGGAATGAGGATTGAAGAGTTATATAATGAGGTGCAATTAGCACGACCCGTTGTAGTATTAAACGCATTTTTATTCACGTATTGAATGAGCCGCGTACATGCGATGGACAGTTATTCATGGTTAAAGCGAATATATCGCCATTTACTGATGTTTCATTTATTTACTTCGCGGCGATAAATATGAAAAAAGTGACAAGCAATTTCGATCAGTTATCGAGATGTTTCAATCGACCATGCACGCGTAATGATTTTCTAACCTACAATTCCTTGTTAGTATTTAACAGCAAAGAATACGATTGGAACTAATTGATCATCTAATTTATAATCGTATTTCTCAGTTATTAAAATTCAAATTACACAAAATTAATTATTAAAATTCAAATTACTCAAAATTAATGATGAAAATTCAAATTACTCAAAATTAGTGATGAAAATTCATATTACTCAAAATTAATTATTAAAATACAAATGACTCAAAATTAATTATTAACATTCAAATTACTCAAAATTAATTATGAAAATTCAAATTACTCAAAATTAATGATGAAAATTCAAATTACTCAAAATTAATTATTAAAATTCAAATTACGCAAAATTAATTATGCGATTATTCGAATTACTTTTTGTAAATGTTAGAACACTGCAAGTTGCGTTTAAATGATAAATGCAGTTGAAAAACAGTAGGAAAGTTAAATGTTATTTGTCGCCAAAGTGTGCTTATAGGTTGACTGTTTATAATGACTGTTTATGATTACACAAGCACAACAAAGTTGGTCCTATCAAGATAACTTTGAATATTTTTAGATTCATGCGACACACACGTCAGTGGGCGGGTTAGATAAGGTCATCTTAAATGCTCTGAGACTGTAATACTAACAGGGTCACCGTGGCGCCCGCAACGATTAGTAGTAGTTGCCGCAGTGATGAGTGTCACACTCAACAAGGCGACGAAAACGAACAGCAAAACCTTGGCCATGATGCTCTGAGTATTTTTGGTTTCTGAAAATAAAAATAAAACGTTGTTAACTGTCATTAACAAAAAAAAATAATAATAATAATAATATGAAGAGGCGTTCAATCGAGAGAAACGCGAATTCTACGGTGAATGCGTTTTAACAACGTTTAGTATAACACTGCGAGTCACGTAGCAATGTGGAAAAGCAGAGTTCCGCATTCGGATAATAACTTCAGCACCGGACAAAAACATTATTCGTACGCTTCTCACAGATCCCGTTCACGGACGGACTTTAATACAGAGAAACGCGATATCGTCTGTGAGTCTGTCACGAGCCACTGGCATTCAACTGTCGAGGTCAAGCGAAAACTATACGTTTGCGTTCAAAGTCCACGATCATAGCCCACACCTGACGCACTCTGGCTAAATTTTACCTTCCTTGTACAGGACGTACGCTATTGTGCTGTTTGTACACACTTCCAATTACAATTATATCCAAAACGTCACTCTGTCGATGTTGTTTGAATAATACACAATCGACGACAATCTCCGAAATGGTAAAACATACGCTGGCTATAAAACGCGAGAGAACCCGTATGTGCCTTTATGGCCACTGGACCTGCACGTCTATATATATGTATATATCTCTACATGTACTCACTATAGACTGTGATAAGTGTGACACACTTTCAGCTCTGGCTCGATCTCCTCGGTAGTTCGACCACAACTGACTTCTCGACACTCTGTCTCAAGCCTTTATACATACGGTTGACCGTAGTCGTGCGTTTATGTTCTCATTCGCGCGCATACATCTTAAATTTCTGAGGATTCGATGCTTAGATGTATGGTCGTAATACGTGCTCGAGAGAGGCCAGGCGCGTGTCCGTTGATATGAGTAAGCCGTGCCTAACGTCTTCCTAGTCTGCGCCACGATCATATGGTGCAAGTCGAACGATAAATAAATTGCCGGAATTGTTGGATGTGGAACGTAATGTTTACTTTGCAATGAAAAATCATTGCGAAAACATCACTGATCGTCGCACTTCTCAGAAAGTATGCAGAGCAGGAAGGTTATTCGTCGACTGTCATGAACCCACGGTCGGCGCCTCGAGAATTGCAAAATAAATACGGTGTATGCCGCGATTTATTAGAGCCAGGTTAAGAGTTTTGTTGCAGACAATGTAACACGAATTCGGCTGATAAATCGAATATTTGTTGAATTATTGGACAATACAAACACGTCAAAATCTTAACTCGTTTGTAGTAACTAATAATTTTGTTTTGTTATATGCAAAAGTCGAATTCGGCTGGTAAGTCGAATACGTGTTGAATTATTAGACAATACAAATACATCAAAATCTTAATTCTTTTGTATTATTATTATTAGAGCCAGGTTAAGAATTTTGTTGCAGACAATGTAACACGAATTCGGCTGTTAAATCGAATACGTGTTGAATTATTGGACAACACAAACACGTCAAAATCTTAACTCGTTTGTAGTAACTAATCATTTTGTTTTGATATATGCAAAAGTCGAATTCGGCTGATAAGTCGAATACGTGTTGAATTATTAGACAATACAAATACATCAAAATCTTAATGCTTTTGTATTATCTAATGATTTTGTTTTGTTATCTGCATAAGTCTGATTATTGATTCGAATTATTTATACACTTTTTCTTTAAGATTTTCAGAATTGTTATAAAAATGAATTCTCGGGTATTGGCAACTGTTGCCGCTTTCGACGGAAAACAATAATTGCTACCACCGCGAGCGTAATCGATAGATACCGAAGTAATGCCGGACAACACTCGCGGTGTAATTCACTACGCTGTGTACCTCGGCCCGGCTATATGGAATATGTATCTCTCGGGGTATCGTGAGCCACGTCCGGAAACCGCTTTTCGAATTGGATTCGATTGATATTTTCCGATGGGCCGAGCCTTCTCGAATTCGCCATGACCGCTTCGATATTTTTGGTAAGCCAAACTCTCTGTCGGCTCTCACTCAATCGTCAAATCGAATAATCCTTTTATCAACGACAACTGTCGAGAACTGAAGTTCAGCAGGTGTTCCCACCGAAGAAATTGCATACAGGTTAATTCTTCACTCCATGCATCGTCTAGGAAATTTTAATGTTTAAACAACAATAGTTTCAATTTGCACTTATTGCGGATCGCGAATTTTAAACAGTCGATAGTACAATTTGAAGAGTAAACAAAAAAATATTATATTTGTAAACGAGGAAAAACATTCTACGATAGATGCAATATTTCTCGGGAGGAAACTTTTACGCTCGAGTGTTGGAAAAGCGTTATCGGTAAAATGGAATTTCAACGAAGACTTCGCCGTACTTGTAATCGTCACGATGCTCCGGCTGGTTTGGATAGTATTGGCAGAACTCGTAGGGTTATCACCCGGGTTGTGAGATATCTTGTACCAGTTCAACCTCCCGTGCAGGGTAACCATTTTTAGACGTCATCGAACGACTGGGAATTCTCAACTGTAGGTCCTCCGCGGAAAATATTGGACAGATGAAGAGTAAGCAATGCCATCTGGTATTAGTCTTCAGTATCATCGATGTACAACAAATATGTTTTAAAAAATGTCCGACTCAGCGAACTTTTCGTTAATGTGTCGGCGGTACATTTTAAGTCATTTTTGGACATATCCCAGATATCTTTACTTTATATATCTATATCACTTTATATACTTTATATATCATTTGTATGTCGCGTCTATTTTTTCGTCAGGGATCATTTTATGAAAACAAATAATAATGGCCGGGGCTGAATCGTCGAATCCATTAGGACCAGGAAAAGTAAGACGATCAGAGTGTTACCACGAAAAACATGTCAGCTTGACTGACCCGGAAAAGCGTATCACTCGAGATTAATTTATCCAGAAGTGACTGGTTGTTTATTTTCCAATAGCTGGACCGCGGCTACATATAAAGACCACGAGTTAATTAATGAGAAAATGTCCGATGTTAATTAGCACGTAATTCCTAGATGAGACATATAAATGGAAGTAATGCACGTGTGCAGGAACTTCGAAAACCTGGCTTCATGCGCAATAGCATAATGACGGTCAAGTCATATACAGACGTTGAGTCACGCTGCCGGTTAAAACCACAGTGCGCAGTGTTATTCAGATATCTGGTAAGATAAAACACGGCAATGCCTACGAGGTAGACACAGTAGACCACTTGATCAGTCTACTCCGTTTGATTAAGGTATATGAGACACTCTGGCAGAATGAACATTGTTTTCATAGGTTGTGACGTTTTAAACGATTTACAGACGGTGATATCTAATTAAATAGACAGAGCGAAATGGACGCACTTCTTCAAATCAAATGATTTATCACACGCAAAAGAGCGTACAATATTTTACATACGGATTTGTCGTCACCAGGTAAGTAATAGTGACTTACATTCTTGGCATCTTAATCACTCAGCACGATTGTTAGGCCCTACGAGGGTTCAAGAATAATTACCGCGAACACCAGGAACTTCCGCACGAACTTCCGCTGCAGAGCCACGCAAACATTTTCCTTCCGGTTCACGCGAACCCTTGATTAAATCGTGTTATACGCCATCTAGAATTATTACAAACACAAAGCTAAGTTGTCAGACTTTTATAAGTCGAACACCTGAAGTCAAAATTCAGATGTCAGGCTCTTCCAAGACGAAAATATTAACTTTAGAATTTAGCTTTATTATTATGTTAATAACATTGGAAACCAACATATTATTTATCACCCTTTATTGAGGGACGATTTACTGCATAAGATTCCCCTATTTCCAAGACAGTGTAACAGCTTAGAAAGTGCTGCTTCCGAAGATGATGGGGTCACACTGGCGCAAAGTGATAAATCTTTGAAGCTTGTTGTGTCGCTTCTGGAGTCTTGGATGGTTTTGTCCTTTCGCATACAAAATCTATCGCTTGCAACGCTCGTCGTAGTGGAGCACCATTTCTCCGGCTATATTCCTTCCTGTACCCGCAGTCGCTCCTTCTAGGCCGAACAATTTAGTAATTGGATACTTGGCAGCGGACTGATTTACAACGCTAAGGGTACGAACTGACCAATGGCGTTGAAACGATAGGACACTCGTACAAGATAGCTGTTCAATTATCAAGTATACGAGGATCTCAATTAGCCGAAACAGTCACAGCAGAATTTGGCTAGACATTGTTTTACAGTGCCATCGCAATAATAATTCGACTGCGGTTAACGCTGCGGCGACAGATGATCCAAAGATTTCCTTGTTGGATTTCTCCATTGTCTAAATTCCGTTAACCTCCAAGAGAAATTACGCTTTTATAGCTATTCATATTTTGATCACTGTTATCGTTGTCATACGTTTTTATTGAAGTTGTTGGGAGAAGGAAAAGGAAAATACTTATTATATCTCTTGTGAAGCCTGAATACGGAAGAGGAACTACTTTGTATTGTTCATGAAGAGGCCATTCGCCCAAAATAAGGTATACAAATTAAGAGTCAGAGTACTGTGGTACAAATACCGTCAATTCACATGAAAAGTGCCTACAGAATATTCACCCTACTTTTAGTATCGTCTGTCACGATTGCCTCTCAAGTCGAATCAAATCTACGTTAAAGAAAGAGGCGACGGAGCCATAAAATAAACGTCAAGGGAGCAACGTCGTAGCAAATAAGACTCGTAAAGTCGTTATGACTGCGAAGCGAGTTTTCAACAGAAGAAGGGAGAAGAAAGTGCTGGAGTCAATCTATACATCAAAATGAAGCTGACGGATCTTGCATTCTTAATGCGTTTCTATTTGAAATCTCGAGTAGAGGTTGAAAGTATATACATAAAATGCGGATTTTTGTAACTGTAGCGCCTGTTGGCGACTCGATTGGAAGACTTTAAAAAGTGGAGGGGATATGCAGTCATTTACAACCGATTTCTTTGGTATCTAGAAACTAGCATGTCTTACAAAGTGATAAACTTTGCAATGTCAGAGGTATTGCGTATAAATTCCATTGAAGTGCTACGTAGAGAAGTTTCTTTTGCGTATGAGAAAAAAACCATATTAGAAAACCGCTAGGTCATCAAGTAATAGAATGTTTTTTTATTTCATTACATAAATCATCATTTATAAACGTATTTGATTATTTTATGGTATTTATGAATGCAATTAAGATTTTGAAGACATTTATGGGGATGCGCAGTGTACTCACATTTCGAGTCATTCTCTCTCTGCGTCTCTAATACTTAGTATTTAACAGACCCTTTCGGATCAATTTAAGGAACTTCTGACATGATTTTAAGTTGTAATATTGTATTGGTAGATTCCCAGATACGGTTTTAGTACGTCATTTATAAAAGGCACTGCCCGACATCTAAACGACATACCAAGCCAGGACAACAGATGGTGTTTCGACACTGTAAGAAAATAATAATTCAAAAGGTAATCATAATTTGTTGATAAGACTTCATATTTATTACAAAGATATGTACATTTATTCATGTTCAAAACACACTAACCTGTTGTCCAAACGTGTTGCAGGCCAGGACAGGCGAATTCATCAACGCAATAACCGCCAAAACGACGAACACGAACATTAGAATCTTCGACATGTTTGATGCTGTTATGTCTCCTACAAAAAGAATGAAGGTATACATAGGTATAAATAATAATGAAGGTATAAATAGGAAGGTATAAATAGTCAATATTGATTAACATGTTTAACATTAAATGAATATGAAACATTTTTAGGTTATATCTGTTATAAGAACAACACTTTACGAATTTCCAAATCCTCACCTGGCAATCGAACAAGGTTGACTTTCTGCTTTGAACTGAATACCTTGGTGTTCTGGTACCTACTGACTTCTCTGCACGGATTTTCAAGTATTTATACAAACCAGCGTTACTTCATTATAACCGTGAAAAATTTGTAACATCCGGGGATTTCATATAATCTCCAATCACCTGACGCTATCAATCGTTTGTGCTAAGGAATATTGACAACAGAGACTCCGGGAGATCCCCGCTGGAAAGAAAGTCAAGAAGTATATGTCAGCATGTGTTGAGGACTCTTAAACGTCTGATACACGAAAAATATCAGTGAAACCAAAAATAAGCGGTTTTATTGATTGTACTGCATGATAATGTATCGTGGACTGTGCTCGCGTTGTGCCTTTTAATTTTCTAAATTGTATCTGGTGAAGTAATTTATTGATATTGTTCGTAGGTCACACGGTACTGAATTAACTTTCAAGCCTCAGAAGATTACCGAAACCGATAGTCTAGAAAAAGACCACGAGTTTAACGGTAGATATGTGGTATCGATTGCGCTTATACAAAAGTCAATGTGACAATGTAATAGAAACTTGTCTGCACTGTAACTTAGGATAGCTAATGTGCGAGTCAACCCCCATTATCATCCTTAAGTGCCAGGCGGAACGGTACGCGGTAAGTGAGTCTGCGCTCCCCTAGCTCATGGATAGAAGTAGTCCGTTGAATATTATAGAGGCATTTTTTAAAAAATTGATAATTTAAAAAAATTAAATTATTATTTAAACAATTAAATAATTCAATAATTTTAAAAAAATTATTTAGTTTTTAAATTATTTTTTTAATCATTTAAAATAAATCCACGAACACACTTTCACATAAATTGGCTCCCTTGACCACTTTTATTCTGTCAACTCTGCAAAATGGATAATTGGCAATACCAATCGGTTGTTCTACTTCCACTATCGTTTACATTGGTTCTGAACCAATTCTGAAATCGTAGAAATGGATGAAGGAATATGGCACAGCACAAAAAAGGAACAATATAAAAATGTTTGTTTACTTCATCTTTATTCAGAATATTTGAAGACCATTACGCGATTAGTTACGGAAACCATGATGAAATCGTAGTTTGCGGATTTAGTTTTTACGCGTAGTATCGGGAACAGCACATTTTCCCAACGTGTCGCATTCGAATGGGTAGCAGCAAGCCGAATTCACGGAACACTGTATAAATATAATTTCAATTAAAAACAAAAGCATTCAAAAACGAGGTAACTTTTAAACTATAAAACAATACACTACAACTGCCTTTCTTATCTGTTATTATGGATTCTATTGGTTTTCGAAAAGGAATTACTTAGAAGTGTAAGGTCAATTTGGCAAACTATAAATAGTATCAAAATAAAGGCTAGGTAGTCGCTATGGCGAAATGTACTTTATAACGCTGATATATTTATGCTCCATGAATACTAACGGTGGAGCCAGGACCGCCACAACCAATAGCAGCATTGGCCTCGACGTCTTCGGTTGGCAGAGCCATGACAAGGGACATGGCCACTAAGGCGACCAGAATAATCATCAGGATCTTCGACATGTCAACGCTCTTGAAATGAAATCTGCAAAAGACAGGAATTTTAGGCGGTGTTCAATTCTTGTTCCTTTTTATAACTGGTAATTATCATATTATCACATTGACAGGAAATCCGGTTGACTCATAATGCTTATTGAGTTCGTGTAAAACACACATTTAATATTTAATGTGTGTATACAAAGTGTTATCAAAATGATAAGTGTTTAGTAAAAAAATAAGTAGATGTTGCTGAAAGTCATCCTTCTTGTATACTCACGAGGTAAGTGATAACAAATTTACCGCGGGCTGTCAACTGTCTCGATTGCGTGATCACGACTAATTTGTCAATATTGTCTTGGAAGTATTTATACAAAAACCGTCTATAATTCAACTACCCCTCCTACGAACGCTGTTCTGCACTAATCCATGGATTGTTGAGTTAAAAATAATATTTATCAGAAGAGATATCATGAGAAGTTTGATCTAGTCGAATAATGTTGCTAGTGATCAGTATCATTGACAAAGATTAAATCAGAGAGCTGAGGAATGTTAGCGATATATAATTTTGCACAGTTCTGATAGAATTAAATTTTAAGAAAATTATTACTTAACAAAATTAAAATTATGGTTATGAATTATAATTTTGATCGATAAGTCCATGTTTTCATGGGAAGAAATAAGCACATATAATCCCTATAATGGTATAATAACAGGCCAGCTGACAAAGCGCTCGGCAATCTTATGAATCAGTGCATTGACGATAAGATATAAAAGTAAGATCAATGCTATTTCACTGTAGACAATGTAGCAAATATACATAGGCACATTTTTTTGATAAGTTGACAAGTAAAGTGCCGTTGCGGTTATGGGTACTTGATATATGTGATACTCGCTGTCTTTTAAAAGTGAATTCTGTGTAATCCTTTCACACTAGTCACAATCTGATTTTTTTCCGGTTCTGCGGCGTAGTGGCTAGTGTGCTTGTCTAAACGGTAGTATGGGAATGTCGAGAGTTTGAAACCCGTTGCCGTAGCTTCACAGAAAATGAAAATAGAAGTATTCCGATGTGACGGAGCTTCAGGTATATATGTGTACGTATAAACGTGAAGTCCGAGCATTTGCAGTCCAGCAAAATGCAACCAGCTCCAGCAGCGTGAAGCGAACTTCAGACCAACTGTATGGACACAGGTTCTCCGTCGTTTCTATAGTTCTTTTGGTGAATGCGATGCAGAGAGAAATTGGTGACGACAACGAACCGAGGCAACCAGTAAAGTTAATTTAACACGGAAAAAACATTGAAGTATATACAATAAATTTTAGTATGACTAAGTCGACTCCGCTAGTTTACATTGGTCATACACGAATGAAAATGGGAAAAAGGAATTAGACACGAGAGAATAATGTGCAATACACAAATATACATTTAATTAATATATCTTTATTCTTTCACAAACGTAGATTGTAAAACGTAATTTTCATCACTTATTAAATTAATCATTACATTAAGCGTTACAAAAATCTTTGTTGCTAAATAAAGATCGTAGTTTTATGACTTACACCTTTCAGCAAATGTATAGCCACGACAAATAACCTACGTAACAATTCTACGGACGTGATGGTAAGAATGGCTAATAAATAGTACTTATAGCCGCGTCAAATATAATCATCGTTTTCTTTGTTGATGTTAGTGTGATGAAGAAATTATAAATCAGCTATAACTTCGAGACTGTTGCGGGATCCATGGTGACACAGTTATTGGTATCCTGATTTCTGACGTCAAAATATGTATCCATTTACGTGACACATTGGTGGCCGTAGAAGAGGCAGTTGAACGGTTCGCAGCACTCGCTTTTTGTGTTGCACTGTATAACAAAATGTTACCAATTAAAAAAAGGTAAGAACACAGCAAAATATTAGACCCTGTATTGGGAATGATAATCTGACTTCCGAAAGTTCATCTTAATAAAACATACTTGTAAATTATGATAAATGTCCTACTCCTACGAAAATCGGTATTTAATATATAAATAATATAAAGTTAATATATTGATGCCGGAAGTATACTGACCGGGTCACCGATTTGGCCACAAGGTTTCTGTTGTCCGTCTTCAAGTGGTACAGCCATGATAAGAGACACGACCATCAAGGCAATGAGGACAATCATCAGGATCTTCGTCATGTTGGTGCTTTTGATTTATAGTCTGATGGAAAACAGAAAAATAGCAGAGGTCAGAGATGTATATGTGGTATTCCACTGGTACCGGGACAGGTTTTGTCCTCCCCCCCCCCCGCCCCCCTACCCCCGGCTCCATGTCTAAAGAATCTCGTCAAATGGCTTTGACAAAAAGAACTTCGCCAAAAGAACTTCCACAAAAATAACTTCGCGACAAAAGAACTTCGACAAAAATAACTTCGCGACAAAAGAACTTCGAACAAAGAACTCCGCGACAAAAGAACATGATAAAAAAAGAACTTTGTCCGAAACCCTGATGGAACAAAGGATAGCAGGTCGAGAAATCCAAACACGTAAGCGTAAAAAATACGCCGACTACGATGCTCGACGAAAACTAATCGTCGAAGACTACGCAAATAGGGAGAGAATGGCATACCTACGAGGCATAGCGCACAATGTCACGCTATAAGCACGGTGAAACGACGTAGATAACAATGTTCGACGGGAATCGACATTCGGGAATCGATGTAAAATTCTCAGAACAAAACATTAAAATACTGTAAAAAATGAAGAAAAAAAATTAAATGTGAATTAAATGTGTGAATTTTAAACAAAGATCTTTTATTACCAAGTTGTTATTGCAGAAGTTCATTTGTCGCAAAGTTCTTTCGGTCGAAGTTCTTTTGTCGCAAAGTTATTTCTGTCGAAGTTCTTTTGTCGCGAAGTTATTTTCGTCGAAGATCATTTGGTAAGTTCTTTATGGTAAAAGTCATTTGACGAAGTTATTTAGACGTGCTACCACCGGGACAGGTTTTGTCCAAGCCCCCTCCCCCCCCCCCCCCCCCCCCCAGTGTAGTAGTAATGTAATTAAAAAAACGCCTGATCAGAAGTATCAGTTCAACGAAAAAAAATTACTTGTTGCACTAAAGCGCTAATGTTTTTATCGTATACTCACTGGAAAAGTAGTAATAGATTTCGCACGGAGCTTCGATTCCTTCGGTGGTTTCACTACAACTGATCTTTCATCGCCGAGGTGGAAGTATTTATACAAGTGAGCACATGTAATCTATTGTTTGCCTTTTCATGAATGTGGTCACGTTTCCAAGCTTCAGATGATGCAATGTGTAATTTTGGTCGTTGGTATTCCCGACTATGTATACGCATCTGGATGGTGTTGACGCGCGGAACACTATCGATGCGAAGATTAGCCTCGACCCTTCTGCGAACATTGTTTCTTGAGTCCCGAAGTTGATTTATCCGTTCATAACCAAGTCGATACAGGTCGTTTAGTGTCTGAAAAGATAATACGTATAATTAGACATCATTATAGTGATATGTTGAAAAATATTGGCTCGTCACGACCGCTTATCTTCAGACAAAAACTCTCTCGAGCAAACTACACCATATTATTCTGCGTAATTCCAACGAACTTTAGCATTTACTTCGACCTCACAATCGTTCACCAATTAACTCCCATAAACTGCATAATTATTTCACGCGGTTCAATTGCACTCGTCGAAAATATAATTAATTTCTGGAAAAATAAGGAATCTGTCATTTCCCGACCCGGTCAGTCTGTCACATCGCCTTAACAGGAAGTTTTGGGATTAAGTGGTAGTCACGAGAGCAAGTGCAATTGGTGCTAAATTGTCGTGACACCGAAGTGGGGATGGCATAAGAAGGGTTGACGTGCGACATTGTGACCTGAGCTCGGCATCCGCCTCTTCTTTTAAATCCTCTTTTCTTACCCTACACCAAGGCTGAAATTCGTGCACACCACATGCGTTTTTATTACCTTCCACCCGGCCCAACTCACGGGAGAAACTGCGAGCATGAGTTCTCTCACTCTATTCTCATCTCTCGTTTATTTCGCCCACACCAACAGCTCGCGGTCCGGAGCTTGGAAAAATTTGGTCCAGCGCGAGACGAAACGGCTGCTCTCTCGCGTAGCTTTACATTCTTGTACTCGCTGCGACCACAGGCAGCTACGATCCTTTCCTTTCGCTGTTTTTATTTTTTTTCCACCAGCTTTCGCACCCCCAGAGTCTCCACGTGCATGTGTGTGTTGAGCTGCAGTACGCGAAGCAGATAAAAGGCAAAAGGGGGTGGCGAAAGAAGAAGAAGAAGAAGAAGTGGAGGCACGAGAATAGGGTTGGAGCGCCGGGAGGATAAAGTTTCTCGCTTTACCTCGGATTATTTCGCGCCTCGATGTACTCAGTGTTGGCGCTACACGGGCTATATGGGCGCTTTCGTATTCTTGCCCTCTTTTCTTTATGTTGCACATCCCAACTCTGGGCTCGCTCACTTTCTACTGTTTTAAAGCGTCGTGTGCCCCGCGTGAAGCGGATGTATTATAGCTACAGCCCAGCGCTATATGACCCCCGTGCTTTTTTTACAGTTTTCTTTTACTGTAAATTGGTAGTATCCTCGGGGTGCCTCTTTACTCGCCCGTTCCTCCATCGCCCGCGTGAGCTAACACATTCTCAAATATCCAAAACAAAATAACTCTTGATGCGCGCAAGGAACGTGTGAAAATATCGTTTTTCTTTGTTTCACAAGTACGTTTGTACGGCTGCACAGTACTTGGATAAAGTGCCGAGGGAATAAAATAAGAAAGAACGCGCAACGCCCGGGATGGAATGAGGTGGAAAATCTTGACGATGGACCTTTTGAGTGTTTCGCGGTAATAACAGTTTTTATCAGCGATAAAAGAAATCGACCGCAGAATGAGAGTACGCGGCGAGGAGTTGAACGCGAGGGGAGGATCCGCGCGCGAGAGGTACCAATATATTTCCCGCCATTCTGCCGCCGCTCTTCCCGGCGTCTTTACTGTCTTACGTAAAAATAAAAGCGTGCACCGCTTGTGAAACGTAAGCGTGCTACTTTTCCACGCGATTTTTATGCTCCGAGAGCCGAAAGTGTCTGTATCGCGTCCCGCACTAGCCTCGTGACTTGGGTTATACCGCTTGCAGCATCGCGACTGTTCGAATAAACAAGGGGGCTGTGTAAGTACAAGCAGTGCATTCGGATTAGACGTTATCGGAAATACATAACGAGTAGCGCCGAGTCGGCAATAGCAGTAAAGGAAATGTGGAGTCAGCCACGTGTGTAGGAGATCGATTCCTGTAAAAATAATTCACCGCCGATCTTTCTACATCTGTGGAATTAACGATCAATTCAAATGTAACGTTCTTAATACATACAACTAAAACTTTTTTCCTCGAAAGACCGACATTTTCTTTTCTGTTAATTTAAACGAAAATAGTAAATTCTTACCAAAATCTTTTTTTTTTTTCTTGATTATTTTCTTTTCTTTAAAGGATGTTCTTCATGCTATATTAATGCTAAATACCATGGGAAAATAATAATAATTTGTGTTTCAAATGTATTAAACCAAAGTATGTAAAAGGGATTTTCCCGTTAATATAAATAAATAAATAAATAAATAAAAATATGATTAGATTGGCAAGTTCTATTTTTTTAATTTGACAAATACAATTTTTATTTAAATAAAAAAAAACATGTTTTTAAAATGTTGTGAGATGTTTTAGACGAAAAGGATTTAAAAAAGCTGTTCGTCTACCGCATTCTGTCCGATGTATGTTTTACAATCCGCCGTGAAACCACCGGCGAGTGACAAAAGTTTGTCGTGTGTACTTACTGCGTTCCATTTAAAACCGCTGCTTTTGCTTCTTTGTATTTTTTAAGAGACGCGGTATGTCTGATGGGAAGAAAGGAGCGAAAGAGGCGCGGGCGGCGGGAAAAGGGCGCGGGCATCGTCACTGGCCATTTCCTAGCAATTTCCTGAGGTTGTTTTTCACGTGAACTTTTGAACCCAACCGGGTGGCGGGCTCCCTCGTTCCCGATGGACTGCGTGGATACCCCGCCGAAACCGAGGACTGCGGAATATCTGCTAAGTAGCCGTGCATGGCAGACGTTGCGGGGGAGTGCAGAGCGAGTTATAAATGGCCGCACGCGTATACCGCGGACGCTTTGTGTCCAGATGGGTCCTTAATGCCTCCCGGACACTCGGGACACTGGTCACTGTCAGCGTACCCACTAGACTTTCCCGCAACTTCGTACTGCCCCAAGAGATGTTCCGTTTCCGCTCCACAAGAATTCTCATTGCGACGTGTATACGTTTACATAACTGACTTAAATGCTGAATTTCCTACTTCCAGCTTATTCCTATATTAAACATTCGGGTGTAGAGAAATTAATCATATACGCTCGTAACAGAACATTCTTCTAGTAATATTATTTTTACAATACATAACTTTTGATTAACAATTCATTTTTTATTATTGAAGTATAACTTTTGATTAACAATTCATTTTTTATTATTGAAGTATAACTTTTGATTAACAATTCATTTTTTATTATTGAAGTATAACTTTTGATTAACAATTCATTTTTTATTATTGAAGTATAACTTTTGATTAACAATTCGTTTTTTAGTATTGAAGTACATGTTATATTTTTTTTACTAAAAACAGTATTTTTTTCCGGTCGAGTAATGTTATAATTATATTTTAACAAATAAGTACGTAAACGAGTTTATTCCTTTACGCTCGCATGCCCATTGTACCCCGAGGATTACAAATCCGAAATGTTCAGTGACATTCCGAACCGGATTCGAAGTGGTTTCGGTGCGTCCAAACGTCCGTAAAACTCGTTGAGGAGTTTATTCGTTTGTTTCAGTATGTGGCCACACGATAAAGTATCCATTTTACGCTAGTGTATTATTAAATACGGAATTTCGGAGAATTCGAATCGCTGCTGACGACAGACTTCAGCGTAGGTATGGATTTTCGTTTACTCCTAGCCAGGACGAAAAAAAATAGAAATATTGCAGTGATTTGGATCGATAATTATTTATTTATCTAAATTTTTTCTTTTCATTGTAATTGTATGCAATACATTTGTACAGTGCTGTAAATTATTGACGGTGGAAAGAGAGAAAAAAAGCATGCAAGTTTTAATCGCGCGATTCTGATGGATGTCCACGACCCCTTTGATAAATGGACAAAAATTCTTCACCCTCGTAACTTCCCGGGCTCCGCTGGACAATAAATACTCGATGCATTATGCAAGCTCGTGGTGCCATCTCTTCGCTCGAGGCCAAACTGATGAAGGTATATAGCCGAGCGCTCGAGACCCTCGAGAAACGCGAGGGAAAAGCAAGATATTGTCGGCAAGGGTGGATTCTACGATTCTACACAATTATACGCGTAACCGTCCCAATCTAAGAAATCATTGGACCAAAAATTTATTTACTTCACTAAAGTATCTCAAGTATCTTTAATTTCCGAGGCAAAAAAAATGGGTCTGAAAAAAAAAGTTTTTTCCTATTCGATCGCCGCACGAGTGTCACGTATGCGCTGCGGGTTGCCGTGCGCCAGGCGCCGAAACCAGCGAGTAAGTTATTTTTAATTTTCGAGTAAAAATAAATGGGTATGAAATTTTTTTTTTTTTTTTCCTATTCGATCGCCGCCCGACAGTCACGTATGCAATGCGGGTAGCCGCGCGCCAGGCGCTCGAGCCAGCCTCGATGTATTTCAAATTCAATATTTTTTTGTCGTTAACAGCCAATCGCAATTATATAACTTTTTCGAGGCTCTCTCCGGACTTTCCGATTCCGAGATCGAGGCAATATAAACGTTCAAGGACCGGAAAAACAGAAGGACATATAACGAACAGCGGCGAGCCATCGTCGGATTCGGTGAATTTTCGACCGCCACAGATTGCGAGTGGACCGAACTACTCGGGGCTGGTTGTGAAACAGCGAAAAAACGAGTTCGAGCTCGCGGAGCGTGGGCGCCCGCCGAAATGTCGAGAGCGAGTTTAACCATCTCCAAGCCCTTGATTAAGACTGGTCAAGTAGACCCCACTCGAACGTTCAATTTAAAAGACTTTGACTGTCCAAGGGTCGCAGTTCCAGATACGCGCGACGCAGGTTTGTCCATTTTTTGTCCTCCCTTTGATAATTTCACGTGCAACTGCACGTCTCGTTGGCAATTTCGCGTGCAACGTTTTTTCCCCGTTGCCATTTTGATCTTTCTCGGACCATGCATACCGCTCGCCTCTCGAAATTACGATTTTTAACCTACGTCAGCGACCGACGAGAAATCTGTTGTGTCGCCCGACTGCGAATGCAGAGCGCAAAACACTTGAAACGCCGTTGGGGCATCGAGAATTTTAATCAAGACGGCTACTCTTGAGGGCGTCGATGCGAAACGCCGAAAGAAATTAATCACGCTGGGACATTGAAGTATACACCTGAACGAGACAATATCTGCAGGGATCGAAACAAAGCGAGCTTCCCCACTTTACTTTCTCTCCACCTTTGTCGATTTGTATCCGTGTCCCTCGATATTCTCTTTCGTATTTCTCTTTCGACGTACTGCACAACGTTCGACGAAACTGTAACGAATAGGATACGAACCAATTCCAAATCTCTATATAAACGACTAATTGTATTATCAATTTGAATGCAGAGATATTCGTATCAAGAGACGCGGTAGCGTCTCGACGCCAAGTATTAAAAGAAATCTAATAATGCCGCCTTACGAAACCTTCACGACGAGACGCTAGCGCTTCTATTATATTATAGCACGTTCGTTCTTTTTCGTTTGCTACGAAATTCTAACTAGAATTATCTCAGTCAACACGTCCCTGACGCCAAATGTGTCAGGTTCAATATTTTTTATTTATTTTTTTATTTTCAATGAGCACTCTTTCAATCAAATCTTACTTAGGATTTTGATTCTGTCAAAAACTTTTCGTCAGCACTCACAGAACATCGATGCGAATTTGTCTGTAACTCTAATTATCTCAGGCAATACATCGCGGGCCCTAAATGTGTCGGCGCCAATATTTTTAATTTTTTACCGCCCTTTTAATGAGACCTATTACGATAAAATCGGTTCCCGAAGTGCTGATATCTGACAAAATTTCACTTTTGTCCGAACTCACACATGGAGACAGATTTGTCCGATTCCACTTACTGCAGGTGCACAGAATTCGTCCCTATTATGTGTATCACAGTTGTAAAGACTTTGTCGTGTTCCCTCATTTTCCCTTATTTATTTATTTATCTTATTACACTTTACAGTAGCCAACTGCAATAATTATTTAAGCAATACAACAAATATTCAAGAAGTTTATTTGATCCGAAATTAATTGAACTCCACTGTTATTTCCAATTTCGAGTACCGACATCCCGAGCCAATTTTCAATAAATCAAATGACAGATATCGCGGGAAAATTATTGAAACAATTTGTAAGAAATGTCAATAACCCTTGGTTGTTGACATTTGGCGAGTCAATAACTCCCGGTTATTGACATTTGCCAGCAAAAATTTGACACACAGAGCCGACAATGTTGGTCCATATCGTCGTCACTAATTTCAGGGTCAAAGGGTGGACCTACCGGGTAGCGCAGGTTTCGCGGTGTCGCTCTGGAAAAGGGTGGACGCGAGTTTTTGGTGCGGTTACGTTTTGGTGCTGTTGCACGAGTCGGGCGCGTCGCAATAGCTGCAGCCGTGCTCGCCGGCTCGGCTGGATGTTCCAGCGTCACCCCCGCGACGAACCGGCATGCCAATTTTTGTACGTGCAATCCATGTGCCGAAGCGCGCGCTTCGTTTTCCCAACCAAACGCACTCGACCCGTCCGTATTCGCTCGTACACATATTTGCACGTGTGTGCACGTACAGTTACTCGATAATACGCACCGTGCACGATCATCATGAGACATGGGCTGATTGGGGTGCAGTACAGCTGTGCAGTTTAATTTATGTTGCATCACCAGCCAGTCATACCAGGTTCGTTCGTGCGGGAACGGTAACTCCCAGTTTCATATGGTTTACTGTTCGACGGACGTTTTTTTTTTTATTCCAAAATGTGTGTAAAATAAATAGGAAACCGTCTTGAAACGGTTTTGTTGACGTTGGCAGCAACGTCGTCTATTTTCGATTCGGCTAGGTCGTGTTCTAATGCACGTGTAGAAGTGACTGTATACAAGGCCGAGTTGTCCAACAGCCATTTTACCAGGTTCGTTCGTGCGGGAACGATAACTCCCAGTTTCATATGGTTTACTGTTCGACGGACGTTTTTTTTTTATTCCAACATGTGTGTATAATAAATAGGAAACCGTCTTGAAGCGGTTTTGTTGACGTTGGCTGTAACGTCGTCTATTTTCGATTCGGCTAGGTCGTGTTCTAATGCACGTGTAGAAGTGATTGTACACAAGGCCGAGTTGTCCAACAGCCATTTTACCAGGTTTGTTCGTGCGGGAACGGTAACTCCCAGTTTCATATGGTTTACTGTTCGACGGACGTTTTTTTTTAATTCCAAAATGTGTGTAAAATAAATAGAAAACCGTCTTGAAACGGTTTTGTTGACGTTGGCAGTAACGTCGTCTATTTTCGATTTGGCTAGGTCGTGTTCTAATGCACGTGTAGAAGTGACTGTATACAAGGGCGAGTTGTCCTACAGCCATTTTACCAGGTTCGTTCGTGCGGGAACGGTAACTCCCAGTTTCATATGGTTTACTGTTCGACGGACGTTTTTTTTTATTCCAAAATGTGTGTAAAATAAATAGGAAACCGTCTTGAAAAGGTTTTATTGACGTTGGCTGTAACGTCGTCTGTTTTCGTTTTGGCTAGGTCGTGTTCTAATGCACGTGTAGAAGTGACTGTACACAAGGCCGAGTTGTCCAACAGCCATTTTACCAGGTTCGTTCGTGCGGGAACGGTAACTCCCAGTTTCATATGGTTTACTGTTCGACGGACGTTTTTTTTTATTCCAAAATGTGTGTAAAATAAATAGGAAACCGTCTTGAAAAGGTTTTATTGACGTTGGCAGTAACGTCGTCTATTTTCGATTTGGCTAGGTCGTGTTCTAATGCACGTGTAGAAGTGACTGTACACAAGGCCGAGTTGTCCAACAGCCATTTTACCAGGTTCGTTCGTGCGGGAACGGTAACTCCCAGTTTCATATGGTTTACTGTTCGACGGACGTTTTTTTTAATTCCAAAATGTGTGTAAAATAAATAGGAAACCGTCTTGAAATGGTTTTGTTGACGTTGGCAGTAACGTCGTCTATTTTCGATTTGGCTAGGTCGCGTTCTAATGCACGTGTAGAAGTGACTGTACACAAGGCCGAGTTGTCCAACAGCCATTTTACCAGGTTCGTTCGTGCGGGAACGGTAACTCCCAGTTTCATATGGTTTACTGTTCGACGGACGTTCTTTTTTTTATTCCAAAAAGTGTGTAAAATAAATAGGAAACCGTCTTGAAACGGTTTTGTTGACGTTGGCAGTAACGTCGTCTATTTTCGATTTGGCTAGGTCGTGTTTCTAATGCACGTGTAGAAGTGACTGTATACAAGGGCGAGTTGTCCAACAGCCATTTTGGTAAACGAGGATCTGGAACATCGTGCACAGAAGAATTCCGCTACGTATAATGATCATCATGGAGCATAACAAGTATGTACGTGATGGATGTTGAAAAATGTGTATTTCGTCAATGAAGTAGGAATTCCGTGGAGCGTAAACACTTAGGCGTCTCGATTGTTGGATACGGCGCCAACTTCTAGCTCACAAGTGTTGCTCTACTTTCGTGCAAACAGACGATTCGTTATCTGGTGAAGAAACACAGAAAAGTTGTATTTTGAGGCCGCTGAAAAAAACAGTCGAACGTGTTTTGTATTGAAAGATAATCTTTTGTTTTGATTAGTGAAAAAAATGGTAACGAAAATTCCGTTCGTAACGTATGACAGAACGGAAGCTGTTGTCGGATTTCGATTTTTCGAGGGTCAACAACTCCTGAATTTATCATAACAACAGACGTCACATCGGACCACATCAGAAGCTCTAAAATGTTTAACACTGATTATTCACTCGTCACAAAAAACAAATTTTCGGGCGTGACGCATAGAATTCTCCGAGTAGAAACTTCGCAGCGAGTTAAAGGTTGATCGACAGGGCAAATATTTGCGAGGAAAGAGCGAGGGATCGAATGGCGTTTGAAAGAAAAAGGAGATGGAATGTAAGCTGATAACTCCTGAGACGGAGAGGCGGAGAGAGAGAGAGAGAAAGAGAGCGAGAAGGCTAATTAGCGAGCGCGGTCGCATCGAAGACTGCTCGGCGCTTGATAAATGGACGGTCAATATTTGTATTAAGGATGTGGTCGCGGCTCGTTCCTTTTTTTTCCTCTCACCACCCGCGTCCCATTCTCTTCCGCTCGGTGCGACGATGGCGAACGAACCTTTGAAAACTATCCGCGATATGAGCCGCTCGCGTGTTTAGGCAAATATCTCGACGCTATTTGCACGGACTGGGCGAGTCACCCCCGAATCCAGTCGCGGAGATAGCCCCGCCGATGATTAATGTCTCTTCTTTAGGGTTTATTAACGACACGCCCGACTGTCCGCCGAGTTATGCGCGTGTCTTTCATGACGCTCCGGACCAACCCCCGAGTCACGGTCCTTCATCGCGCTTTCGTCCCGTCGTCCTTTGCGCCGCTCCCGACCCCCACGTCCTCTTTTTTTCCTCCCCAGCGCCCGGCTTTTTGAGAAAATCTGACGTCGAGCCGCGAGATAAATCTTGCTAATCCCTTTTGTAACCACGGTGGACGATCAGTCTAATTTTTGTTCACCCCGGTGTCTGAAAAAGGACAAATACGAAAAAGTGAGAAACTGCTTTTGTGTAATTAAAGTTTTATCGTTTGTCGTGAAATACGTACGAATTCTGGTTTGAAGTGGAAACTGTTGACACTTGAGACGCGAGGGATACCTTAAAAAATACATAAGCACGGTTGATTATCGTCAGTCAATGTTTAGTTTCATTGATAAGATATAATCAGTATGCGTTGACATCGAAGGTTTATGTTAATTTGCGGATACACAATGAATGGTACGAAAATTAAAATTAAAATTGTAAATTTAGTATTCATTAATGTACGATTTGTTTTCACATATGGCGCCAGTCTTAAAATTAAAGCGTCACACTTTTTCCATAGTCAACAATGATTCTACCCGTTCTTTGACGTTTTTTTTTCAACGGTATTCTCGATCAATCACAAGTCGACGTCCGACATGTGGCTGAACTCATCTATGACACCTGAGAAATTTGTAGGTTCAGATGTTGACCCCTTCGACCCACCGACTTCCCGCGCTCAGATCAGATGCCATAAAGTCGCGTGTAAACACACGGAAAGCTGATCCAATAATGAACGTACGATCAATTAAGAATACCGAGTTATGTAAGATAACCAATTACGAATTAAGTGGCGACCGCAAGCTCGAGTTGCTTGTTTACGATGTATAATTACGTTTTTCGCTCTTCTAACTTATGAAACGAAACTTCCTGGTTACATCACCCATTTTACGTCCTGTTTTTCAGACCAATTATTTTTCTCTTTATCGCTGAAAAAAAAAAAAAAAAAATTACACATGTACACCAGACGAATTATTCACCCCGATACGTCCACGCGCACAACCACCGGAGTCGTCTCCGCGGCTTCGGCAATATCCTTCTCCATTGCCTCGCGTATTTGTTTATTCACGCCGCTTTGGCAAGTGAGCGCATATCGCGGGGGGGGGGGGGGGGGGCGACGGGGGGCAAGGACGTTTTGGACTGGGGCCATTTCCAATCGACAATATTAATCCGCGACATTGGACGATACAGAGGCGAGATATTCCAATGGAGAGTCGAGCGAAACGCTTTGCTCTCTCTCCCAAGGCTTTTCTCAAAACACAGAGCACAGCGGAAACCGCGCGGGGGGCGAGGAGGGGGGCACGGAAACGAGGCGACGGTGCCAGAGAGATACCAGAGGGGGGGGGGGGGGGTCGCGTACGCAGTGAGCCCGCGACATCAGTCCTCCTCTCAGAAAAATAAATCGTGGACTGCTCGAACGATCGGGACGAAGGGAGAGCGAGGTGAGCGCGGCGTGCTCTGCATATCCCGCGGTATTTTCGATGGCGCGGAACGCGGCGTGGCGGTCCGAAGCGCCACCGCCAATAATTTTTCCGGCCTCCCGACAGCCGCCGCCGCGCCAGGCCCTCGCGGCGACCCCGCGACCAACGGCGAGAGCCATTGCCTGACGTATGGACCCGTCCAACGTTGATAGATACCGGAAACTTTACAACTTTAATTTTTCCCTCGGCGTCAATTTCGGGATTTTAATCTTGACCGTTGCGCGAGCGACCCCCGCGCGCGCCCCCCGTTGGCCTCGCGCGGCGTTCCCCTTCCCTTGTTATATGTATAGGGAGACCGGGGTATAACGAGCCTCCGGGGTAAAACGGGCCCCCCGTTTTTTTAGCATCGAAAAAAAAAAAGAATTAGGGTAAAATGGGCTCCCGTCTCCGTCGTAAGTTTTGAGACTTCTTTCTTCGTAAAAACTTTTTTTCCCGCCGTCCTCCGTGATTTTTTTTTTATTCGCGGGCTTCTCTGGCAACAGTTTTTTTTCTCCATCGATTCTCGCCTGTACGGCGAATCCGTCACGACTAAAATGTGCTTTTGTGTCACATTTTAGTAAAAGAGCCAAATAATCAACACTTGTACCGATCGGTAGCGTTTTGTGTACGAACTCATATTTGCGCCGGATTTTGAGGGAGGCCCGTTTTACCCCGGAGATTTTTTTTTGCTGAGACTCAAAATTGATGACTGATATCCAATTTTTGAGTGGAAAATAATAAAAAAAAACACTTTGGGTTTTATCATAGAGCCATTTTTTGCTTAGGGGGCCCGTTTTACCCCGGTCTCCCCTATTTGTGTGTGTGCGTTTGTATATATATGTGACCACCCCCTGTATACCCCAGTGCAGACCGCGGCTCTAGCTGCCATCGGGCCGTGCCTCGGACTTCGGACCGAGAATAACCGGGTCGCGTGTCAGACGCCCTGGGATATACGTCCGAGGCCGGTGAGAGTTTTACGAGAGTCAAGCGCGAGCGCTTCACTTCTCGTCTCTTAGTTTTTTTTTTTTTTTTTTTTTTTTCGTCTCCCTCCCTCTTCTTCGCCGGCTCTCGGACTCTCGACTCCACTTTTTATATTCATTTTACGCCAGGTAGCCGCGCGCTCCGTTTTATGGCGCGGGAAGTGGAAAATCGGGGGATGCCGTGAGAAAGAGAGTCGGGGAATCGAAGGGACGATTAATCGCGCCGTAAACTTTTCCTTCGGATATGATTTTTTTTTTTTTTTTTTTTTTTTTTTTTTGGTGGGAGATTTAGTTTTTACGGATATGCGAATTAAGGGGGAATTCATGGAGGACAATATTTTTTTGTGTAATTGTTGAAAAGTTCATTTTTAGTCAGGTAATTTTGGTGTCAATTTTTTATCTGGTAATTAAACACAATTTTTCATCAATAACATTTTTACTGATGATCATAACAGTTTTTCGGGTGGGGAGAAAAAATCGTACGTGCCGAAAATAAAATTTGATAAGTAACGGCGAGCTCTCTTTTTATCTCTCGATACGCGCAGATTCGATTTATCCATCGATCAAGTTTAACGTCACACGGTCGCAGATGTATTTGTCTGATTAATCGCTTATCGATAAATCGGCACTAGCTATTTATACAAATATCCGCGCAATTCCGTTATCGCTGTCTGCGTATCACTCGGCGTACAACAATTCCGAGGCGTCTTAGATTTAAACGCGATTATCGATCTGATACGCTTCCCCCATCTTTCATCGTACGAAGCGCGGGGCGTGGCTAATGTGGCAGTTGATCCATTCGTGAATTAAACATGAATCGAGAGGTTTGTTGCGCGCACGATGTTATCCTCGAGGTTTTCCCGTCGTTGCATAATAATTTCACCCTGGGACATCGCTGGTCGGGCATCGGCGGAGCAAATTTGCTCGCGGTGTCTCGTCCCTTTGAGGCATAACAAACCCTCCTGATATCATAACAAAATCTGTTATTAATATTAAGAAAAATATCAATGTTTTGTGAAACTTGGATTAGTGAAGAGATCATAATAATTTTTTATTCATATTTTGCGATCCAAATAAACAAATCCATATTTTTATTAACTAAAATTTCGTTAATTCGACAGTATTGTATTAATATAAATTAGACGCCTTATTATATAACGAGGTGCGAAATATTTTCTTCAATACATTATACCGTTGGATCAGAAAAAATACGCGGTGTTCAGACCCTTTGAGGCATAACAAACCCTCCTGATATCATAACAAAATGTGTTATTAATATTAAGAAAAATATCAATGTTTTGTGAAACTTGGATTAGTGAAAAAATCATAATAATTTTGTATTCATATCTCGCGATTGAAATAAACAAATCAATATCTTTTATTAACTAAAATTTCGTTAATTCGACAATGTTGTATTAATATAAATTAAACGCCTTATTAGACAACGCGGTGTGAAATCTTTTCTTCAATACATTATACCATTGGCCTAAAAAAAGCGGTATCCAGACCCTTTGAGGCATAACAAACCCTCCTGATATCATAACAAAATGTGTTATTAATATTAAGAAAAATATCAATGTTTTGTGAAACTTGGATTAGTGAAAAAATCATAATAATTTTGTATTCATATCTCGCGATCCAAATAAACAAATCAATATTTTTATTAACTAAAATTTCGTTAATTCGACAATATCGTATTAATATAAATTAAACGTCGTATTATATAACGCTGTGCGAAATCTTTTCTTCAATACATTATACCATTGGATCAGAAAAAATACGCGGTGTTCAGACCCTTTGAGGCATAACGAACCCTCCTGATATCATAACAAAGTGTGTTTTTAATATTAAGAAAAATATCAATGTTTTGTGAAATTTTGATTTGCGAAGAGATTATGATGATTTGATTCATATCTTGCGATGCAAATAAACAAATCAATGTCTTTTATTAACTAAAACTTCGTTAATTCGACAATATTGTATTAATATAAATTAAACGCTTTACTCTGTAACGTGGTACGAAATCTTTTCTCCAATTACATACCCACATGGAAATATTTATATGCAACATATATTTTGCATATAAAAATACATACAACATATATGCGACATATAGAACTTTTCATCGACATATATTTCACGTATAAATATTTCCATGTGGGTAATACCCTCGGATAAAAAAGAAAATAAGACTCAAAAGACATGAGAAATGAATAAAACTTAAATCTACTACATCACAATAACTATAAACAGGATTGCAAACGACGCTACAGGATAAAAAAATTGCAGTGAACAATATCGGCAACAATTTTTTTGAAAAAAAAAAAACGGTGAAAAAGTGTAAAAAGATAATTTTTTTATTTTTATTTATTTGCGATTTTTTTTCTGCACTCGCGGACGTAGATGCGAAAAATCCTGCGTGTTTGATAGAATTCATTGCGTATAATGCAGGAATACAGGTGAGCGAGACGTCGGGGAGCGTCGAGCGGAGGCTTCGGGTAGGGTATATAGGGGGCGCTTGCGTGTGCACGAAAATGAGGTGATCGTCGAGGTCGGCGGAGTCGACGGAGGGCGTTGCGCGGCGGGGGTGGCGAAGGGGGCAATCGCTTCGCTAGCTAGGGGTGTAGAACGGGGCGGCGGCGGCGGCGGCGGCGGCGGCGGCGTCGGCGGTCGCGGAGGGTGGCGGGTGAGTTTGGGGCTGCTGCTGCTGCTGCTGCTAGTGGAAGCGAGGGCGCCTGCAGTGACTAGCCTCCATCGATTTACCGTGAGCCGCCATCTTGCCACCCTACGCTTGGGGTTGACCACCCGGCCCACCCTCACCCACCCGCCCACAGCCCGTCGCGTCAGACATTTTGAAAAATGATTCCGCGAGTCATCGCACTGACTCGTCGAAGCCGCGCGGACGTTTTTTCGCCCGGCTGAAACGCCGGCGAGTTTTTTCCTCGACGCGTTTCACCATAAATAAAACCCGGCCAATGGAACGAATTAGTACAACAACGGGAAATTAATGAAATAAGGGAAGGAAATAGTGTGAACTGTAAGCGCGATGAATTTATCGGGGCAGAGAAATTGCGACACGCCGACGAAAAAATTCGTAAGAATGTTTTCGCCGCATTTTCAATTAATTGCCTAAATTATCTCATTATTATTTCTTTGCTGTTCTTTTTACAAGATTAGTAAAAAGTACTCCTAGATGGCGTAGAAAGTTTCTCTTGGAGAAAGTTTTTCATTTTTCTTTCTGAATCGTGAAACAAAGTTTCTGATATTTGCGAACAAGCGAAAATATTGGTTTGACATAAACGTGGCGATGTATTCGTCGTATTAAACGATCAAACATTGAAATAAATTAACACATCGGATCTAAAAGTTTCAGCTTAAAAAAAACCACATCCCACGAACATCCGTCTTGGCCCATTAAAATTTCTCTCGCACGTCTGAGACTCAAGCAGCGTTTTAAATCCTCATCTTTTATTCCCTCCGACCTCGGAATATCCGAAGATTCCAAACCCAGTTTCCCGCGTGCGAAATAAATCCAATCAAGCGATTCAGGCCATAAATACATCCACCAAGAGGGACTTAACAAAACGATCTCCTCGTATCGCAATAAGCCAGGAACAATGAGGCAATCAATCGTGCTCGATTAATTATAAGTATAATTATACATATCTCACCCGGGGATAATACACGCATTGAATAGCCGATGGAATCTATGGAGTCTTGGCCAGTGGGAGAGGAGATGAAGGGGGGGGGGGGGGGGGAATATGAACGAAAAAAAAAATTATTTTCTCGGATTGATTTACCCTTAATTGCGCGCGGGTGCAGACGGATAATGGAAGGTGGAGGTGAGGGTTGACGGTCGCGAGAATCGCTTTCCCTGGCTGCGCCCACGTGGTACAAACGCTCGCGACACACACACACGTGTGCGAAGCAATTGAGTCGGTGCACACGGAGCTCACCGCGCGCACAGAGAGACGCGAAGAGATGTGCGCGGGCATTCAGCCAGCACGCCAGGATGGATCCTTGATGGCTAGATTTAAAAAAGCATCCGTCCTCCCTTCCTCCCGCGACGAGCGTTTCTCCCTGTCGTCCTCCCTGCTCGTCTCTGCCGCTGCTCTCGAGTCTCCACCACCGCCGCCACCGTGCAGCCGCCCCGGAGGGGCCGCGTAGCAGTCGCTGCGATCTCTATAACTGATGGTGCTTCTGAGTGTCAGGGCCAGGCTGTCCACTTCTTTGCGTGCATGTGGAACCTCGGTGTGCCCCGTTATAACACACAGAGGAGGGAAGAAGTGAGAGCTGCCCCCCTTCAACCCCCCCTTCCGACCCCCCGCATCGCTGCTTGCAAATACCCGCGTGTGTACCGTAGATGCAGAGAGAAACCCAAGAGCGATATACAGTGCGAGCTGCATATGCAGATTGCTGTATATATACGTGTGTGTGTATATATATAGGGGACACCGGGGTAAGACGGACCCCCTAAGCAAAAAATGGCTCTATGACAAAATCCAAAGTGATTTTTATTGCTTTTTACTAAAAAATTCGATATCAATCGTCAATTTTGAACGTCGGCAAAAAAAAGATTTCTGGGGTAAAACGGGCCCCCCCTCAGAATCCGGCACGAATGTGAGTTAGTACACAAAACGATACCGATCGGCATGAGTGTTGATTATGTGGGTCTTTTACTAAAATGTGACGCAATAGCTCATTTCAGTCATGACGGATTCGCTGTGCAGACAAGAATTGATGGAGGAAAAAAACTGCTGCCGAAGAAGCCCGCGAATAAAAAAAATCACGGAGGACGGCGAGAAAAAAAGTTTTTACGAAAAATGAAGGCTCAAAACTTACGACGGAAACGGGAGCCCATTTTACCCTAATTTTTGTTTTCATGATAAAAAAAAGGGGGGCCCGTTTTACCCCAGAGGCCCGTTTCACCCCGGCTTCCCCTATATATGTGATGCGGAGGCGGCTCACGCAGAGAACTCGAACCAGTCGCGGTCTCGCACTCGCTATACGTGTCTGGAATACACAGGTTTACGTAAATCTGGATATATAGCATATATCGCTATACGTATGTGAGGGCCGACTGTACACAGAGGCGAGACACTCGTTCGAGTGTGTTAACCGATCGCGAGGCCGTGGAGGCCGAACGATTCGCGACGAGGGTGCAATGGCGAGAACCCGAGGGTGGAAACAGGGTGCAACGATCGAGGGGGGGGGGGTGGCGGAGTCGCCGCGACGAGAGGACGATATTGCGCGAGGCCCTCGTTGCACTTGCAGCGGGACTGCGAAAAACCCCTCGCCTTCCGTCTGCTACCCTCGCGGGGCCTCTGTGTGTGTGTGTGTGTGCGAGCACACACTTCGATGGTCAGTTTTGGCTTGCTGGTTTGAGGGCTGCGCTGGACGGACCAAAGGAATGAGGAAACTACGCGTGTGGCTCTTTCAGCTTGTGACTTTTTGTTTGTTCTCGGGTGGAGAGTAAAAATGTAGCGTCTGAAAGGCGGTCTTGGCGCGATAACGACTGAAACCGAGCGATAAACATTTTTATTTTAGGATATCGAATACTGGTTTAAACCTTTTTGGTTGATTTTGAAAAAAAAAAAAATTAGGTGGTAACAAAATATATTTTTTATTTTAGGATATTGAATACTGGTTTAAACCTTTTTGGTTGACTTTGAAAAAAAGAAAAAAAATTGACGAGATAAAAAAAATATATTTTTATTTTAGAATGTCGAATATTGATTTAAACCTTTTTAGGTGATTAAAAAAAAACAAGTGACGTTTTCGACGGCAGAACTAGTAGATCTGGCTTTCGATTAAAAAAAATGCTGACATCGACTACTCGGAATTTTTGGAAGCCTGGTAAACACGTGCCAGTTGGTTATTTCAAATATTCAAAAATCTACGAAAAGGCGTAAAAATAAAACGGATGAATCGACTTCCATCCCGCGTTACAGTCACGTTCGCCGTCCAACGCAGCTCGGGCCGGTGTAGGCAGGCAATTCAACTTTACATCGTTCGGCTCACACGCCGGGCGTGGCGCCCCCGGCGTGTTAAAAAGCAACGAGTGTTGTAACGGAATGAAGAATGAACGTAAAATAGGAGAGAAAGAAAAAGGAGGTACAAGTCAATTAAGAGCGAGTGCGAAGGCAGGGCGCTCACACTTCTCCTCCTCACTCTCGTATACCTCTCACGTTTCCAGCCACGTAAATATTTCAAACAAACCCGAAGAGTATATTAAAACGTCAGCAAACAGATTATGCAGAAGGAAAGGATGAAAATAAAAAATCTCCACGAAAAAAGCAATATTTAATCGAAAAATTCCTAGCTCGACACATAAGCAAAAAAAAAATGACAAACTCTCTTTTTTACCCAAAAGTTTTCGCAACCAAAACTGTCGATTTTTTTTTAAGCAACAAACTCACATTACTATTATTTGCTTTCGTCATTTTTTTGACACAAGTTGTTCGATGTTTGCTATAAGTAAAGAACGATTTGAATGAACAATACTGAAAAAAGTCAAAACGACTTCAGATTTGTTTATAGTTAAAACATCTTTATACATTGCTAAAACGGATTTTTAATAGTGAGGGAACCTTTTTTTCCTGCAAATACAGATTTGTTAACAGTTAACAAGTTCATATTTATTTGTTTTATTTTTTGTACATTGGACGGGACAAGCTCTTGAAAAACAACAAATATAGATGGCAGAGTAACAAACCAGGTAATAAAAAAAAATCAAATAACAATATAAAAAAAACAACATACAAAATTATTTTTGAGACAAACTGCATTTTTGAAACAAAACTAATATTTGAGACAATTATCGTTCGTTCGAAATGTTAACAGTTACTAAATCCTGGTCCCCACAAATAAACTCTTTTCTCAGTGCGAGACAAACCCAATCGATCACAATCACCCCACAAAAAGAAAAAAAAAACGATCCTCAAACACCAAGCAAGAATAAACGACGCAATCGCATCGAGAAACGAAGACAACGGTTTCCAATGAGCAGAACCAGCGAAGCCCGTAGGGTGATGGCAGCGGGTCAGACGCGGTGGTAAAATGTTAATACACGCTTCGACGTATAGGAAAATGGAGACGGAGGGAATAATAACGGAGTTGGTAAAGGAACGGTGCCAAGTCCAATTCTCTTGACAATAATCGGATTGATTAAAAGTCGCCGCCACAACGCGTTTCGGTCGCGATCCTGCAGCAGCAGCAGCAGCACCGCGACCATCATATGCACCCTCGGCGATGAACACCATCCCCGAGCGCGCGGCTCTCTCTCACTTCTGTTCTGATATCGACTCTCGAGCGAGCACGCCGATCGAACTGCTGCTCTCTCCTGTCCATGTGCCATCCGCGATCCCTTTTCATCGTGAAGCCGCGCGCCCAGCCTCTCTTCAATCACCAATCTCTCCCACCTTCTACAGCGCCACCAAACCCCCCAACCCCCCCAACCCCCTCAGCCCCCATAACGCGTCGCTGCTGCGGAGGATTTCTGGTACACGCGAATTCTCACGCCAACGCTCGAGCATGTGCTCTGGCACGCGTGCATAAGTCGCATTGTGTGTACATCACTCGTATGTGGGCGGCGCACACCTTTGCTGTACGCGTGTATTTATATATGTGTGTCTTTATATATGTGTGAATTTATATATGTGTGTATTTATATATGTGTGAATTTATATATGTGTGTATTTATATATGTGTGAATTTATATGTGTGTATTTATATATGTGTGAATTTATATATGTGTGTATTTATATATGTGTGATTTTATATATGTGTGTTTTTATATATGTGTGATTTTATATATGTGTGATTTTATATATGTGTGTTTTTATATATGTGTGAATTTATATATGTGTGTTTTTATATATGTGTGAATTTATATATGTGTGTATTTATATATGTGTGTTTTTATATATGTGTGTATTTATAAATGTGTGAATTTATATATGTGTGTGTTTATATATGTGTGTATTTATATATGTGTGTGTGGGCTCGCGGATAGCAGAGGATAGGCATTGAAGTCGCGGCGCGAGAGCGACAGCGTCCGCAGTGCCGCGTGAGCCCGGCGGAAGCCTCATCGCTATTACGCCGCTTTGTTAATCCCTAATGAGCGACTCCGCGGGAAAACACGATACGCCGTGGCCGCGCATATACGCGCCGACCGGAGAACTCGCGGTCACTTTGTCACTGCGCTGGAAGCGAAATAGGTATTCCGCGATATAGGGAAGAGTTTGACCGACGAACTTTTGTGAGCGAAACTTTTTCCCTTTGTTCGGGGTTTTTTTTGTTGTCCTTTTTTTTGTTGACGTAATAATTGTGCCGAAAAATGTGCAACTTGCAGTTTAGTTGGGATGGGGTGTGTTGAAGGTTTTGTTAAAATGTGGGCCTTTTTAGGGTTTGAAGGTTTGTGTTGGCGTTCATGGGAATTGGGAATCCTTGATACGTGATTTTTATTTTGTCGCTATCTTATCTGGATTAAGACGAATGGATTCTTGTTGAAAGATTCGGGTCAAAAGTTCTTGCGACAAAACATACAAGACAGGAAAGTTTTTTTTTATACAATTCAACAGCTGGGATTTGAGATTTTCTTTTTCTTTTTATAGGTCAGTCTTTATAACGTGATGATTTTTATTGTACTTCGGGAAGTACAGATACGGATGCTAAATCAGGTATTTCAGGGTTTGACAAGTGAATCGTTTACGCTGACCTCCTGATATGGAACTTAAGGTTGATTGCAGCTATTACCGTATCTATCTGTATTCAATAGATCCTCGGAAACTCCCAACGAAACAGCGAGCGAATTTTTGTTGCGTTAGGTTTAATAGCATCCCGGGGAATAATGAGTTCGGACATGGCGTTGCAGGGTAGCCTTGATGCACGCTGTGCTAGGTGTACCGTGGAAAAGGGTACCTCGCTTCGCACTGCCCCCCTCGGATTATAAGAGCTCGTCGCTTGACGAGGTGATTAAGCGTTGATTAAACGCGGACTAAATTGCTCGCAAAAATATCGATTATTCCCGGCCTCAAAGTTTATAACCATTAAGCTCGTTCCTCTCGGTATCCTCGCATTAATGGATTCACCGAGAATTTTATTTCTTATCAGTATTCGTATAAGAAAGCAGTGATAACCACGAAGGCGTCCTCAATGTGGTTTAAGTCTTGATTCATCGAATGCGGACGAAATTGCCGTGAAAAATATCGATCATTCTTAGCGCCAGACAATAAAACCATTAAACACGTTCCTTAGTATCTTTACATTATAACGGATTTACCAAGAATTCAATTTCTTATCAGAAATCGTACAAGAAAACAGTGATAACCACGAAGGCGTCCTCAATGTGGTTTAAGTCTTGATTTATTGAATGCGGACGAAATTGCCGTGACAAATATCGATCATTCCTTGCGCCAGAGATTAAAACCATTAACCACGTTCCTTAGTATCTTCACATTATAACGGATTTACCATGAATTCAATTTCTTATCAGAATTCGTATAAGAAAGCAGTGATGACCACGAAGGCGTCCTCAATGTGGTTTAATTTTTCATTTATCGAAAGCGAACGAAATTGCCGTGAAAAATATCGATCATTCCTGGCATCAGAGTTTAAAACCATTAAACACGTTCCTTAGTATCTTCACATTATAACAGATTTACCAAGAATTCAATTTCTTATCAGAATTCGCACAAGAAAACAGTGATGACCACGAAGGCGTCCTCAATGTGGCTTAATTCTTGAATTATTGAATGCGGACGAAATTGCCGTGAAAAATATCGATCATTCCTAGCATCAGAGTTTCAAATCATCAAACATGTTCCTTAGTATCTTCACATTATAACAGATTTACCAAGAATTCAATTTCTTATCAGAATTCGTATAAAAAAGCAGTGATGACCACGAAGGCGTCCTCAATGTGGTTTAATTCTTCATTTATCGAAAGCGAACGAAATTGCGGTGAAAAATATCGATCATTCTTAGCATCAGAGTTTCAAATCATCAAACATGTTCCTTAGTATCTTCAAATTATAACAGATTTACCAAGAATTCAATTTCTTATCAGAATTCGTATAAGAAAGCAGTGATGACCACGAAGGCGTCCTCAATGTGGCTTAAATCTTGATTTATTGAATGAGGACGAAATTGCCGTGAAAAATATCAATAATTCCCAGCGCCGGAAATAAAAAACCACTAAACACGTTCCTTAGTATCTTCACATTATAACGGATTTACCAAAAATTCAATTTCTTATCAGAATTCGTGCAAGAAAACATCGCTGGCCACGAAGTGCCCTTGATGTAGCTTAATTCTTGGTTTAATTGCGTAAGGAAATTAACGCAGTAAACTCTACTTTGCATTTAGGCCTTTATGGGCTCCGCGAGCGCGTATGTACGGAACACGGACACACTGACAAAGGGAGAGTCGTTTCGAAGGTCCGAAATGACCGTGGGGGGATGGAGATGCCAAGCCCTTAGAGTTTAGGAGGTTCGCCGAACCCCTATGGCTCTTTCAGACTCTCTATATGCCCGGGTACGATTCGTCCCAGCGTCCCGGCATGCACATAGAGACGGCTCCTCGTTCGCCGGCGGCCCGGCCCGCTGGTACCGCGTTCTCCCTTCAGTCCCTCGACGTACCAGCCGCCGTATAGAGAGAACGGCTACGACTGCCCGGACCTCTATAAATTCCCTGGGGATTTTTCTTTCCTCCACTTGCCTTAATTAAAGCCGTCCCTTTACCCTTACGACTGCCCCAACGGACCCACCCTATCGTACCGACCACCCTCCTTCACTCCTGCGTCTCCGACATATCCCCAACGCTTACACCACGCTCGTGGAACACTTTCTGGAAGCTGACTCAGCGATCGAGAACTTCTCGATTCGCGTCTCGCTTTTTTTTTTGTCGACGACTCCTTGGTGAAAAGACTATATATAGCCCGTTGGTGGAGTCTTTGGCTTCGGCTCGTCGGTCCCTGGAAATAAGCAGGCGATGTCATAGCTGTCAGACTCGCGGCAAGAGTGACCTATTATGGAAAGGGCAAACGTTCAGAAAAAAAGTGGAACGAAGCAACGGACGGCGCGCAACAAATGGCAGCCAGAATGTGTCTGGAAAACAGGAAGAAGGAGAAATAAATGGTAAAAAAAAAGCGCGTCACGGTGTCTCGAATGGGATGTAGTAAGCTTCGCGGAGACGGACAAGCATTCTCTCCGACTCGCCTCATTCAGTCATTATTGTTCGCGGTAAACTTTCATCGTGATACGTGGATACGTTGCCGTTGGAGGAGTTATAATGTCAAATGGTCATATAATTGTGCTATTTATTTTTTAATGGCAGGTTTGCGGGTTTGCGATTTTTTCACACGGTGTCTCCGGCGTATTGCGTGCGATGCCTCTTCGAAAAGTCAGTGGGTAACATACGATTGGCTGTACGGTTGCCGGGTACTCGTTGCTAACCAACGAGTAGTTTCAATCGTGTTATTGTATTTTGACAGTTCGGCGGGCGAGCGAGGTTTGAAGGTTTGTTAAAGTTATTTCAGGAAGGCCGTTCAGACGCGATTGGTATAGAAAAAAAATATTTTTTGCGTTTTTATTGTCGAATATTCTATTTTTCTGGCAAATAAGGGTGCTTTTCGGAAGTAGCGGGATATTTTCCATCGGATAGGGTTTCCAAACTTTGCGAAAACGAAAAAAAAATCGCAAAAAACGCAAGGTGTATGGATGGAAAAATTTGCAATTTTTGTGGGTCCGGCTTTAAAATTCTCTGAAAAATTCTCTTCGTTATTGAGTTTTCTCTCGAACGAAAGAAGAAAATAAAGGTTGGAACGATCCAAAAAAAAGTTACCTCAATTTTAGTGAACTGACAAAACTTCGAAAACATTGCGAAAATACTTTTTATATTTTTATTTTTTTGAACACCACATTTCGATGTATTTTTGCCCGTAGACAACGAATTCGCCATTAGTTTATTTCTAAACGCAATAGTTTTCCCGAAAAATAAAAAAAACTCAATTATTTTCGATTTTTTTTTTCGTCATCGGAGTAAGCCCGCGAAACACATAAAATTTAATATTGCAGCCAGACGTTCAGCGAAACATATTCAAAACCTACTAAATTGTTTCTGTCGCCTGAACCGTTATCACTACATAGCTCCGAAGCATCAACCCAATTTCCCGATGTTGACCGGACACCCCAAAGTGGATTAAAAACTGTAATTATCAATTAACCAAATCAATCCTTCGATCTACACGCCTCGTGTACCAACATTTTGCGAAACGAGTGATTATCACATCTAAAACAAAATACCACCCTTCCTGCCGCCCTGAAAAATTACACTTTTATCTGCCTCACACGACCGTCCGAATTTACGTCAGACACGGTTTCCCCCTTACTTTCGAAATAATTTACAACTAACAACTCGATAACGCGCGTTCCCACGCTCATTCAATTATAAATTATTATAAACGAGATATTTCCTCGCTGGCTGGGGTGCACCTTCCGGCAAAGCGCCAGACTCGAAGCCCGGATGTGCCTAGGATACGGTGGAAGGAAAACCCGTATATAGGACATGCAGGATAGGATATAGTTTGGACCTATAGTCCTTCGCTTCCGCAAGCCCCCGATACCTCGTTCATCCTGTCCCACCCCCTGGCAAAACTTTCGGACACCGCTGCGAGGCTGATCGGCCCCGGCCACTGCCACTAGCAGCCGCCCCCCTGCCCCCCGCCCCCTACGCTCGGCTGCCTCTCGCCGTTGTCCGCATTCGGCGCGCGTCCCGAAAGTTTGAAAACTTTCGCGCGCGCAAAAAGCCGAGCTTTTCGCACTTTTCTTCTTCGTTGCCACGTGAGCGCGCCGGAGAGCAAGTGGCGCGCAAGGGTGGAACGGGGGGAGAGGGGCGAGTGCGGAAGCCGGGAAGGGGGGACGCGGTGTCGAATGCCGAGAGGGTACGACATATATCGGTGGTCACGCGGGGCGCGGTGGTGGAAGCGAGCGACGCGGTCCGTTGCAATCGCAAAGCCGCGCAAGAGAGGAGGAAGACACACAGGGCGAAGGAGAAACGCGGCCATGAGGGGGTCGAGGCGGCCCCCCACCCCACCCCCCCGCGGCTTCCGCGCCTGCATCGCGGAATTGGCGCACACAGAGACGGCTTAGAAAGTGAGGCGCGCGCGGCGTGGATGAGGAGGAAGATGATGCCCGAGTTCGCTTCGGGAGCTTGCGAAGGGGTCGAGGAGGGAAGGTCGAAGGGTGATCGACGTGCACCGAGATACCCGGCCGAGGGAGAGCGAGAGAGAGAGAGAGAGAGAGAGAAGCGAATAGCTCGGCGAGCTTGCGACACAAAGGAGAAAGACGAGGAGAAAGCAGCGCGCGAAGAGGCTCATACGGCAAAGCATTTCGCGTTTCGAATTTCTCGCTCTCTAGTTTTAGCAGCTCGACGTCCTAGCTCCGCTCCTAGTTCAGCCCCAAAGCTCGGTTCCCCCTCCTCCCCCTCACCCCCTTCTTCCCCCCCTCGACTCTCCTCGTCATTTCGGCTATGTCCCTTTTTGTCCTTCTCCCTCGCATCCCGACGTCTCCCGCTCTGCATCCTATTTCCCGCCACCCTCCGGTGGCTGCGCGCCGGCTTCGCAGCTACGGGGGTCGCAGATATACCACGATAGAGTATAATACAGCCAGGCCTTACTATCGCCGTATGACTGCTACTAGGTACTGTAATTACTATTACTACCACCACCACGACTACTTCTGTCCCGCGCTTCGCCCCCCAAACCCCCCGCCGTGTACCAACACTCGCTCGCACACACACACAAGACCGCACCGGGGGTACGCGAGCTTTTGCAAGCTGAGTCGAACTTGTCGCGTGTGGTGGTGATGGTGGGGTTGGTCGGTCGATGCGCTCGGTCGGCTCTCTCGTCCCGAGCTGCAGGGGGCTGTTTTTGCGGGTGTGGCTTAACCCACCCCCTCTTCGGCCTTCTCCTCGCGTTCTCCCCATAGTCTCGCTCCACCATCTCCGCGCGCCGCGCTGTGCGAACCTTCCTACGCTTTGCTATCCTCCATCCCGGCTTCCTCTTCCCTCGCGCCTCATCTCTTTCTCGACCCACCCCCTCACGCGTACCCCGCGCGTCACCCCCCGCGCTCTCTATTCCGGCCACCACCACTATCGCCGTTACTACTGCCAGCCGCCACTACTACTAGTACTAGTACCACTACTACTACTACTACTACTACTGACGACATCCGTGGCCCCTGCTGCTTCCGCGCTCGAGCCCCGCAAACCATCGCCAACCACCTTGCCCCGAGCTTGTCTCGCGCAACTCCTGGACGACAACGACTATGCAACCCCCGTCGTTCTCGCGTCCCCCGCGCTCGCGCTTCCCGTGTGCGGATCGTACGCGGCGCAACACGCGTTGTCCATACGCCGCGCGTTCAGCCACCGGACACCTATGACTCTCCCTAGCCCCGCGAGTCTACGAAAATGAACGACCCTCCAACGTGGGTACGATATCCAATATCCTCGGGAGCTTATATTCCTAGACAAATGGCGGCCGCGAGGAGCTTCCATCCCCGTCTCTCTCTCTCTCTCTCTCTCTCTCTGTGTCTTTGTCTATGGATTCTCCTGTCGTTCTTGCTTTCTCTGTTTCGCTTCATCCAAGCCCACCGCGTTGGTTCGTTAGCCGAACCGGTATTAGCGACACCGGGGGGATAAATATATTTTTTTACGTGACTTTTATTTCGTAGAGTTAACGAAGTCGCTGAATGTTATTAGAGACTGGGGATCCACCTGAAGTCGCGATAGTTTTTGCGGGGACTGTTTAATTTCCTGGGTAAACAAAAACGCGCTCGGTGGACCGGGTTATGATCAATCGGGGAAAACTCAATCGAAAAGTCATTTCGCTGGCGCGATTCCAAGTTTCGACACGGGCCTTTTAAATTCATTACGGGGAGCCTGTTTTTGTTCGTCAAAATATATAATGCGTCGAAAACAGATGAACGCGCGCTTCTTCACTGACTGTTTTTGATTCACTGACCAGTATTGATTTCGCGAAATAATAACGAATTTACGCGGAAACGAGATGGGAATTCCCTCACGGAAAAGAAGTATATACGAAAATGTATCTGGGATATACGATAATATGATAAAAATACATTTTGAATATATCTCAGATTTATTTTTTGCTCGCATGGATTTCGCGTACATCCTAAAATAGATCCGACATATACAACTTTTCGGAAAAATAGATCTTTTATATCTGGAATTAATATTTTATATATCTCGCATATACTTTATTTCCGGATGTGAACGAGTTTCTTTTTTTTTAAGTCTTTGCACTCAACTTGTGCGAAATCGCCGCTTTGCTGTTTACGATGTCGCCCGCGTTATTAAATTAGGTGTGACACATATTTTTCCCGAAACAAAGATTAAATAGATTAATCTTTTTATCTTTTTATCTTTTAAAAAGATAAAATATTTTATCTTTTTATCTAATAAAAAGATTAAAAAATTATCTATTTTATCTTTTTATCTAATAAAAAGATTAAAAAAATTATCTATTTTATCTTTTTATCTAATAAAAAGATAAAATATTTTATCTTTTTATCTAATAAAAAGATAAAATAGATCCGACAAATACAAATTTTCAGAAAAATAGATCTTTTATGTATATTTCGCATATACTTTATTTCCGTATGGGAATGCGTTTTTTTTTTTCAAGTCTGCACTCAATTTGCGCGAAATCTCCGCTCTGCCCCTTTCGATGTCGCCCGCGTTATTAAATTAGGTGTGACACATATTTTTTTCCCGCAACAAAGATTATCCCGCGGTGACATTGAATCGACTTCAGCGCGCTGAGTGACGCGCGGGGCGTGCAGTCGATTTTCGATTCGACGCGCCGCGCGCTCGATTTTATTTATTCCTTTTATCGCGAGCCCCGCGCGCGCGCCGAGCATATAAATACCCGGGATATAAAACTCGTTGTTTTTTCTTACGGGGTATCAGCGCAAGTTCCGATCTCGACGAGAGGCGCGCGGATTTCACTCTTTTTAGACCCCGGGAGATTCTCCGCGCGTTCTCCACTACGATTCATCCCCGCTGGACTCCGCGCGACCGTGAATCGTTGGTCAAAACCACGTGCTCTCGTTTTTCGCCCCGAATACACGAACGGGAAACTGAGGAGAGAGAGAGAGAGAGAGAGAGAGAGAGAGAGAGAGAGAGAGAGAGAGAAAAAGCTCGGCAGCTCACCGGGAATATCTGTCACGGTATTTTTCCTTCTCGTCGGCCGAGCCGTTTTGCCACACCGAACTTCTGATTGTTCGCGTTTCGCGTTGCGCATTCTTTTATTTTCCACCGACAACAACAACGACCGATCATTAGCAAACTTGGGTATAATCGTCAAGGCGACGTCACAGAGACCCGGAGCCGCAGGCCGCGACTCGGAGAATGAGTTACTGATTAAACGGAGTGACTAATTAGAAGAGAAAAAAAAAAACACAGCCCGCACTCAGACGAGCAAACATAATTAGAAAGCGGTCGACGGGAAATAAAGAAAAAGGGGGAAGCTCCGTCGATTGTTTGAGGACACACGATACGCCTTGCGAGCCATTCAACACCGCCGCCGCTGGCCGATTCGTGCAATGACCGCGTGTAGCTTACACGTGTGCGTGGTCATCGCTAATGGCGGTGGTAAAAAAGTGTTTGCACACCGCATCTCCGTTCTCGACGTAACCTTCGGTTCTTCTTTTTTTTTTGCTCCTTCGGCGAACCGCGAAGATCGAGTCGGAAATTATCGCTCGAGGATTCTTGACGTGGTGAATTGACTCCTCAGAAATTTTCTATGCCATCTGAGCCTGCGATACAATATTGACTAATCACTATAAATTGAATGGAATCACGGAAAATCGAACGCCGGACACATTCGGATCACTGCAGTCATTATATTACGGTCGATCGGAAACTCGACAATCGCAAATGAAATAATTGCGGTACGGACGTATCTCGTATGGACAGAACGGTGATTTTTTACGCAAGCGTGATAATTGACTTTTCCAAGTGTCTCCAGCGATGTAAAAGTAGGATTCTTGACGTGGTGAATCGGCCGCTAAGAAAAAAAATTTCTCCGAACTCCGCAAAAATAAAAAAAAACCCACTTCGTGTCCGCAACGCAGGCGAAAAATCGCTCATTTTTTACAAGTGACTTACGCATGCGCAGTCCGCTTTCGTTACCTCCCTAGGGAGGTAATCCGCTCATTCCTGCCCGCGCGGGAGTAATAGAGACCGTACTACGCATGCGTGTCGTCATTTGTAAAAAATGAGCTGATTTTCCGTCCTCGTTGCACACACGAAATGTGATTATTTTTTAGCGAAATCGGGAGAAAACTATAGTACGCTACGTGGGAGGAGTGCAACTTTTCACCTCGTGTGAATTTCTGCCCTCGCCTTGCTCGTTCATCAAACTTCACACTCGGTGAAAAGTTGCACTTTCCTCCCTCGTAACGTAATGTACTATTCTATGTCATCCGACCCCGCGACACAATATTGACAAATCACTATAAATCGAATGAAATCACTGAAAATCGAACGGACACATTCGGATCACTGCGGCTATTACGGTCGATCGGAAGCTCGACAATTGCAAATGAAATAATTGCGGTACGGACGTATCTCGTACGGACAGAACGGTGATTTTTGACGCAAGCGTGATAATTGACTTTTGCACGTGTCTCCAGCGATGTAAAAGTAGGTCTGACGCGGTTACAGCGCGACGTCCGGCCTCATCGTCGGCGACGCCGATGGTGGTGAGGACGTAGTAAATGCGTAGTCGGAAATGTAGTGGTACACGGGAGGGAGGATGGCCCGTCAACAATCGAAGGCCTATTAGCAAACTATTACAATATCGATGGGTCGATGGACGGCTCCGCGTGCGTATACAACGTCAGCTGTTGCCCCAATCGGATATCGTAGCCGATACTACGGCTATAGTCTGTTGTCTAGTACAGTGGAACAAGCCGATGCCCGCGGACACGCGCCCCCCAGATCGATCTCGTTGTGCGTATAGCGGGGCATAACGCGAGCGCGGGCGTCACTTATATGTACAGAACGACGCTGTGTAACTGCCCATGCCCATATGGATACCGGCGGTGTAAACACAGTTGCGACACTTCGAACCGCCGAATTTTACGCTCGTACGCGGACTGAAAGCTTCCGTGCACGATGAACGAGTAAAAGTGAAATTTAAATCGTTAAAATAAAAACTATGGTTTTTTGCTAATATTGAACAAAAAAAATTGATTTTACGATTTTTACGGAAAATCTGTATATCCGAAAAAAATGTTTATTTATAAAATGAATACAATATTGCAAACTTTGTGCAGTATTCTATATTCAACGATGGACATTATTGATATTTGACTCGACAATCGAATGTCGACGTTCAATTTATTTCAATTTTTTTTTCACTGGAACCTTTTTTAGTTTTTTTTTTAATACGGGAATCCAGAAAATTGTTCGACAACCTCTAATAACCTCTTTAATACATATGGATACCGGCGGTGTAAACACAGTTGCGACACTTCGAACCGCCGAATTTTACGCTCGTACGCGGACTGAAAGCTTCCGTGCACGATGAACGAATAAAAGTGAAATTTAAATCGTTAAAATAAAAACTATGGTCCTTTGCTAATATTGAAAAAAATTGATTTTGCGATTTTTACGGAAAATCTGTAAATCCGAAAAAAATGTTTATTTATAAAATGAATACAATATTGCAAACTTTGTGCAGTATTTTATATCCAACGAGGGACATTATTGATATTTGACTCGACAATCGGATGTCGACGTTAAATTTATTTCCATTTTTTTTCACTGGAACATTTTTTAGTTTTTTTTTTAAATACGAGAATCACGAAAATTGTTCGACAACCTCTAATAACTTCTTTAATACATATGGATACCGGCGGTGTAAACACAGTTGCGACACTTCGAACCGCCGAATTTTACGCTCGTCCGCGGACTGAAAGCTTCCGTGCACGATGAACGAATAAAAGTGAAATTTAAATCGTTAAAATAAAAACTATGGTCCTTTGCTAATATTGAACAAAAAAAATTGATTTTACGATTTTTACGGAAAATCTGTATATCCGAAAAAATGTTTATTTATAAAATGAATACAATATTGCAAACTTTGTGCAGTATTTTATATTCAACGATGGACATTATTGATATTTGACTCGACAATCGGATGTCGACGTTAAATTTATTTCAATTTTTTTCACTGGAACCTTTTTTAGTTTTTTTTTTAATACGAGAATCCCGAAAATTGTTCGACAACCTCGCTTTTCACGCTTTCACGGTTTTCGCGCTTCGCTTTAAAAAATGCGAGAATAACCATCGAGGTCGATCGCGCAACGGCGTCATCGTTAAACATTGACCGGGTGGCCATTAAAGTGGCCAGCTGATGGCATTAACCGGGTAAATCGATTAACGATTATCATAGCGGGCGCGACGACACAACAGCATTTATTGGGAATTTCACGGCCACGCAGCGCGGTAGTCGCGATCGTTTATCGGAGTGAACCGGAAGTCGACCGAGTGACATCGTCGCGGGACGTTACGGTACACACTACACCGGCCCCTAGTATTTTTATTGTGCTGTCCGGAAATCCCTCAGTCGCGGCAGCCGAGGCGAACGTAGTAGCGGTGACGTTGGATTGTAAAATCCAAAACAAAAAAAAAACAGAAACGACGAAAAAAAAACCGAAAAAAGGAACGCCGGGAAAGGGCGGAAAAAAGGACGAAACGGTCTGACACGCCCGCGCAGGACTGATGAAAATCGAGCCCATATAAATGTAACCCCGACCTACGGGAATCGGCGGGAGAGCGAGCGAGACTGGCGTAGCGAGGGTTGTGTGCGGCTCCCGTGCGCGGTATACTCGCTATTCAAAATCGATTCGGCAACACACGCCGCATTACTTCGATGAACGGACGCAGGACCGTGGAAATATGAATGAAAAACGGCGGCAGCGCGCGCGCTGCTCCTCCGGGTTTGAGAGCAAAAAAAAAAGCAGAGAGACACACACACACAATTAAAAAAAGTGTGTATGCGCTCGGGAGTGGAGGGAAAAAAAGCGGGACGAAAGCGCGAGCAGACAGGAAGGGGTTGGGGGTAACAATGCCGCGGGGATACTCGTTCCGAATCGATCGAACTCCACGTGCTCGGCACCTGTTCGACTTTCCCTCGACCTCAGCAGGGCTCGCTCGGCCTTTCGTCTTCCGCGACCTTGTTCTTGACGTGTTTCGTGTGTGACATTGCGGGTTCGTTGAAAGGTTTGTGGATCGAGAGGCCTCGAAGGAAACCTCGTTAAATATCTCGCGATGTCTTTTACTGATTGTGAGTTTTTGTCGATAATTTATTGATCGACGAGAATCCCGCTTCATCACTTTTTTCGGATTCTTTTTTAACGCTTGTTCAGGTCACATCGCTAAACTGTTTGGCTGACGTTTAACATCATTTTTCTAGGCTGTTTAGATGTCTTCCTAACATTAGTTTTCTAGGCTGTTCAGATGTCTTCCTAACATCAGTTTTCTAGGCTATTTACATGTCTTCCTAACATCATTTTTCTAGGCTGTTTAGATGTCTTTCTAATATCATTTTTCTAGGCCATTTAGATGTCTTCCTAACATCATTTTCCTAGGCTATTTAGATGTCTTCCAAACATAATTTTTCTCCGCTTTCCAAGTCAATCCAAACACCGATCTTCATCCGGCGTATCCGTTCACCAGCGTCAAATTCCCAAAGTCGACTGTCCCACGCCAAAAAAGCCCGCCGCACCACGGCAAATTTCCCCCATACCCCCGCCAACCATCCGCATTAACTAAAACATAATCAAATAATTCCCCAGCACGGTCGACTTCTTCATGCCACCCCAGTTACACCCGGCCCAAGTTGGCCGCGCAATTTTCCCGACGAACGATTTCCGGAATGAGAAATCGCGCAGGGTACCGATATCCGCCCACACGGGCAGATCCACCTGCCGTGGAACTACGATCGCGGAGCAACATAGAACCACCATACACACAACGAGACCCCCGACCGCCGTACGAAGCCGCTTGGATCATGCGGCGCTTTGTGCCCGAGGTTACCATCGGCGCATTTTGCCCCCGAAGGAAGGTGGGTGGTTTTTGGTCGTTCGAGTCGGGCTCCGAGGGGGAGTTGGGAGGGGGCTGAGGGGGTTGCACATGAACGTACATAGAAACACGAGAGCAGCAAGCGGGGGGGGGGGGGGGGGAGTGGTGGTGGCTCTTCGCCTATGCCGCACGAGGGTGGAAACGTCCCGGTTGTGTTGGTCGACGACTCTCAGAAGCTCGTTTCTCATCCCCCACACACTCACACGAGTTGCGCCCCACACGGCGGGGGCACCGAAGTTTCGCCGGTGGCGAGGCGGGCGAGGCGGGCGCCGGTGTGTCGGTGTGTCGGAGGGGGGGGGGGGGGCCGGGCGGGGAGTGAGGAGGAGGAGGGTGGTGGTTCAATGGATGAAGGCCGGACCTAAGCGAGCGCGGGATAAAGGAGAAAGGAGGAAAGCTCACGTGCAGTGGGCAATAGTGTGGAGGAAGAGCTCTCGGGAGAGCGGCTGTGTTGCTGCTGAGGACGATCAATAAGGAAGCGCAGGGTGGTGGGGGTCTTACCAGTGCCTCGAGCAGCCCGCGCGGCCACCCCCGGCCACCCCGGCTCGCCCGCCTTTGCCGCGTCCCAAGCTTGCTTGAGGGTGACTCAAGAAAGAACCGAGAAAATATTCTGAAAGGGGTGGAACGCGCTGGCGGCGCGAGGGGGAGAAGCGACGCGCGCGCGCGCGCGCCCCCCACGTTTGTATGTGCTGGACGAAACTCCTCGAGAGTCGCTGCCCCACCGCTGGTGGCGGGTTTTGTGTGAGTGTCGCGCCCCCCTCCTTGAGGCGCGCGCGAGCTGCGTGGGGGGGCCTCTGGGCCCTCCCTGCGTGGAAAAGCCGCGCGACTCACACTCTTCGACGCGTCTCGCCAACACAGAGATTCGCCGGCGCACCAACACCGCGGGAGCCGCTTGACGAAAGCGCTTTCCCCGTGTGTGTGTGTGTGTGTGTGTACAGCACACGACGGACCATGTGGCGCGCGTCTCGGGCAAGAGTCGAAGCGAGTGGAAAAACCACATCACGGGCGGGAAAAAAAGAGAGAGAAACGCCGCGACGAGTTTCAAGGTCAGCCGGAAAAGGCTCCGCGCTCTCTTTCGCTTAATTACCCGCGGCGCCTACGTGCAACCACTACTGCCGCGCGAGCGCGGCAGCCGCCGGCGTTAAAGCCGAAGAAATTACCGGAGTCGGTGCCGGGGAAATTCGCCGTGTTTATCTTACGTCGCCGCTGCGCGACATTTGTTCTTATCTGCGCGACTTAAGTCTCGGCGTTGAGACGGTGAGAAATCAGCCGCGAAAATAAGGGTCGTATTTTCTGCTTTTTTTTCTCAATTATCGTAAATTATTATAAATCTCTAATGATTGATTTTTTTTTTTTTCGATGAAAAAAAAAGATCTTGCGTCAATCGAAGGGGAAAAAGTAGCCCAAGAGAAAAGAGTCAGACGTCAGATGTCTCGTCCTTCTGGCGCCGAAACACGGCGGCCGGGAGGCGGAAGCGTCTAATCCATCGGCCGCGCATTGTTGTCAGACATATCGGCGGTTTGTTCTTGAGGCGCAAACGAGCTGCTCGATGGGTGGTCAGCTCGGGGGTGGACGGGTGGCCGAGGGGGTGGTTAGCTTTATTGATCTGTAAGACTACCAACCTGCACGATTCTCTCTCGCTCGGTGTTGCTTCTGCCGCTTCTGCTACTCTTCCTCCACCTCCTCCTCATCCTCCTCCCCCTCCTGCGCTGCCGGCTCCTGCTTACCCGCATCTTCCTCTCGCCCGTCCTGCACTCGCCGCGTCTCCGCAGTCGCCTTCTTCGTCGCTCGGCTCTCGCCGTCCGGTCATCCCGTTCCTCCCTCGGGCCTTCCGAACCCCCCAACCGACCCCCTTCCAACCCCCGCCGTCCCCCTTGTACACCACCTACGGTTCTCCAACCCGTTATACCGCCACCACCGCACACACCATCGCCGTTACCGCTCCCTGGCTCCGCTCGCTACTCCGGCCACCCTTAACGCTGGCTTAGCAAGGGACAAACCCCCGACCGACCCCCCCAACTCCTCCCCCTCCCCCTCCCCCCTCCCGCCCCGCCGCGTTGCCGCTTCCAGATCCACGGACGCCTGACCAACACTCAAGTCCCTTAAACCTCGCCTCGTCCTCTTTCTCGACCTCACCTTCAAGCAACCTCGAACACACTCCCCTTCCTCTCCCACTACCTCCACCCCTCCCGACCACCCTTCTCCGCCTGCCGGGCTCAACCTCGACTCATTGTGTTTATGTAACGCCCGGAGGCACCGCACCTGCATTATGTTCGTCGTAACTCTTTGTTACAACGTTGATACTCACTCTTAACGGCAGAAAAATGCTGGCCGCAAGAATGTCCTGTGTGAGTAAAAGGTTTGATAAAGTTTACGTCGAGCTAAGGATGCGCTTTGGGCGCTTCGGAATGTGGGGGGATGTAACGCGCACTGTTTAACGCGCTTTCCGTCCCTCTTGTACCGGTGCCAAATACACGCTGCAACCTCTTAACAGTGGCGATATTTCAGTTTTTCACTTAACTCCCGAATGCGTTGGGGACGCTGATGAAAATTAGTGGGATAACCTTGAGACGGCATTACTTTCACGTTGGAAACCGTGATTAATCAATTTGTCGTTGCGGTAGTTGAAAAAAGGTAAAGTCAAGGTCGTTCGATTCGCAGCCGGAGGCTCCGGTCTTTGAGCGATCGAAACATCGAATAAAAAAAAAAAATTAAGAAAGTTGTATGACAATTATCGATTATTTTCGATAAAATATCAAACATGACATTTTTTTTGTTCAAAATTGGTAAAAAGAGTTATCAGGAATCACACCAATCGCCAAATCAATCAATCATAGAATTATGCAAATTCAAACGGCGAAAAACCCTCGAGAATTCAATTATTTACGGCAAAGTTAGCCGTACAGGGGCGATTGTAGGCGATCTCGAAAACACGTTTCGCCTCTCCGCAAAGCTATATCCGCCCCGAAGACTCGCCCCTCTTCGTCCACGGGTTCTCCCACCCTCGCGCTCCTCCTTTTTGCACCGCCGCCACCATCTCGCTCCCGCGCATTTTTCTTACGTCCCCCTCGCCGCGCGCCGGCTCCTCGGCAATTTCTCCCCGAGGCTGCCCGGACGCGCATACCTACCAGCGGCCCGACGTACACCACTCCTCCAATCCCACGGAGAAGCGGACTCCCACCACCCGGCACCTACGGCTATACCGCAGAATACGCGGTCCACTCGCCCGTTGCTTTCTCGCTTTGGGGGTGGCTCTTGAATACATATCGTACATGTATATGCCATCTTCCTGCGCTAACGACACTCACACTTACACTCACACTCACACTCACACTCGCACTCACACTCACACTCACACTCACACTCACACTCACACTCACACTCACACTCACACTCACACTCACACTCACACTCACACTCACACTCACACTCACACTCACACTCACACTCACACTCACACTCTCACTCACATTTGCTCTCACATTCACCTTGATACTCACACTCACTCTCACACGCGCATTCAAACTCACACTCGCACTTACTGTCACACTCACGCTCACGCTCACGCTCGCGCTCACGCTCACGCTCACTCTCACGCTCACGCTTACACTCACTCTCACACGCGAATTCAGACTCACGCTCACACTCACGCGCGAATTCTGACTGCAGGACAGCATTCTACACGCTCGGCATAACCGCAAACCCGTGTACGTATACACGCATCACGGAGCACAATCTACAGCGCCGTATCGTAACTTCGTACCTCGTCGCCGATGTCTTTTCCACGTGCGCGTGCATATCTGCGTTTCGCACACAGCCGCGCGCGCCCGTGTTTCATATCAGAGACGCCCGTGCGCAAACGAGAAAAGGGATACACACGGTAGGGTCCACGGTGGCCGAGACCTCTCGCTCCACATGCACGTCCCATACACAAACACGCGGGCAAACACTCGAGCGTCTGTGCTTCTGCTTTCGTCGCCCGCGCCTCGAGATTAAATTCTAACGGTGCGGGCGAGCGCGGGTCGCCCCCCCCCCCCCCCTCCCAGCCCCCGGACTCCCAGGCATTTTTCTTAGCTCGTCGCCGCCGACGTCGGGGAAGGGACCACCAGCACGTCCCTAAATTAATGCTCGCACACCCGCGGCAGTGTGAGTCCTTGGCGAGCGCGCGCTCATACAGCCGTACACGCCGCACACACGTGCGGAGGGTGCTTCGCCGCGAAATTCACACACGCGAGGAGATCACCCTGGGTCCCGGTCGTATAACGAACGCTCTCGCAAGGAAGTTCGCACTCATACACGCGACAGCGCCTAGAATTAATACGCGCATAGACAAACGCGTGGCATTCGCCATAGAGAAGCGTACACAGCGAGTCGACCCCTTCTCATCCGCACCCCTGCACCATTTCCATCCGCTCCGAGCGGGGGGTGAGTGCTCCCATTTTCCTCCGCTCGTACCCGACCACCACCGCCCCCCCCGCCCCCTATCGCGACCCCACCCTTTTCGTGAATTTCCACCGGCCATTATTTAGCTAGCTTAGAACTTGCCCGGTCGACATGGCGCACTCACGCGGTACCCTCGACCGACGACTAAGAGAGGAACGAGGGATTCCCGCAATCTGGGAATTTCTGGGTCTGCGTTTCTTCGGTCGCACCAGGGAGGGAGAGAGAGATGGGCTCTGATGGCTACGGTACCCCACGTTGCCCCGCAGATCCCCGGAGACCGGTACACATTGGCTACCCCCCCCCCGACCATCCCCCCCCGCCTCAACCCCCATCGTATTGCTGCGGTACAGAGGACGATGTGGAAGAGAAGGACGAGAGGGATTCACTATAGTTGCGCTCAGTCGAAATTACGGGAGGAGGAACCCAATGTCCCTCGACTAGAGTATAATAGACACTTGCCTTGATGCGAGGCGACTCGTCCGGGTTTTGGATGGAATTAGGCAAATTTGCGGAGGCGTACGCACGGGTGACCGCCGGGGATAACGCGCCCCGTCGTCGAGGACTATTTTCCCGGTGCTTAAATGAAAAGTTTCGCGACCCCCCCCCGCGGGATTACGATGGGAAGTTCTTACCCCGTGGACGAGCGACCTTAGGCGATGATTCGGACGACCTGCGACGTTAATGCGACGCACGGATGTGACCTTTGCGGATCTTACGTGATTTATTCAGACGCGGTTTAGGGGTGGCGAGAAAAACACGTCGAGCTGAATGGCTCCGAGTCATTGATAAATGAGAGGCGCATTTTTATTTCGCCTTTGGGAACGTGGAAAAGTGTTTTAAGGAGAAGATTTTGGGCCTCGTTTTGTGAATCGTGTTTATTGGCGAAATTGGAATCTTACAAACGTTACAATCGGACATTTATTTTACTACATGACATTTTTAGTTGTAACATTAATTAATTGTTCTTACATTGCGATTTTCTTTCAGGGTTTTGTTATTGTTAGATACATCGATTACAGCTTCGTGATTAATATGCCTGACTTGTCGTAGAACTCTTAAAACTACAATTTAATATTAGCATACATCATTATATTTCTTGAAAAATATCCCTCATACGCATAAATAAGTGTCTAACAATGATTAAGGATTAGACGCTTACAAACATTTCTCATTATCTTTATATTCCATTCGTACATTACATAGAACCAACCATTTTTTTTTCACCCTCCCAAAAAATGTCTTCCCATATCCTCGATAACGACAGACAATGCACATTTAAAAAAAGACCCCCAATTATTATCCAAAATACCATTTGACATTATACAATGACACCAAGAAAAATCGTTTTTTCTTCCAATTCAATTCAAACAAAGTCCGAAATATCAATCCGACCGCTGGCGTTCCGCTCCCGCGAACTTTCGCAGCTGCCTGTACCAGGTCCGTTGGACTTAGATTTAGGGGCCGCTAGTTGGCGGGAGTTCGCAGGGGGGGTGTTGGCCCGGGGTTTCAAGGGGAGTTTCTCGTGTGGCTCGACGACCGAGGAGGGCTTCGAGTAACGGGCTTCTCGGGCGTGTGCGCGCGGAGACCCGGTGTATACGTGTGTTTCGGGCGCGAAGGGTGTTGGCGCGATCGCGAAAGCTTGAGCATGCGAGCGAGAGGCGAAGAGAGGTACGGAATGAGACGGTGGTGGAGAGAGAGCCGGGCAGCGAGAGAACCGAGTCGTGGGGTAGGTTCACATTTACATAACGGACTCCCCCTCGCCAGAACTAGATGACTAGAGGGAGTCTGCAGGGGGGTATTAAGAGGGGTGGGCAACGGGGGGTGGAGGTGGCGTGAGGGGGAGGGGGGAGGGGGGGGCTTGCAATTCTGACAACATGGCCGCGGCCGAGTGGAGCGCGACGACGTCGACGACGACGACGACGTCGACGGGAACGACGACGACGACGACGACGACGACGACGAATACGAAAGGACGACGGGGGAGACGTTCGGGCGGCCACTTTCCGGAACGTGAATTTCCCACACCAACAGCCGTTACGCATATACGACCATCCCGCGCACCCCCCGTCAACCCTCCCCGGGATCCGCATCGCCAACAGTCGCGCGTCAACCCCTTTTTGCTTAGACGCCGAACGTCGACTCGCTCTCCGAAACAGGCGTCCCCGGGGCGGCGGCGGCGGGCGGGCGGGAGGAGCGGCGAGCGGTCGCGTCACGGGTTATTGGATTATTAAGGACCTTTATTGGATTAAAAGCGATTTCACTCTCGGCCCGGTCCGAACTGATCCGCGACATTTCTCCGAGTCGCCCGGCTCTCTGATTGGTCGTCGCGCGTGCAAACTCGGCGCCGTGCACACTGCGCGCGGGGAACCGCGAAATTAAGCTTCGATAAAATGCGGAAAGTTGGTTCCTCGACTCCGTTCCGCTTCGTCTCCGTGTCACGTTTACGTGCATTCTACCGAGAGAAATAGTTTCCTTGATTCCAAAGACATGGATGGATTGCATTTTTTTTCGTTGATTTCAATGAAATATTTCTTTGAATTTTAGAGACTCCATCAGAGGTCTCCTTGATTCGAAGAAACGATATATTTCACGTCACCTGGTCTGTCAACGTTTGACGCATTCGCAATAAGTCGTATTGGCGTTTCTCGTGTGAGCTTGTCTATTATGTTATGGTCAAGTCAAGTCAAATCAAGAAGATAATCATTCGTTAAACCATTCAAGTTATTGGTTAACATGATACCCTGATAACACCGGATGGACGTCAACGTGTAGGTCTCATGTAGGAATCAAGAAGTATGCTTTTGAATGGGCGGTCTAACTTTTGCAGACGCAATACTAAGATTAGGACCCAACAACGAATGCTTTTTTGGACATCATAAGCCTAAAAATGGAATCCCAGTTAGTGGACTTTAATGTACTAAATGCTCACAAATGAACCCTTTGGTGTTGTCAGGGTAATTACTATGGTACGTAACCAAGAACTTGGTCGACATAACCTATAATTTGGGTGATGGGATCATTCAAAGTAAATAATATTAACTTAAGAAAATATAATAATGTAATAATATTATTATTATATATTAATATTAATATTTATATATTGTATTAAATATAATAATATTAAATTAAGAATATCGTTTCATTGACGTCAAAGAAATGTTTCATAGGTTGAGATTTCAAGGAAATTTCACTGAATCAAGGAAACTTTTTCTCTCGGTGCCTTCATACGGGTCTCCATCGTACCTACATCAATGCCTAATTCCCTTTCTTGCTTCGCGCTGCACCGAGAAACCGGAATTTCCGTCGTTCGCCGAGCGCAGGAGGCGGAAAACGCCGGAGTCAAAAGTGGCGGCGTAGGAAGAAGAAGAAGAGGAGCGGGATCGAGCGCGCGAGCCACGGCGGACGTTAATCAGCGTCGGCGTAACTTTTAGCCGCGGTAACTCATCCGATCAAACCGTGAAACTTGGGAGGCACGAGAGCGGGGCAGGCTTAGTCCTAATTTAAGGGTGGAAATGAAAACCACCCCTGCCGGCGCTAATTTAAGGCCGGAGCTCGCCGCTCATTTGTTTTAACCGCTCTTCCACCACTCGCACGGCGAGGACGAGCCGGCGGGGGCGGCGGCGGCGAGCGCGGTGACGGGGCTGCGGACGACTCCGCGCGCTGATGGTTTCGCACACTCCGCGGCTGCTTGTGTACGCGGCCACCGCTGAGACGGGACCGCGGGGTCGGGGACGTACACGCGCGGTTTTGTACAGATGCAATTCACGTCCCGTGCCGCGGCACCGTTCTTGCTCGTATACTTTTATTATATACGTATACGGACGCCGCGCGCGCGCGAGCCGCGGCACTAGAAAAACACACAGTCTCTAGGAATTTTGCAGGCGTAAATTGCGGCAGACCAGAAAACGCTGCCGTCTGTGGCAATTAAGAAGCAAGCGGTTTTTCAACCCGCGAATGAATCTGATAAGCGCGACACGACGCGTCGAATAACAACGATTAATCAACTTTTTGACGTTTGGGTGGGTGGTGGATTCTCTTACTTCGTTCGAGTGAAAAGTCTGTAACGAAGAGAATGCCGCGAGGCGGAACAAGATATCTTGATTTTTTTATTTTTCACAGAATTTTGAAGACTTGCGATTTTTTGCGAAATTTTGTTTCTCGATTTCGTTAAGTTTAAAGACACTATGCGATGGGAAATTTTCCGCCTATTCCGAAAAACACCGTTGTTTGCCCGAAAAACATCAAATTCGTTGAGAAAAACTGAAAAAATGATTTTTCACTTTTTTCGAAATTTCGTCACTTCGCTAAAATCGAGGTTACTGTTTTTTTTATCGATAAAACCTGGATTTTCTTTTTTCGTTCGAAAGAAAACTCCATAACAAAGAGAATACCGCAAGGCGCAACGTGATACCTTGATTTCTGAATTTTTTACAGAATTTTAAAGTCGAACACTCAAAAATCGCAAATTTTTCAAAGGGGTACCCCTTGAATTTTTTTTATAATTGAAATCATAATGTCACAACCTGTTAAAAAAAGTTGCAAAGTAGAACTTTGCACACTGCTTCCTCATTAATTCCCCTTTTTCACAAAGCCACCTCTATGAAGAAGCTTATTTATTAACTTTGGCTTCCTCATAGAGGAAGCTTTGTGAAAAAGGGGAATTAATGAGGAAGCAGTGTGCAAAGTTCTACTTTGCAACTTTTTTTAAATTTGAACAAAAGAAAACTCCGTTACAAACACCGTTACATCTAATTTTGATTAGATACAAATTTTTGACTTACTTTAATAACTTTTCCATAAGTTACAGCGAAAATCTTAATTTTTTCAAAAATTCATAACAGCGTAAAATCCGAACGACTTTACCGATCGTCACCAAATTTTATACGTGGCAGCGTTGTATGTTATTTTTTGACTCTTGAATGTTTTGGTTCAGTTGATGAGATTCGACGTGATTTAGAGCAAAATTTATTTTTTTCGAAAAATTCAAAATTCTATAAAACCGAAACCGCTTTACCGATTTCGCTGAAATTCAATACCAAACAACATTGAACGTGTTTTTATTTATGATGAAGTATATAGCTGAATCGTCGAACTTTTACGAAAGTTAGAGTGATCACGCCATTTTTTTGAAAAAATTAAAATTCGATAAAATTTGTATACATGGATATATCTAATTTAAAAAATATGTGAATTACAGAGGATTTAATACTCTACTTGCGTGCCAATTTTTAGCTCGATCCATCATGCCATTCCTGAGTTATGAACAATTGAATGTTCGGTGCCTGGACCATACATACATACACACACACACACACACACACACACACACACACACACACACACACACATACACACATACAGACATATTTTCTAGACCACTTTTCTCGACGTTTTAGGTGATTCTGAGTATGTTAACATGAAAATCTCGAAAAAAAAAATTTTCACGAAAACAAAGCTTCCTCTATGAGGAAGCAAAAAAATAAAAATATTTATATATTTTTGTCGAAATTAATTAGGAATATCGATTGCGCGAATCGGTCGTTAGAAAAAAATCTTCTGAAATCGATCTAACGACCCAGCTCGTTTTATTTTTATCCGAATGGGAAGCGCAGTAACCCCTCGCGGTCGGGCAACTCGATTGAGCTCGGTTACGCCACCAGCAGCATCCGAGTTCTCCCGACGTGTATGCGTCCCATCGATATTCAAAGGATTACGTGACGCGGACGAGATGAGTGTGAGCACCAAGCCGGAGACCCGCGGAGTCATTTAAATCGCTACATTTTTCCGATATAGCGCAGAGACTGCGAGGTTGCTTATCTCACAACGTCGCGTTCCCTCGTCGGCGAACTCGTCGACTGATAGATTGCGTCACCGCGGGGTAATTTCCATGCCAGCCTTCTCTTCACTCCTTTACAGATACATTTTCGTGCAACCTTTAAACTCTTCCCCTCTGGTCCTATTGGCAAGAGTCACAAGTGCTTTTCGTCAATTTGCTGTACCGCGATTTATTGACCAACAAGTATGCAAGAAAAGCGAACCCATAGATTCCGTTTTTTGTATAAAAAAAGGGGATTTCAATGATTTATTTAGGAAATAAAAAATAAAAAATATATGTATTTTTTTACTTCTGATTTCCTAAAAATAAAAAAGTGAAAAAAACATTAATTTTTTTATTTTTGATTTCCTAAAATTAAAAATGTAATTAAAAACATTTATTTTTTATTTTTTATTTCCTAAATAAATCCTAATAAAATAAAAAAATATATGTATTTTTTACTTTTTTAATTTTTAGGAAATTAAAAGTAAAAAAAAACATTTATTATTTTATTTTATTAGGATTTATTTAGGAAATAAAAAATAAATCTTTTTCATTACTTTTTTAATTTTTAGGAAACTAAAAGTAAAAAATACATTTATTTTGTTACTTTTAATTTCTTAAATAAATCATTGAAATCCCATATGACGCATAAGGCATATTAAATAATAAATGCAAATATTTATCCTCAAATATTTATCGCCAAAATTACTCCAACAACGAGATGTAGTATTCACTTTTACACATCCAAAAAAAACTGTCGTCCACGCGTCGCAAAACGGGGGCGATAAATATTACATCGCCGTCGCCGTTCACGCGGACCGCGAAATGTTGCAAATTTCACGCGAATTTTCTAAATGTTGCACCCCCTCCGCGAGCCACCCCCGAAACAATGCGCCGCGTGTATCATCGACGATGAAAAATGTACAAATCGTTTTTTCCGCGTTCCAATCAGTCCGACGTTCGCCGCGCTCAGCGCGAGAATGTATTCAAATTTATTCCGTATTACCGTGCATTTCCGTGACGATATAAATCCGTGAATAAAAAGCGTCGGGCGCGCGACTTTGTGTCGCGTCGTCACCGCGACAAAGGCGGGAGTTTTCTCGGTGCTGCTGCTGTACGTCGAGGGTCCGCGGCAGACGGAGAACGAGTTGGAAAACGCAAGTGAAAGAGATAAAAGAGAGAGAGAGGCGCGAACGCCCATCGCGCCCGGCAGCAACGAGAGTGTGCGGTTAGTTCGCTCACAGAAATCGAAAGCGACAAGATAACCACAGGGCGAGAGAGGCGCCCGGGCGAGTCGGGCTGCCTCTCGCTCCGATCCTATATTTCCAAAGCTTTTCCGTGTTCGGAAGTTTATCGAATTCTTTTATACGTTATCCCATCAGGACGTTTTTCTCCATTCCACCGTTTCCTTCGCACTCCGCGCGTTCATTCTCATCGACTCCGCCTCTTTCTTTTTCGCCTTCTTCTTTCTGTTTCTTTCCTTTCTTTCTTTTCTTTTTTTTTTCTTTTCTTTTTTTCCTTTTGCCCCCCGCCGTTCTTCTTTGTATTTCCAGGCCACGAGAGTCGCACCCTCGGGTCTCACGCGGCCGCTTTAAAGCCGTCTATACTTCCGCCCCCGCACCCCCCCCCCCCCCCCCCCGCGACCGCCGACCACGTCGTTTTGGAGCCTCCGCGCTCCTCGTTTTCTCCGCACTTTTTTTTTTTTCATCCGACCCATCGGCTCTTCTGGCGTCGCGCGCGCCCTCCGCACCCCCCGCGCAACCACCCCCCGCGCACCCCGCGATGAATCGCGGCGCGCGCTCGACCCATCGACCGAATGTAATGGAATTAACTCGCGATTTACCAATTTATTTATTAGCCGATGTTTTAACGGCGAATCAACACGCGACGCGGGTATCACGAGCCATCGCGGCTACGCGCGCGCACCGAGCGAAATTAATCGCCTTTCGGTCACCGTTAGGAGTTCAAGTATCGAGAAGCGCCGGTGATATAATAATGCCGATGATCGGTTACAGTTTTTTTTTGCGTCATTTTACACGCCGATTTTGCTGGTGAATTTTGGTGGATTGACTTTTGCATAAATCATTTTAGTAAGCTCGTTGTGAATTCGCGGCGCCGTATTTAGGGTTTGGTGAAATTGAAATTGTGCTTCCGTTGCCAAAATATTCACTTTCGGTTATCAAACGATTTTCAAATATCAAACGAGGAAATGATTATTTTTTGTAGGCGGTCGCGAATTTTAAGTGGCAATTTTTTTTTATTTTTCGGATTTAATACTTTTACGCAGATATTTTATTTTATTTACTTTGTTTTCGTGAAAATTTTTTTTTTCGAGATTTTCATGTTAACATACTTAGAATCACCTAAAACGTCGAGAAAAGTGGTCTAGAAAATATGTCTGTATGTGTGTATGTGTGTGTGTGTGTGTGTATGTATGTATGGTCCGGGCACCGAACATTCAATTGTTCATAACTCAGGAATGGCACGGTGGATCGAGCTAAAAATTGGCACGGAAGTAGAGTATTAAATCCTCTGTAATTCACATCTTTTTAAAATTAAATATATCCATGTATACAAATTTTATCGAATTTTTAATTTTTCAAAAAAATGGCGTGATCGCTCTAACTTTCGTAAAAGTTCGACGACTCAGCTATATACTTCATCATAAATAAAGACACGTTCAATGTTGTTTGGTATTGAATTTCAGCGAAATCGGTAAAGCGGTTCCGGTTTTATAGAATTTTGAATTTTTCGAAAAAAATAAATTTTGCTCTATATCACGTCGAATCTCATCAACTGAACCAAAATATTCAACAGTCAAAAAATAACATACAGCGCTGCCACGTATAAAATTTGGTGACGATCGGTAAAGTCGTTCGGATTTTACGCTGTTATGAATTTTTGAAAAAATTAAGATTTTCGCTGTAACTTATAGAAAAGTTATTAAAGTAAGTCAAAACTTTGTATTTAATCAAAATTAGATGTAACGGTGTTTGTAACGGAGTTTTTTTTTGTTCAAATTTAAAAAAAGTGCAAAGATTTGTTGAAATTAAAAAAAAGTTGCAAAGTAGAACTTTGCACACTGCTTCCTCATTAATTCCCCTTTTTCACAAAGCTTCCTCTATGAGGAAGCCAAAGTTAATAAATAAGCTTCTTCATAGAGGTGGCTTTGTGAAAAAGGGGAATTAATGAGGAAGCAGTGTGCAAAGTTCTACTTTGCAACTTTTTTTTATTTTTCGGATTTAATACTTTTTCGCAGATATTTTATTTTGTTTCAAATTTTTTTCTTTTTCGGATTTAACACTTTTCCGCAAATATTTTATTTTGTTTCAAATTATCAACTATTTTGTCAGCAATTTATGGCACGGTTTAACAAACATTTAAATTTTTTCTGATGTATAAAAAATACAATTTACTTACGCATAGTCCAAATGTCGTGGATCATTTTTTTTCTTCGACCGTCAAACAGCGATTTTACTTCGGAAATACCAGAAAGGACACAACGCGACGATAAAGTCACGAGCGGTGCGAAAAAGCGGACGGCGAGGCGTCGCCGTCGAAACCAAAAGTGCGACTGGGCTTTGGAAAAAATTCGCGAGCCGCCGTAATCGCGTGTCTTTGTCGTATCTGAATATCAAAAGGGATCTCGAATGCGGTAGGCGAAGAAAAACCTGAATGACGACTGGGGGTCCGCTGGGCAGCGCTGTGTGGGGCCCCCCCTCGGTCGTTCGCCGGTCCAGGTGGGGTCCGCTGGCGCTCGGGCCCCACCGGTCGATCTGGTCCTCCCGAAAACTGGACCAAAACCGAACGGATGCTGCGCGCGTGTATCTCGTACGCAGGGGTCCAGATCGCGCGAGAGATTTGCATGCCGGGGCTCCCCCGGGTGGTCCAGTCTTGGCACACAAAAAGCAGAAACAGAAAACTGGTTTCTCGATCTATCTCGACGCAACTGTCGGATGGCTCGCCGACGGGAATCACAATGTCGAGGATCCGGAATATCTTCTTAGGTCGCGGCTAACCGTCTTCGCATCTCATCAAAAAGTATTCCGCGAGATTCCGTTGCCGTATTTTAGTGGCCTTGAGCGGAGACGAAATGAGCACAAAAAAGATCAGATTGTCATCTTCTGTTGCTATATTTTTTTAGCTTTAAGCTAAGACGTACCGAGCACAAAAAAATCGGATTATCATTTTTTGTTGCCATATTTTATTGGCCTTAAGTTAAGACGTACCGAGCTAAAAAAATCGGGTTATCATTTTCTGTTGCCTTATTTTATTAGCCTTAACCTAAGACGTAATGAGCACAAAAAAATTTGATTGTCATGCCTTCCGTTGCCATATTTTATTGGCCTTCCGTTAAGTCGTACCGAGTGCAAAAAAAAAAAACAAATTGTCACCAACATTGAGCGCTGTCATTTTAAAACGGCTACAAATATAATGTAACTTTCATTCATCCCCTCTATCTCACTCAGGATTTTATATTAAATTCCAATAACATTCGAACGGTCGTAATTTGTTATGATTTATTAACAAGCGAATCGGCGTGTGTTTTGCACTCAATTAATTTGCGATAAATGTGTTATTTTTGGTGAGCATGATAGAAAAGTCAATGAGGAGCCATTTCAGAGAACGCGGTTATCAAACTTTCGCGTCCGCGAGACACAAGCCTGACGGGTTGATCAAATGTGATGTTAATGATGGCCCCATATAGGGTAGAAGTATCGTTTTTATCCACCTTTAATCCAATTGTGGCCACCAAGTTTAAAAGGATTTAATTATTTATGTTGTTAAATAAACCAAAAATGGGCTTGACAATCTTATCAATTTGCATGAATACTTTCGAGGTATCAGGATTCGAATATGGAAAAACAAATATTTCAAATTAAGCAGTATTCGAATATAGAAAAACATATATTTAAAATGAATCAGTATTTGAATATAAAAAAACAAATATTTCAAATTAATCAGTATTCGAATATAGAAAAACAAATATCCCAAATTAATTACAGCAAAAAATTGTCACTTCTACCCTATTTCATTTTGGCTCCTCGCACTCAAAATTAAACTCAACCACATCCAAAGTCGCCAAAAATTCGCAAAAAGTGTCTCGATGAACGAACCGTCAATCGGGCCCAATAATTACTCCCCTCGTGACGACATCGAGGATTTCCTATTCCCAACAATCGGTTGTCCGTCCTTATTCGCGCAAAATGTCGAAAATGGAAGAGCCGAGCTTCGCGCTTTATACCCCCAACACTGCATTTCCCAAGCAACTCCCGAGGGTTCGCGGTTCAGTACGCGGGCTCGACACTCGTTAAACGCGGCCGCGTATCGTCCTTTAAATAACATTTATTATTTTATTTTATTAGGATTTATTTAGGAAATAAAAAATACATCTTTTCGATTACTTTTTTCATTTTTAGGAAATTAAAAGTAAAAAAATACATTTCTTTTTTACTTTTAATTTCTTAAATAACTAATTGAAATCCCATACGACACATAACGCATATTAAATAATAAATGCAAATATTTATCGCCAAAATTACTCCAACAACGAGATTTAGCATTCACTTTTACACAGCCAAAAAAACTGTCGTCCACGCGTCGCAAAACGGGGGCGATAAATATTACATCGCCGTCGCCGTTCACGCGGATCGCGAAATGTTGCAAATTTCACGCGAATTTTCTAAATCTTGCACCCCCTCCGTGAGCCCCTTGCTCGCACTCAAAATTAAACTCAACCTCATCCAAAGTCGCCAAAAATTCGCAAAAAGTGTCTCGATGAACGAACCGTCAATCGGGCCCAATAATTACTCCCCTCGTGACGACATCGAGGATTTCCTATTCCCAACAATCGGTTGTCCGTCCTTATTCGCGCAAAATGTCGAAAATGGAAGAGCCGAGCTTCCGCTTTATACCCCCCAACACTGCATTTCCCAAGCAACTCCCGAGGGTTCGCGGTTCAGTACGCGGGCTCGACACTCGTTAAACGCGGCCGCGTATCGTCGGTGTGCGGGCGTCCCGGCGTCCGCGTGTGGGTGCGATTTGAGGTGTTTCTCGTCGTGTACATCCGGTTAAAGCGTTCGCGCTCCCTCGCTCCGGTACACAGAGAGTCGGCAAACATCCGATGCGCTAGGAAACATTCGACGCGTTATATACATCTCGGTCGCGTTGTAACACGGGATCCAGACAACGCGGAGCGCGAGCGGTACCAGCGATGCTGGCGGCATCAGCGGTTCCCCGTCTCGTTGCCCCCCCCCCCCCCCCTCGACCCCCCTGCGGAATGAGCGCAAAACGCCTGCTATGAACGATGAATAATAAACGACATCGATAAACAACCGACGAAACCCCGCGGAAGTGCAACGCGAATAATAATCGTCGACGCGTTGCATGTCGTATTACAAGCCGCGTGGATTCGGGCAGAGATGTTCGACGACGAGCGATCAACCGCGTTGCGGTTGCCTTCCGCTCGATATCAGCTCGTTTTGGCCTCTCGACCGGAACCGTCGGGTGTGACGCAAAAAAAAAATGTCGCCTCGATGTACCCGCAAAAAAATGCCTTTCGCGCAAAGTTCCACCGGACCGACGGAACTTAATTCAATTTCGCTAAATGATTTCCAAACGCAACCGGATTATACGCGGATTCGCAGCCGTACAAGTCCCCTCTTTGAGCACCATGCGCGCGGTGTGTGTGTCGCGGTGTAACCGAATGAAATGAACTGAATAATTGGCAAATTCCGGGTTACGGCGACTAAATCAAAAATTCCCAATCGAACATATCGGGTTTCCGCGTGTCCAGGAGTGACGAAAACAAGAGTATAAACAGAGAAGGAGGAAAAAAAAAAATTCAAAAAAAGAAAATAACTCTATTTCTGTCTACAATTTTTGCAGAAAGTTTGAAGTTTCGTTAACTATTTTCCTCCCTACAACAAAAAGTACAAAAAAAAAACGACGAATCGTCGACACTTTTTCGCGGTGCGGCATTCCGAGTCCCGAAGATTGTTTTCCTTCGCTCGCGGTTCGATCCGTGCACTGCGGAGCCGTAAAAAAAACCCCCCAAAAAAAGTGCATTTTTCGATGCAGTCTACGAGCGATAAGCGAAAAGAGTGTTTTTTCGTGTACAATATTTTACGTCCCCTCTCGGTGGTGCCGTAAGCGCGGAAGGACAGAGACCATAGCCCGAGGGGTGGGTGGCGGGGGGCGGGGGGGGGGGGGGGAGGGTGAAAAGGGGGTAGGGGGATGAAGCAGGCGAGAGCAGGTCGAAGTGCATGAGACGGGAATGCGAGAGTCGCGCGCGGTTGTTGCGCGAGTGCGATGAGGGTGGTTGTACCTCGTTCTAAGGGCGCGCGATAGGGACGGAGGGCGCGCAGCAGACGCGAAAGAGAGAAACGCTCGGGCGGCGCAAGAACGTTAGAAGAGAAGGAACAGCGGAGGCGGACGGGGCGAACGCGAGGCGAGGGCGACGGAGGGAAAGAGATATACACGAGGAGAGAACGAAGAGAGCGGGCGAAACACACGTTCGGCGAACCAATCGCACGCTGCGCCTGACAACCGTGCAACTACCGCTGCTGCTGCTGCTGCTGCACCGCGACCATTCGAGTTTCCTGCAACCCTCTCATTTCCACAGGCTGATGCTACTGGCGTCGCAATGACCCCCCCCCCCGCCCCCTCGCGCCACCCCCGCGCGACCATCGTTTCGTCGAACCCAGGGTGGGTCGTCGTGTGTGCGCCGCGTCGCTGGCACGAACACACATTTCGGCTTCTGCTTCTCCTATATGTTCGTTTCGCTTTCTCCCTCGAACACGAACAGTTCGTCTCGCTTTTGCGCCGTCTCTTTCCGACTCGTTCGCTGCCTCCTCGCCGAGTCCGCACAGTTTGTTTCTCTCCTCTTCCTCGTCGGTTTCGCTGTGTGTGGCAGCGAGCTGCTGCGTTTCCTCTCGGGTCTCCCTTGCACTTTCCGCACACACCGCACACGTAGAAATCCGGCATCACCACCACCACCACCAGCGGCGGCGGCGAGAGCGCTCGCGGTGGACCAACAGAGCGTACCGGGGGGCCCCGGCCGATTTTGCATTTAAATTTGGTAAATTTGCCGGAGTTGGCAAATGAGCTGCAGGTATGGTGTCTAATACCCGAACGGCGGGCCAGCATGGCTGCCGATACAGCCGCCCCCGCGCGCCCTCGCGTCTAATGCCTCTCGAGAGCTGTGGAGGAGGTGGTGGAGGTGGGGGAGGAGGAGCGAGGATGCTGAAGCTACGGGCATATACACATGCGTTTGTACAGACCTTGGCAAAAGCTCAGTCATTCGTGATATCAACCTTGGGATTTGGATAATATCGACGATGATTTTTTTATGCTTTTTTTTGGGTTTGTGTTAATGAGTCGGAACGTATTCTTGGCGCGACGAGGTGGAAATGAGTTTGGAGAGACCTTTGCAAAAGCTCAGTCACTCGTAATATCAACTTGCGATTTTAACAAAATTGAAGATGATTTTTTTGGATTCGCATTAAAATTAGTCGAAGAATATCCTTGCGCGATAATGTGGAAATAAGTTTGTACAGATATTGGCAAAAAGTCAGTCATTCGTAATATCAACCTTGGGATTTGGATAATATTGACGATGATTTTTTAATGCTTTTTTTGGGTTCGCATTAATTAATCGAAAAATATTCTTGGCGCGACGATGTGGAAATGAGTTTTGAACAAAATTGAAGATGATTTTTTTTTTTTTGGATTCGCATTAATTAGTCGAATAATATCCTTGACGTGACAATGTGGAAATAAATTTGCACAGACCTGGCAAAAGCTCAGTCACTCGTAATATCAACTTGCAATTTTAATAAAATTGAAGTTGATTTTTTTTATTCGCATTAAAATTAGTCGAAGAATATCCTTGGCGCGACAATGTGGAAATAAGTTTGTACAGATATTGGCAAAAGATCAGTCATTAGTAATATCAACCTTGTGATTTGGATAATATCGACGATGATTTTTTAATGCTTTTTTTGGATTCGCACTAATTAGTCGAAAAATGTCCTTGACGCGACAATGTGGAAATAAGTTTGTACAGACCTTGGCAAAAGCTCAGTCATTCGTAATATTAACCTGCGATTAAAGATGATTTTTTTGGGTTCGCGTTAATGAATCGAAAAATATTCTTGGCGCGACGATGTGGAAATGAGTTTGGACAGACCTTGGCAAAAGCTCAGTCACTCGTAATATCAACCTGCGATTTTAACCAAATTGAAGATGATTGTTTTTGTTTGATTCGCATTAGTTATTCGAATTTAATTATTCTTTTAATTCTTCTTCGATTTTAATGAATTATTCTTTTGGATTCGCATTAATTAGTCGAAAAATATCCTTGGCGCGACAATGTGGAAATAAGTTTGTACAGACATTGGCAAAAGCTTAGTCATTCGTAATATCAACCTTCGATTTAAACAGCATCGTAGATTATTTTTTTTCGTTTTTTTATTATTTTTTTCGTTTTTTTTTGGGTTCGCATTAACGAGTCGAAAAATATCCTTGGCGCGATAACGTGGAAATACATTCGTACAGACTTAGCAAACAGTCGCTCGTAATATCAACCCGCGATTTTAACAACATCGAAGATGATTTATTTTTTCGTTTTTTTATTTTTTTGGATTCACATTAACGAGTCGAAAAATATCCTTGGCACGACAACGCGGAAACGCGTAATTTGCGCAATACCACAGGCGGAATCATCTGCTTACCGTGATAATTTCGGTATACCCGGCGTAATTTATTCGCTTTTATTTTGCGTTTGCGTTTTTTGTTTGTTTGTTTTTTTTTCGTCAAACAAGAATATCATATAACGCGCATAAAGTTTCCATACATTTAATATTTTATAATGCCGGCAGTGTGTCGAATAAATTTGCGGCGGCCCATTATGCGAGAATGAAAATTAGCGAGGCACACGCGGGATTCCTTCCGAACTCCGGGGGGTCCGCGCGCTCGCTATAAATACGCGCAATTTGGATGATTACTTGATGCGCCAATGCTAATGCACTCTTTTCAACCTCCCCGATGCACCGCGCCACGCGCCATCTGATTACCACGCAGCGAGATTTCGTGCGTAATTTCTTTGAAAAAAAAAAAAAATGATTTTATTCTTCCATGACGGTGAGTCATGAATTTTTCTTTATTTTTCTCTTTCTTGTTGGGGGGAAACCGATGAAGGATACAAGATTTTCTGCATAATATCTGTGAATTAAAAAAAGGTTTCATTATTCCATGATGGTGGAATAAAATCATTAAATTCCGCCTGCCAAACTTTTTCGTTTTTTTTTTCCCTCGCCATCTGATTACCACGGAGTGAGGTTTCGTGCGTAATTAAAAAAAAAAACAAAAAATAATTTTGTTCTTTGTTCTTCCATGACGGTGAGTCATTAAATTCCATCTACAACGGGAATTTTTTTTTTTCTTGTTTGGGGTGAAACCGATGAAGGATACAAGATTCAGTGCACAATATCCATGAATAAAAAAAAAGATTTCACTATTCCATGACAGTGGAATAAAATCATGAAATTTCGCCTGCGGAACTTTTTCGTTTTTTTTTCCCCCCCTCTCTATTTGTACACTGTGAGGGTGGTGAAATACTGACGAACGATAGGGGCGCCGAGATCCATCGAGCAGACGAATTCCGCGTTGGACTGTACCGGGCGAACAACACTATGCGAAATAGTGCATAGGAAATGCAAACATATATACCAGGGGGCGAGCAGAACTTCGGACAGCGCCTCTAATTTTAGCGAGCTCACAGGGCAGCACCCTGTCAGGTACGTGTCGGTCGTTCCCTGTGTACGGGGGTTGCGTCGTTCCATTTTCATCGTTTTCGCCTCGAAACTCGGAGGCAGCGCCCGCTGCGGCTCATCCGCCGCCATGGACCCCGTGGCTCACGTCAGCATCGTCTCCACGCTGCTTCGCTCTCGCCTCGCGTTCGCCTAGGAACGAGAGCGAAGTCTCCGCACCGGGCGCCGGCGGTAGCCTATTTAAATTATGCCGCTAATAAACTTGCTTGTTCGGCCAATGCGAAATATCAAGTAACGCAAATACGCGCTCGGGGCGCGCCTGGCTCTATTTCCTAATCATTAAACACACGCGAAAACCACCCCCGCGCGTTTTCTGACGAGCGTTACGCGAGTATTCCGGGATTATAATTATATCAGGCGCTCCTCGCGGCCGAAGTTTCGTTGTGAGGCCCCTCGAGCTTCTCTTCTCGATAATGATTCGCGGGCCGAATCATTATCGATTCCACAGCTGCACCCCCAGAGTGGTGTATATTGGGTGCATCAGCACGAGACGACAACTTTTCGTGTGGGATTCGTAGTTGCGTTTTTTTTTTGCTTCATTTTTTTGGTTTTTGCAATTTTTTGTGTTTTACTTAAATTTTTTATTTTAGTCTTTTTTATTTTTTTATTAAAAAAATTTGTTTATTTAATTTTTTTTTGCTGCATTTTTTGTTTTTGTTTTTTTTGCTGCATTTTTTGGTTTTTGTTTTTTCTTGTGTTTTATTTTTATTTTCTTAATTTTAGTCCGGAGTACGCGGGGTCTATAATTATAACAGGCGATTCTCGCGATCGCGGCCGAAGTTTCGTCGTGAGCCCCCCGAGCTGTTCCTCCCGATAATGATTCGTGAGCCGCACACCCTGCGTGCTGCACACTGGATGCAGCCGTGGAATTAACGCCGCTGCATCCCCCAAGCAGTGCACATGGGGTGCATCAGCACGAGTCGACATCTTTTCGTGTGGGATTCGCAGTTGTGTTTTTTTTCCTGTATTTTTTTTTTATTCGTTGGTTTTTTGTATTTTTTAATTTTTTTGCTTTGTTTTTTTTTTTATTTTTTTTTATTTTAGTCCGGAGTACGCGGGGTCTCGAGAGTGTAACATAACGCGACGTAACGTAACGCTGAAAAATAATAGGTTGATGAGAGGGAGAAGGGTTGAGAGGGTGGAGGAGGCGTAGCGATGCTGCCGGTGCTGCTGGCTGCTGCTGCTGCTTGTGCACCGGGAGGACGAGGGAGGAGGCGACGGGAGGAGGGCGAGACCGGCGGCGGCGGCGGCGGCGGCGGCGGGAACAGTGGCCGCGAGGGTGTCCTGTTCATTATGCAGCGACGCCGCTGCACCCGGCCCGTTGGGTTTCCACTGTACGTCGAGAGAACCGGCGCAAAGTACAATCGGAGCCCTGGTTAATGAGTCCGCCGAACAAAGCGAAAAACGTCCATTAAATAATGCGTAATGCAACGCCGGTAGTGCGCGGTGATGCGAGAAGAAAGCGAGATGGACAGATAGATAATACGAGGGAGTCGGAGTGGAAGATGAGGGAAAAATTGTGAAATTTCGAAAAAGCCTCGCCCGCCCGAGCTTCCACGTTTTTGCCTTTGTATTATCGTCGCGCTATTCTATTCGACTTTTGTCTAGTATCTTTTTAGCGGTTTTCACGCCGACGCGCGAAAATCGCCGCCCCGGGCGCTCTTCAGCGGCGGACCCGTGAATTCGCGGACGAAATGATGATCGCGAGTTTCTCAGGGGTTTCTGTAATTGACGGTTTCGGATGTCGTGGAAATCTGAGAGTTTGCATTATTTACAGCGTCGTTGGGTGGGGTTTAGCATTTTTTTTTTTTTCGTTGATGATTTTGCAATATCTTTACGGAGGTTGTGTTTCATGATCGATTGGATATATCGTGAGGCATTTTTAACGTCCTGCATGGCTCCGGCTGTTCGTGGTGGCAAATAATATAAAGGACTGAAATGTGTCCCGATCTGATTGTATATTATTAGAAATTAATATTTGCGAGCAACGAATTTTGTTAGAAATTAATATCAGCGAGCAATGGATTTTATTAGAAATTAATATTTTAAAGAACGTATTTTATTAGAAATTAATATTTGCAAGCCACGAATTTTATTAAGTATAGAAATTAATATTAGCAAGGAACGTATTTTATCAGAAATTAATATTTGCAAGCAACGGATTTGATTAGAAATTAATATTTCCAGGCAACTCATTTGATTAAAAATTCATATTTCCAAGCAACGCATTTTATTCGAAATTAATATTTCCAAGCAACGCATTTTATTCGAAATTAATATTTCCAAGCAAATCATTTTATTAAAAAAAGAATATTTTCAAGCAACACATTTTATAAAAAATCAATATTTCCAAGTAACCCATTTCATTAAAAATTAACATTTATAAATTGCAAGAGTTGCCCGAGTCATAAATCTGTCGAGACGATTTTTCGTGCATCATCAAAGATCAAAAGCAGATTTATTGAATTATTCGCAAAATTATAATCGGATACCACACGAAAGTTGAGACTGTACAGCGGGGCGGAAATTTCGCCCCGTTTATGCACGGTCAGAACGTTGGACGCGGTGATATTAGCTCGGCGAGCTGGCTTACCCCGAAATTCATCTAAACTTTCATCTAACCTCCCCTATTCATCTAATCGTCCTCGCCCCTCACGTTCCCCCACTATTTTCTATGAAAGGACTAGAAGGCGCGCGGAAAGTGGGGAGACTCGTTTGGTGGGGGCCAGGCGCGCACGAACGTCGACGAACGAGAACCTTTGCCTGGCTTCGAGCGGAGGGGGTGCAGCGGCGGCGGCGGCGGCGGCGGCGGCGTCGGCAACCCCTTAATAACTGCGCGGCCGATCAAAACCCGCGCAGGGGTTTCGTCTCGAAAAAACGAATAGACGAAAGTAAGACGCGAAAATTCCGTTTCTCTTTTTTCTCTCGCCAGCCACCAGTTGAGCGAAACTTGAACAAGCCACAAACCGAAAAGTTTTCCCGCGCTTTTTTTTTTTTTTTTTTTTTTTTTTAACCACATGAATCAAGGACGCTGGCAAAATCGATTGTCATTGCATTTCGGGCAGATCTTCAGCTCGGAAACGTCTTTTTGCCAACGAATAATCCTTTTGACACGGCGAAACCTGATATTCTTGACCGCGTCCGACGGCCTCTCACCCTTATCCAGGAATTTGCATCCCCTCGGCGCGCGGCTCACAAAGCCAAACACCGTGAAAGATGCTGCGGTCGTTCAGGAATAAAAAAAAAACGAGAGACAAAAATACGAAGGACCCTCGACGAGTCGAAGGCCCCTCGACAGTGACGAAACGTGCTTTTCAAAAAATAACCCCGTTAAAACGAGAATCACGAGACGCTCAAGAATTCGAGACTGCGTTAAAGCGCCACCGTCAGACGGTCGGCAGCACTTTCCCATCCGCAGATACCCCGCCGCAAAAATTCCAAAGGCCTCCGCCGTCCCGCGAAATATTATTTCGCCTCACCCAATATTTTCCACCCCCTCGGGAAACCTCGCGATAAAAATATTCACCGACGAGCGATAACACCGCGCGCGAACCGCCAATTTTCGTTAAAGAAAAAGGATCGATTTGCACCCACACGAGTCGCGCGTCACGTCGAAGATCAAAGCTGTATCAACTCGATTTATCCCGTGAACGGGAATCGAATCACGAAACGTTATTTATGTCTCCTCGCGTTTTATTTTTCCTTTTTTCCAGCCAACGAAGTTCATTTATGAACGTGTTAAAGTGAGAAAAAATGAGAAGCGAAGTAACGCGTCGCTGTTGGGTGTTCATAGGGGGTGAGGGGGGTGAGGGGGGGCGAAGGGGATGAGGGGTTGGGGCGGAGGGTTGTCTCTGTCGTAGTGGAGAGCGCAGGCGGAGGTGAAGGAGCTCAACGTAGAGCCCGGCAAGAGTGGCGGTGCGCTCGGGGGTTGCGCGCGACGTGCGGAGCGGAGGGCGCGAAGGGGGTGGGTTGACGGCGAGGCAGGTATACGCGGGGGGGTGCGCGGGCGGTAATGCAAAAAGGCGCCGGGGGCCTCGCTCAATAACGGCGCGACTGGCGCAAGCGCCTTCATTTTGTTTTTCCTACCCCTTCGGAATCATCCAACCCCCTCGACGCTTCCCTTTTTCCAAGATGGCCGACGCGCGCGCTACGCGCGTCGGCCACGTCGGTAACTAGACTCTCAGGAGAGCCGAAGCGGCGGGTTATCTACCCTGCCGACTTCGAGCGTTGGCAACTCGCGCGAGCGAATTCGTCCGCCACGCGGCGCCCCACGACGGTTCTCCCTTCTTTTCTCGTGGCGGACGAGAAGCAGGGACGACGACGCGCTGGCTGTAGAAACCCGGGGGATGAAAAAATGGGAAAATTATTTTGAAGGAAAAAAATAATTTTTTTGTTTTTTTTTTATTTCCTTTTTTCAGTCATTCGTTCTTTTTTATTTTTTTGATTGATTTTGCTTTTTTTTATTGACAAACCGGGGGATGAAAAAATGGGAAAATCATTTTCAACGAAAAAATACTTTTTTCGTTTTTTTATTTCCTTTTTTCAGTCATTCGATTTTTCTTTTTTTTTTATTTTGCTTTTTTTATTGACAAACTGGGGGATGAAAAAATGGAAAAATCATTTTCAACGAAAAAATACTTTTTTTGTTTTTTTTATTTCCTTTTTTCAGTCACTGGTTTTTTTTCTTTTTTTTGCGATTTTGCTTTTTTTATTGACAAACCGGGGGATGAAAAAATGGGAAAATCATTTTCAACGAAAAAATACTTTTTTTGTTTTTTTTATTTCCTTTTTTCAGTCACTGGTTTTTTTTCTTTTTTTTTGCGATTTTGCTTTTTTATTGACAAACCGGGGGATGAAAAAATGGGAAAATCATTAAAAAAAATACTTTTTTTGTTTTTTTTACTTCATTTTTTCAGTCACCCGTTTTTTTTTCTTCGATTGATTTTTTCCAAATGTCTGTAACAAATCTGGGGGCCGAAAAAAAAAAAAATGTCGGTGTGAATAGAGTTCGGCGACGAGCGGCGAGAACGAGTGAGTAACGCGCCGGGAGGAAGGAAAACGTTACGGCGCGGCCCGAAAGGGTGGAAAATAAAAAGCAAACAAGTCTGATAATCAATTTTTATTGTCGGTGGCTTTTTGAATGGTGGAATATCACGTCGGTCGATCGGCCGCCCGGCTCGCGTTTGCCATGCGCCAGTCGACGGTAAAACGCGCGGAGAGAAAGTCAACAAGAAAACAATGATTGTGGCGGACAGTTTTTTTTTCCGCTCACGGTATGCGCGGTATTTGCTCGGAGCTATCAATGAAAGTTGCTATACCGGGGCGCGCGCGCGCGCGGCTGTTCGGTAAATAATTCCCGCGGCGAATCCATTTCTCAAGCTGAAATCGCGACGCGCCGCGCGGAAGGACATTTTTCACTTCCCCAAAAGTGTTACGAAAGTTCGGACGTTTCGCGGGCGGAAAATCAACGTTGCGGAAATTCGATGATTACCTCGGAAAGCGCGCGAGACAAATTCTCGTAAGCTCTTCCATTCCGCTGACCCGGAGCCCGTCGTTCGGCGAGAAGTTTCGCCGCGAAATTTGTTACGCCGGTAACGCGCGGCGGGGTCGGTGCGGCTTTCAGTCTGCGCACCGAATCGCGCGTTCTCCACTTCACACACGGGCGAATAATTTTCCCCGACGCTTTCGCGACGTAACCGCGCCCCCTTTTTCGCCCGAGCGTGGAAAACTAGTTTCTCGATATGCGATTCGCGAACAACCTTCGCCATTTCCTTCGCCCAGCGACGAAAAAAAATAACAAAAAACGCCGGGAGGCGATCGTTTCAAATTTCTACCGTCTGGCTCTGGTGACTCAAATCGGCCGCGTGGTCGGCCAGAGCGATGGAACACTTAAAGAGAACAGGAAAATCTCATTCACTCGGTTGGAATGCCTGGAACCAAGCCTCAGGCATCGTATATGGTTAACCATGCTAAGTGCACGGCTAGACCTGAGTGCAGAGTCCCCGAGAACGAATAAAAAAGAAGAAAAAAATATCGGATTTCCCAAAATCTCTTTTTTCCAAAAAAAAAAGATTTGGGACCGGATTTCCCAAAATCTCTTAAAAAAAAAAAAGATTTGAGACCGGATTTCCCAAAATCGCTTAAAAAAAAAAAAAAAAAAAAGATTTGGGACCGGATTTCCCAAAATCTCTTAAAAAAAAAAAAAGATTTGAGACCGGATTTCCCAAAATCTCTTAAAAAAAAAAAAAAAAAAAAAAGATTTGGGACCGGATGTCCCAAGATCAAGACCTGTGATTTTGGGACAGTCGTGATGAATCTTTTTTTTTCCTCTCTTTCAAAATCGTGGCTTATGGTCTCAAAAATGACTACGAGACAAAACGCGGTCAAATTTCAAATAACCCGGAGCATTTACGCTTCCCCGCAATTTAAAACGAATAACATCCATCATCCCGCTGGGTTACTCAAATTTCCCTGTACTAATTTCATCGACTATATTTCCTCTTTTTCCTCGCGGCCCACGGAACGTTTTTCAAAGTCGTCCACGCGTACTTTTTCCCCACATCGTCCTCCCGGTCAGTCGATTTTCATTCCGCGAACCAACTTCAGCTTGGCGTCAAGCGGAAGAGGTTAAAAAATCCTTCCCACGCAATTTCCCTCCACCCGCGGTTTCCGAAGCTCAGATCCCCCACCCTCAACTTTCCCAAAAAAAAAAAAAAAATACCTCACACTATCAAAGGAAAATCCGCTCGTAAGGATTAAGAACGCCTGGATCCCGTTTTAACCGCGAGCTTCCCCAAAAATATCAAGGTATTCTTCAGCAAACACACGAGACTTCCGCTCGCGCGGTATTTCTGGAATTCTTTGGCGACTGAATTTCGTTCATAATGACGATAAAAATCGCGCGGACCGAGTCGAGGCGCAAAAGAGAAGCGGTAGAAAGGGGGGTCGGGGGGCGGGGGGGAAACTAACGCACACGCGAAACGTGCACCACGGGCTCTCTCTCGCAATAAAACCCGCGTTGAGCCCGGGCTCCAGACTCCGGGCTAAAATATTGCCGCGAATTATCATACCATCCGAAATTAAAGGGTTGAAATTTCGTAGTGGAGTCGTTGGGTGGTACCGAGGGGGGGCTCCGGGGCTCCGGGGCGGAGGGGGCGGAAGGGGGTTCGTTAGGTGGACGGTGGAAAATAATTTTTCTTCTCTCCCTCGTGCCCGCGCGCTACCTCGAGCACTCGCTCGCTTTTGCGTTACACAGAAACACATATACATCCATATATACATATATACACACATAACACATATATACGCAGCTTCTGTGCCGACTGCGCCTTTTCCTCTCTTTCTCACTGGTCACCAGGAGCCGTACACGGCTGCACGGACAGAGCGGGCTCTCCGCTCGACGAGCTCTCCAAGGGGTGGTTTTTGGTACATTCCCACATATACATATCAACCCCCCTCCCCCGCCCCCTTCCACCCCCTTCAGCCCCCGCCCGCCCCACACGTATCCAGCCCCCGGTGGCCGCGTGTGTTCGCCATTAGATAGGTGTGAGCGGCAAAAGGTTAGATGAGGGAAGAAGAGCCTTCGTGGTGTTGGTGGCAGCAGCGTCAGCGATGGTGGTGGTGGTGATGGTGGTGCGCGAGCGCCTCTGGCAAAAGCGCGAGGGAAAGAGCTGGAAATTAAAGAGCGCGCGAGAGGAGGAGAAATATATATATATATATACATATATATGTATGTACAGCGGGAGAGCTCGCGAATCGAGCGAGAGCGAACGAGAGCCGCGGCTGGTATAGCGTAGAACGCAAACTTTAGCATTGAAGGCTGCGCGCGCGCGTCGCCCCGCGTCAGCCTTCGTCCCTTTTCGCGCATTTTCCTCTCTCTCGCCCCCCTCCCCCCGCGCACGGCCGGACCTTACGGCGCGGGCGCGTTTTTTTATAGTCCCTCCCTCCCTCATCCCTCACTGTGTGTGCGTGTGTGTGTGTGTGTGTGTGTGTGTGTGTGTGTGAGTGCGGGTTCTCCGCCGGGTTCGGCGTTCCCTGTCGCGTTTCTCCGCGAGGATTCTCCCTCGGCGCACGCATATCGCGAGCGCCCTCTCTGGCTCTCTTTCATATCCCGAGGGTCGCGCGCGCTCTTTCGCCCTCGCACTCGTTCGCCACCACCAGCAGCAGCGGCAGCGGCGGCGAGTGCACCCCCGATTTTTCTTTCCGAGCGTCGGCGCAGCCACGCCCACGCTCGCAATGGCGGCGCTCGACAAATTCGTGGCTCTCCTCGTCAGCGCGCAGGGGGGTGGAGGGGGGGTGGATGTGGTAGGGGGGCAACGGGGGGCCCGGGGGAGGGTGGCAACCTTTTACCCGAGCGAACTTGAGTCTCTTTTTCGCTCTCGTCGCCGCTCCCCAGGGGGCCTCGGCGTCGACGACTACGAGCGCCGCTGCCGCCGCTGCTGTACCCTGGCGATTTTTTTCACCACCCTTCCTCATCAGCCCCTTCGTCCGTCTCTGTCCGACTTCTCCTTCCTCCCGTCGGGGCTGACGCTGCTACTGTCTATCCGCTCCTCTCATTTCTCCCCTCTCCTCGCTCCTCAGACCCCGTGCCCCTCTCCCTACCCCCTCAGCCCCCACCCCCCTGCCCCCCTGTGCGTCCGTCCGGTCCGTCGCTCTCTCTACTCACGCCGCTTCGGAGTGAGCTTCGTTTTTTTGTCCCTCATTTCGAGGCCTCTTCCGCTTCACTCCTCCTACGTCCTCTCGCTCTGCCCCCCCCTCGGACCCCCTCTCACCTCCCCCTCGCCACCACCCCCCCGTGAACCACCGTCTGCCCCCCACCCCCCCTGCCGCCTCCTCTCTTGCCATACGACTTTCCGCGCAGCCACTTTCCCAGGGGTGTATTTTAAGAGGGCCCGCGCCGCGTTGCCCCGGGTTATACCCCTTAAAATATACACTCTGGCATACGTCCATTCCCACTCTCCGCCTGGTCTCTCTTTCGCTCGCTCCGCTCTCTCTCACTCTCTCTCTACCTCTTTTGGTCTACTATGGCCACTCGAGCGCTGTACCGAGCGCTATTGTAGATGGTATACTCACGTACTTTACGCACGTACGTTACGCCCGTACCTTATATTATTACAGATACACCGGTGCGGTTACTGGGACGTAAATACGAAACGGCGCGCGGAGCTCTCGGATATTGCCCATCTGGGCTTCAATGTATTGTACTCTTCGGCCGAGCGCCCTCTGGCTTCGTTCATCTACGTAAGTACGTTTAAGCACCGGCACGGAGTGTGGGTGAATATGGGTGGTGAGGGGGGCAGGGGGGGGGGGAGGACGTTCGACGGTGGACAACGAGAGTGAAACGAGGAGACCCGGACAGACTGCGCGGAGGTGAACGATTTCCACCGAGGCCAGAAACTCATCTGGATCCCCCGCTCGCTGTTTGTCGGTAAACTATAGCCGCTCGTTTACTGTAGCTACAGGGGGCTGCGGGCAGGGGGGTCGGGGCCCCCGAGGACCGGCGAAAGAAAACGAAAGAGCGAACGGATACTCACGGGAACCCGACAGGTGCTGCGGCGCTATATGGCGTTAATTAATATTATCTGAGGGTTCTGTTTTGAATGCTCGCGGGGCTGCGGCTTTTTTTGTGACGCACGCACGGAAACGCGAAGACTGCGGGCGCGGATTTTTCTCAGGGCGAAAGCCTCGGACTTGGGTTTTCATTCGGATTCGGATTGGGATTTTAGGACACTTTTCTTTAGGCCGAAAGTATGACACCTTTTGGTTTTGGGGAATACATTTTTTGGGGGTTTACACGAGAAAATGGAGCCGCTTGGAAATTACTTAGGCTAGATTCCAGTGTGGAATTTATTGTGACTGGCTTTTGGGTTTCGTATTGTTTCAGTCATTCGATTTCCACCTCGGGCAAGAAATAATCTATAGTTGGATTTTTTATGAATGCAACGATGAAACGATAAAGATCTGTATGTCATAAATAATAGTAATTAGTGATGCTGGCGCGAAGAAGCGTAAAAAAAAGCATTTTAGGGCTCTAGTACAAAAACTGCCCTTTTTGTGTCTATAGAGTCGCGAAAATGTGCGAGAAACTAGTGCGAAAAAGGCCACTTTCTCGCACTCTTCCTCATACCTGATCAAAAAGCGCCACTTTCGGCACGAGAAACAGGCACGAAAAGTGTGACTTTTTGTGCATCTGTTAAAAAAAAAAACTTTTTAGCAATCATGGAAAAAGTTCCGCAAATTCATTTTGCTCCTGAATTTCGTATTCATTAAATTCAACATTCGTTAAATTACCAAAGTCCAGTTCGCAATTCCCGTTGAGCTCCTGTTCGCGATTTTCGTCAAGATAATTGCGGGAGCGAAATACGGTTTAACGCGAACAGCATTACAACGCGCCAAAGGCAGCAAGCGCAGGTAAATAGCCAGCCCCATTACAACGCGAATTCTTTCGCGCGGGTTCGGTTGAGCTCACGAACAGCGTTTCGCGGAGCACGCGGGGGGGCGGAGGGTGGACAAGGGTGGTGTACGTTCTGGTTGTACCGGTGGGTGTAGTTCCGTGCAGGACAACCAGCACCAACAGCCCAACATCACCGCGCTTCCTTTAAATATTGATGCATCCGGACAGTAATAGGCAACAAGCTGTAGATATACCGTGTTCCCTGCCTAACGAATCAATCATTAATGACGTTCGTAATGTTCGCGCAAACAGTATTCCCAGCGAGCGCTCGCGAGCCTTCCTCGCGCTCGACAGTGGAGGAACGCGCGCGTTTGCGGGAGGGACGCCGCCGATCGTTGTATTCATGTCGGGCATATATCCCAAACTTCGTCGCCGCCCGCGCCACCCCCGACGCGATATCCACGATTTTCTATAACTCGCTGTCCTTTTGTTGTCGTAGCCGTATCGATTCGCGTTATGTCGAACAATCGAAAAAGAGGGTTTCGAGGTTTTTCTAAGATTTTTCGGACTTTGTAGATACCGATTTTTTAGTTTCTGAAGAAACTGATTTTTTTTTAGAGTCCGACCGTAGCCGCATCGATTCGTGTTATGTCGAACAATCGAAAAAGAGGGTTTCAAGGTTTTTCTAAGATTTTTTGGATTTTGTAGATTCCGATTTTTTCGTTTCTGAAGAAACTGATTTTTTTTTAGAGTCCGACCGTAGCCGCATCGATTCGCGTTATATCGAACAATCGAAAAAGAGGGTTTCAAGGTTTTTCTAAGATTTTTCGGATTTTGTAGATTCCGATTTTTTAGTTTCTGAAGAAACTGATTTTTTTTTAGAGTCCGACCGTAGCCGCATCGATTCGTGTTATATCGAACAATTGAGAAAGAGGGTTTCAAGGTTTTTCTAAGATTTTTCGGATTTTGTAGATTCCGATTTTTTAGTTTCTGAAGAAACTGATTTTTTTTAGAGTCCGACCGTAGCCGTATCGATTCGCGTTATATCGAACAATCGAAAAAGAGGGTTTCAAGGTTTTTCTAAGATTTTTCGGATTTTTGAGATTCAGATTTTGTTAGTTTCTGAAGAAACTGATTTTTTTTTTAGAGTCCGACCGTAGCCGTATCGATTCGCGTTATATCGAACAATCGAAAAAGAGGGTTTCAAGGTTTTTCTAAGATTTTTCGGATTTTTTAGATTGAGATTTTGTTAGTTTCTGAAGAAACCGATTTTTCTTTAGAGTCCGATGGTAGTAAATTACGTGCTTTTTTGTCGACCGTAGCCGTATCGACTCGCGTTATGTCGAACAATCGGAAAAGAGGGTTTCAAGGTTTTTCTAAGATTTTTCGGATTTTTGAGATTCAGATTTTTTTACTTTCTGAAGAAACTGATTTCTTTAGAGTTCGATGGAGTAAATTACGTGTATCACGGGATTAAAATAAATAAAATTCTCACGTTTAAAGAATCGCATCTCCGCCCTCTGGCAAAAAGTGTCGAATTAAATTGCCGTAAGCTGAACGAAAAATGCGACTCGTAATAACAATCAGAATACTTCGTTCATTACCCCCACGGCGCGCGAGAGCAAAATAAGAGGGCTAGTCGCGTATATTTTTTCCCCCCTAAACACACCTCGGCATTTGTTTGTATTACGAAATCCAATCGGACTCTCGTGTATATAAATTCACGTGTCTTGTCCGCGTCGACCGGAGACGCCGCAAGCTCGTTCCGCCGGTTCCCCAGGCTCCGACCCCGGTGGCTACGTACCTGCCGGTGTTTTCTCTCTTTCGCGAAAAAGCATCGCACGTCCCCCCGTCGAGGGGGGGCGGAGGGGAGGTGGGGGGTCGAACGCGCAGCGCCACTATGCGCCAGCAGTGCGACTCTCTCCCCCTCGGTGAAAAGTTCGAATCGCTGGAGATGAAAAAAAAAAAAAAAACGCAGCCCCGCGTTACGAACGTGCAGCGAGGAGAAGAGAGAGAGAGAGAGAAAATGAGAAAGAGAGGGAGAGATAAAGTTGGCTGGGAAAAAAGAGGAAAATATGGCAAGCGCAACGGGGGTAGGGGGTGCAAAAAAAAAGAAGAAAAAAAAAGAACGCGGAGAGTCCAGGCCGCGTGTGTACCAATCGGGGGGGTGGTGGGAGAGAGAGTGAAGGAAACCGAACAACGCAAGTCAATCGTGCGTCTCTTAATAGAAAAGTGGGGTCGATTTATGGGTTATAGGTAAACTGCACACTGCTCCCCCCCCTTCGCCCACCCCCCCTTCCGTGCCCCCCCCCCCCCCCCCCCACCCCTTCCGAGCCATCAAGCCCCGCTCGGCGCGTCCGATCGTCCGGCAGATATCGCTTTTTTCCGTTTCCCCACACCAATTCCCCTCTTATTCGATTTCTCTCGCTCGCGTCACACTTCCTATGTGCCTGTAGTCGGTCCATACGTGCCCGACGGAAACTTCACCGCGCCACGACGACTGTATATGTCGCGCCGAGACACGTCTGCCGGTGATTCGATCTTCGATCACGGCCCGCGCTACTTTCTCCGCTTCGAGATATTTATACCGATGACCGGCGGTGGGGATCGTAATCCGATATTTTCGAAGCTGAGGAATTTCCGCCGCGACGGTGACACGACGTCGCTGACGCGTACCGAGCGCCGATTTATCGGCGAGACAAAGAGTCTCGTGTCGGGTGGTAATTGCTGAGCGGGAGAAATGATCGTCTTAATCCCTCCGGCTTTGGGGTATTATTGTTATTATTTGCGACGAGGGAAAGACGGTTTTCCATAAATATTCAAGACACGTCTGCCGGTGATTCGATCTTCGATCACGGCCCGCGCTACTTTCTCCGCTTCGAGATATTTATACCGATGACCGGCGGTGGGGATCGTAATCCGATATTTTCGAAGCTGAGGAATTTCCGCCGCGACGGTGACACGACGTCGCTGACGCGCACCGAGCGCCGATTTATCGGCGAGACAAAGAGCCTCGTGTCGGGTGGTAATTGCTGAGCGGGAGAAATGATCGTCTTAACCCCTCCGGCTTTGGGGTATTATTGCTATTATTTGAGACGAGGGAAAGACGGTTTTCCATAAATATTCAAGACACGTCTGCCGGTAATTCGATCTTCGATCACGCCCGCGCTACTTTCTCCGCTTCGAGATATTTATACCGATGACCGGCGGTGGGGATCGTAATCCGATATTTTCGAAGCTGAGGAATTTCCGCCGCGACGGTGACACGACGTCGCTGACGCGCACCGAGCGCCGATTTATCGGCGAGACAAAGAGTCTCGTGTCGGGTGGTAATTGCTGAGCGGGAGAAATGATCGTCTTAATCCCCCCGGCTTTGGGGTATTATTGTTATTATTTGAGACGAGGGAAAGACGGTTTTCCATAAATATTCAAGACACGTCTGCCGGTGATTCGATCTTCGATCACGCCCGCGCTACTTTCTCCGCTTCGAGATATTTATACCGATGACCGGCGGTGGGGATCGCAATCCGATATTTTCGAAGCTGAGGAATTTCCGCCGCGACGGTGACTCGACGTCGCTGACGCGTACCGAGCGCCGATTTATCGGCGAGACAAAGAGCCTCGTGTCGGGTGGTAATTGCTGAGCGGGAGAAATGATCGTCTTAATCCCTTCGGCTTTGAGGTATTATTGTTATTATTTGAGACGAGCGAAAGACGGTTTTCCATAAATATTCAATATGAAGGTGGAGAACACACGGCGCATGAATATTCGTATTTATATTCCAATGTAATATTCGCGGGCCTCGTCGACGCGGGTCGTGTGGGATAAGGGAGTATTATCAAAGACTCTCGCGCTGGTTCTAGGGACCCTTTGCTGAGTTCACCCCCCGTTTGCTTTGAATAAAATATTGAAGAAAATTGCGGCTGCTATTTTAGCAATCACCTTAGGCTCTTTTGGGAAAAGATAATAAGGTAATCGACCAAATCGAGTTGCACGAAAATGTCAAATACACTGGACCTTTTGTTTTGTTTTTCGCCATTATTAATAAGGGTGGATACCGTTCTAAAAAAATTATTCACCTCGTTTCCTTTGAATAAAATATTGAAGAAAATTGTGGCTACTACCAGTAAAAGATAATAAGGGGTAATCGCCAAAATTGAGTTTCACGAAAATAGCAAAAGGACCGGACGTTTTTTTGTTTTTCGTCGTTATTAATAAGGGCGGAAATCGTTCTAAAAAAAATTCTTCATCCCGTTTCCTTTGAATAAAGTATTGAAGAAAATTGTGGCTGGTATTTTGCAAACACCTTTGGCTCTTTCGGAAAAAGATAATAAGGTGTAATCGACGAAATCGAGTTGCACGAAAATGGCAAATAGACTGGACGTTTATTTTTGCTTTTCGCCCTTATTAATAAGGGCGGAAATCGTTCTAAAAAATTCTTCACCCTGTTTGTTTTGAATAAAATATTGAAGAAAATTGTGTCTGGTATTTTGCAATCACGTTAGGCTCTTTCTGTAAAATATAATAAGGCGTAATAGACCAAATTGAGTTGCACGAAAATGAAAAATAATCTGGACTTTTTTTGTTTTCCGCCTCTAATAATAAGGGGGGGGGGGGGGGGAATCGTTCTAAAAAAATTTCTTTGCGAGCATCAAGATGATTTACGATAATTCGTCGCTGTGCCAAAACAGCGACATAAAAATTGGACGGACCGAGAATAAATGGTCGAAGCTCGACAGAAATTGGTCCGAAATTTCCAGCGGCGGAAAACTCGAAATCCCCCGTCAAAAAACGGACGCGCTGGCTGTCTAATTATTTTACTTTTTACGGTTCTCCATAGTTTTCCCGTTATTTTCATACATTTTTTTTTTAACAAATTGCATTTTAATTCGACCCCCTTAGTGAATAGTCTACCAGCATTCCCGGACGTTTCGGATCCCCGGATCGACTGGTGCGCTCGGCGACGACCGGGGAGATATGGAAACACGAAGGACGGCGCACAGCTGCGCCGAATGCCCGCCGAAATTAGGATGTGTCTGTGCGTCTCTCTCTCCCTCTCTGCTTTTATTTTATACTTTTTGTTCTTTCCCTCTGTGCTTTGGTCGCGCGGTCCGCGCCGAGCGCGAAGCTCGGCGGAAAAGAGCGAATAGCGAAACGAGATATAGAGAACGCGGGAGAGGGTAGGAAAATGTACGGAATAACCCAGGGTTTGCCGGGTACCAGGGAGAAGAGAGGGTCGATAGGTGGACATCGCCCGCCGCCCTCCCCCCCCCCCCCCCCCCACCCGCGTGTCACCCCGAAGCTCGCGCACGACCCGAAGGGGTGGCAATGAGCACTGTTTAAATATATCCACCGGAGAATTTTAACAGTTTGGCGATGAGAAAGGTTGAAAAAAAAAAAAAAAAAAAAAAGAAAAGAACGAAGACCGACAAGAAAAAAAAAGGGTGGCAAGAATTCGCAGGGCATTCGGAAACCCGGAGGCCCGGGTGGTGCGGCCGTCGGGCCTCCTGTCTATCCATCATCTCGGTTCATCATGCGTTGAATATCAAACAACGTCGCACCGGATTCCGGTATCTCCTTACGCGCTTGAGTTCACTTTTTGCCGCGTGTTTGCTAAACGCGAAATGACGATTAATCCGGCTGCCTTCGCAAACGGCGGATTCTCAATCATTTCCACCACGTTACGACCAACCCCCCCGGCCGTGTTTGTGTTACACGCGACTCGCAGTCGCTGCGATGCTCTGAGATAAATGACGGTAGAAATGTTAAACACATCGAGAAAAGGATTTTTACGGTTACTAAGAAAGTATTAATATTTGCATTAATATTTGCAGTTACAAAGTATTTAATATTTACATTAATATTTGCAATTACAAACTATTTAATATTTGCATTAATATTTGCAGCGACAAACTATTTAATATTTGCATTAATATTTGGAGTTTCACACTATTTAATATTTGCATAAATATTTGCAGTTCCAAATTATTTAATATTTGCATTAATATTGGCAGTTCCAAACTGTTTAATATTTGCATTAATATTTGCAGTTCCAAACTATTTAAGATTTGCATTAATATTTGCAATTACAAATTATTTAATATTTGCAAAATGATGTGAGTACAAAAATTGTCGCGTGCACAAAAACAGTGCAATCACTAATAATTCCAGAATTAATTCTCGTCCCAAAGCACAGAACAAACCCTGGGACTCGGAAAATATAGCAACGTCGACATGGAGAAGTCGGAGCCAGCGGGGCTTTTGAGAAATACAACCCGCGCATTTAGAGCCGGACGACACGACGCGGCTACTTAGTTGACTACAGCTACGTCTGTTGAGGTATCAACAGAGCCGCACGGGAGAAGCAGAGGCAGAAACATGTGACGCAGCGGCTCGAGGAGCGGATATGCCGACGACGGCGCGGCGCGACGACGACGAGAGAGACGTCTCAGATTTAGAAGCCGCAAAATACAAAAGCTCAAACAATTTCCGGCCACAAAGCCCCTCGGCGTTCTCGTCGGTGTCGTCGGCTCGCTCGACCTCGCGCCATTGTTTGTTCCACGCGAGCCAAGGGGGTGGCAGAGAGGCGAGAGACTCCGGACTCCCCTGGAACGGGTGGTGCTCGTATTCCTCGCTCTCTCTCTCTCTCTGCGCGCAAACTATATATGTTTACCGTGGCAAAACGACTACCGCGAGTGCCCGAAGGTACGCTCGGGCCGCGCACAGCGTTAATATCTCCGGATGCGTACGCAATATCTTTTTAACGGTCGACTGCAACGCTCGCCAGGTGGAGAGAGAGAGAGAGGCGCGAGCCACGCCTGTTCTCGGGACGAAATCGCGCGATAAAGGCGGCCGGCTAAACATGAAAAGAACGGCTGTAAAATTCGTCTCTTCTTCATGGGGTTTTAATTAAAAGAATCATTGGTCGCGGGAAGTCGAGATTGGAAAGTTGGTTTTTTTTTTTTTTTTTTTTTTTTAGAAATTTGGTGTCATGTAGTTCCGCACTTTTTTTGGAATTCATGGACAAAAGATCGGCGAGTTTTTGATTAGATGTGGAGTCAATTTGTAATTTAGAGGGAATTTATAGCATAAAATACTCAAATTCGGACGAAATAATTATTTTTTAATATATTTTCTTTTTTTCTTTAATATCTTTTGTGTTTCGATATTTTCTTCAAGGTTGCCTCGAAAATGAAAAAAATACATATAAAAAGGGGTACGCGAAAAAAAAGTTTGTCCAGTTGAATAAAATACGACGTGAAACGAACGAGCATCAAAGGGTTTCCCATTAAAAATTCTCCACCGCACATTTATTCCAAAGCTTCCCACAATAATCATAGCCCGTAATCAGTCAAATATTTCCAATCACCCTGTAACATCCCGTGTATTTCAAAAAACTTAATCATCCCATTCACCAAGCGTCCCGAATACCAACAAAAATACCATATGAGTTGTTTTCTAACGTTCAAATCCTAACGTTTGAATCCTAACGTATCGAATTCTAACGTTCGAATCCTAACGTATCAAATTCTAACGTTCGAATCCTAACGTATTAATGTCTAACGATCGAATCCTAACGTATCAAATTTTAACGTTCGAATCCTAACGTATCGAATTCTAACGTTCGAATTCTAACGTCTCAAATTCTAACGTTCGAATCCTAACGTAACAAATCCTAACGTTTGAATCCTAACGTATCAAATTCTAAAGTTCGTATCCTAACGTATCAAATTCTAACGTTTGAATCCTAAGGTATCAAATTCTAACGTTCAAATCCTAACCTATCGAATTCTATCGTCCGAATCCTAACCTATCGAATTCTATCGTCCGAATCCTAACCCATCGTCTTCCAACGTTCAACGCCTGACGGTCCATTCGAACCGCATCCAACCGTCCATAATTCGACATATACGTCGAGGCGTCGAAGTCACCGCATCGAGAAGCTGCCGAGACGCCCGGACACAAAGCATCTCAGCGTCGGGGATGCGCAGCGAGCGATGTGATCTAAGCTCGCCGAGGCGGTAACACCTAGTAACAGCCGCAGCCAGTGCGGTAGACTCGTGCGATCCACACGTGAATAGGTAAAGCGCCGACCACACCAGTCGTGCTCACATCCGCGTGCATTCGCCGCTCGTCTGGCAGTCGTAGTGGGGGTTGGGGCGGGGGGGGTGGGTGAGCGTCATCACGTAATTCTCAACGAGAGCGTGACTTCTGCAGCGGCCGGAAGGGTTGAAGAGGGGGGGGGGGGGGGGGGGATGCACGTTCCGTGCACCGACGAGCGCGCGTTCCCTGGACGTCAAGTGGGCGGCGGGCGGGGGGTGGCGGGTTGAGGGTGGCTGGCGTTGGCTGCCGAGCGGTCGGTTCACGGGAGTGAAATATCAAAGGGGGCACACCGGACGACGGTTATCAAAATTGCGCGTACCATTATAATTTTAAAGTCGGCTTTCCTCGCACTGCACGCGAAACGTTGCGTCGTCGTTGGCTCGTCGCGCGCGCGGAGCGCAGCCGGAGGGTTCGGCTCTCTCTCTCTCTCTCTCTCTGGTTGCGGCGGGAGTGCGAGAGGGAGGGAGACGAAGCCGCGGAAGCGGAGGAAGAACGAGAAGGTCGCGCGAAGGGGTGGCGAGGAGTAAGAGCGGAGGCTCCGGACGACGACGATGCTGCGCGCTGGCGCTGCTGCTGCTGCTGCTGCTGATGCTGGTACAGAGGGCAGCGAGCGCGGGGGGCTCAGGGGGAGGGGGGTTGAGGTTTGCTCCACGGTTCGGGGGGGCCGAGGAAGGGCGGTGGCGGCGAGGAGGAGGAAGAAGAGGAAGAGAAGGACGTGGAGAGAGAGAGAGAGAGAAGCGGGCGAGAGTGGTCGGCGGTGGAGACCCACCGGAGAGCGGGTGGGTCATTTATTTCCAACCCCCCTTGTGCTCTGCTCTGCTCGCGAGCGCGCCCGGCATAATTTATCGCGAGGATTTTCGCGAAAGCACGCAAGCACCACGGAGCACGAGAACCGACAGAGCGACCGAGCGCCGCGCGCGATAGCCGAGCGCAAAGGGGATGAGAGCGCGGTGGGAGAGAGAGAGAGAGAGAGAGAGAGAAAGAGGGAAAGAGAGGAGGAGAGGAAGATGCGGGAGTTTGGGGGATGGAGAAAGAGCGAGAGGATTGCCGAGCGCTGCTCGACGTGCGCGTGGCTGCTGCTGCTGCTGCTGCTTGGTTCGGGGGCCAGAGGCCAGTCGAGACCAGCGGATACTGCAGCGGGGCGAGAGCGGGACGACGAAGAGGGAGACGAGGAGAACGCGGAGACGAGAGGGAGCGCGAAGGAGGGTGGAACGGCGCGTTGGAGATTCTCGCGAGCGGAGCCAAGGGGCTAATACGAAACTACCGACGTCCAGCAGCCGCCGGGGCAGTCGAAAATTTTCACTGCGAAAGCACAATTTCCAACTCCCCCCGGGGGGGGGGGGGGGGTTTAGGGGGCTTGGGCTACACAAATGTACAGATATATTGATGCGCTTAGGTGTAGGCTTGACGTTCGCGAGGAACACGGAGGATGAATCTGTGGACATCAAATAACGACGGAAAGCGTAGCTGCTGGTTCTGGAGTTATTTGATGTGGGCTACGCTAATGATTTGGTCGGGGAACAAGCGACGAACTTCTTGTTTTTTTTTTTTTTATGGGACGCCGAACGATGGAGCATATCAAGTTTTTTGGAAATATTTGCGGCTGTCATGGAGAAAAGTTATAGAAACAACGATATTATTATTAAGTATTTTTTATATTGAATAAAAAATAGGTCGTGTGGTTTGAGTTGAATTTTTTATTTTAAGGGTGAAAGTTTGGAGACTAAGGAAGACCATGAAAAATAAGACAGCAAACAAATGTTTACTTGACGTAGTTTTGAAGGACCAATGATATTATTATTATGTATTTTTTTCTATTAAGTAAAAAAAAGAGGTCGTGTGGTTTGCCTTCAATTTTTAATTTTAAGGGTGAAAGTTTGGAGAATAAGGAAGACCATGAAAAATAAGACAGCAAACAAATGTTTACTTGACGTAATTTTGAAGAACCAATGACATTATTATTAAGTATTTGTTGCTATTAAGTAAAAAAAGAGGTCGTGCGTTGTGCCTTGAATTTTTTATTTTAATGGTGAAAGTTTGGAGATTAAGGAAGACCATGAAAAATAAGGCAGCAACCGACTGTTTACTTGACGCAGTTTTGAAGGATCAACGACATAATTGTTAAGTATTTTTTGCTATTAAGTAAAAAAGAGGTCGTGTGTTTTGCCTTCAATTTTTTATTTTAAGGGTGAAAGTTTGGAGAATAAGGAAGACCATGAAAAATAAGACACCAAGCAACTGTTTATTTGACGTAGTTTTGAAGGACCATCGACATTATTATTAAGTATTTTTTGCTATTAAGTAAAAAAGAGGTCGTGTGGTTTGCCTTGAATTTTTTATTTTAAGGGTGAAAGTTTGGAGACTAAGGAAGACCATGAAAAATAAGACACCAAACAACTGTTTATTTGACGTAATTTTGAAGAACCATCGACATTATTATTAAGTATTTTTTGCTATTAAGTAAAAAAGAGGTCGTGTGTTTTGCCTTGAATTTTTAATTTCAAGGGTGAAAGTTTGGAGACTAAGGAAGACCATGAAAAATAAGACACCAAACAACTGTTTATTTGACGTAGTTTTGAAGAACCATCGACATTATTATTAAGTATTTTTTGCTATTAAGTAAAAAAGAGGTCGTGTGTTTTGCCTTGAATTTTTAATTTTAAGGGTGAAAGTTTGGAGACTAAGGAAGACCATGAAAAATAAGACACCAAACAACTGTTTATTTTACGTAGTTTTGAAGGACCATCGACATTATTATTAAGTATTTTTTGCATTTAAATAAAAAAGAGGTCGTGTGTTTTGCCTTCAATTTTTTATTTTAAGGGTGAAAGTTTGTAGACTAAGGAAGACCATGAAAAATAAGACAACAAACAAATGTTTACTTGACGTAATTTTGAAGAACCAATGACATTATTATTAAGTATTTTTTGCTATTAAGTAAAAAAGAGGTCGTGTGTTTTGCCTTCCATTTTTTTTTATTTTAAGGGTGAAAGTTTGGAGACTAAGGAAGACCATGAAAAATAAGACACCAAACAACTGTTTACTTGACGTAGTTTCGAAGGATATCGAAAGTGGCACGTTCGGAATCCAATGTAGCGAAGGTGAGAGGAGGAGGACGGGCGAGAGGTGTCAAGGATTCGGTGTGTAGGTGTCGCATCCGATAGGACGAGGCGGGAGCGAGAGGAGGCGAGACGAGAGAGAGAAAGGCGGTCGCGCGAGGCAGCCCCGTAACCGCGTTCCACGATCATTGATTTCCGCTCGCGTCGAACGTAACTCAATCCCTCAAAGGGCTAGAAATCGGTGTACTCGACTCGATAAGCGCGAGGGAGTGAGTAAGCGAGCAAGAGCGAACGAGAGAATGAACGAACGAACTACAGAGAACCGCGACTCGTTTTCATAGCAGCGCCAGCCGTCACAGGCGGGGGAGGGTGAAGGATTCCCGCAAAACCGCGATTGAAACATGGATTGGGAGGAGAAACATTGTAACGTGTATTGTGTGTCGAACAAAAAACGATTGGGGCGGGGAGGGGCGGATTTTTGACGTTGCATTTCGTAAGGACGCTGTTATCATTTTACGATCTCCTGACTATTTCAGAAATGAGAGAGGAGGAGACGATGAAGGGGTTGATTGCGTTAATTACTGAGCGGAGGGAAACTGTAAATGTCTAGACGCCTAAAGCCTTTTTTTATTTGGCTATACCTGAAGCCTTTTTTATTTGGCTACCTGAAGCCTTTTTTATTTGGCTACCTGAAGGCTTTTTTTATTTGGCTACCTGAAGCCTTTTTTATTTGGATAAAATACGAGAGCGTCGAACGTCATTGAATTTTGACATGAGCCATTTTTAAGCATTCTCGCCCTGTTTTTATTCGCACCGAAAATAAGTTTGCAGGGATAATCCTATCATAATTTTTATTATCATTGTTGAGAAATTACGTTGCGCGAAGAAATATAAAAAAATGTTGGCCTTCTTTTTTCTTACAAACTAACTGAATTCTAAGTCAGTCTCCAAAGTTGGTTCTAAAATTTCTTTTACGAAGCACCAAATGAGATCAAAATTTGTGCCAATAGCCTTGAATTTTTTCTCGCCGCTTGGCGTCCCTTGAATCGTCGCTGATCGAACAGGTTTGAGCTTTAAATCCGCCACGATATTTTCTAAATATCCCAAAGCCGTCTGTCTCGACCATAAAAAATAAATACAAAAAGTCTAAGTGACGTTCCAAATCCATTCGAATTCATTCACAGTCCAAAAATGCCAAAACTCCGACGGGAAAATATTTGTCGCCCCGCGCAGATCGATTTCCACAGATCGCTTTAAAGCCAATAAAACACATTTGGATATGGGCCAACCGGGAATTACCAAGGTCAATATCCGAATGCATCTTCAGCTCGATTTCCATAAACACGCTGCGCGAAATAAATTCTTCATATCCCGCAATCAGTTCTTCGAGAAAAAAGTCTGCCTCCGCCTTTCCCCCCTGTTAAATCGGTTATTCGTAACCGGCGCTCACTTATATAGACGCGCGGCGTCTCTGTGCACAACAGATATGGGGAAAGTGAAAAGAAAATCAAGAATAAAAAGCGAAAGGTGTTGTTGTAGCCGGTCGCGGTTTACGCAAATATCGATCTTCCCCCGTCACAGCATCGGGAGCATCGCGGCATCAGCATCACCACCAGCAGCGGCAGCAGCGGCGGCGGCGGAAAAACGGGAGAGAAGCGCAGGAGAGAGAAGCCTTGAAAGTACAAGGGGGATGTTATTCCGAAATTGATCCCTAACGCTCGGCCACTCGGCGCCATCGTCCGCGTAAAAGTTGCGTACTGCGCACGTCGGGTTTTGCTCCTGCCGGCGCTCACTCGTTTCATCCCTCCCGCACCACCCCTTCCCTCCCCCCAGCCTCGCCTCCACCCTTCGGATGCGAACGAACGAGAGCTCAGGCAGAGAAACCCGCAGCCCCGCATGTGTTCCACCGCTCGGTGGAGTTTCAACCCACCACGCGCCGGCTTCGGGGCCTTTGCGCCCACCCCCCCCCCCCCCCGCAAGGGGGGTGCAAAGGGGGGGTGCGAGCCACCCTTGCGACCTCAGAGGGGAAAAATATACGTCGGCGAACACGCCGAGCGCCGCCGCCGTCGAGGCGAAAGGGGGTAGCGAAAAAATCCCCGCGAGTTCGGATTGGCGGGCCACGCAACGGGGGTGGGGGGTGGATAACGGAACGGCGCAGCCAGCGACTTCTCATCCCCTTCCAACGTCGCGGCGGCAGCGGCGGTATAGCCACCCTCGTGCCTCGCCGGGGTTGGTGCCGCCGCCGCCGCCGCCGCCGCCGCCACCCCCCTCAACGGGTTCCGAACGACCGGCCATCGTAGGGAAAAGCACACCCCCCGGCACCCCTCTCGAGGCTCTTTCGCGTTTTCCTTCTTCGGCCCTCGCGTGTTTTCGGCGCGAGCCTCTCGCTCCCTCGAGTCGTACAGCCAAGCCGAAATTATCCAAAGGGACGCCGTATCCTGTCCGGGACCTTAAATATACCCTTTATGAAGGGGGAAGTTTCGTGAATGAGGTAAAAAAAAACGACGAGGGACGGAAAAAGAACGCGGGGAGAAGAAGAGCGGGAATAAAGTTGGAAATTCTGACGCCCTGATCAGCCTACGGTTGATTTCGCCTTATTTTTACACATTTTTCTCCAGGAGCTCTCGGCCACGCTTGAGAGGGAAATATATATCGCATCGTCGTTCGGCTTGAATTCGCGATGATTCGGACGGGGATAATTATGCTCTTCGCGGATTTTACGTGATTTGGGGGGAGGGGGCTACTCGTAAAAATTGCTTAATGCCGGTTGCAGCTTTCTGCGAGAATTAAGATGTCACTTGATTTAGACTTGATTCTCGGGAAGAATGAAATTCGTGATGAAGTGGATACGAGAGTGTGTTTAAATATTAATGAATGAACTTTTTTAAATGTTGGTAGGTTAAACGCTGAGGACGAGAAAAGTGGGTACAAAAAATGTCCCTTAGCAACACGAGAAATTAATTAATTTAATGAATAAAATTAAAAAATAGTTTCACCAAAAATACGACAACTCGTCATTGGAATATTTTCCTCTCTATCATTTTCATTATCACCAAAATTCTGCAAAACTAGAATCCTAAATTTGGTGATCACGAGGGTGAAAAAAAATTCTTTCCAGTCTCTGCGAGCCTTCATTTTACCCCAGCTAAAACCTCAAGAATCTTCCAAAAATAATTCCCAATCTCCATAACCAGTAAAAGGTCCTTAACATAATTTTTCAAGCCCTCCAAAACCAACCCTACGAAGTTGAAAAAATTATCGATTTGACCAATTACGACGACGTCGCCTCATGAAAAGGTAAATAAACGCGGAGCGAAGCGACACGCTGGAAAAATGATTTCCAGTCTCTGCGAGCCTTCATTTTACCCCAAATAAAACCTCAAAAATCTTCCAAAAATAATTCCCAATCTCCACAAACAGTAAAAGTCCTTAACACCATTTTTCCGGGCCCTCCAAAACCAACCCCACGAGACTCAGAAAATTATTGATTTAACCGATTAAGACGACGTCGCCTCGCTGGAAAAATTCTTTCCAGTCTCTGCGAGCCTTCACTTTAACCCACCCAAAACCTCAAAAATCCTCCGTAAATAATTCCCAACCTCCCTAACCAGTAAAAGGTCCTCAACATAATTTTCCCAGGCCCTCCAAAACCAACCCCACGAAACTCCAAAAACGATCGATTTGACCGATCAAGACGACGTCGCCTCCCGAAAAGGCAAATAAACGCGGGTCCGAGGCGACACGTGTGTCGTTTACCACCGGTGTTTATTCAATTTTCGCGACGCGCCGGGAGCCTTGAAACGCCGGGAGATCGTTTGCGCCTCAACCCTTTGCTCCTTTTATCTATAAATCGATACGTTCAACCAGCGGCGGCGGCGGTGAGGCGGGCGAGTGAGGCGCAAGCGGCGCGAAGACCCCGCGTCGCGCTATCGCATCGTCTGTTTGCCCGTCGCACACCGACGCATACCAGGCTACTCAACACTGTAATCCTAACGGAAATATCATATTTACCGATGTTTCATTGAGTATCCGGAGGAACAATAACAGTCGAATCTACCTCGGGCGCTATTGAATGGGAAACACGAGCGCGCGCTCTCGTTCGCCTTCGGTATTCGTTGTTGCACCGCGAGTGCATTCATGCACCGCACACACACACGCACACAAGAGCACCGCGTATTACGATTGCACGGAGTCTGCGATCGACTATTAATGCCTGCTGCTGGTGCTGCTGCTTCTCTCCGCCGAAATCGATGGTCCATACAGACGGTCCATTATTTAACTCCAGTCTCGAGGAAAATCGATTTTTCGGTGCCGCGGCGGTCTGCAACCCTTTCGGCAACCCGCGACTCGCGAAGGAAAAATCTGCTGTCGGGGCTCCCGCGGCGAGCCTAATGGAAATTCCTCGTTCGTCGGCGCGGCGCATATACTATGCACCCGGCGTGCACTTGACGGCAATCTCCGGGGTCTATCTCGACGCTGTTTTCTCGTCGTTCTCGCGCCAATCGTAAAAATTGTCTCTTTCAGGCGTTTGCATAATGCCTAACGGCGCGATTAAGATTCATAGAATAATTTCGTCGGCGCCCCGCGCGCGCGCGCGGACGGAAGGCGCCTTTGCCTATCAAGCGCTTAACGCATGAGCGACGCTACCGCTGCAGCCTCGGCGCAACCGAGTCTATTTCAATTATGCCGCGCACGCGAGGTCGACGAGTGCTCGTGAAATTATCCGCGTGGAAGAAAAAAAGAACGGGCGCAACATTTTCTTGGCACTTGAGCGCGAGGCCTGGTGGAAAATCTGTAGCATTAAATATGGTCCAAGTAGGACTCTGGTCAGGCCCTAAAAGGGGCAATGTTGCCTTGATCAGGGCCTGACCAGGCCAGGGATTTTCTACCACCTCGGAAGAAAATCTGTGGCATTAAATCCGGTCCAGGTCGGGCCCTGGTGAGGCCATAAAAGGGCCAATGTGGCCCTGATCAGGGTCTGACCAGGCCAGGGATTTTCTGCCATCTCGACAGAAAATCTGTAGCATTAAATCCGGTCCAAGTCGGACTCTGGTCAGGCCCTAAAAGGGCTAATGTGGCCCAGATCAGGGCCCGACCAGGCCACGGATTTTCTACCATCCCAGTAGAATATGTGTAGTATTAAATCCGGTCCAAGTCAGGCCCTGGTGAGGCCCTAAAAGGGCCAATGTGGCCCTGATCAGGGTCTGACCAGCCCAGGGATTTTCTGCCACCCCGGCAGAAAATCTGTAGCATTAAATCCGGCCCAAGTCGGGCCCTGGTCAAGCCCTAAAAGGGCCAATGTGGCCCTGATCAGGGAATGACCAGGCCACGGATTTTCGACCACCCCGGTAGAAAATCTCTAACATTAAATTCGGCCCAAGCCGAGCCTTGGTCAGGCCCTAAAAGGGCTAATGTGGCCTTGATCAGGGCCTGACCAGGCCACGGATTTTCAACCACCCCGGTAGAAAATCTGTAACATTAAATCCGACCCAAGTGGGGCCTTGGTCAGGCCTTAAAAGGGCCAATGTGGCCCTAATCAGGGCCTGACCAGGGCCCGATTCAACGTCACGGATTTTCTACCAGGGCAGAGACGCACTCGCTGCTGTTGCCGTTTCGCCGTCGCGGGCAAACGCGGAAATTCGTAAATTCGCCATTACGCAGGGAGAACAAGATCGAAAATTGTGCTCCGCGACCCGAGAGCCGCGTCTATTCGTTTACAATTCCGAGCGAACGCGCGGCGGCTACGCTTTTCCCGCTAAGCCGCAGCCAGCACGCGCCGACTGGTTTATTCTTCGGCGGACGCGGAAACCACTCGCGTAATACACTAAAATAAACCGCGGGGTCTCGGTGAAATTATCTCAGCGCAGGGTTCTGTTTCGAGAGCGCGCGCGGCGAACAACGAGAAAATGAATTAAATATGAAGGAATGTACCGCGAAACGCGACGGGACCCCCGGGTCGCGGTGAATTGTTTGCAATGCAAATGTTAAAATAAAAAAGTAAGGCGGGGAGATAGATAGAGAAATTTTCTAAGCGTGGCCGGCGGTGATAAATACTTCCGGTCCCACTGCTCATTAATTTCAATAGGCGCGGCGACTTGCGGATTTGAATCCCAGAAATAAGTTCTGCGTAAAAAGTAAATGCATTTTTTTAACGGTGAAAAATATCAAAGGCAAATGTTGAAATTTGAAAATAAGGCGGAGAGACAAAGAAATAAATTTTCTAAGCGTGGCCGGAAGTGATAAATACTTCCGGTCCTACCGCTCATTAATTTCAATAAGCGCGGCGACTTGCGGATTTGAATCCCAGAAAACTACGTTCTGCGTAAAAAATAAATCAACTTTTTTAACGGTAAAAAATATCAAAGGCAAATGTTGAAACTTAGAAATAAGGCGGAGAGACAAAGAGAGACATTTTCTAATCGTGGCCGGCGGTGATAAATACTTCCGGTCCCACCGCACATTAATTTCAATAGGCGCGGCGACTTGCGGACTTGAATCCCAGAAATACGTTCAGCGTAAAAAGTAAATGCATTTTTTTAACGGTAAAAAATATCAAAGACAAATGTTGAAATTTAAAAATAAGGCGGAGAGACAAAGAGAGAAATTTTCTAAGCGTGGCCGGCGGTAATAAATACTTCCGATCCCACCGCTCATTAATTTCTATAAGCGCAGCGACTTGCGGATCAGAATCCCCAAAATCCCTTCCGCGTAAAAAACAAATGTCTCTGTTCACCGTTAAAAAATATCAAACAGCGCGAAATACTTAGTGAAAAAAATATATATTTCTTGCCTTTATTTCCGCTGCGCAAGGTGCATTCATTGAAATTAATGAGGGGGGCTGCGGTGCCGCGACTAATGGAAAGTCCCTTGTCGAAAAAAACGCAAAAAAATAGTCGAGGCATCGAATTTTCTATCACAAAGAGACACCGCTCCGACGGCGATAATTAATCGAGGTAAGAAAACCCCCAGCGGTGGTTGAATGCGCAACGAAACCCCGGCGGACGCGGAGGGGGGAGGCTGATATTTTAAACAGCGCGATCTGCGTGTGCGACACACGCCGATCGTCGCTGTGTTTGTGAAACACACATACAGCGAATTTGGCGGGAAAAACGAAACGAAACACGCTGGGGAGGGACGCGCGACGCAATACATCACGTTGTCTCGGTGCTGCGGGCTTCGGGGGAGGAGAAGAAAAAAATCGAAGAAAAGGAAAAACGCCTCGGGACGTCGGTAGAGGGCGCAGCGAAAAATGAGCGTAGCGTCGGGGCCCACGTAGAGAGAGCGAGGAGATACGTAGATAAAGAGAGAAAAAGCGACACCGCGGAGGGGTGAACGGGGTACGGCTAGTCTCCCTCTCCTCCGGTTTTTTAGCGCCCCCTCCATCCGCTTTCCACGTCCCTCCGTCGTCCCTCTCTCTGGCCATTTTTTTCCACCCTCCATTTTTCGTGCTCCAAGCCTGGCGGGGGGATGCTCGAGTGTCCCTTACACCCCCGTCCGGTGCGTCGGCAGAGGACGCGGAGGGGCAACGTCGAAGGGGAGGAAGGGAGGGGGAGGGGGGCGGCTGCGTCGGGGCAGACGGCGATGGGGGGAGGGGGTAATTTTTAAAACGCCGCTTGCGGAAAAATAAAAATTAGACGGAGCGGGCGAGCCGATCGGGTTTTGCGCGTCCGGGACGGAGACCGACGACGAGGGATGAAGGGGGGGAGGGGGGAGAGCGAAAAAAGAATCATCGGAGGGGGTCGCGAGTGGCGCGCGGAGGGGGAGCTCATTTTAAAAACGAGGGAAAATTCGACGGGGTGGGAGTAAAATAAGGAAATGGACGGGAAACGAGGGAGAGAGAGAGAAAGAGAAACGGGGAGAAAAATCGAGAGGGATGAAAGGGGAGAGGGGAGAAATCTATCGGCGAAACTTACAGGCGTTTTCAGAAAGGTGATGGGCTACGATATTCGTGACCTGACACAGAGATATCTGTTTATCGACACACGTGAACGCTGCGCCGGTGCGACGAGAGGGGGGGGGGGCGGATTATTCAGTTGAGCGAAATAAAAGCATCGATTCGCCGGATACGTGAAAGGGATCTCAGATGTATTTGTATCGATATAGCGATGGTAGTGAACTCGGGCGACGGTGAAAAGACGCGCGCTCGACGAGTTTCCCACTTGCGTTTTATCGGCGCCGGCTTCTGTTTCTCTTTTATTTGTATTTTTCCTTTTTTTTTTCGTTACCTCTCTCAACCCGGCGTCATAAACTCATATCGTCTCATCGATTTCCAAGTTGTCGACGAAAAAAAAAGCGAAAAAAAAAAAAAACGCGTAGTCTGACGTTTTCCGCGCGAGCGCGTAATTTGCATCTCTGAATAATCAACGCGGGGATAACACATTTGTCGATCGCGACTGCTCAATTCCGCATGAATTTTTCCGTCGATACAGGATTACATTTCTCTCATTTCAGAAGCGATTCTTTATTTTTTTTTTTTTTTTTTTCTTTCTTTCTTTTCGGGTCCGGAACGCCCGGTCGGGATTACAATTCGAGTTTTGCGACCCGCCGCGCGGTCTGCGGCGCAACTTCATCCACGTATTTCGAACTTTCGCCCGGCACTTGAGCGCGTACAAATTGCGTCTCGAAATCTCATTAAAGTCTCGCGCGCGGCGCGACGTGGCTGAGGTCGGTGTTCTGTAAATTCCGTTGCGGTCGCCGTATCTTTCCTTCGCCGGGGTGTCCTCCGCGCCAATTTCGTAGGTACCCTTCTAACTCATTCCCGCTCGCGCGCGCCTCGCGGAGCTTTACGTCAGCGTTGCGATTAATCTCCCCGGCGCTGACGCGGGGGCTGACAGATTGCGAGCCGACTTTGCGCGCCCCGGCGAAAAGGTCGAAGCTCTTTCGGCGTCAATATCGCGCAACGTTTGCGCGCGCGCGCCAAAAGTGTTGATGGCCACGCTCAATCGAATTCGAAATTACATTTCGATACGCGAATTTTGTTGTTATTATCAAAACGGACTTTATAACGCGAGTTAATTTAAACTTAATTACATCGGTAATAATTATTGTTACGGTTCGCGGCGCGTCACGCGGCAAAAAGCAACCTTGGCGGCCAACCGTAACACAATTACCGTTCAATTTCCCGTTTTCGTAGTTCAAACACCGCGGATTGACTTTTCGAAAATATATTCGGGATGCTGCGCGCTGCACGGATTAGCTTTGCGCCTAGAAACTCGTGATGTTTGAAATCGCGTTTACGATAATTTTGGGAAGAAAATTCGTGAGTGTAATTCGGTGGAGCGAAAAATATTGGCCTACCGGAAATGCATGTTTGAAGCGAGTGACGTTATTACGTTGATCCGTTAAAATGATTTTTATTCCGATGAATTAAAAAAATGCCTAAACAGAAACCGATCTAATCTTTCCAACAGAATTTTTTATGATCCGTCTTATATTATTTGACGTCTAGTAACACAAGGTGTACCCTTGGATTATTATTATTATTATTACTGCTAAGCAACATCCAAAATGTTCCCGATTGATCGTCAAAAACAAAAAAACAAAGAAATCGCGTTTACAATAATTTTGGGGAAAAAATGCATAAATGTAATTCGGTGGAGCGGAAAATATTGGCCTACCGGAAGTGCATGTTTGAAGCGAGTGACATTATTACGTAGATCCATAAAAATTATTTTTACTCCGATGAATAAAAAAATTGCCTAAACAGAAACCGACCTAATCTTTCCAACAGAATTTTTTATGATCCGTCTTATATTATTTGACGTCTAGGTAACACAAGATGTACCCTTGGTTTGTCATTATTATTATTATTATTATTACTGCCATAGCATTTTACTCAAGACATCCAATGAAAACATCCATTGCTTATAAGCAACATCCGTAATGTTCCCGGTTGATCGTCAAAAACAAAAAACCAGTTGGACCATCAAACACAAGATGTACCCTTTGTTTATTATTATTATTATTATTATTATTATTATTATTATTATTATTGCTGCTACGTAACATCCAAAATGTTCCCGATTGATCGTCAAAAACAAAACCCCAGGTGGACCATCAAACCCTCCAACTTTTCTTCCTTTCCCAACCCTCAAAAGCCCCAATTCCCGAAAGTTCCACTCGCAGCCCAGAACCCGTGTAACTCCGGTCCCGAAGCCGGAGTGTGAAACGCCCGAGCGCCCGTATTTCTCCAGACGTTCTTTAATACCCTCATTAACGTAATTACACCGAGCACGTCGGTGGTTCCCGTGCGTCAGCAGTCGTCGTGCAGGGTGTGAGTACAGCGCAAAGCGTTGACCGTCGGTCGAGGCAACACAAGGAGAGTCAACGGGGACGCGTTCGACGAGGTCCGAGGTAGCCCCGGATGCCCCGGCGAAATCACCGCGGCATCCAGCGTTACCGCGACGTACCGCCCACCGGTTTTCCGCCCGTCGAACGTAGCCCCCGCCGGTCATCTAAACTTTTCCCGTAATTAGTTATAAATTTCGTTCCCGCGTAACAATATTCCGCGTGTACGCGTGTAAGTGCAGAAACGGTGCGGGTCGGGCGTGCATCAGGGGTCGCGCTCGTCCGGTGTTGGAGGTTACGCCGCCGACGCGCGTTCCGCGTTCCGTGTAGCGTTCAGATGGTGCAGAGAATGGTGGAGAGAAAAGCGCCGCAAAGCAGCAGCACCGAGAGCCGAGTATATGGAAAGGTATAGGCTGATGTGGCAGGGCCGATTTCAGCGGTCAGTGTGAAACGGTGAGCGCGGGGGTGAGTTGGGCGGTGAGGCAGAGAAGGGGGGTGTGGGGGCGGGGGGTGCAGAGCACGAGGGGTAGCGCAGCCGAAGGGGTTTCCGAGAGCCATGGTGGACGGAGAGCTACGGTTATGGTGGAGGAGGAGAAGAACGAGGAGGAGGAGGAGGAGGAGGAGGAGGTGGTGGTGGGTTGTTGTGTCGGGTAAGGGGCGGAAGTCGCGGCAGAGCTCGAAAACGGAGACAGACAGAGAGAAAGACGAAAAAGGGGGGTTGGGGCTTGGGGGGGGAGTGAAAAGAGCCTGGCGGTGCGTTGATGTCGGGGTGCGAGAAAGACAGAAAGAAGAAAATAGTGGTGGGGGGCGCGGGGGGTGAGGGAGGGAGGGGGGGGGGATGGCGGATGGGCCCCGCTCGCGGAAAAGGTAGGGGTGGAAAACTTCCCTCTCGCGCTAACGAACGAACCGCCGGGTACGAGTGGAGTTTAAAGAGAGCGGGACAGAGAAAATTCGCACCCCCCCCCCCCCCACCCCCCCGCGCGGGGCTCCGGTTATCCTAAACGTGACTCCGGAGAGAACCGCGCACAGCGTCACCACCACCAGCAGCAGCAGCAGCGGCGGCGGCAGCAGCGGTGGCGGCGGCGGCAGCGCAGCTCTCGTCTAGGGTTTTACGGACGTGGTGGGGGCGGCGGCCATTTTGCGAGCCGGGAAAAACACACGCCCCGAGATATGCGAAGAGTGAGGGAGCGAAAGCGGCGACGGGAGGAAAGGGTCGAGGCGGGCAGGGTGGCCGGGAGAAAGGGTGGAGGACGAGGGAGAAAGAGCGAAAGCCAGCGGGGGTGGAAGAGGGTGGATACGGTTCGGAAGGGTTGTCTCTGTGTGTGTGAGGGTTGTGTGCGTTACGGCTGGCATTTTCGTAGGCCGCGAAGGGATGTAACGCGCCGACTAACCCCTTCGCAACAACCTAACCACCCCCTGCCCCCCTCGCCGTACTGCCTGCCTCTGCCTGCCTGCCCCCCTCGCCGTACCGCCCAACCCCACCCGGCTCTGTGTACGGACGATGTTCTCTTTCCCTCCCTGGGCCATCTCTCTTTTCACCCTCGCGGACCTCATTTCTCTCCTTTCCCTCGGCAGCTCGGGAAGCCCCCCCCCCCCCCCCAACCCTCAACCCCCTCTGTCCGTATTAACCCCTTGGGCGGCATTGACGCACCGGTGCGTCGATACGCTATAGGCTTAGACGGAAATTCTGGCGTCGTAGGCGTTAAGCGCGAAATGTAGATGAACATTAAGTCTACGGTGCGTTTTCGACGTGCGCGCGAGGGTGGATTTTTTTCGGGTACCTCGGATGTACTCGACTGGCGCTGCACTTGCGCCGCCATCTCGCGACGACGACGGCGTCATTTTTCTTCCTCGCAACGGATGAATCGAGCGGGAATCCTATCGGCGTGGTGGGTTCCTCGGGTGATTCCTTCCCCCTCGCTTCCTTCGCGATGGGCTGGGGATTTTTTTCCGGGGCTTCTTTGGTCCGAAACCCGCGATGGTCGTCCCTCGCTGTCAGGGGGATGCGGGGGTGATGAATGCCGCACCATGACTCAGCGTACACCTAAGAATAATCGACCAGAGATTAGGGATGAAATTCACCGAGATGCGAATCTTGATGAATCGGGGGGTTACGGACGTCGACTTTCCAGCAAACATATCATTCTTATCCTATGGAAACAAAGTATATTCAGGATATATAAGATATATGCAATTATATATATCGGCCAAAAGTTCTTTATCTCTTATTTATTTTCAAATATACTTTATTTCCATGGGGGCTAAGCACGTAGAATGATTATTTAATGGAACCTTATACAGGAAAAAATACGTACAAATGAAACACAAATAAATAAAGTTTCGCAATGACAAAGCAATGAATAAACCTAATCACAGTTTGCATTGCTGTAATGAGGTCTTGATTCTTGACGTTTGAGGTGACATTCAGCCTAATTCCTAGTGTTACTAATAAGTAACACTAAGTAAGACTTTTTCCTACTGTTACTAATAAGTAACACTAAGTACGTAAATACAGTATTAATAATAACACTTTTTACGGTGTAAAATTAACACCAGCCGTTTCGTAAAATGTATTCCTGTGTAAAATGACGATACATTGTAAGACTTTTCGCTTAACATTACTCGTTATCACCGTGATTGGTGTGGACTTATATAAACACCGTCTTGATGTAGTTTTTGACACCACATTTTTAACAGTGCAATTTTGTTGCATTGGGCACTCGGAAAACTGAACAACAGCTTTTCCCAAGTGTCCGATTGCTACAAGCGAGAATCGAATCTATTCTTCGTGCAAATTCTCATTTTATTCCCGCGGAAATATCCACTGAATTACTTCAATTAACGTCGGCAGCTCTGATAGCATCTCCGACCAACCTAGCGATACGAACATAGTGTCGTGAATTCGTATCCGTGAAATTGTGCTCGCAATCTTCCGATCACGACGAGAAGGGACCGGGGTGTCAAATTAGAATCCCACAGCCTCTTTTCCGCCAATCTTGTTTCGCGTCGTCTCTTCATTTCCTATCCACCCTTTTCCCGTGGCTCAGCCGCTTCGTTGTTTCCCGCACGCACCTTCCTATCTACCTTATATTTTTTTCTTTTTTTTTTTCTTTCATTCCGATCAGCCAACCGAGACACCCTTCGGCCCTTCTAGCCGGAACAACGAATAAGCCACAATTCCTCCTCACATCCCGATCGAATGTATCTCCGTAAAATACCGTCTAATCGATATAGAAACTCTCGAGTACCTTTGATGTCCTCGCGGACTAATTGAATCGTGACGATTCCCTTCCTCCCCCCCCCCCTCCCCCCCCAAGACCGAGGGGGCCACAGTCGTTTAATTTCGAGGACACACGTTACAAGAACCCACGTCGGGCCTAGGGGTGTCAGCCCTTCGGAGATTTCTTGACGGGAGGGGTGCCTTTTTCCCGCGAATACGGAGTCAAAGAGAGAACGAGCCGCGAGGCTGCTGCGAGGGGGACGGGGGGGGGGGGGGGGGTGAAACGAGCTGGTGAAAAGAGACTTCAACCCCCTGAGAACCGGAGGATGAAAATGAATTTCGACAAAGGTCCGGTCTTGCCTCGTCCATCCTTCTCTCTCCCTTCCTCCCTATCCCTATCCCTCTCCCTCTTCCTCTTCGTCCCTCGTTTTTCCGCGCTCGCGGAACGAGCCACCAGAATCGTTAGGACGTCGGCCGTGACGCGCAGAGGGCGGGCGGGGGTAGGGGGTAGTTTTTGCGAAACGACCGGTACACGTCAAAACAAGCGAGAGCGTCGAGTTTGCACTAGTCGAGTCGGGCGTGTTTCTCCCGGACTCGGGCGCGTCGGGCGCTCTCGGCTCTCGGCTCTCGGCTCCTCTCTAGCTTCTGCCCTGGGTCTTTCGTAATAACAGATGTAAATTACGTGCGTGCCCGTGCACGTACACGCACCGGCGCATTTATACTACCGCGGGTTAAATAGAACGCGGTGGGCCTACCGCACACGGAGCCTGGAATATTTGCGTAGCACATAGAGAGTCGGCTGCGCGGCGAGGGGAACGAGGAACGAGGTCCGGCTGTACGGCGGGCGGAACGCGGAACGCTCGGTCGCCGCAGCTCGGAACCGACCCCCCCCCCCCCCCCCCCCCGCGCTCTCGCGGACCTCTCTACACGGTGCCCCAACGCTATATACGAGATGTACACCGAGACTCGGAGGGGGTTGGGGGTTGGGGGGGGGGGAGGGGATACGGCCGAGTCGGCAATACGCACGTGACTGCGCGCTGGTATTTGCCGGTGTGGCCGCCCGCGCGCGCGTGTCGAGATATTTGCAAGCCAAATTTTAATACCAGAATTAATTTGACCCGAGGAAAGTGAGGGGACCGCGCGGAGACGAGACCGCGCGCGGGTCGCCGGGGGGTTTGATAGGATAGATGTTGGCTACCAAAACGTACATCTTGCGGCCCCCGTGCGGATCCGCCAGCGCGGATGTCCCTCGCGGTCTCTGCGTGTATTTCCATATATAGGTGAATTATGTGCGCTCGGAATACACCTTGGACGATTCCGGTGGCGAGAGAGCCGTGAACGACGCGCGCGCGGCCTCCGGGGGCTGTTTGGATATGAACAAAATGCGGACGCTGTAACACTTGAAATTAGTAATGATAATAGTGACGGTTGTTACGATGAATTGTCGCATTTGAAATGAGGGTCATCGGTTCTGATGCTAACTATTTTTGTGATTAATTAAACTCGTGGAAAGAAAGTATAGTGAAAAATATATTTTTCGTTATGTTCGAAAATATATACAAAATATACTTGAAATATGAATTTTGTACTTATCTATATTTTATATTTTATACTTATGTTAATTTATGTTTTTGATACTAGTGATTTTTGTCATTAATTACCCCCATGGAAAAAAAGTATAGTGAAAAATGTATTTTTCGTTATATTCAAAAATATACAAAATATACTTGAAATATGTATTTTATACTTATTGTACATTTTAAATACATGCTGACTACATGGGAAGTATATTTCAAGTATGTGTGCCATAACATATACTTTTTAAGCACATCCAAAAGTATATTCGACATAACTAATTTTTCGTAAAAAATATATTTAATATACTCAAAAATATACTTTAAATATACTTTTTTTCCATGGGGATATCGACGACAACCGGCTCGTTTGCAATGAGCATCCAGTCGCCGCCATCGCGACGACTTTTCGAAAAGCCTGCGAAGCAACTAGCAACCCATTTCCACGCTTCCACATTTAGCCCCCGTGGCGCAAGACAAATGTTAATTTATGCGCGCACGTAGATTTCGAAATCGCGGGAATTCTGCAGGCATCCCAATTAATTATCGGTTCGCGCAAGTTTCGGGAGGGCAAAAAAAAAAAAAGAAAAAGAAAAATAAATCGCCCGTTTAGTCAATAATTATGTCACGTGTACGTACGTTTCCCATCGTCGCTAATCCGGCCTCGCCGGCGGGAGGGATAATTGCGCGCGAGGTCCAACGTGGCCTCGACTACGCGCGGCGTAACATCAAGTCCCAGTCGGTTGCTGGGACTCCGCTCGGTTTTCGCGAAAACTCAAACTAATTTATCGACGACTGCGCCGGCGATGGCGGCGGTCGGGGGGGGGGGGGGGGCGGCGAGGGAGGACGAGGGGGGGACAACGAGACACGACGTGTATGACGCGTCACACACGGGGCCCCCCGTGTGAGAGCCCTGCGGTTATCGTCGCAAATAGCCGCTCGCCATATATTTCGCCCGTGCGTCGAAACTTTTGTCATTAAGGGCGGCGCTTTATAACTTGCGCGTCGTAAATTATATCAACAATGTCGCGCGCGCTCGCGACTTTTTCTCGTTCTTCTCATTTTCCTCCACGGCAATCTCTTTCTTCATTAAATGCGCGCAAATTTCCTGGGGGTCGTGGGGGGGGGGGGGGGGTTCTCGGTGGGCCGCGTCGTCACCGCGTTGTTCGCCGTAGCGCGCGTTAACGCCGTCTGCGACGACCCTCGGGCCTCCAAGTGCCGTCGGGCCCCCCGACCCCCCTGTCCCCCGCCCTCTCACCTTCGCCGCGCCAACCCTTTCTCCCCGACGATACAAATGGCCAAAGTAAACTTCGCCATTACGCGCCCGTGCGGCTGCGGACCCGGGGTACCCAGGAAAGTTCGAGGCAGCGACCACCATCCTCTCGCCGGTTCAGTGCCCTCCGGCGCCATTTTGGCCCGGTTACCGCGGCGACACGAGCAACCAACCCCCCCGCCCCCCTCTGTCCCCCCGTCCACCCCCCGCTCGCCGTGGCTGCTCGGGAGAATCAAACTCCTGCGGAAGTTCCGCCTGAGCGGAGAGTGATTGCGCTGCGAGAGAGAGAAAGAGGGAAAGCGTGAGAGAGAGAAAGCGAAGGAGTGAGAGGAAACCTCCGAGCGGAGACGCGGCCAAAGGCGGCGCGCACATCGTGAATGCACTTCCCATAATAACGCTGGGGCGCTGATAATTATTCCGATAGCGCTTCAGCGGCAGAGCAACCGCCGGCGCTGACGCGCGCCGCGAAATTCTTGACTTTCGAGCCACCGCCGCCGCGGTCTCCGCGTCTCGCGCGAACGAGACAAGATAGGCGGAAACTTTAGATTAGAGAGCCCCGGGAAGCGGCTCCGCAAGCGGAGACGGAACTTTGTGCTCGCGCGTTGTACGCGAGTCGAGTGAGAGTCGAGTCGAGTCGAGACAAAGGGGCCCCGGCTGACGTACGCGGCTCGAGACATCAAGCGCGGCCCTAGATCTCGTTCTCGTTCCTCCCCCCAGCCCCCCCTCCCTCCTCCTCCCCCTCCCACCACCTTGCGTCTCTTCCCGCAATTCCCGGCCTCGCTTTTCACCAGGCATTATTATATCCACTATTATTCGCTTTGTAGTGCGTATAACGAAACAACCGCCTGGGCTTTCACGTTCCGCTGCCGACAATGGGGGGCAGGGGGGCGAAAACTGCGCGGCTGATGCCTCGTCGGGCTGTGACGTTTGCCGCGCGGCTCATCAGGGCTTTCTTCGCGGGTTGCTTCGCGTGGCAGCCAATTATCGGTTGATTAATTAGATCCTCTCTCTCGGGTAAATCGCCGCGAAAGGTGCGACCCACAGGGAAAAACAGGGATGGTAAGAGGAGTGGGTGTTGGGGGGGACGGGGGAGGGGGGGGGGGGGGGTGAGAGAGGCTCGCTTGCGCGGGGAACGAAGGTTTTCGAGTGGCGCCAACTACTTGTTTTAATTAAAATTATTTAGAGGCGTCCGCGGGATGATGATCGATTAGGGGAAAAGGATGAGATTAATTAAAAAGCTCGGGGCACTCGAGAGAGCTTCGAGGCGTGTTGTACAGCGATACCTCGGGGCGCCGAGAGGCGGCGGAGGTTGGCAAAGAGAAGAAAAAGTTCTCGAGGACGAGGAGCATCGTGTGTCCTAGGGGGGGATGAGGGGGGGCGTCAGGGGGATGAGGGGGGGGGGGGGGGAGGGGGCAACGGGGTCGCTGCCGGAGACGACGCGGACGGGCGATGAAGGGTGAAAGGCAATTTTCGTATCGAGTAAATTAAGTTTCGCGTAGGACGTCGAGGACGAGGAGGAGGACGAGGAGGAGGGACGCGATGAGGACGCGGAAGGTGCGGACGAGTGAAGACCCTGTTGATGCATGGAAGCGTTTATTCGATCAAGCACACCGCGCGCGCGCCTCCGGGTGTCGCGCGAGCCAGTCGCTCTCGATATATAAAACACACCGAGAGGCCCTGAGACATCAATATGGAAATCTAATAATTTAAACTTCAATGGGAAAAGCCCGCGGGAGACCAGCGAGGGCACCCGGGGAAAATCATGAGAATAATAGACTCGGCGGTGGCGCATTGAGGGACAACTTCCGATCGCGCGGAGAGACAAGAGAGACGCGCGGCTCGCCTACGCGCGAATTCAACGAGTAATTAAGCGCGCCGAGCGCCGTTGAAAGTGACACGAGCGACGCGAATTCCGCGATTTTGCGGTGTTGTCGCGTTTTGTCGTGTTTACGCGGAAAATTTTCGCGAAAACCCGAGTACGGTGCGTTTCGTGCGGTAACTGGCGATGCTGGGTGAGGCTGTTACCGTTTTGCAATCTGTCGCCGCGAGGGCGAATACGACGCGGGCGACGAGGCGATCCACTCGAGGCGGCCCAGAGGGTCTCCGGAGAAATGAGGCGGGAAAATCCCCCCCCGGAGCCGCCGGGGTGGCTCAACCCTCCCCCCCCCAGACCCCCTTTTCATCAACCCACCCCCTCCCCCCTCGCCCCGCGTCGTCCACCGTTCGCCACACCATTTCTGCCACCCGATAAACTTTGTCGATTACACTTTTCCGTCCAGCGCGGAACTCCGCTTCCTCCGCAACGTGCATATATATATATATATGACTATGTATGTACCTATATATATGCTATATATATATATTATATATATACGTATTCGTATGTCGTTCCTCTTTTCCCACCTCCTTCCTTCCCACGTACATATATAATATATATATATATGGGTATGTATGTACCTATATATATAATATATATATTATATATATTATATATATACGTATCCGTATGTCGTTCCTCTTTTCCCACCTCCTTCCTTCCCCGCTGCCCCCGTTTCATCCCCTTCGCGTCACTCCTTCCCTTCACATATATATATATAGAGATTATGTACGCGAGCTCCACATGCATCGCCCGGGAGTTCGACGTCGTCTATGCGTCGCGCGGCGCCGTACGTTGGAAATTTGCCTTGGGACTGCGGTGTGAGTGCGCTCACGAGACACCCATACGCGCGAATTAATGAATCTCCTATGCGTCGCGGGAGTAAAATGCAAAAGGGAATCCGAACGTGTGTACATACGGCGGGCGAGCGTCGAAAGAATTTTCCGCAGTTACCATCGGACGCACCGAAAAACCTCGTTGGCGAATTTTCGCGTTCCCCGTTTTCGTCTCTCTCTCTCTCGTTCATCCCGCGTTTCGCCGCGCTCGGAGTGATATTACGCTGACGTCAACGATAATCACGGCCGCGCGCCGAGTTAATCGCAAAGCGCATTTTCCAACGCGGCGCCACCCGATGAATGAAACACGGGCGGAGGGGTGAAAAGAAGGTGGTTCGATATATTGTTATTTATCGCGCGCGATGGGCGAAACGCGTGTCGGCGGTATTTTGATATGTGCGCGCGATATATCGATAAACAGAAATACCGCGGTGCAGCAACCCCCGATTCACCCTTGACCCACAAAACGCGGGGATATACGTGGCGCGAGAGAATTCGAATTTTTTTTTAAATTCACCCCCCCCCCCCGTGCCCCCCGTTCGCTTTATTCTCACCCACACTCACCTATGTATTTTCCTGTCTCGCTCTCAGCCCCTCGACTCTCCCTCGCTCCGCCAGCCTCGTCTCCGTCTCGCTTTCCTCCCCGCCGCAACCCTCGCTTTCTCTTTCCGGGCGTCTCCCTCGCGCGCACTTTTCCACCGCCGCCAGTCTCTCGTTTTCTCTCCTTCGTCCACCCCCCCCCCCCCCGCCGCAGCAGCGGCGGCGGCGGCTGCTCGTCGCCATTTTGCGGACTTCATCGATCCTGCGCCCACGCACCCTCCGCTTTTCCCGCCATTTTTTTTCGCGCTACCCTCCACGTTGCCGTCGGCAGAGAGTCCGACGTGGCCCAGGGTGGGGGTGGACGACGGAACGAGGGTTGCTCGGTGCTGCCGCGCTGCCGACGAACTCGCGGCTTCCCGCGACGTCTGATCGGTGTACTATTTTTTTTTTTTTTTCACGGCGCTCGCGTGGATTTTTTCGGCCGCGGTGTCCGAGAGACACCGCGGCCGATTTTCGAAACGCGAGGACTCGTCGCTCTCGCGACCGGCAGATAACTGACGTTGGTCGCGAAGACGACGAGCGAGCTCGAAAGCAGCGCGAACGCCGGTTCTACTCGTTTGATCGCATTTGCATAGAGCTAGCTCGCGGCCTGGACAGATTGGGCGAGGAAAAAAAAGCAGCTTCTATTATAGCGCGGAGCTACTTCCATTGTGAGGCCCCCAGCAGAGTCGCAGCCTCGCGGATCCCCTCTACCCCGTTCTCTGCAACGCTCCTCGAGGACTACAGGTTAGCCGCTGCAGAATCCTGCAAACCCCACCACCGCGTACCCCCAGCGACGAATTTTTGCAATCACACGACAGACGCGAGAACCGAGGACACGATTTTTTTTGGTTGGAATTTAGAGCGGGATTTTGTTGATAACTTTGGGGATTTTGCGGTAGTGAATTATTTTGAAAAGTCGTTCGGAAATATTTAGTAATTACCGTTGCTTCTGATAAATAAAGGCGCAGTGTAACTTATAATTATTCATTTTTATATATTGTTTTTATAATTGAATAATTGTATAATTATACCATTTTTTTGCTTGGAATTTAGAGCTGGATTTTGTTGATAACTTTGGGGGTTTTGTGGCAGTGAATTATTTTGAAAAGTCGTTCGGAAATATTCAGTAATTACCGTTGCTTCTGATAAATAAAGGCGCAGTGTAACTTATAAGTATTCATTTTTATATTTTGTTTTTATAATTGAATATTTGTATAATTATACCATTTTTTTGCTTGGAATTTAGAGCGGGATTTTGTTGATAACTTTGGGGGTTTTGCGGCAGTGAATTATTTTGAAAAGTCGTTCGGAAATATTCAGTAATTACCGTTCCTTCTGATAAACAGCAGCGTAGAGTAAACTTATAATTATTCATCTCTTACACTCGAGTTATAAAAAGTAAATTAAAGTTGGTTGCATCTGTGAAAACTGGTATACATCCGCCTGTTTGTACGGCCGCAGTGCCTTCGCTTAATTTAATTATTCGGCAATCTAAATAATTAATTTGGTTCCATTAATTGATTGACCGTGGAACAGCGATGCGCACACACGGCCAACAGGTGTGTTTTTTTTTAGCGGGGTGATGATTTTTTTCGCACACATTTGTAGAAGCGATGAAATGTTTTTTCAATGTCGCTAAATGCAGTCATACTTTAGTCGTTTTATGTGCCGAGACGTAGGAAGTTTCTTGCTGAAAGTGTAGAACTGTTTGGCGGGTTTACTTATGTAAACTTACAAAATACCTCGACTTCTACTTCAACTTGTGTAAATATTGTATCAAAATTTCTTACAAATTTACACAATTTACACTTTTCTCCATGCCTGATGTTATACAACTCATACTTCATATATCCGCAAAAATAAACGCACGTAATAAACGAGGGCTTCCTTTTTAACGATTAACAGCTGTGTAAAATGGCCTCCCGTTGGCCGCTAGAATTCTGAGCAGGAATGACGAACGCCCGAGGGTCAAACAGAGAGTTATTTTTTGCGCGCTGGGTGAAGTTAGAATTTTTATGACACCGGGAATTTAAATTATTTGAAGGAAGAATTGCTTGGTTCGCCTAGAGGTTGAGCTCACTTCAACGTCAAAGAAATGCTGTCTTGTTCCTCTCAACCCTCAAAGATTTTCAAATAAGTATCACACAGTTCACAGCGAGTCATTTCTGCAAAACTCAATTCACCGGTTGGTGACGATTGTCGAAATGCGTGATAAAAAATCTCACGTGGGAAATACAACCTAATGAATAAAGCTACGATTGCATGAAAATCTGTATCTTCTGTAGCTTCTGCACAAATCTTCGTGAGCACAGCCTTCGAGCTAGAAGCCTTGCGAAAATACCTCTTTATATGTCCACCAGGCTGCACACTGAAGATAAAGGCGACCTCGTGCTTCACACGAAGTTTGCAGCCTACTAAACTAAATCATTCTTGCACAAACCCCTTTGATATAACATTACAGCCCATTCCTTCTATCAAAGCTGCAAAGCAGCGATCCAACTGGCCAGTCCAAAAAAAATCCTTGCACCTCACCCTGTCGTCGAAGATTTCGCATAACGTCAACGCTTCGTGAGAAACAACACGTATTGAATAAAGCTAGAGCAGCTCGAGACTCCTGCGCGTCAGATGAGCTACGTCCGCAAATTTCTTTATCCACCAAATGAGCTCACCAACCCTCGTTGATTCTTCCCTCCTATCGATCTTGTCTTTTTCTCGTGAGAAAAATCCCCTCGATGAATAAAGCCAAAGAAGACTCACGAGAATCCTTCAGCGCAGGCGCAACATCATCCGAGGAGGATTCTGCAGGGAATGAGACCCCCAGCAAAGAAACCAGTTCCTGCAGACTCTGCAGCCCCCTCCAGGGTACCCCTGAAGGTTCAGTAGTGGGGTGGCTGCGAGGGTACGTTCCACAACTCGTTTGGGGGGACGTCGATGGAGAGGCGGACCCTGGCAGGTCTGCAAAAGGTCCAGGGGTCCCAAGGGTCCTCAGGGTCTCCGAAAGGTCCGGGGGTCACGACCTCGGCGATGACCCTGCACAGGTATCGCACTTAATATTCGCTTTCGTTCGTGAACTCTGTGCCAGGTCTGCAAAAACAAAGTGCGAGCACTGGATAATAAGGATTCATTTTATTCACAACGATGAAAGCTGCTCATCCTTATAAATTCCTGACGTCATGAACCTTGATCCGATTGTTTTATGCCCTTCCTTGTTTTTTTAGCAAGCTTGACTTTTATATATCTCTGATCATACTGCCGGTTGCTGATGACAAACATTCAATTTTACAGCCTACGACGGCCGATCTCACTTGACATAACTTGATGGAAGTTGGTAAGCACATTGAACTTAATATTCGCTTTCGTTCGTGAACTCTGTGCCAGGTCTGCAAAAACAAAGTGCGAGCACTGGATAATAAGGATTAATTTTATTCACAACGATGAAAGCTGCTCATCCTTATAAACTCCTGACATCATGAACCTCGATCCGATTGTTTTATCCCCGACCTTGTTTTCGAGCAAACTTGACTTTTTTATATCTCTGAACATACCGCTGGTTGCTGATGACAAACATTCAATTTTACAGCCTACGGTCGATCTCACTTGACATAACTTGATGGAAGTTGGTAAGCACATTGAATCCTGGCTAAATGGTCAATGACTGAGCGTTACGTACACGTGTATCATCTCGGTTGGGTCTTGTTAAAGCCGATCTGGTCACAGTGTACAGGGGTGTGACGATAGAGGGGTTCGGCGCTAGTAGGTAGTAGGTCGATAGGCCTATTAGGAAGTCGTGTATCAGACCAGGTATCAATGTAACTCCCCCTCCCCACCCGTACGTACATATACATCGTACATACGTACTATAGCGGATATCCGAGAGCGAGTATCACAATACAGGAATATGTGGACCGACGTGGCGGTGGCGGCGGCGGCGGCGGCGGCGGAGGAGCGTGGCGCTCGAAACACATGTCGATACGGCCACATAATGGAAACATAACCCGCGGCCTGTATGTATAGACCGAGTATTTAGGCGTCATAGTGTCACAGGTTAATTGCACGTAATTGGTCATTGTCCATCTGCTGGTGTATATATCGACTCGGGTCTCGACCACTTTCGTTTTCGATACACATCCGAACGGCAATGTCCTCTCCCTCCAACCCCCCTCCCCCTCTCACCTCACCCCCCTTTCGCTTATCCTCCCCGAGAGCTTTTGCCCTTTTATTTTCATTCGTTCGTCGATGCGCCGTGATATAATTAATTACCATAAAATCGATCAAATTCAATGACCCAGTCTCATTGAAATCCGCGCAAACAAATCGATTGGACGCAAATATTTTCTGGCAATATGTCATCGACGTTGGTTCACTTTGTCAATAGCAATGATGCGATCGGTATCGTTTTCCATGCGGCGGGGGGAGAGAGAAGGAGGGGTGGAGGGACGAGTGGTGGTAAGTCAGGCAATGCTCCCAATAGTCAACTGTAATGCGATGTTTCGTGATAGAGACAGAGAGAGAGGGAGAGCTTTGACCTTGACACTGGATCAATTAACGCGCGTTGACCTCCAATACGTGGGGTCAATGCTACACACATAAACACACATATGTGGTACATGCTCTGCCTGGCTCGCACATGTAGCTATACTCTATCCGTATCGTCGGCAACGGTCGCGTACGCAAGGCGCACATCCCTGTGAACACATAGTGCATACTGGGAGTTCCAATCGGAATTCGGTCACGGGGAGCGTTCGCCGGAGTGCGACCCTGAATATCCATGCGATACTATATCAATACCCGCCGTCGGAACCCGGTGAGTCATTGGACACTTCATCGGCGCGATACTCAAGGCGTTATTGCGATTGGTTTGAATCCAAGTGGATTGCAAAAAATATAGGGGATGAAGAGAAGAGGAAAGATTGAGTCTGAAGAATTTATCACCATTACTGATCGTTTCCTCATCTAGATACATAAATAAATAAATAGAAATGATGCAATTAACAGGAACATTTTTCATCCTTCAACTACAATTCGGATGTCGAACTGATGTAAATGAATTTGCTCGGTATCTGAAAGACTGGAGGATATAAATAAATGTTATAGAACAGTACTGTGTCCTCTACATAAATTATCAGAGATTATATAATTTCGCTTGACGTCCAAATGTCATTGTCAGAAGGTGTTTTGTGAAAATTCTGTGAATACAAAAGACCCTGTTGTTTATTTCATTGATCAGTCTGGTATACTTGAAAGTGAAAAATATATCGAAGGCCTGACAGGTTTAATTGCACTTCGCTTTCAAACATTTCGGCACCCTCCAAGCACCGGTCGATCGACCTTTTAACCGGATGAAAAAGTTCAATGTATTTTAGAACGCCGGATGAATTATGATTTCCAATTGTTTGAATTTCGTGGCCGGTCACCCGGTACGTGCGTGACCATGAATGCACATTTTCCGGAACATTGCGGGACACTATCGCTGTCAATGACCGATATTACGCACGACCCTACTATAGAGTATGTATACGTCCTGTTAGCTACTGCTCGGATCCCCATGGTAACATGCTGCTGTGTGGCCCATTTCGGAACACTGCTCGTGCCCCTGTGAAATTGGCAGTAGCGACGATAACGTTTAGGCTTTACCGACCACCTGATGAAGTCCTGCCAGCGAATATCGGAAATTAGCCTGATCCGGAGGAACCGGAGCAACAAAATTCAAATAAATCCACCGATGCCAACAAGAATTTTCCCAGCAACGCGGACAAAAATAGCAAAATATTCGCGGTCTGCGGGTTCGAAGTCGACGACTCTGAAGTCTTCAGCTGTTAAACGAATAATTTCAATACTTTTCAACTATCACCGATAAAGCATCAATATATTTCAGCTCTCTCCTATTGGTAGCATGAGACAAAAATGGAAACTGACCTCACATCATGCTTTAATTCAAAAGCAGCCACTGTTTTTGTTTTCTATCTTTTTCTTCAAGTCCAGCCTTTAAAGTATCATCGGAATACAATCACGATAAAAACGACAATGAGACTTAGCGTAGCATAAAGCCATGATTAAATCGCATCGGGCGAGCCGAAAGGTGTGGAACGATCAAAGGAATCTCGGGAGACAAAAGGAAAAGTGCGAAGTGTCCTCAAAGTCGAAGTGCCTCAAACGATCGCTCGTTACGAGGTTATCGATGTAAACGATAAAAAGCCACAAAAGATACACACACGCAGAGAGGTACCATAGACCCATAGGCGGGCTCGCTCGCTCTCTTTGGTACATCGGGGGCAGAGAAAAAGAGATGCTCATTCAGGTTGACCGGCTTCCCTATATCGGTGTCAATCCAATCAATGGTTTATTAACCGACGTGTGAACGAGCGAGGCGGAGACCGAGCGAGACGACCGACGAGGGTGGCGATGGTAGTGGCGGCGGTGACGATGGTGGTGGTGGCGGGCGGCCGGCCGAACCGGGCAGCCGTGTGGATGTGAGAGAGAATTGACAGGGACGTGGCGCGTCGGGCCGACAGAGGAGCCGGCGATACGTCGAAGAAACGCGATGGAATGAGAGGGACACAAAGAGTAGACGGATAGGAAAATGGAAAAAAGTATGAGCGGAGATCGCACACGATGGAGTATAAGAGAGGTGAGTGGCTGTATTCTGCATACGAGGTACACGTGAAATAAAACAAGACGCGGGGGGGGGGGGGGGGGGAGGGGAAAAGACAGACAGAAAACATCACAGGTTGGCCATTGGGTACGTTTGGATTGAGATGGACCTTAAACACGTGGTCTTTGGCGCGTGATATTCATGCATCGTTCGGGCGAGATAGAAATAAAAGGAACAACGGGAGGCAAAAAAGCAAAACGACGAAAAAAGCGGGGGGCGGGGGGGGGGGGGGGTGAAAAAAATCGGCGGGATTTCCACAACAACGAAGGAACGCGTCGAGTGAGCGGGACGGCGTGACGTGACGGGCAGATAGATAGAGATCGACTGCGTCTATATGCGCGCGGAGCGAAATAAACAGACAGAGAGGAAGAAAGGAAGCTGACCACGAGGACCAGTGATTGATCGACGGGGTAAGGGAACGTTAACGGTACACAGGGAATATGTGAACGATAAAAAAAAAAGATACCAAGAGTGACGGAGCAAGTGAAAGGACCTCCCTCGCGAGCTCCAGCATGCGGCAGCCGTATTGTTTCTGTGTTCTACGTAGCCGTCGAGGGTGGAGAACCTATCGGTTATTGGAAATCTGTATTTTTGTAGGCCATACATACCTCTTTCTCGACTGGAGTCGAGCCGATCCCCCCCTCGCCGACTAAGCGCCCGGTGACCATGCAACTCCGACGGCCGGTGCAATTCTCTTGGAGCTCACTCGGCCTGCGTTTCATTCTCAGCTGAACCGTGAACGCTGTATCGATGATCATCCCAGGCGCAGCGATCGCGCTCGGCTTAGGCCACGATGAAGTCTCGATGCTCTTACCAGGCACGTGATGCATGAAGTCCAGTAACTGGAGAGCAACAAGCACGCGAGGGATGATGGCAGGCTGGTCTCTCCGATGCCGGATGGATTTTAACCACACGCGACCGACGCAATCGGAAATCGCATTCCGGGGGTGCAACTATCGTAACGAGTGTCGCGCGAGACTCCGTAGGTATCCTGCAGTCGGATAAAACGATACAATCCAACACACACACACACACACGGCGCCGTTCTCACACCAGTCTGGGACACTTTTTCAATCGTATCGCGCGGGAAATGAGATCGGGAGCTTAACACGTGTTCATTCACTTCGTGATCGCTTTTGCAGATTCTTCCCAACGATTATCGAAGCTTTTTTTTTTGCTCACCTTGCATCTTGAATTTCCGTCAATTGCGGATTGAGTTTGTGTTAGCGCAAAATGCTTGGGCGTCGTTTAACGTGCCAATGTACTTCATGTCACAGACACTTTTGTCTTCGTGAGGTTAGGATCACTCAGTCTTTTTTTACTCACCTTGCATCTTAAATTTCCGTCAATTGCTTATTGAGTTTGTATTAGCAGAAAATGGTTGGGCGTCGTTTAACGTGCCAATTTCCTTCGTGTCACAGATACTTTTGTCTTCATTAGGATCACTCAAAGACATTTTTTTACTCACCTTGCATCTTGAATTTCCGTCAATTACGTATCGAGTTTGTATTAGCGGAAAATGCTTGGGCGTCGTTTAACGTGCCAATGTCTTTCATGCCACAGATACTTTTGTCTTCATGAGGTTAGGATCACTCAGATACTTTTTTACTCACCTTGCATTTTGAATTTCCGTCAATTACGTATCGAGTTTGTATTAGCAGAAAATGCTTGGGCGTCGTTTAACGTGCCAATGTCTTTCATGTCACAGATACTTTTGTCTTCATGAGGTTAGGATCACTCAGTCATTTTTTTACTCACCTTGCATCTTGAATTTCCGTCAATTGCTTATCGAGTTTGTATTAGCGCAAAATGCTTTGGGCGTCGTTTAACGTGCCAATGTACTTCATGTCACAGATACTTTTGTCTTCATGAGATTAGGATCACTCAAAGACAGTTTTTTACTCACCTTGAATCTTGAATTTCCGTCAATTTCTTATTGAGTTTGTATTAGCAGAAAATTCTTGGGCGTCGTTTAACGTGCCAATGTCCTTCATGTCACAGATACTTTTGTCCTCATGAGGTTAGGATCACTCAAAGACAGTTGAGACTATAATCGTCTTCAATTGTCTTGATGACGTCGAAGGCATCCAATGTCACACTATGGACAAATAATTACTGACAGCGTTAACGATTCTTATGTACCAATTGGACTTAACGTTTTCCAAGAGTTATCGCAAGTGTTGATCATGATAGACATGTGGAAAAAAGTGTGGTGTTGATGCACCGAATGCGATGGAACGCGAGGTGAGGGAGGCCAGATTGAACTACCATCCGAAGGGAATGGAGAAACGAAGAGAATTAAGGGATTGATGGGATCGCGAAAAATGTCCCTTCTGTGCTCTCTCTCTCTCTCTCCCTCTCTGTCAATCTGGCGGAGCAGGTGCGAACCCCGTCCTGAAAAAAAAGATCCAGAGTATATCGTCGCGCGAATGTGCAGCGAGTCTGTGTAGTTCTGTGTGGTAACCTTTCAGGAGGAGGCCCTTTTTTTGGAATTTGAGGTAACTGCGTTATTTCCGTCGTCGGACGACGCAATGCTCAAAGAGAATCAATTTGGAGCGGCGCTAACCGCGTTAAACCTGCCAAGGTACGATGGCTCGCCTCGTTTTCGTGGGTGATCGAAAATTTGATGGGCATCAATTTCTCAATCAACAGTTCCCGCGATAACATTTCTCGCGGTTTATTGATTACGTTTTCGCGGACAAAAAAAGGCCAATTTTATTCGTGTGTTTGCAAAACGAAAGACTTACATTGTAAACGGTTCTAACCATGAAAATATCCTCTCGTAGAATTTTCAATGTTTTGATTCGGTAACGGGCGGTTTTTAAATTAGCCATGCTAATTAGCAGAGTGGAAAACGGATACCAGAAAACTGGAGATTGGTCTGTTTATTGAATGTGGTTGTTAGTTAACTCTACATTTTACTCTGAATCGACAGAGCGCGCAGTCGATGTGGCGCCATAAAGGGGTACCTTTGCCTTGCGAATATTGGTTTTCATCTGTTGTTATCTGCATACAGTGGTGATGTAGTGAAGTGGTGTGCAGCGAAGAAGTATCGCGACACGAGAGGGAAGGAGATCGAGCCGAGGGCTCTAAGTCTACATGAACTCGTTCCAACGCGGCAACAGCTCCGCGATTGGTTGGGCCTGCAGGTCACCCTTCTGGGTCCCACGATTCGACCTCGCAACCTGCAGCGGGACACCGGTTGACCCGAACGAGTCTTCAGGCGTCACGAGAACGTCGCACCGTCTGACTTTCTTGGTCAGTCTTCTTGAGTCCTCGCCGAATCGTTGTTCATCTTCTCTGCATCTTACGTAAAATCGTGCGGCGTCAACCAACATTTTGTCAACGATTTAGTGGAGTGAAAAGAATTAGTGACGAATAAATCGAAACGTGGGATATAAATTGAACGACTTAGGGAGAAGTAAGCACATTTTGCCGAATTCTTTTTTTTTTGTACTTTATTTTTACACGCCAGATGAAATCTGAAATCCCCTCTCTATTTTTCGTATTTTCAATCGGACGGTCGCCTAGAAAAGCTGCTGAAAGGCTCGGTGAAATGGTAAAAACGCGAAGCTTGATCTAAAAACGAGATAACCACGTTTCTCGCATCAAACGAGCCCGTTCGTCCGTGGAGAAAGGAGCGTGAAATCGAGTGATACCGCAGGGCAAAGTAATCCTGATAAATCGATAAGCCCGCCACAGTGCGCCATTCATTCATATGCGTGTCTTATTTCCCGCGCCCGGGCCGTTTTTATTGGGCGTGTATCTGATAATTGCATTAAAACATATGATACGTGAAAGCCACCGAAAAACGCAAATATTTTCATTATACAGTAACGTGTTGCGCGCTTTCCGATTTCGGCGACACGTGTACACAATGTACGCCCCACCTACCGCAGCCAAAAAACAAAGCAATCTGTCGTTCGTTGTCGTTTTTCTATTTTTTTTTTATTTTGTATTGTTCACCCTCTATCGAAAAAAACGAAAGTGTTATCCACTTTCGCTCTCTGTTACCTTCCGTGACAACACAAAACCGCATGTCGGTATTAAAAAAATAAAAAAAAAACGCAAAAACCCACTCGCGGCACAAGTGATTGCTAGAATGTACAGCGCGAGAAATAGAACTGAGATTTTTTTGCCCGCGCCGTTTATCGATCTGTCACATCAACACGCTCAAATGACGAAGATAAAAAAAATTACGGATAACAAAAACGCTGTGACGCCATCCCGGTTGCATGTAGTCCCACGACTCCGTGTCTGCTATTCGGTTCGGCGTTTGGACAGTCTATGATTTTCACGAATAAAACAACTTCGTTTATTTCGACACGTTGCCGTGACTGTAGATTCACAAAAATACACCAATTTTGGAATAACATTTCAAATTAGATTTGGAAAAAATCATTCATTCAGAAAAAAAATCTAATTACATTAATTTAAAGAATTAAAGTTGTTTTTAAATTCTAATAACAAAATTAATACTAAATAGTTATTAGACATACGAAGTGCCAAAAATTTGATAAAAGTCATGCGACATTTTTGACAAGGTTTTTTTTTGTCGACTAATTTTTTAAACTGCGTTTCGAAAATACGGGTTTACGGGGGAAAACTGTTTGTCTTACACAATAATCCCACGAGTGAGTGTCGGTCGAGCAAAAAGGAAAAAAAAAATTCAGTAGCTCAGACTCGGTGGCCGCCATTGTGCGCGAGGGCGACCCAACGTTACGCCTACCGTCGGTTGAAATCACCCATTTTTCCCGGCGCCGCGATCCGGCTAAAGCTTCAGTCTTCCCACAAAAAACCACCAGATTTGTTTGCGAAATTCAATTAAAGCACATTTTCCATAGTCGGCGAACTTCTTTTTTGCAAAACTTGGTCAAAAAACGTATTATTTGAACGTCCACAACGACCGAAGAATCCACGTTTTTTTCGCTTGGTCACGAAGCAAATAAAGTTGCGTTGCCATTTTACGTTTTCCATATCGATGGATTTCGCTTATTTAGATATTAAACGTTTGCTTCAATTACATAAAAACACATTCAGAAATTAATATTTACGTTTAAAGTTTCATTCTTTAAAGTCAAACTCGGGGAACAAAAACGCGAGCGAACAGAGGTTACTGCAGCTTTCATAGCTAATTGCGCCAAACTGTCAAATCTCACGATACTAAACAACGAACTGCTAGTTGTCCCGGATACCCACAACCAATCAGAGGCCGAATAAGTCGACAACAATGCCGCGTTACTCATCAACTTTATGTATTCCAAAATTATAACTTCTTATCTTAAGAAAAATTGCTAAAAGGCGAATAATAGCAACTTTTATGAATCAATGATCATCGCTGATGATCTATCGACAAGATGAAACAACAAGAAGCGGTTGTTCCTCAATATGTGTTGTTTAAAAACCAGAGTTTTCCTGCCGACGGCAGAATTCTGTCCCGCAATCCATGTTTGTTTTCTCAATTGTATAAACAAAATGCTGGGAAAAATATAAAAATCATTTTTTCTGTGTTACGCAGCATATAATAACCATTCTATTTGCAAAAGTTCATTCGTTACCAGCAAGATGGCCGAGTTAATCGCGTATAAGTTTGCAAAACCGTGAGCGGAGTGTAAAGTCGCGTGCCGTCGGCTACCTTCACAGGTGCTGCACGATATTTTCTGGCACTTTTTCAATGTTTTTAAGCCTGAAGAATATTCATTTATTTATGGACCAGCTGTTCCGACCAAAAACATTACTGGGGATCATCGTTATTTAATTCTCACATAAGAATTACATATGACGGGCTTGACAGTCGCTATATGACTTCGCTGCATGGTTCGGAAAACAGTTGGTAAAGAAAAACTATTTTCTCGTGATCAAATCGTGTTGTTCACTGTCACACAAACAAAACCCGCTGCTTTTTCCAAAAGGAGCCAATTAACGAAAACCGCGAACTGAGCTTGGAAAGTTGAGACTAATGAAGCAAAAAACGATAACCCGTATCGATGGTAAAACTCGCAACCGGTAATGAACTACATCGCCCTTTTGTGTGTAATTAATATTAGCTAGTTTCATAATATTAAATACTGTGTCCAATTTATTAACGCGAACTCTTGTTACATAACAGATTCGTTTTATTAATGAACCATTCAAAGTATCCGAAATTAAGATTGACCTGAAAACGTGCAGAATATCTTGAAGCAGCAAACACTAACAACCTTTTTAATTCAGTTTTGTAATGTTTTGTCCTCTATGAAAGGCGGTATGGATTAACTTACTGCGATAAATGCGGTTTTTCCCAAGTTTGCTCAGAAAAACGATCAGAAAAACATCAATCGAATAAAATACTCGGCTGTTTCAATAAAAATTACATCAAACATATGTCACAAAGTGCAAAACTCCTCCAATTCTTTTGCTTCGAAGTATGATCGATACCTCCGAGCAGCATTGAAGTCTACGTCATTTAAAAAAATTATTCAAGTAGCTCTGCTCGCCGATTGACTTGGTCGCAGGTATAACGGTCACATCAGCCAAAACCCTCACATATTTTACCTCATTAGCCACCTACTTGTGCAGGTATTGAATTTCATTTACTCCCTATATCAAACCCTCCCTCCCACCGGCGGTCAATAACTTTCTCTTCGATTTTTCCCAACCGTTGATTAATTCGCCAGCGTACAAATTCGCCTGGTCAGCGGTTAGAGTTGACCCGTCGGGCTAGTTCAGAAATTTTCCAAATTACCATTAGACATCGACACACGGTTAGGTCAAAAGCGAAACGATGCGACGTTCATTCCCAGCATCGAACCCCCGTCCCACATCCTGAAAACCCTCATAGCAACATAATTTCCCGAAAATCTCTTTCATCACACGACTTCAGCAGAAAAGTAGTTACACATCAACCTATCCCATCCATCGCTGGAGAAACATCTAATTTTACATATCCGCCGGTGTCCGCAAGCTGAAAACCAACACACAAGCCTTCGCAATCCCCCAGCAAACCCGCCTTTCACCTGAGAAGCCCGGAGCTTGATAACGAGTTATTAAAACACAAGTTCCGTCATTCGTAATACCAAGCGAAGTTATTAACTGCGCCAACAACCACCATGTTGGCACACGTCGTGCCGGCCTTCCAGCCTCATGACGTCGGTCCAATCTGCGCTTCTTCGTATCGCCGAAGGCACCGGGGGTTGAGGGTTGAAAGAGTGGTGCACCCTTCACCGAGACGGGAGCGAAGACAGCCCAGCTTCTGGCTTTCGTCGTCCCGGCTCCTCGCTCTTCACCCAGCGGCTCCGCATCGAGTACCAAGGCAGGGGGGGCAGGACGCGGACATGACGAACGAATTAATTAAAAATTATCCGAAAAATTCTCGGAGCCGACAAAGGCCTCGGGTCCAGTTTGCACGATAGGGAGAGACGACGACGACGACGAGGGTGGCTGCTGGGGGGGGGTGGAGTCGCGACCAAGCGATCTCGGCGAGTCAGGGTGGATGGGTTTGTACTCGTGGGATGATATCTCATTGTTGGCTGGACGTACAGACTCGCTCGTGCGATACGCGGCTCTCGGTATAATATTTCAAAGTGCCTCTCGCGCCCGTGTCCCGCGTTTGGGGAACGCGCGGGACGATGGGGTTCTCACTCCTCGTGTACACTCTCGGGTGGAAACCCAGGAGGAGCCGGGCGCCGTACGTACTTGTCCGAGGCGGCAAGGGCGAGGGCGCCCCCCCCCCCCCCCCCGCCCGCCCGCGGCCAGAGGACAATGAGGGTGCTGCGAGGGTTGCTTGCGTGCTTGCGTCGTCGTTGAGAACTACTCGTGGCCGCCCGGGGGAAACGAGAGCGCGCGGAAAAGGGGTCGGCCATCTTCGGCCGGGGACCCCGCGAGGCTTCGCCAGAAAAACCCTCGGCCTATCAGCGGCAGCAGCGCCGCATATACACCACCCGGTCTCTCTCACTCGGTTTATCCCAGCGAGCTTCGTCCTCGCCTCCGTTATAACGTTAACGAACCCCCGAGATCATTTAGCATTTTAACCGTTTCCCGGTGCGGCCGGGGACTTTTGCCCGGGTTTGCGTGGCGTCGTCAGCGTCGTTGACGACGTCGACGTCGTCTATCGTTGTGTATCTCGCGTCGTCATTTCCCTTTTTCTGTCTCTCCAAAGGGACGAAGGCAAAGGGTGGAAGGACTCCTTCCTCCCTTTGCCTTTGGTCGCCTCTCTCTCTCTCTCTCTCTCTCTCAACCCTCGTATGCGGGCTCGCGTAAAGGAGCCGCCCAAGCCAACGCGCAAAGGCAAAAGCATTTCTGTAAACAAAGGAACATTTGCGTATTCATACAAAAGCGCGATTCGCGCGGGGAGAGAACGAGGCGAAATCCTGATCGGGATTATGGGCGGCCACTCAGGAACCCGGCGTGGTAATGCTTTTGGTGTAGGGCCTCCCGAGCCCACGCGCATATTTTCCTCAACAGCCCCCAGAGCTGAGGACACCATCATGGTCGTCGGCTATCCGCATTATGTGCGCTCGCGCGCGTTTCGTGCGGCCCACGTCGTCTCCTTCCAATCTCTCCGCGGGATTTGACTTGAGACTCGGCCGCAGCTGCGGCAACTGCGACACCCAAAAAACGCGGTACCACTTACGCCGGCACGCAGCGAGATTTTCCAGCACGTGCTCGCCGGCTTCTCCGGGATTACGCGGGCTGTCTCGCCCCTTTCGCGTTTTTCGAATTAGCTCGCGGGAGAAACCGACCGGGGGCACCGATCGACCCTTCGATGGACGGTGTAGTCGTAAAAGCTCGAAGCCACCCTTCGAACTCTCCCGAAACACCCTTGTCCTCTTCCTCCCAAAAAAAGGGGGGTACCTTTTTTCCGAAGCTCCAAACAATTTGTAGTCTTTTGCGCACGTTTTTTTTTTTTTTTGACATCTCGCTTTCACGCTTTCTTCTATTTTCCATAAACCAAGATTTTGACTTCCTTTGTGAATAGAGATTTTTTTTTATCACCAAGGGCACCAATTGACCCTTCGATGGACGGTGTAGTCGTAAAAGCTCAAAGCCACCCTTCGAACTCTCCCGAAACACCCTCGTCCTCTTCCTCCTACCTATCCCCCCCTTTTTTTTGAAGCTCCAAACAATTTGTAGTCTTTTGCGCACTTTTTTTTTGCCATCTCGCTTTCACGCTTTCTTCTATTTTCGGTCTTGCCCGAGATCCGGTTTCGCGGTACCCGCGTGTCGGAGATTTGTTAAACCAAGATTTTGACTTCCTTTGTGAATAGAGATTTTTTTTGTTCACCAAGGGCACCAATCGACCCTTCGATGGACGGTGTAGTCGTAAAAGCTCGAAGCTACCCTTCGAACCCTCCCGAAACACCCTCGTCCTCTTCCTCCTACCTACCCCCCTTTTTTTCCGAAGCTCCAAACAATTTGTAGTCTTTTGCGCACGTTTTTTTTTTTTTTTTTTTGACATCTCGCTTTCACGCTTTCTTCTATTTTCGGTCTTGCCCGAGATCCGGTTTCGCGGTACCCGCGTGTCGGAGATTTGTTAAACCAAGATTTTGACTTCCTTTGTGAATAGAGATTTTTTTTGTTCGCCGGCCCTTTGTGCCTTTGTGTCGGTCCCGGTGGATGCGCCGTCACTACGCCGATAGCTCGAGCTGCTTTCGCTCGAAAACCGCGCGGGAAACGTTCCATTATGCATGAGCGTCCTCCCGAGAGCATTCATACATCGGTTATTTCGATCACTGGTCCAGTGGAAAAGGCGCGTCCAAACTGTCCAAGAGTATCGCACTTCATTTATTTTTTTTTTTCGTCGCGGTTATTCACAATATTTGCGAATTTAGCGTCGTGTTTTGGGGCGACGATGGGAGAGAAAATTATTGTCTCTGTCTTTGCTTGGCAACACCGACCTTCAAATCATGAGCAAAAAAATCGGACATGTTTGACCTTGATCTGAACCTCGCGGTTTCGATTTTGTGGTGCAGGCACAAAAATATGCGAATCTGGCTGACGAGGAAATTCCTGCCAACAGCAAATTCATCATTAGGGAATAAATTTTGAAAGCCATTAATTAAATTTTGATTTGCGGAATTATCGAAATCTCGGGTAAAAAGGGATGATCCAAAAAAGGGCGCTATCATTTTTTAAACAATTTAAAATAGTCCCAGCTGCCGGCAAACAATGAAAATACTTGAAAAAGTGGGTTTTCAATTTTCACGAAGTTCTGCAGTGCATAGACTTTTTTGAATGTCGGTCAGACACGTTTTGCCTTTTTTCAAAGCCTGATATTTTTTTCTTCAACGTTTTTTAAATCTCATTCTGACTATTTAAATTTTAATGGAAGGAGCAGCGCCTGCAGCAATGGCCGCCGTCCGACGGCGCCAGACGCTCGTCAGCTCGTGCGCGCCGCGAACTCTTTCGGTTCCAATCGTTAAAAACATGCTGCGAACTTAAAAAAAAAAACAATCGATTAATTATGAAAACCCCATCAGCAATATTGTTCCCTCGGAAATAGTTGCAAAAATGTTGCAGCAGGAACCGACTTATCAGCGTCAATTTTTCCACGTTAATCAATGTCCGGACTGTAAAAATTCGCCTTCCACCCTAATTAAAGTTAAATCTTCGCCGTCCACACGACAATTCACGATTACCGCATTCCGACTTCCAAACACTTTGTCTACCTACAAAACAAACACAACAAAAAATGGAATCTGCTTCAATCCCTACGAGACCAAAGTCGAGCTTTCCGAGCTTAGCCGCTTAAGCCTCAACCGAAACAAAACGCGCTAAAAAAAAAAAAGAGGTGCCATCCCTCCCGCACCAAATTGACTCAATTGCGTCGTAATAAAATCACGATAGGATGCGAAATATTCCGAGATACAACTCGTATATTTTCGCGTCGGCGCCGCGAGCTCCGATTATACGCGCGAGTGTCGCGCGATACGCGAGCGGAAAGACGTAGTTTAATGGATTTCCAAAATATTCCCCGCGTTCATCTCCCGTTCACGACGGACACACAGAGAGAGCCGCCGCGATAGCGCGCGGAGGGTGAAAGAGTCCGGTTGATTCTCGACGAAATTTAATTTTTTTTCTCTTTTTTTCTTTTCCTCCACACACGATATACCATATCTCGCGCGCAGTCGGGACAGCAGCAGCTTCCCGGGGTAGCTCTTTGTTACCAATAACATTTTCGCAACGCGTAATGCCGGGGAAAAGTAATTAGAGTAAATTCAGAGGCTGTCGGGGGGTGCGCGCAACCCTTCCGTGAGCGAGCAAAATGGCGGCGGGAACCGCCCTTACGAAAAACGAGGCCCGCTCTCGCCGCTCCTTTGGGCTCCCGCACAGCGACTCGCCGCATCTCCGTCTCTCTCTCTCTCTCTCTCTTTCACTCCGGTTCTCCCCACAGAATTAAAAACACAGCCCGAGCGACTGCGCGGCCGGCGATGTCCAGAGGCCTCGTGCTACACACTCCCTCTGCCTCCGCCATATAATTGTGCTCAGCGCGCGCGTTTTTTTTTCCTCTCTCTCCTCTCCTCTCGTTTTTTTTTTTTTTTATCGCCGAGCAACAAATCGTCGGTAATCACCTACCAAGGTTAATTTAACGAGGGCGCATTACTTACAGGAGAAATATTTCGTTCGTCACACTCCCCGAGCGAGGCCGAATCAAAGGCGGTGCAAAGAAGCGAACGCTCATTAAAAGCCCCGGCGAGACAAAGGGAATCTCTGCCCTGACGCCCTCCACGTTCGACTGAAGATGGCTGCTCGCGGGGGGCGAATAGAACGCGCGCTCGCAATATTATCGGTATTGTTTAACCGACGCCACGAGCAATTTGCCGCCTCGTGTAGAAAAATATTTCCGCGTATTCGGCTCGCGCGTTGCTTTGGTGACCGAGCGTCGAAACTGGACGACGGTAAAAACGGGCACTGTCATTAGTTCCCACCGGTGGGTGAATAATATTCTGTATATTCAGCGGCGGAAAAGAAATTCCGGCTCATCCAGGGACGAAGATGATTGAAACCTTGTTCGGCGCTAATTGACTGACGAATTTCGATCTGTATCACGAATTAATTCGACGAGTGTCAATCGAATCCGTTACCACCGAGGCAGCTGCCATAAATCCCAATCCAATAAATCCACAGACGGCGGGTATCATTGGCCTCGATCAAAGGGTCGGAACTTTCCAGACAACGGAGACCCGGAATTAACGTCCACCATTTTGGTCTTAGTTGATAATCAACCCCCGCAACGTCGTTCATACAGCCCAGCGTCAAAGAATCGCCTGACTGGCTTATAATTTCGATGGTCCCGCGGGCGGTTGACGAGGGACATCCCGGTGAATAGCCGAGCATCCGACAGGTGGCAATTAAGGATCGTCTCCGCGCCGCCGTGGAATCAAAATCAATTGTCACCCCCGCGCGCGCGCCAAAGTCCGAGAAAGCCGAGCGTTCCTGGGGCGGCGGGTCCCTCGTCAGTTATTCGCGTTGGGGTTCGAAGGTCGCCACGTTCTCCGGGCCGCATAAAGGAGAACACATAGGGAAGTCACTCCCGCGAGCGTCATTGTAATTGAGTTTCCCGGAGAAGTCGAGGAGTCGCCCCCCCCCCCCCCCCCCCTAATGGCACGAGGCGAGCCGAGCTATGAAAGACGAGAATATACACGAGGATCGCGAGGGTGGACCCTGGAACCGATCGCGAGACCGGCGTCAATTAAGCCGAAGGGAGAGAAAATCAATTGCCACCTCGGTCGTCGAGGCGGAGACCAGCGAGGGGTGGCGGGGGGCGGGAGGGGGGGGGGGGACCAACGAAAAACGGTATAGCCACCGTTTCCGCGAGAAAAAGGTCCCTCCGGCTCGGCCCGGGTTTTCAACCATACATACTATATTTTTCCTCCATTTCTCCGACTCCGCGTATGGCCTCCGGGACCGGAGTGCGCGACGCCCGCGTGTGTGCGTGATATATATATATTTTTTTCATCTTTTCAACGCCCCCGCCACCCTCGTAAATATCCCCTTCAAACCAGGCATATTAGCAAGCGGTACGTTCTTGGCAAGGAGCCGCTGCTACTGACAGGACATTTATATTAGCGCGCAGCTACCGGCGCACCGTGTGTACACACAGCCCGCGAGAGACCGGCCGCCGGTTCACCACTCTTTCCGCCGCTCCTTCACTCCTTTCATTTTATAATCCTCGCTCTCGCTCTTCTCGCCTCTCGCGCCTCACTCCTCTCTCTCTCTCTCTTTCTCTTTCTCTGTCTCTCTCCTTGCCTCCTTTCTGTTGCCGCCCGACGAGACTCCAACTCCCGCGCGCTCCCAAACTATACGAAAAGCTTAAACTACACGCGCGCCCTCTCGCGGCGTCTATGTGCGGCTGAACGGAGAAACGGCGCACACGTGGCCCGCTGGTAGTGGTGATCGTCCCCCTTGTCGTGGCTCGAAACTAAACGAAACCCCAACGCAATTCCAGCGTTTCGCGGTACCGTTATATATATATGTATGTATATATGACCCATACAAAAGGGTGGTGCCGCGCCGCGGTGGTTCCTGCCGCTGGCAAGTGCAAGTTTTTGATTAGCGATCGTAAATCGAGCGTCCGAACTTCGATACCATATTTCCGTCCCGGCCACCACGTCCCTTCTCGTCCTCCCTGTGCGGCTCCCTCTCGCTCCGTCCGGACTCCCTCTGATCGCTATGTCTCTCGTCTCTCTCTCTCTCTCTACGCCCTCGCCGCGCGACCACCGACCGCACACTCCACGTCCACCAAACTCCCGGCAAACTCCTCAACTTCTCCTTCGCTCGCGGGCGAATCGAGACCGCTACCACTTGAGAGCGCCGCTCTCTGCCCTCTCGCGCTCATACCACCCCCGACTTCTCTATTCCGCAGAATCTCGCTCTGGCAATCACCGGAGATAGCTCGCGCTACTCGACCCGCACACGCCAATTTGTTTACGAATCCGCGCTGGAAACTGCGCAAAGTGAAATATTTCTGACGTCAAAGTTGCCGCTGATACCCCGCGCCGGCGGCGGCGGCGTGTTCCGAGCGGATTGTCTGCGGAGATGACCTGTAATGATATCGCGAAACCGGGTCCGAGGACAATAATACATTTGTAATGGCGGATTTATTGATCGTCGGCAGCGAACCGAGTAGGACTGATGGAATGAATTCAGCGGTTCGTTCACCAAATTTTGATTCGAATGTCGGACAAGTTTTTTTATTTTTGTTTTTATTAATCTCTTTACACCCAACATGCACGACCTGCGAAAACCTCGAAATGATGTTAAACGAAGAAGAACCATAGAAAAATATGTACACATAAATACAAAAAAAAAGTTGTTTAACTTTGGATACTTTAGGACTGAAGTAGGACTGACGGAATGAATTCAGCAGTTCATTTGCCAAATTTCGAATCAATAACTGACCTTTTTTTTTAAATTTAAATCAAACTCTTTATACCCAAAATACATCACCTACCAAAACCTCGAAATAATGTTAAACGAAGAAGAACTATATAAATATGTACACATAAATACACACAAAAAATAAAATAAAAAAGTTCATAAACTTTGGATTCTTTGGATTATTCGTTGATAATACAACAATTTTGTAAAATAGTATAGCAAGAAAAAAAGAAAACCAAATGTACCGTCTACATTGTATTATCAATAAACAACTTTTACCATTACTACTCAACCTCTTGAAACCCCATAACTCTGCGTATCAAATCGATATTGACGCCCGCGGCCCGAAACGTGAAATCCTCGAATCTTTATTTATTTCCATCGTTTCGCGGTACCGGGAAGTCGATATAACGTAGGAATTATTCCAAGTGGAGATCTCAAAAAAGCCACAAAAAAAAATTCTTCATATTCCTACGAGTCCGATGAGCCAATTGATCTCCCCGAAGTGCCCGCGGAAATTTCGCCCGGATTGCCATCGTCGGGCCCTCGGCAAAAAAAAAATGATTCACCATAATCGCATTTCTCATTCTCCCGCGGGTACCTCAGAAGGCTCCGGTAACCGGAGCAGCGACGGCGGTGGGCGGCGGTGTCGAACTTTCTTTGCGCCCCGGGGGCATAAATCAGCGCGTTGCCCCCGCGTGCGCGCGATAGGAATTCTCACCATAATTTTTCTGAATATATTCCTGAGAGGAAAGGAAGAGCGAGAGCGCGGCGGCTGCGGCGGCGGCGGGATGGAAGAGAGGCGAAAGGAGAGGTCGAAATGGCGAGTGGAGTGGCGGCGCGGAGCCCGCGCGCGAAGGGCCATATATTCTCGGTAAGATCTACCGCTCGGAGGGTGCTCGGCGGGGCGGCGAGGAGGCACCGAGGACATTAAGGGTAACAAATGAGACTGCGAGATCCTCCCGCAGGACTCTCTTCCGACTGAGGTACCGCGAATGAAAATAAGTGTAACCCGGGCTTTTCGCTCCTCTCTTTTCCTCCGTATAGCGCCCGGTAGTTACCTACGTTCCGCTCGCCCCCCTCCAACCCCTTCGTCCCTCTGCTCGCCCTATGCGCCCTTTTTTTCTGCTCCCTCGCGTTCCACTCTTTCTCCGTTAAACTCACACCGTTAACTCCGCCGAGAATTCTCCCGTGCACACACCGTATATACCTTCCTCCGCGTTCGCCTCTCGCGCTTCCGCACCGAATATCCTTTGGAGGGAGAAGGAGGGCGCGATGAGACCAGCGGGGCTAGGGAGGCAGGCCGAGGGCTGGCAGGTCAGATTTACGGTTACGAGCTGTTCGCGTTAAAGTTCGGGCTGGTAATACCTACCTGTGTATACGTCTCACCTGCATTCCGCGAATTCACCATCGTTTTCCTACCAACACACTTCGTGCGTCCGCCGTATACGGCGTCGATCGTCGCGCGCAAACTGCTTGTCGGACTACGTCGGACGTATACGTGTTATGCCACTCTGCGGTCGGAGGGAAAGCTTGCTGGGAATAGTTGGGCGACGGTTCTCTCGGCTCATTTCGCCACACGATTTTCAGGAACAATCGTCGGGAATTAAAAAAAAAAAAATTGCGCTTTGTGACTTTTTTTGGTGCTGGAAAACTCGACCCCTGGGTATTTTTTGCAGGGCTCTGGGATTGGGAGAAAACTTCGGCAACCCTGACGCTTACAGGCAACTTTTGCTTGGTGTCTCCAGAACCGATCGTCCGAAATTTCGAAAAATCCTCCTTCCCAATCTCGCCAAAACCTTGAGAAGCGAAAATATTCAGGTGGTTTCATTGCCAGCCAGATTAAGGAGCGCGCTACGAAATAAAAAAAAAAAAAACATTGCGCTTTGTGCCTTTTTTTTCTCGCCAGAAAATTCGACCCACTGAGAGAAAAACACATGGTTAAAAAAACAATACTATATTTTTACTGTACAGTATAATTCCCAGGGGAGTCGTTTATATTTTATAGTTACGATAATGATACAAAATAATAGCTGCAAACATAATAATAACTCAACTAATCAAATGCATAGTATCCAGTATCAATCGATATGATCGTTCCTCCTGCGAATTACGTCGGTATAGTTGGACCAACTATTCTACTATATTTTTCTCTGAGTGCCCCTGGGCATTTTGCACCGTTCAGCGACTGAGAGGAAACTTCCTCACGCCTTCCTGACGCTTCCAAACTTTCCCACCGCGTCTCGATCATCCGAAATTTCGATGAAAAATCCTCCTCCCACCCCTCAGCGTTTGCCACCCACGCCGCGGCCGCGAACAAACTCCGCGAAAACCTCTCGCGACCGCGAAAATATTCAGGTGGTCTCGTTGCCGGCCGGATTAAGAAGCGCGCTAAGAAATAAAGAAATACATTGCGCTTTGTGCCTTTTTTTCTCGCCAGAAAATTCGACCCTCTGAGAGAAAAACACATGGTTGAAAAAACAATACCATATTTTTACTGTACAGTATAATTCCCAGGGGAGTCGTTTATATTTTATAGTTACGATAATGACAAAAAAATAATAGCTGCAAACATAATAATAACTCAACTAATCAAATGCATAGTATCCAGTATCAATCGATATGATCGTTCCTCCTGCGAATTACGTCGGTATAGTTGGACCAACTATTCTACTATATTTTTCTCTGAGTGCCCCTGGGCATTTTGCACCGTTCAGCGACTGAGAGGAAACTTCCTGACGCCTTCCTGACGTTTCCAAGCTTTCCCACCGCGTCTCGATCGTCCGAAATTTCGATGAAAAATCCTCCTCCCACCCCTCAGCGTTTGCCACCCGCGCCGCGGCCGCGAACAAACTCCGCGAAAACCTCTCGCGCCGCGAAAATATTCAGGTGGTCTCGTTGCCGGCCGGATTAAGGAGCGCGCTAAGAAATAAAAAAAAATTGCGCTTTGTGCCTTTTTTTTTCTCGCCAGAAAATTCGACCCACTGAGAGAAAAACACATGGTTGAAAAAACAATACTATATTTTTACTGTACAGTATAATTCCCAGGGGAGTCGTTTATTTTTTATAGTTACGATAATGACAAAAAAATAATATCTGCAAACATAATAATAACTCAACTAATCAAATGCATAGTATCCAGTACCAATCGATATGATCGTTCCTCCTGCGAATTACGTCGGTATAGTTGGACCAACTATTCTACTATATTTTTCTCTGAGTGCCCCTGGGCATTTTGCACCGTTCAGCGACTGAGAGGAAACTTCCTCACGCCTTCCTGACGCTTCCAAAATTTCCCACCGCGTCTCGATCATCCGAAATTTCGATGAAAAATCCTCCTCCCACCCCTCAGCGTTTGCCACCCACGCCGCGGCCGCCAAACAAACTCCGCGAAAATCTCTCGCGCCGCGAAAATATTCAGGTGGTCTCGTTGCCGGCCGGATTAAGGAGCGCGCTAATTGCGAAATACTACGACCGCGGCCCGCGGGCGCGTCGCGTTCGGACTCTCGCGCTGTGCCGTTCGCATTACGCCAAAATATGACTAAACCGCAAATTCTGCGCGCGAGGTATTACGGGACGCGATGCCCGGGGATCCGCCGCGGAATCCGCACTGTAATACGGTTTGAATAATGCAGAAACGCGGTGATGCCCGCTGCGCGCCGATCTTACACGGACAAAAGGATCATTGATGACATTCATAGGCGCTGCATATTCGCGCCGATGCACGGGGAGACGGATCTGATAAAATTTACCGGACGCGATAGTAAAAATTACCAACGCGCCTGGTAATTGAAAAGCCATAAGCGCCACCTGACGAACAGTACGAGAACTATGAGAATTTCTAACATATATTATTAATATATTAATGTAATATATATATTTTTCTTACATTATTAAATTCTTACATTAATAATTATATTAATGTTTGCCACGAATTTCTAACATTCTAACATATATATATATAATACGTTTTACCATATTTCGTGGCAAAAATTTTCGTCGTTCTCGTTGTTCTCGATGGATGTCGTTGTCTCTCCCCTCCACCGTAAATTTACAATACATTTTACTAGAAATATGGTAAAAAATATCAGATCCTTCTCTCCTCCTGCCGAAGCGATAAATAATTAAGTATTTCTCGAGCGCCACCAATAGCCGCAACTACTCTCGTTTTTACCTACATTCAATCCCACTTTTTCGCCTTTTTGTTCCGCCGCCGCTCAATGGCGCATTAATTAACTCCCGTGGATTTATCACCGCCCTGGTATATATATCGCGCTCGGAGAATATGTAGTTCAGAACAATTCGGAAATCACTCTTTATCGTCGGACGTATTGTACGGTCGCGCAGTGGCTACACGCGGAGTCAACCCTGCTGGCTGCAGTGGTGGTGGCGATACGTCCATATAGGGGAGACCGGGGTAAAACGGACCACCTAAGCAAAAAAATGCCTCTTTGACAAAACTGTTTTTTATTGCTTTTCACTCAAAAACTCGATATCAATCATCAATTTTAAGCGTCGGCAAAAAAAAAATTCCGGGGTAAAACGGGCCACCCTCAGAATCCGGCACAAATATGAGTTAGTACACAAAACGCTACCGATCGGCATGAGTGTTGATTATTTGGGTCTTTTACTAAAATGTGACACAAAAGCACATTTTAGTCGTGACGCACCCAGAAAAATTTATTTATTTTTAATAAATTTTATTTGGATCAAATAAATTTTTGTTTCGTTCAAATAAATTCTATTTGTTTCGGATAGATCCCATCAGAACGTCGTACAGAACGCTCCATCAATTCGCCGTACAAGCAAGAATTGATGGAGAAAAAAAAACTGTCGCCGAAGATGCCCGCGAGTAAAAAAAAATCACGAAGGACGGCGGAAAAAAAAGTTTTGACGAAGAAAGAAACCTCAAATCTTACGGAGACGGGAGCCCATTTAACCCTAATTTTTTTTTTTTTTTTCAATGATAAAGGGGGGCCCGTTTTACCCCAGAGGCCCGTTTTACCCCGGCTTCCCCTATACACGTATTTATATATACATATATGTATTATATACATCCACACGTATAAACCCCTTTGTCCCGGTAGCCTCGCGACGGAAATTCAATACAGATATCGAGGTTACACGGTGCCGCTGGTCGCGGCACCGGTTTCGTCCTCTCGAAATTCCTCGACTCCATAGGAATCCATCCGCATCCCTCACGCCGCGTCTCGGGGGCCGGGCGTCCCTCTCGTCGCGATTCCGTCTTGACACGGACGAAGTGCGAACAGGACACGCGGACGCCGTTGGCGTACGGGGCCTTCGCCCGCGACAAGGGCGAATAAGACCAGAAGGGAGGGAACGATAGAATGCGCGGCGCGGTGGAAGCCGAGCTGATCCAAACAGACACCAGATGAAAGAGAAAGTCCGAAGTGCGGCGCGGGCGGTGTGGAACGGGCGGGACACGGGGAGAAAATTGGAGATAATCAATCGACTACACACAGCGGATAAATCGAGCGGGCTTAATCCATCCTCGGAAAAATAAACTATCCCCCCTCTCTCTATCTTTCTCTTTCTCTCTCTCGAGCGGAGCTTTTGCCCTGAGCCCCCTTGCGCCTCGCTTTGGCGTGCTTGTCTCGCGCGCTTCATCCCCCTCGATCCTCGTCTTTTTGTTCCCTCTCTCTCTCTCTCTCGCTCCCTCCCTCCGCTCGCCCTCTTTCTCTCTGTCGGTGAAACAAATTTCCCTGCCATTTTTATACTCGTGAATATATCCTCCTGGCGTTGCCATGGCGGAGGAAAAGGGTGAGGAGGCACCGCGGAGAAAGCAGGAGAGCGCGCGGCCCGAGTGTTCCATGTTCGAGTGGCACAGAGGAAGACCGGAGGATTCCGGTGGGGTTGGGGTGGGCTTCACGGCGCGGCGGGTGGATGCCGATAGAGGTGCAGGTTCCGTTACGGTCACCGCTCTTTCTGCTCGCTTTTCTATTTTTTTCTTTTTTTTTCTGCTTCGTTTTTTTTTTTTTGTTTTTTTTTTTCGTCGTTGTTTCTAGTCTCCAGAACTCGGCCCGGCGCTCGCTGTAATTCCGCCTTTTTTTTCGCGCTCGCGCGCGCTCGCTTCGAGTTTAGCAAGGGAAATGACCTACGATATATTTCTAAGGGGTTTTTACCGGCGAGCCCTCTGGTGTCGCGCGTGCGGACGACGACGACGACGACGGCGATGCCGCTCGGTCCGTTACAACGACCACCACCGACGCTGCCGCCACCACCACTAGCAGCAGCCAGCGAACGTCGTAACACGAGGACCACGAGCGACACTCGCAACCCTTCGCAGCAACGGCCGCGACCACCCCCTCGAACCACCCCCTGCTTTCGTTTCCCGGCGGGCTGCCGACAATTTGCATTTCTCAACCATTAATCTAACCTTCATCCAGCGCACTTTTTGTTTTTTTTTTTTTTTGTTTTTTGCCCCGAGCATTCGCAGACAGCGCGGTGGACGGGAAACCTGCGAGGCGGACGCGGGAGGGAATACAGGAGAAAGCGGGACAATTCGGGGGGGACGCGAAACGCGGGTTCGAGATTCACTCGGCCGATCGGCCGTAAGGGAGAATCTGAGGAAAATGCTCGCGGCGGATTCTTGTCGACAATCAGCATTTTTCGACCATTAATCTCTGACCTTCATGCCGCACTTTTTTTGCCGAGCATTCGTAGACGGGAAAACCTGGAGGCGAAGAGAGCGGATGGAGGAGATGCGAGGGAATACAGGAGAAAATGCGACGTAATTTGGAGGGACGCGAAACGCACGTCATTCCATATTCACTTGGTTGATGGTTCGCAAGGGATGACCCGAGAAGCTGAGAAAAATGCTCGTGACCGATTTTTATTCATCACTTCGAGAATTTTGAACCTAGGATTCGCTAGTGAGTTTTTCCATGTTTTTTTTTCTATGATTTATTTACAAAATTTGGATGGTCCAATAGTGAACTTTGTGGAATTACTGTTTTCCAAATGTCGTATCTTTTCGGGCTGCATACATTTCATAATCATTACTATAATTAATAATGTAATGAATAATGATTAAATTCTAAAGTGTTAAAATAGCCGAGGGTGTCACGTGTAAACTCCAGCATCCTGAAACGTCGAAGGGACGAGCATTGAATCGTTACATTTATCGAAAGTCGCGAGCGCTGAATTTTTAATTCGAATATCGACATTTCGTAATGAACCTGAGGCGAAGACTTCCGCAGTGATTCACGATGTCCGGGCAGCTGGCACTGGTTTCAATGGATCGCACACAATTATTCTCGGATTCTTCGCCGTGTGAATAAGTCGTCACTCTTATGCGCATTGCTCCCACAGGAAATCGAGCATTCGTGCTCGATGTATCGAGGCTTTTCGTCAAGGCTGTTCAAGGCAACGGCAGACAGTGCACAGCTCTTGGTTGGAAAACCCACGTTGCAAGAGGGTCGCGCAAGACACACGACAAATGTCCAAAGTGGAGCCCGAGGGATGTGTAGCCCGCGGTACCGCCGAGCGTTGGGTTGCACCGGTGAGCAATGGACGCGGCCTCGGAATGGGGCATTAAAGAAGGATCGCGAAGGGAAGAGAAATAAAAGCCGGCGAAAACACAGCCGCAACCCGGGACGTTTGGGTATCATTTTTCAAAAGTTTTACTCCGTAGTCACGTAGCTGATATAAATGAGGAGAGACACCCAACGACATCGCTGCCTGAGGAATCCCCACCGTATCAGGACTGATCCACGTGGTTCCTAATGGTTTTCAAGGATTCGCTTGACGTGACGAGGTTCAGCCAAAATGAAATAGCGACGTTGATACTGACGAATAATATGACATTTAAACTTCTGAACGTAAGTTCCCATTTAATGTAATTATATGGAGTCCATGCACGTGATTGACATTTTATTTTCGACATATGATAGACATCCGGCAAGAAGAACCTTCAAAATACAATTAATTAAACTATTTAACATTACTTAAACTATTTAATATTACTTCAATTATTTAACATTATTTAAATTATTTAATATTACTTCAATTATTTAACATTACTTAAACTATTTAATAATACTTCAATTATTTAACATTACTTAAACTATTTAACATTACTTAAATTATTTAACATTACTTAAACTATTTAACATTACTTCAATTATTTAACATTACTTAAACTATTTAACATTACTTAAACCATTTAACATTACTTTTGAGTTAATTAGCATTAATTATATCGTCTACAGCTAAATTGTCTAATCCTTATAGGCCGTCGTCCTGCAGTATTCGATGACAGTAGTAATTAAACATTTTATTTACTAAATCACTTTTTTGCGTAGACAATTATCGCAATCAGTCTGACAGTTTCTCGTTACATCGCTTTTCGTTACGATCAGTCGGTGCGAAGAAACGGTTCGTTTCCGAATCACTCTGTAGGTGCCTCGATAAAGTACAGCGTTACATCACCGACCATTTTGAAAAATGCCGATGATTCGTTATCAGCCAGGCTCGTACCACTCTGAACCATCGACGCCACCCGGGCACCCCCTCTTGATTAATCTGGCCCACCCCCCACGCCGCCCTTCACCGTCAGCGGTTCGAGTCCTCTCCATCAGGTTTTAATGGCCGCTTCCACCGTCCGAATCTTTAAACGTGCAATAAAGCTTTATCCTCGGTTCGATCTCTGTCGAATCTATCCGCCATTTCGACCGCGCGCGAAACGTCCGGCTGCTACTGCTGTTGGCATCGGACACACAGAGAGCCTCGTTCGCTCCGTTTCTCTGGGCATCGATACAACCTCGTAGAACTTCAACCCACCAAAGCCATCCGTATTTCTGCTATCCTCCAAACCAGAAACTCCGCTATCTACGGCATTCATAAACTACGCTCGAGGTTAAAGCAAGTCGGGTCTGTCTGATGAGCTTAAGCACAAAGCGTTGTAGCCGCGATGTAATACAAAGTGATTCGGGGAAAGTAGACGTCACCCCCATAAGGCGTGTGGCGCTTTGTCGTGACCCTTGGTAACCGAGTGTAACAACCCCTGCTGGAAAATAAAAATGTCCTCAGGACATGGGCACTTGGTAACGAAGTTATTTGCAAAAATTGTTGCCTCCGAAAGTGATGACGTGATCAATTTTCTCTGTTTTCACTTCCATCGAAGGTAACCTCGTAGAACTTCACCCACCAAAGCCATCTGTATTTCTGCTATCCTCCAAACCAGAAACTCCGCTATCTACGGCATTCATAAACTACGCTCGAGGTTAAAGCAAGTCGGGTCTGTCTGATGAGCTGAAGCACAAAGCGTTGTAGCCGCGATGTAATACAAAGTGATTCGGGGAAAGTAGACGTCACCCCCATAAGGCGTGTGGCGCTTTGTCGTGACCCTTGGTAACCGAGTGTAACAACCCCTGCTGGAAAATAAAAATATCCTCAGCCCATGGGCACTTGGTAACGAAGTTATATGCAAAAATTGTTGCCTCTGAAAGTGATGACGTGATCAATTTTCTCTGTTTTCGCTTCCATCGAAGGTAACCTCGTAGAACTTCACCCACCAAAGACATCCGTATTTCTGCTATCCTCCAAACCAGAAACTCCGCTATCTACGGCATTCATAAACTACGCTCGAGGTAGCAAGTCGGGTCTGTCTGATGAGCTGAAGCACAAAGCGTTATAGTCGCGATGTAATACAAAGTTATTCGGGGAAAGTAGACGTCACCCCCATAAGGCGTGTGGCGCTTTGTCGTGACCCTTGGTAACCGAGTGTAACAACCCCTGCTGGAAAATAAAAATATCCTCAGCACATGGGCACTTGGTAACGAAGTTATTTGCAAAAATGGTTGCCTCTGAAAGTGATGACGTGATCAATTTTCTCTGTTTTCGCTTCCATCGAAGGTAACCTCGTAGAACTTCACCCACCAAAGACATCCGTATTTCTGCTATCCTCCAAACCAGAAACTCCGCTATCTACGGCATTCATAAACTACGCTCGAGGTTAAAGCAAGTCGGGTCTGTCTGATGAGCTGAAGCACAAAGCGTTGTAGCCGCGATGTAATACAAAGTGATTCGGGGAAAGTAGACGTCACCCCCATAAGGCGTGTGGCGCTTTGTCGTGACCCTTGGTAACCGAGTGTAACAACCCCTGCTGGAAAATAAAAATATCCTCAGCCAATGGGCACTTGGTAACGAAGTTATTTGCAAAAATTGGTGCCTCCGAAGGTGATGACGTGATCAATTTTCTCTGTTTTCGCTTCCATCGAAACTAAAAGCCCAGAATTCGCGAAGTATTCGCACAAAAAGCTAGGAAAAGCGCCTGAGTCGATCTAGCCTGATTGCGTCGTTGTGTTGATCGAATTGTTTATGAAAACTGAACGTAAAATCGTATCCATAGGCTTCAATGTAATCCGCCAGTTCCGCAGTTCAGGACGTCATCAGCCAGAGTGTTTCGCGACGTCCGCGTCATCAAGTGCGCATGTGCAAGTTTTAAAATTGTGTTCGAGAACTCGATTGTGGATAGGGAGAAAGAGTTTTGCACCGGGGAAAATGAGCTTTTGGACTCATTCCGGGCATTGAAAACCGGACAAAGTGGTCCCGGTAATACGTTAAGAGATTGACGTCCCCGGAATTGGTTATTAACCGACGACTTCTATGGTCCCTATTCGCTCGACTGCGCAGAGTCACCACCGCGTTTGTAATTTCGGTTTATTGGAATACATACTCTACGCACATAAGAATCCACTTCGTTTTTCCGATATGGGAGACACTTTTTACGACGGGTTACATGCGGTGTCTGCTTGAAGGAGTCAAAGGGAAGCGGGCGAACTTCCCGTTGTAAACGATCAGCATCGACGATTCGTGTAACGCGGAGAACCGAGAAAGCCAAAGCCAGACGCATGGAGAGAACGAGAAAACCCCGAGCAATAAATCGACCCCGGGTTTGTTGGTCAATCGATTCAGACGCGGGAAGCACGCAGCGCAGCGTCGATTCAAAACCAGCATTTGTATAAACAATCGACGGAACTGAGGTCAATGCCGAGTTCCGGACCGATGATGGTCGGTGATTATCGTTCCGACACACTCGGTAATCCGTGAACAACAATTAATGGCGCATATTTTGCAGTCGTTGACGTACGCCGCTTGCCTCAATTGCCGCGGCTCTCCCTTTTCTCGCACCCCGGAACCGACAGATTTAATTTTAATTAGAACACTATTTATCCACTGATCGATTACACGATATTCCCGGGGTGTTGTTGGATATAATGGTTTTCCATCGGGTAATCGATACCCAACCCTATGTATGCGCGATTTTGGGTGGTTGAAAGATTGAATAATAACGATTATAACACCACTGTGGATCAGTTACGGGCTGAAGCAACGTTGAAATATAGACTCGTTCGCGTATTTTCATGTCGAAAATACAAAAGTTCAGCCAAGCAGACACCTGTCTGTATAAAGTCAGAAATATTGTCATTACTTTTGCAGAACAGGAACGTGAATCGACTGTCGATTAAATTCTTAAAAACATTTTTATGCAAAGAATATGTAATAAATGTAATAAATGTAATAAAAACGAAACTGTATGCAATAAAATCGATGGTTATATTTAATGACGATCTGTCTAAATTCAGTTATTAGAAAAATGTCTTCTGCCGCAACAAAATTGCATATTTTGCAAAAAAATATATATTTTTGCAACCAGAATTCCCTAAACTCAATATTAATTCCTAACAACCTGAACATAAAACTTCAAAAAAATGCTGAACGTTGTCACCAAACATTCGCAAAATTACAACGAAACACAAATAAACAAGTGCCCAAAAAGAAATCGCCGGCAAAAAACCAGGTCACACCGTCGCCTCTGTACCCCGACCACGACCCTGTAATACCAATAAAGCAATAATGCTATTCCTCGGCTTTGCATTTCAATCAACCTGCCCGCAACCCAGCGATAACTCGGTTAAAGATGTTTCGCTGTAATCCGGCCTCGCTTTTTTCCTTTTATTTCGCGGCGGCGCAAAAACACGGGGCATATCGGAAGGTGATGAAAATTTCTGTTCTCACGTACTTATATCCCGGTGTGCGCGATACAACGAAAAGTCCCCCGCGAGCTACTTGGAAACGTATATACACACGTAGCTCGCGGCACATCCGTAAGAGACGAAGGGAGAGACACGTATTTGGTATGCAGGGTTCACCAAAATGGCGAGCCGGCCAATCCCGTGTCGACCTTTTTCTCTCAGTCGGTGCTACGTCCACCCCCTCGGGCACACACAGAGCAGAGCACTCGCCGCACCGAGGGTGCCCCCCCCCCCCCCCCCCCTCTCGTTTATACTTTCTCCCTTTTCGTCTCACTCCCTCGCCAGGCTCGCCCGCCTGCGGAGGCTAATTTATTCATTCGATCCTTTTTACACGGGGCCAACACGTACGAGGCTGTACGCTTTCGCTTTATCTCTTTCTCTCTTATCTCATCCCTGGCGTACTTTTCGGTACACCCTTTGTAAAAAGCGACGTCGGCGAATGCTTACGGGGAGCGCGCAGAGAAACGACGCGCCGTATTTACGTTGCACGCCGGTTTTCCGGCTGCTGGTCCGTCCTTCTCTCCCTCAATGGTCTCGCCGGCTGCTGCTGCTGCTGCTTTGCCGTGCCACCCCCTGGCTGGGGGTGTTCCAACCCCCTGTTGGCGTGGCAGCCTCTTCGAACGAGCTCGAGACTGGCCAACCCCATGGACTATGTCCACCAACCCTCGTTGGAATTTGTTTTCATTTTTTCTCTCCCTCCCTCTCACCCACCCTCTCTGTCGCTCTCATCTCGCCCTCTCCCTCATTTGTTCACCTGCGCATCTCATTTCTCTATTTTTCCTTCTTCCTCCTCGTGGCCACCCACACCCCGACCTGCGTGGTTTCTTTTTTTTTCTCTCTCTGCCCCGTTTTTTCGTTCAAAGAAGGGCTAATTTTTCAACGTACCGCCCGAGAAGGGGTGTGTCAGTCGTGGCGGCCGGGGGTGCCTTTTGTCGCCGGTGACAGAGGGCAACGTCGTCTCGTCGTCAGCGGCTCGCGAAAGCTCGCTACCCACGGGAAGGTACCAGAAAGAAAGAAAAATAGAAACTTGCGTCGGGGGGGTTGGAAAAAAAAGAAGTAACGACAAAAACCGGAAAGAAGAGAGAAGAGCGATTTTTAGAATTGCAAATTCGCGGACCCGAACCGGCTGAAAACTCGTGAGCGAGTTCGCACGCGCGACGAGAAGCGAAATTAGCGGTCACGGAGCCGGCAAAGCGAAAAGTTACCCGCGATCCCCTCCGGGTGTCACGGTAATTCCATTATTTTTTGCTGAAAATTTCGAGAGAAAAAAACAAAAAAAACAAAAATTTACATACATTTTTCTTTTGACTTTTTCAGGGCTCCGAGAATTTTTCTGGAGAACAAACGGCGCCTTGGAAGCGAAGCGCCGGGCGTCCGCGTTGTGTAGCCAAGTTCAACGTCATTCCCACCCCCGACCGACATTTCTGGAATCGGATATTGGCATCGACACCTGTTGCGATAAAGTGTCCGTGCGCATCGCGATATCGATGGTCCAGTTAGAGGCCGGTGGAGGGGGCGGACGATCGGGAATTCCATAGCGCCAGTTGCTGTACGTGTGTCCCACTGGTGAGATATCGATGTGTGCTCGTCGAAGCGCAACATCCTTCTCCGGTCGCACCTCCTCATCCTTCGCACGCCGATGCCCTCCCCCACCACACCGTGGCTCCCTCGAGAAAGCGCCCCCCCCCCCCCCCGACTTATCGAAGTTCGATTAAAACCTCGGTATTTATTTCCGCGCGTTAAATAAATCTGTCTTGTTATCGGAATATATACCGGTTGCCCGGTGATCGAGGAGATCAAACGACGGCGACAATTAACACGTGGTTTTGCGCGAGATTACGAATAAATGGGCGATTATTTTTTATTTTGTTTTTTATTAATCTGATGGATTATTGGGGCACAATAATTTCTGAGAAATAAGTTTTTGTTTGAATGAATAATACTTCGTCTGCTCACTACATATTTTTCAATCACGTATATATTTTTGCTCCTGTTGTTTTTAATTGAGATTTTATTATCAACCTGATGGATTGTTGGGGTACAATAATTTCTTAGAAATAACTTTTTATTTGCATGAATAAAACTTCGTCTGCTCACTACATATTTTTCAATCACGTTATATTTTTGCTCCTGTTGTTTTTAATTAAGGTTTTATTATTAATCTGATGGATTATTGGGGTACAATAATTTCTTAGTAATAACTTTTTATTTGAATGAATAATACTTCGTCTGCTCACTACATATTTTTGAATCACCTACATATTTTTGCTCATGTTGTTTTTAATTGAGATTTTTTTGTTAATCTGATGGATTATTGGGGTACAATAATTTCTTAGAAATAACTTTTTATTTGAATGAATAATACTTCATCTGCTTACTACATATTTTTGAATCACCTACATATTTTTGCACATGTTTTTTTTAATTGAGATTTTTTTGTTAATCTGATGGATTATTGGGGTACAATAATTTCTTAGAAATAACATTTTATTTGAATGAATAATACTTCGTCTGCTTACTACATATTTTTCAATCACCTACATATTTTTGCTCATGTTGTGTTTAATTGAGATTTTATTATTAATCTGATGGATCATTGGGGCACAATAATGTCTTAGAAATAACTTTTTATTTGAATGAATAATACTACGTCTGCTCACTACATATTTTTCAATCACCTACATATTTTTGCTCGTGTTGTTTTTAATTGAGATTTTATTATTAATCTGATGGATTATTGGGGTACAATAATTTCTTAGTAATAACATTTTATTTGAATGAATAATACTTCGTCTGCTTACTACATATTTTTCAATCACCTACATATTTTTGATCATGTTGTTTTTAATTGAGATTTTATTGTTAATCTGATGGATTATTGGGGTACAATAATTTCTTAGAAATATCTTTTTATTCGAATGAATAATACTTCGTCTGCTTACTACACATTTTTCAATCACCTACATATTTTTACTCGTGTTATTTTTAATTGAGAAGATTCATGATGTTATTAATTTTAATGTAACAGATGTGTTTAAATATAATAAACGGTTTGCCTGGGTGCCGATTGGTTTATGCCGTAAATGTTTACCACGGATTTTCACCCAATTTATAGCAATTAAAAAATATTCAGTTGAGCGCTTATTTGGCGTTTGATTTATTATATTTGATTCTCTCGACTGTATTAAAAACGGTTGATCTATACCCGCTGTATATTTGTTAATATTGACATCTGAAATTATTAAATATTTGCGAAACATTTGCAACATACAACAACCTTTTCCGTCGTCCTTAATATACTCTTGTTTATAAAAAATGTTTATATTCTCGATCATAATGTATTAATAATAAATAAAAGCATAATAAAAAAAATGTTAGAAAGCTTTATTCAAATATTTAATGTTAAGTCAATAATAGTCAAACTAATGAAAATACGTTTATTATACTGCAACGCTCAGCTCTCGTAAAATCCACAATACAGTCAGTTCTGCTGCGGGAATAGTTGATGCGTCATTATTTACAATTGCAGCGGCCACAAAAGCACGGTTGTCGCCTCCGAGAAATATCGGTACAGTCGAGCTGACCGCAAATTATTTTCACGTAAGTATTAATTATGCACACAACGACGGCGTGTAAATAAAACGCGAATTCCGAAAAATAAACGAAACAAACCCAAAGCTGCGGCGGAACATCAGGGTCCTTGTCAGTTCCGATCAACTTGAATCTGATAAAACACTCGGTACCCACCGAGTGTTTTATCAGATTCTCTTCTCCTCCTGTTCCCATATCCTCGATCGTCCACCCCCTTCGCCCTGCCCGCCGGCCGGATCGCAACTGCGGGATACAAAAAAAAAAAAGGAACAAGTTTCGCGAAACGTTGAAAAGTATGTGGAGCCCACGGTAAAAGATAGTGAGGGAGAACAAAAAAACGGATTAGTGCCAGTTTGGCCGAGGGGCGAAAGAGTAAGAGGCGGAGGAGGGGTTAGTGAGACACGAAACGTGTTTTTTCTGAGGGACCAGTCGCCCTTCCACCGGAAACCGACCGGAGTCTCTTCCAAGTTTACTAGTACGGAGGGCAATTCCACGACTCCTCGTTTTTTTCCGTCCCTCCCTTGCATCGGTACGCAACATCCACGTGTACCAACACAGCGGCGATCCGGCAATATGACCGCCACCACGAATTCGACGAAAGTTCGATCACCCATTTGACGAATCGAGGGGAAACCGGGGTTCCCCACTCTCCGTCTCCAGCGCCGAGACGGATTGATTCCCACTCTTCGCGCCGCAATTGCCCCGCAGGTGGGGGGGAGGAAAAATTCGCGATCGACTACGTCAAATAAAGTGAGAGTGAAAAAAGGAATATCTTCCGAATATCCGCAGGATTTGTGTCACAGATACGCAAAATTCACATCTCTGTACACTCGAATATCTGTAACCTAATTTAATGTATTTCTAACGTAATTATATTAACAGCTAATTAATTAAAAAAATTATATCCAGGGATACAAACACGGTATTCATATTTTACCACATACATTTTTTTCCATATCGTATTCTTCGAAATACACATCTCATTAAATATTTGAAAATACGAAATTAATTAAAAAAATTACATGAAACAAAAAAAATGCTGTATTTACGTTTCAACCCATATACATTTTTTTCACCCTTCACCCCCGAAGATTCTGAGAATCCTCCCCATAGTCTCCCCCCCCCCCCCCCCCCTCCAAAAGCAACAACAAAAGGGCCACGAAGCATCAAAACATACCCAGCGGGATCTTCCGACCCACCGCCGAAGTTTTCGGCGTCGCCGTGCAGAGGGCGCCGCTCGAGCAAAAGAGAGAGGCGAGCACAGAGGGCGTAAGAGCTGGCATGGCACACGGACAGCCGAGCAGCAGACGCGTGCGGACACGAACAACGCCAAGGGTGCTGGTAGTAGTTACTAGCGGGTGGTGTGCGTCGTTGGGTGGGGGGACGGGGGGCGGGGGTGGAAAAAAAATCGTGCGGGAATGATGGCGGCCGGGTGGTAAGTGAGAGAAGCGCGCGTGCACCGCGCTCTTGCGTCTCTCCGCACAAGTGCGGAGCGCTCGTCGCGCCGCGCCGCGGCGCACGTTCTTTCGCGCATCGTTTCTCTCTCTTTCGCGGGCACCGCGTGAGACGCGCGGCGGCCAAAGTGAGAAAGAGACGAGGCGCGCGCGCGCGCGGCGCCCTCTGGTATTGGTGCAGACTAGTCCGAGCGAGTGCGTGTTGGTCGCAGAGAGATGTGACCTGAGCGAAGGCGGGCAAGGGGGGAGGAGGGGGGGGTCGAGGCTCTCCGTTCTGCAGCGAGCGTACATCCTGGACGATGGTAGTGGAGAACTCCCTCCTCCCCCCCCCGTAACCCGCGCTCCCCCTGATATACGTACGTGCCTTCTACGTTCGGCGATAGCGAGCTCGCACACGTATAAATATTGCACGTGCGAGTATAACGCACGTACACGCATCTCGGGCACGCATCTCGGGTACAGAGAAACGGGGCGCAGCGACACTAATACCGAGAGGCGCTGCTGAGGGGGGTGGCGGGGATTTGGGGGGTAGAGTGAGTGAGGCAAGGGTTGCGAGAGGGTTGCGGCTGTCGCGTTTGCGAGCGCAGTATATTCAGTCTCGTGCGCTCTCATGCAGGGGGGGGGGGGTGATGGGGGGCTTGACGAGGGGGGTGAGTACAGAGCGAGGGAGGCTGCGAGGGGGCGGGATTTTGCGCGAAGTTTTCAACGAATAAGGAGCCGAGACGAGAAACCGTTGCCACGCCTACGCCACCTTTCCCGCGCTGCGCTAGTGTGGCCGCGATAGTGTAGCGGCGATGCATACACGCGATAGCGCGTCGGGGCTTGAGCGCGCTCGGCAACCGCCGCACGGAATTTTCCCTCTTTCTCGCGTAATCAATGGAAGAGACGCCGACGTTGAGCGCGTCGCGACGCACAAACCAACAGCCGAGCGCGACGCCGCTCTCCGAGCTTCCCGCGCTTCGTTGACTCTCGGACGGTGCTGGTGGTGCTGGTGCTGCTGCTGCTGCTGCTGCTGCTGTGGATGCTGTGGATGCTGTGGATGCTGTAGCTGCTGCCGCTGCTGCCGCTGCTGCTGCTGCTGCTGCTGCTGCTGCTGCTTTAGCCTATCCGAAGCTCTCTCTTCGCTGTCGTTCGCTGTGCGAGTTTCTCTGCACTCTCGAGGCATCTCTGTCTGAACTGGCGCTGTCGCTGCTACTTCCACTACTACCACTACTACTATTACTACTACTATTACTACTACCATACCACTACTACTACTACTACTACTACTGCTACTACTACCATACCGCAGTAGTATAACTACTGCCACCACTACTACTATTACTACTAGGACAACTATGATGATTATGCTACTACACTACCACTACTACTACTATTACTGTCAGATCTACTATTACGATACAACTACTAGTACTACTGCCACCACTACCACTATTACTACCACTGGTACTACTACTACTGTCAGATGTACTATTACCATACAACTACTAATACTACTGCCACCACTACTACTATTACTACTACTATTACTAGTACTATTACAACTACTACTACCACCAGAACTATATTAATACTAGAACAATTAGGATGTCTTCTACTTCTAACACTGCTGCCAAGGTTCCTCCATATATTTGTGTATATTTATAATTATAGGGAATCTATAAACACGCAGTAACGCTTCTGGCTTTCGTGAGAATCTGTTCTGCTTGTCTATAAATGCACAGTACGTATATCTACGATAGATATGGGCATATATATGCAGACAAAAGTAGGTATTCAACATTGTTACATAGTCAAAAGACTTCTTGCATTGGGTTTACTCGGAAGACTTTTTGAGAGGACACAGAAAAAAATATAGTCAAAAAGCTGTCTGGCGTATATAGCCTTTTAGGGGTTCCCTAAGGCAGGGATATTTTTTCAGTACATTTTGTACAAATCGCAGAAACATTTTTCGCACTCATTTGTCTCATACATTTTTAAACCTCTATCCGATTTTCTTTTTCAAACCCATCCTATACATAATTGCCCAATGCACAAAAAACATCCCCGAAACTGTTCGCACCGCGATAAATGATTCTTCATTCTACTTCGTCGACCAACTTCGAATCACGAAAAAACCGGAAATGCGAAAAAAATGTTGCGCGCTGTAATAAAAACGGGAGGGGGGGGGGGGGAGGGGGAGGAAAACGCGAGTACGATCTTACTGCGCAGTGCGTTTAATCTCACGCAATTGTTTATCGGAGCGTAACACGGCGATTTGCCAAAAAAAAAAAAAGAGAGAGCGAGAAAGAAAAAGAATATCGTTTCAACGAGCCGGCTGGTGATTCGCCCAATTTCCGATCAAGAGAGTGCATTTCGGTGTTACGCGCCTACGGCACACACACCTGTCACGTAGTTAGCGAGAGGTGCGTTTCCGGCGAGGCACGAACAAATACGAAAAGCCTCGCGTGTTCCAAAAATGCGCCCTCGCGACGTTAGAAGCGTCGTTGGCCCCGCGTCTTTTTCAACCCCTCCTAGAATTTAATTCCAACCGACTGCTCGAAAAACGGTCGGCTTCCTTCGCGGAGCGCGCGACGGACATCAATTTGATCGGGACGAGGGTATCCCCGAGCCCTCGCTTCCTATAGGTTTACCTACCGGTACTCATCCCCCTCGCGCGAGCTTTCAGCTAGGGGTTGCCTCGCCGTATACGCGAAGAACACAACTACGCACCGATACCCTCGTCCACCGTTATATCTCGGGCTTTGGGGTCGCCGAGTATCGGCCGAGAAAGGGACCCGGCTAAGACCCACCCCCGTGGCGCTGACCCGCAGGGCTAGACACCCCCTAACCCCCCTTCACCCCCCCGCCTCGCGAGTACCACACTTGTGTATCTCGTTTCGATACGAAATCGCCGCGTCTCTATAGACGCTGCTGTAAAGTGCGCGAAATAACCAGAAGGGATGGAGCCGAGGTGGACGAAACGTGTGAGGGTGTGTATGCAGGGGGTGGTGTATGTGAACCGGACGGAGACGATTCAGCGCCACCCGCAGATTTCGGTACAGTATATACACGTTTTACGTCCTGTAGCATTTTGCGCTTTAACCACCCGCGTCGTTTCGTTCCTAAGAGACTTTACGAGAGGAGTTAGAGAGTGGAGGAGGAATACAGGCGAGAAGGTTGCCATTAGGAACGAGGGGGGGGGAGGGGGGGGGGAGGGGGGGGGCCAAAGTGCGATGGACCCTCGCGATATACGTGTCTGGAAATAATATAACGATTCGAGCACGCTGAGGTTTTTGAATGCTCTCTTATTGTATAATTCGAATTGGCATTAATATGCGTGACGTCGTCACTCGCGTTGACGGGGATGAAATTGTTGGTCTATAGTCTACGTTATTGTCGGTAATTAAAAAAATGATGATAGTACCGAGTTAGTCGGAATTATTTGAAGGAATTGAGTAATTAATTATTCACGATTTTTGATAAATTTAAAAAATGATGATAGTTATTATCGGTAATTAAAAAAATGATGATAAGTTAGTCGGAATTATTTGAAGGAATTGAGTAATTAATTTTTCACGATTTTCGTTAGGGATTTTTTGTCATCAATTTCGGGATGGGAATTCAAGTGGTTTTTTATTGCAATAAAATCCAACCCTAATGTCGAAGATATCGAGAGGGATTAAATAAATTAGCGGTAGTTTTTTTTTAAGATATAATTAAACTCGTGTTTCGTATTATTTTTCGCCAACAATTTACCTGAAAAAAAAAATCTGGAAATAAATGCAGCAACTTTTGTTCGACACATTTTGCAGATATTTTTTCCGATAAGATCCCATTAAAAAGTGCTTTGAGCGCGCGACGTCTGGACGCGACTGCGACGTGAACCGCAGACCCCTCTTACAGAATTAATAATTCCAGCGAGCGCGCTGTGTAATGAAGCACAAAAAAAACGTCAACCAGGTACAAAGTAGCGACAACTTCGCTTCGTCGGAGCTCGAGCGAGGCAAACAATATTGAAAGCTGTTTTTGCGCAGGTCTTGAGGCGAGAGATATCAACAGCAGGAAAAACGCGCGGAGTCAGACGGATCCACGTGGGAGAGAAAAATATTCCCTGCTTCGCGTCCCCATGGCACCTGCGAGAGCTGCCGTTGCCGCAGTGCAACTCGCAGTGCCCGGAGTGCCGCGATAAGCCGGCTGGAACGAATACCTCATTTCCTCCAGTCGATGCACTTCCTTCCTCTATTCCAAGGTTTCAATTTCTCTGTCTCGGCTGCTTCTTCCCGGCTTCATCACCCTCGCCCTCTATATTTTCTTCCCTCTTTCTCCCTCCATCCTCCACCTCAGTGTTGTGAGTCTTCATTACCTTAAGAATTAAAGTTTACACAACAGTTTATTTTCCAGTTACGATTTTACAACGATGGCCTGTAGCGATTATAAAAGGATATTATAAAAAATGGACAACTACAGTCCTCCATTATTTTCGCAATGCGTTTACAGTATTTCTCCATTTTTTCAATAAAATCACCATCATGTTTTATGGCAAATTAATATTTCTTCCCTCTATTTAAAAGTTTACACATCGTATTACAATCATTAGGAGTTATTATTCCTATATTTCAATTTTATTCCTGTATTCAAATTTTATTCCTGTATTCAAATTTTATTCCTGTATTCAAATTTTATTCCTGTATTCAAATTTTATTCCTGTATTCCAATTTTATTCCTGTATTCCAATTTTATTCCTGTATTCCAATTTTATTCCTGTGTTCCAATTTTATACCTGTATTCCAATTTTATTTCTGTATTCCAATTTTATTCCTGTACTGCAATTTTATTCCTGTATCCCAATTTTATTCCTGTATTCCAATTTTATTCCTGTACTCCAATTTTATTCCTGTATTCCAATTTTATTCCTATATCCCAATTTTATTCCTGTATTTCAATTTTATTCGTGTACCCCAATTTTATTCGGGTACCCCAATTTTATTCCTGTATTTCAATTTTATTCGTGTACCCCAATTTTATTCCTGTAAAAATGAGGGATTCACAACTCTGCTCCACCTGTAAAAAGCGCCCCCTCTGGTGGCGGACCCGCAAGACGGCGACTCCCGCGAGCCTCTTCCGCGACACCGAGCGCATTGTGTACCCTGTTTAAGTGCATCCAGGGGATTGGCTGGCAACAGCCGAGGGCACCGAGGCTCGCGGAGAAAGTGCCGATAAGCGAAATTATACGAGAGGTTGCGGTAGGTTGGCAGCTGACTCGACGATCGGGCTTTGGCTCGTGCATGACCCCCCTTCTGCCCCCCCCCCCACCCCCTCTGGTACCTCGCGCTCCCGCTAAAAATTATGAGCGAGGATCCAGCGCGTCGGTTCGCCACCGGCGGTTCGGCCCTTCCGCGAGATGAGCCACGTCAAAACGCCCTGTTCGACCCTTCGTGATTTCGTTATTCCGGGAAAATCGCGATCGCTCCTGGTGGAAACCGGCCCATTGGATGTATATACAGTGGGCGCGGATCAACTCGCGGAAAAGCTGATCGTTCGGTCAGCCGAATTTTGAACCGTTGGGCCGCGAACGAGAACCACAAACTCGTCCGGGTCTCGCGCGCCGAGAGTTATAGTTTCGCCTCTCGTGTATATATATATATATATATATATATATATATATGGATATATATGGATATATTGATACGCGATGCCTGTGTGCGGGGCACAATCGCGATCCACACTATCCGCACGCTCGAGGTTTTCCCAATATATTTTCGGCCGGTTATTCGGACACTTTCGTCGCCGCACCGCCGTGACCAAGAAATTATAACGCGGCCCGAAAGATGGAAAGAGCTATCGGTTTGCAATTAACCGTTTAAAATCCAATAAATCGACGGGACGAATTTCCATTCGCGCGCCGCGCGCCGACCGCGATTCTCTGGTTTTGCGAGGCTCGCGCGCGCCCGCGTCGCCCCGTGCAAATTCGACGGCGCTTTTCGCGCGCCCCACGAGATCTCCGCTATCACACCGACCTTACCGACGTTCTCGGGGCGCGCGACGCCGCGCGCCCCCCCGAGAGAGTCGCCGGCAGAAAGTCGCCTTACCGACAAAAGATTCGGCGCCTTCTGCGAATTCGGCTGCTTGGCAATGAGGACGCCACCGTCACGCGTGGAAAAAAAATAAGTGCTGGAGCGAGCGGCGTAAAAGTGTGAAAGAAAAATTGACTTTTCGAACTGTTAGAAAAGTTGCTTGTTTACTTCGAATTATTGGATATTTTTCAATTCATTGTTTAATTGAATGTTTTTAATTCATAAAAAAATTAATTCATTTTAAATTCATAAAAAATTAATTCATTATAAATTCATTTTAAAAATTCATTCATTTTAAATTCATTAAAAAAATCATTCATTTTACATTCATTAAAAAATTCATTCATTTTAAATTCATTAAAAAAATCATTCATTTTAAATTCATAAAAAAATGCATTCATTTTTAATTCATTAAAAAAATTCATTCATTTTAAATTCATTAAAAAAATTCATTCATTTTAAATTCATTTTAAAAATGCATTCATTTTAAATTCAATAAAAAAAATTCATTGATTCTAAATTCAATTTTGTTTCATTTTTTATTGATTTAAGAAATAATGCATTACATTATCAGACCAATGATCCATTATTTGTTTCTCCAGGTAAATTTATCATGTAGCAATAAATGAAAAACAGTCAGATCCAAAATCAGATTCTCAGACCTATTACAATTATTCATGTGCTCCACAAATTTGCTCCCTTCTCAAAATTCTCTTTTCCTCAAAAACCTTCATTTTTTTCGCCCATCCCATCTTTTCGAATCACCAAAAAACGCACAAATCATTGTTTCTCCCCAGACAAATCCAGCGTTTGCTCTCGCAGATGCGAGATTGAGCACCGGACTCCATGCAACGCGCTCACACCCGTCGATAAATCCAAAGATATTGATACAAGAATAAAGCCCACAATTCGTCATCCCTAATCACGAAAACAGAGGCTACGGCGCGCACCTGCGAGATTTTTGACTGCGTCCCAGGTGGTAGAGGGGATGCTACAGGGGGTGGATGTTTCGGTTGGTCCAGGAAGCGGAAGCGCGCCGTGTGTGCCGCCCCAGTCCTCGGTATATCGTCCGTGTGACGTATGCCCGAGCATTGGCCGATGTTCGACGCCCGAAGGTTCGAAAGGGAGACCGCGGCGTCGAATCCGTCCCACCTGGCTCTCCGTGTGCGCCGCGAAAAAAAGAGGGAGACAACGCGTGAGGCGTCCGTGGGACGCGGAGAGATGGAAACCCCTTTTCCAATGTATGTGTGAACCTCAAAAAAAAAAAAAAAAAAAAAAAAAAAAAAAAAAAAAAGTAACAGAGACGAGGCTACTTCCTCTGGCAAGGGAGGAAAAAGCGTGGCTGCCACGAAGCGGAGCGAGAGAGGCGAAACGCCGTCGAACGGAGTGAAAACGAATTGCAGCGAGGCGCGGGGGATGAAAAAGCTGCGAGGGCGACGAGGAAGCCGCGAGGCTGCAACCCCCGTGGCCCGAGCGAGACGGGCACAACGATAGAGGTAGAGGGATCGAACGACAGGCGCAGCAACGAACCGGGGGGCGGCGGGGAGGGGGGGGGTGGCTGTTCGCCGCGTGTAGGTGCGGCGAGCCCGGCGCGGCCTCGCGGGGCGGCGGCGAGTGGGAGCGAGACATATTCATGTGTGTTCTGAAACAAACGTTCGATCAGAGTGCCGATTGTTGCCAATCATACGTTGCCGCGCGGCTCGTGGCTCTCTCGCCGCGCGGGAGAGCGCCGGGCCCGCGCGGATTCAGTTCTGCGTTTTTACGCGACCCGACAACCCGCGGGCTCGTCACTCTCGTGGCTCCGCATCTTTCAACCCTCGCGCGTTTGCACGTCGTGAATTCTCAAAAATATTCCGCGATCTTTTCTCACCCCGTGAGTGTCATCGTCAACGCCCGGCGGTGTCATCGACGTCACCCGAAAAAAAAAAATACCCGAGGGTGGGGGGGTCGAAGGGCGAGGGAAAAAAAAAAAAGAAAAAAGAAAAAAAAATGACGTGGTTCGAGCCAGACGAAATTTCGGCGAGAAGTGACAGCGCGACCGTTCTGCATCGATGTCATCGAGGGGTATGGTGATTTTACTGATGGACGTTGGTGGTGCTACGAGCGGGGGGTGACGAGGAGGGTTGAAGGGGAGAGGAGGGGGAGGTGGGGGGATGTGCGACGGGGGTGCGGCGGCGGCGGCGGCCGCCGTCGGGGAGGAGTCGATCCGTACATGCACGGCCGCGGAGTAGTGGGAGCTACGAGGGGACAACGCTCGCCAGTGTGTACGTCGTTTATGCTTTCCGAAAGCTGGATAGAACCGGCGGAGTGAACGGGTTCCTGGATATACCGTGACGCCGCTACGCCTCTCTCTGTTCCTTCTTCCCTTTCGCTGTCGCTTCGTCTCACTTCCTCTCATTTTCTCCTCCTGTTTTCCTCTCTCTCTCGCTTTCTCTCTCTCTCTCTCTCTCTCTCTCTCTCTCTCTCTCTCTGTGTTTTTGTGCGAAAATGTCCTGCCCTGCCGGTGGCATTTGATGATTGATGACGATGCGGAGACTGCGTGCCTCGTGCCCCCCTCCCCCCTGGTCCACCGTTTGGTCCTCTCCACCACCCCCCCCCCCCTTCCATCCCTGCCGGTCACTCTCATCATGTGCACGAACAATGATTGTGTGTGCGTGAGTGCGTATGAGTCCCAATTCTCTCGGGCATCACTCCAGCATCCGCACCAACACTGACGCGCGTCTTCCCTTCGCGACCATCCCTCCCCCCCCCCCGTGCCTCAGCACACCCCCCTTGCTGATCCCTCCGCGTTGATTTGAAAACACGTCGGTGATGGTTTTCCCCTGCGCGGCGGGAGTCGGGTTCGCCGGTGCCCGCGATGTGCCTATGTGCATTGTCGAAAACCAACAGCGCCGCGCCCGAGCCTCGGCAGGTGCACTCGCGGGTTTCATTACGAAGTAACGCGAGCTCTGGATGTTATAGTTGGCGGAGTTATAGATACGGGGACGCGGGCGGTTAGAGCGATTCGCTTATTATGGACGTGGATGTTGGGCCGGAAGAGACATTTTCGGCGATCGCTCTGGTTCAGATGTACCGTTTAGAAGACCTACGTTTTTTTTTCTTTTTTTTTTACACTTAAAGATTGAGTCTCTCTCTCTCTCTCTCTTCGAAATTTTATGCGAATGCTCCAAGTCCCGCAAATTGGAATTTATGAGTACCGAAAAATCAGTAAACCAAAAATCGAAAAAAAAAAAAATTATTAAGCTTCAGGAAAATAAATGGCAATTTTTGCAAATGCTCCAAGTCTCACGAATTGGAATTTATAAGTACCGAAAAATCAGTAAACCAAAAATCGAAAAAAAAAAAAATTATTAAGCTTCAGGAAAATAAATGGCAATTTTTGCCAGACAGCGGGTGATATTCACGAACACAGGCTAAAAAATAAAATGTCATTGATCTGCATTTTTTTTTTTTTTTTTCATCAACATGAATGTGTTTTTTTTTTTTTTTTTAGATCCCACAGAGGGTTGTGGAGTTCTCCCCCCAACTCGGCGAGGGTTGGGGGATGAAAATTAATCAAGCAATGAGTCGTTTACATGACCAGATGCGAAGATACAAAATACAAAATTTCGAGATTCTGGATTTCGAGCGGGATCCACTCGCACCCCGTAAACGGTAACCCCATGAGTGTGTGGAAACGCGGAGGACTCGCGGCACCTGTGTGTGCGGGTGCCGCGTCTGCTTCGTCCCCCCTCCCCACCCCTGTCGAGTGGAAATGGCATTGTGCTCGGAATGCACGTGCAAAGGCGCACCGAGTGTGGAACTGCGGAGCGGCGGCGCCCCCGATGATTTCGGAAAACAGCGGCTGCGTTGTGCCCCGATGTCCGAGAGAGGACCAATGGTGACGGCGGGGGGGTCGGTCGGCACCGGCACTGGGCACTAAAATCGGCCGGGCGAACGGCTGGAGGCCAATGACGAAATGAGACGCCGCGGGGCCAACAGAAAAGGGTGGGAGAGAGCCGGGCGGCCGTCGAACACTGGTGACTGCGGTGGTGGACCCAGCGGGGATTGCCGGGGAATCGCGGAGAAATCGTCCCGAACCATATACCCGAACCTCTGTGCCGCATGCCGCAACCGAGTAATAATGAATGTTTGTTAGCGAGTCGAGCGAACCTTCATTTTCGGCCCTTGAACCGCGCTCGGCCGCGTTACCTTTCGTTCCGCACTCGACGCTGCTGCTGCTGGCCCTTCGTGCGCTGTAGTCGCGAAACCCACTGCGATATTGACACTACAGCCACTGATACGGCGCAGACTTGATGCAGAACGGATTTTTTTAGTTTCGATATTCGCTGAGTCTGTAGGGATCGAAATCCATTTTTTTTTTTCAGTTGACATTTTTTTTTATTAAAGTGTGATGGTAAATTTTGTTTCCGTTTTTTTATAAGTTGAATAATCTTTCAACTTATAAAAAGTTGATGCAGAACGGATTTTTCTAGTTTCGATACTCGCTGAGTCTGTAGGGATCGAAATACATTTTTTTTTCAGTTGACATTTTTTTTTATTAAAGTGTGATGGTAAATTTTGTTTCCGTTTTTTTATAAATTGAATAATCTTTAATTTAATTTTGAATTTGTGTTTCTGAATTTGATTTGTTTCCTGCTTGATTTTTTTTTAAATTTTGAATTTAAATTTCTGTATCTGGATTTTTTCTGCGCAGACCTGATGCAGAACTGATTTTTCTACTTTCGATATTCTCAGAGTCTGTAGGGATCGAAATCCATTTTTTTTTCAGTCGACATTTTTGTTGTGTTATGGTAAATTTTGTTTCCGTTTTTTATAAGCTGAATAATCTTTAATTTAATTTTGAATCTGAATTTCTGAATTTCATTTGTTTCGTGCTTGATTTTTTTTTAATTTAATTTTGAATTTGAATTTCAGTATCTGAATTTTTCCTGCTTGAATATTTTTATTTATTTAGATTTTTCATTTTATTGTTCACATATTTAATAAATGGACAACACTTTGATTAAAATTCCTGATATCTTTTTTTATTGCAGGTCCTCAATAATTTATATTTAATCACCCAAAGGGTGGAATCTTTGCGATTCAACAGATCCGCAGGGCTCGGGGATATCCCGATTAATCAATCGCAATCAATCGAAGCTCCGTCAAGGGCCGAATCGCCGTCCCTCCCGGCGCGCATAGCCTTCCGCAGTAAACCGCGCGAAATTTCTGGACCTGCCGCGCGCAGGTGGAGCGCCGAATTTTCCCGCATCCACGTTGCGCGCATTTTCTCTGTTTCGACTTTCGCGCGGTAATTCTCGCGATGACTTCGTGAAATTGGATGGTAATCTTTTTACAATGATTTATATCAGTGAATGGAGCGCGCGCTGCCGTGAAACAATGGCCGAGCGCCGGAGAGCCAAAGCGACGGGCGCTTCAATCCCGGAGTCATTGAAATTTCGAAGGGGGGTGAGGGGGGCGGGGGGGACAAAAAAAAAGCAAAAAAAAAAATGACGGTTGGACTTTGGAAACCCGTAGAGCGCGCGGCGGTCGCGTCCGGACGTGCGAGGGGCGCATGAAGGGGGGTGGGGGGGGGGGAGGGGGGCAGCAGCAGCCGCGGCCGCTGGGGGTTGCTTTTCGCGACGACGCTCGCTCGCTAGGTGATAGTGCGGAGGGCAGCTCCGGGCGCGCGTGCGCTTTTTCGAAAAATCAATAAAACGAAAAGCTTACCTAATGCTATGTTAGCCGCGCGGGGAGGTCGAGGCTCCGCCTTCGCCTACTAGCTACGCGAAGGAGAAGGGGGTCGGCTTTATCGCCGCGCATAGATACTCCGGCCACCCTCCAGATAACGCGATCTAGATTCTCCAGATGAACGCTACGCTCGCGCCCCGCGCGCCGCGCACCGGGAAACTACCGGGACGACGGAGACGACGACGCGCGTCATCCCCCCTCTCGAACGTCCTTCGTACACTTTGCACAACAATCCATATTATTAATTTTTTTTAATTAATTTTTTCCTCTTTTTCTAAAAAAAAAATGTATTATGAACAGGCTTTTTTTTTTTTTTTTTTTTTTTTTTTTCGTCCTTCGCGTTTTTTTCGCCCGTTTTTTTCGCCCTTCGCGACAATTTTTTTACCGGCCAATTTTGTTTTGCTTTTTTTTTTGCAGCGTCGCTTGAATTAAATTTGTTTTGCGGACTAGTTTGGTTGCGAACGTCCTTTCCACACTTTGCACAACAATCCATATTATTAATTTTTTGTAACCAATTTTTTCCTCTTTTTCTAAAAAAAAAAAAAAATATTACGAGCTGTCATTTTTTTTTTTTTTTTTTTTCGTCGCCCTTCGCGACAACTTTTTTTACCGGCCAATTTTGTTTCGCTTTTTTTCCGCAGGATCGCTTGAATTAAATTTGTTTCGCGGACTAGTTTGAACCAGTTTTCGCGATGACGACGCGTTAATTAAGACTCATCAATCGATCGACCATTAATACAGTCACAATTGCGCGTTTCCGGGGGTGGTTTTTGTTTTTGTTTTTATTTCACTCTCTTTTTTTTCCTGGTGCATTCGATTGAACGCGACAACGAGTAAACGTCCAGGAATAATTGTCACGTTGAACAACTCCGCAGCGGTAGCTTCGGCAAGGGACGGCAGCGGCAGCGGCGGAGCGTCCATGGTTTCGAGGCAAAATGGGGGATGCGAATGCGGCGTGCCATGATTAGATTGTGGCTTGTGCTCCAGGCGTCCGACTAGGTTCAGCGCGTTAGCGAATTCGGTCCGTTGAGTGTTGACAAGTCCGCATCCTCCGTGCCTTAGCGCGGCCATGTAATTCTAACGAGCTTAGAGCGCCGTTCGGAGGGCATTTTCAGCGCGGTGGGCCGGGAGTTAAGCCCGACGCTCTGCGCGCGGGTACCGTCCGACCGAGAAGAAAAAAAAAAAAAAAAATCCGCAACGCGGAAATTCAATGACACCAGAGACGACGCGCGGATTTTCCACCGGCAGCTCTGCAGATTCAACCCCCCCCCCCCCCCTGGAATTTTACGACAATTACGGACGGCCGCGGACAAACGCTTTGATATTTTTGCGACAGCGACGCAAATGCGGGTCATCCCCGTGTGGCGAAAATGCGGTGGATCCCGGTGGCCCCCGCGCGGAAATTCACGGGACCCAATGAGCTATAAGAGGGACGAATTTATAACTTCGATGACCCGCGCGCGCGTTCATCGGGATTGATTAAAGCGCGGTCATTTGATTTCACGTCGCAGTGCATTTGGGCAAACGAGAGCTCGGCGCGCACGTCCGGGACTCGGCTGACGTGATCGTCGGCTCGCCGGACGAATGACTCGAAAACCGAAACGCGAGAGCGTTTCGCGCGAAAACGAGAAAACTTTTTCGTCGAATTCTCAACGTCGCGGTGATCGAAATGGGAGCCGCGATTTCAAGCTCGCTGCTCGAGACTGACAGCATCGAGGAAGGAAAATCACGCGCGCGCACTCAGAGAAAACGTGTAAGTTCTGGTAACTATAAAGTGACAACCATAACATTTTCTTTGATGCTTTTGTTTTGATTATTTTTATCATTTACGGTAAGTAATTTAAAGTTACGATAACTGCGTCATAGTTACCATAACTAAAAAAAAATAGTTGCTGTATCTATACAAAATAATTGCCACTTTATGGTTGTCACTTTATAGCTGCCAATACTAGATTTTTCTCTCAGTGCGGCTACGAAGAAAATGCGCTGACCTCGAAGTCCGCCTGAGTCCAACGGCTAATCGCACAAGAAGCACGTGCTCCTGCGGCGAAGAAACCAGGGGGTGGGGGGTGAAGGAAGATTAAAAAAAAAGAAGAAGAAGAAAAAAAAAGATTCGGCGCAGGGTTGACGTAACTTATGGAGACGCGTAGAGAGCGAGGGTTGAAAAATGGGGGAAAGCCCCAAAACCCGGTCATTAATTGTCTTAGACGTTTAAGCGATGGTAAACAGCGGAGGTCGCGAAAAGGGAAAGCCCCGGGGTAGAATCGCGGCAGAAAGTAACGCGTGGCCGGCGAAAAATGTTGGCTCGCGCGGGGCGCCGGCTCGCCCGGAGTTTTCACGATTTTGCCAGGACTGTACCCGGGTAACCCTACAAGTATAACCACCCCCACGGTAGCCATGGCGACGCGGGGAACGTGGTATTCCTCCCCGACTACACCGAGAACCCCCTCACGGCTCCCTCCCCCTCGCCCCGTCGTGACCGGCCAGGCCAGCGCCTCCACCTCCCTAAAAACAAGAGTGTAGTTGCTGGATCACGTGGTCCCGACATGGGTTGTCGTGGAGGAGGAGGAGGAGGAGGAGGAGGACGGAGGACGAGGAGGACGGAGGGAAGTGAGGATAGAGCCAGAATAGGATAGAAGGGGTAGTTCCTAATTGCACCCCGGGTGGGTGGAACACACTAGAAGGGCTCCAGAATTGATGCTGGAATTTTGAGGTTAGGTTAACTCGCTGCCTCTCACTTCGACCACCGAGCCGCTCTCTGTGCGCTTCTCTGCCTTCGCCTCTCCATGGCTCTTTCCATTCCCGCGCTTCGCTTCTATCACTTGCCCTGCACTACCGCCCGAGCTCGAGGCGCCCCCCTTCCCCCCCCCCGTCCCCCTTTCCCTCAACCTACCCTCCTTCCCCTATATCCCTCTTTGTCTATCTCTCTCTCTCTCTCTCTCAAACTCTATTTATCCCGCGCACCGGATCCGAGAACCGGATGGGGGGCACGTACCCTAGACTGAAAAATGCTGCGGTGAACCGGACCCGGCCCGGGGGTCGTTTTCCAAATCCTCGCCCGGACCGGTAACGAGCGCCGCCAGCAGCGCCGAGCGCCGAGCGGACTCCGGAGGAGTCTTCAAACCGCTTCTTCGGAATCACGAGACTCCGGGGCCAGGAGGGGGGTGAGGGGGGGGGGGGGGGGAATTCCCGGACCAACGACTCCTTTATTGCCGAGCACGTTTGAATTTGAAAAATACGTGCTGGTTTTGTAACCACGCGTGACGTCTGCCGTTTTTTCGCGCCATTTCCACTGGGCTTCGAAGTGGAAAAGTCTCGATTCGGTCAGACGCGAAGGATTTTCGAACGAGGTTATTTTTTGCCCTGAAGTTTCTCGGTGTTTTCTTCGCGATTTTTTTTTTCATGGTTTTTAAATTTTTCATACATTTTTGTATTGTTCTTTTATTTTTTGTATTTTTTTAATTATGATTTTTTTGGGATTTTTTTTTCTTTTTTTTTTTCGCTGTCATTATGGCTCCGCGCGCAACTTCTCCGGGCTCCGCCCTGAAAGTCGAGGGCGTACGAGTCTCTCTTCGGGAGCCCGGCCGACGATGAGGGTAGCGCTCGTTCGCGGCGCGCGGCGGAGAGGGCATCCCCGTAGACTCGGCGAGCCCGATCAATGAAGGCGAGGCGCGCGCAGCTCTCCCGATTTTTTGAAAATCTGCCCGCCAACGAGCTGCTCGGCCCGAGTCGCCCCGCGCCGCGCGCTTCGCCCGTCACACCGCGCGGCTGCTTCTCGCGAGCCCATCAAGATGGAAATCGAAAACCTGAGTACCGCATTGCGCAAACGTGAAACCCGCGACGTGGTCGCTGTTTAAATATTCACGCTCTTTGCGATTCTTCGTCTCGCGTTCGCAATTACGATCGAAACTCTGAGGTTCCTAAAAAAAAGGTCGCGGAAAAAAATGTCAGATTGTAAAATAAAAAAATAAAAAAATAAGCAAATATAAAAATATTTTTTCTTCAGCTTTTTTTCCAATTTTTTTATTTTTTTTTTTATTGTAAAATTTATTAATAATCCCAAAACGAACGAGGGCGAGAAATCTTTCTTCGAGAAACGTCGCGCGTTGTCGGAGGTCGAGCTGGTCCACCCCCGTCGATAGGGGATGAAACGCGCTGCTGGCGCCATCCACCGGCATTTTTACGACAGTCCGTAAAAAGTTTCCGCCCTCGACGAGGTTCGCCGGTTCGCCGTGCGATGGCGCCAGCGAATCTCTTCCCTCCGCGAGGGTTTAAAAACCCCTATGTGATCCTCGCGTGTGACTCGCGCGTTCTGTGCCTCGATCGGACGTGCAGTTTCCGCGGAAAAAGTTGTCCCTTCGTCGCGGCTGCAGACGCGCGCGGAAAAAAAAAGGTCGCCGGAAGAGGGTCGTATAGATGGAGTTCGGTGAATTCCGGAAAAGAGTCGCGGAGTCGGCAACTTTTATTCGGAATATCCATAGCGCGCTGCGAGCTTCAGCAGCGTCGCCCGTCCGCGCGTCCTACGGAATTGGGAAAGTTTTAATGAGAAAGTCGTTTAACAAACTTTCACAATATGCAGTGGGCTCCGCCGCCGGACATCCGCGTATAGGATTACAGCTCTTTTGCCAACTTGCGTAACGGGAATGGCCTGCATAGGTGGATACGAGGACATGTAGCGCCGGAGCATCGTTCAAAATGAGACTGCAGTTAATTATGCAATTAACTAAAAAAGAATTTTAAAAGAACGAAAAATTGCCTGCCGTGAATTTAAAAAATAAAAGCATGACTGTCATGTGTGATATATTTTCGTTGACATCTTTTTTAGTTAATTAAAAAAATATTGGAATTCATTTTATTGAAAGTAAAATATGAAAAACGAAAAATTGCCAGCTGTTGATTTAAAACAGCAATCAGTAAAATATGTAACCGTCATGTGTCATATATTTTCGTATAGGATTACAGCTCTTTTGCCAACTTGCGTAACGGGAATGGCCTGCATAGGTGGATACGAGGACATGTAGCGCCGGAGCATCGTTCAAAATGAGACTGCAGTTAATTATGCAATTAACTAAAAAAGAATTTTAAAAGAACGAAAAATTGCCTGCCGTGAATTTAAAAAATAAAAGTATGACTGTCATGTGTGATATATTTTCGTTGACATTTTTTTTAGTTAATTAAAAAAAAATTGGTATTCATTTCATTGAAAGTAAAATATGAAAAACGAAAAATTGCCAGCTGTCGATTTAAAAAAGCAATCAGTAAAATATGTAACCGTCATGTGTCATATATTTTCGTATAGGATTACAGCTCTTTTGCCAACTTGCGTAACGAGAATGGCCTGCATAGGTGGATACGAGGACATGTAGCGCCGGAGCATCGTTCAAAATGAGACTGCAGTTAATTATACAATTAACTAAAAAAAAAAAAAAATGTTAAAAGAACGAAAAATTGCCTGCCGTGAATAAAAAAAATTAAAATGTAACTGTCATGTGTGATATATTTTCGTTGACATTTTTTTTAGTTAATCAAAAAAAAATTGAAATTCATTTTTGAAAGTAAAATATGAAAAACGAATAATTGCCTGCCGTCGATTTAACAAAACCGTCAATAAAAAATATAACCGTCATATATTCTCGGCGAATTTTTTTTTTTTTGCAATTAATTTAAAAAAAATTAAATTCATTTTATCGAAAGTAAAATATGAAAAACATATAAATGTCTACTGTCGATTAGAAAAAACATGAATAAAAAATGTAACCGTCATGTGTCATATATTTTCGTTGAACTTTTTTTTCTGCAATTAATTTTAAAAGCACGAAATTAATTTTATCGAAAGTAAAATATGAAACACGAAAAAATGTCTGCTGTCGATTAAAAAAAACATGAATAAAAAACGTAACTGTCGTGTTTCATATATTTTCGTTGGAATTAATGTGACCGAACGTAAAATGTGAAAACCATTCCGGGGTTTGGAAATCGAGCAAGACATTGGAAACTGGAAATTGTCGGACGTCCGAGTGATCGTTACCCGCGTCTGGTGTTGCGCTCCCGCAGGCCGACACTCGTTTCCCGTTAGTCGGTTTCTGGCACGTTCTTGTCCGAAATTCGAGGACATCGCCGCCGACGCCGTTGGCCGCGCGCTGCCGCGGGATAATAAATTATTCGAGATAGATGATGTTGCCACGCCACAACGGTCTGGGCTTGCTCAGTGCCGGCGCTCGGCACTGTTCTGCAACCGGGTATTTATGCCGAGTCTGGTCACCATGCTTCATACGACCGGGATAGCAGCGCACCCTGAGTTATGTCGACCACGTTGGTCTTGATAGATTTTACAATTTACGATAGTCCTTCTCTCCTCCCTTCGGCGCGGGGCGCGCGCGAGCTCGTGTGACACGCGAATTATCGGGCGACCTCAGATCCCCACTTCGACCAAGATGTCGCCGCTTCTTTTACCTGCCCGCGAGTCGTCGCGTTGGGAAGATAAACGGGAATAAACTGGTGGAAATAATAATTGTGTTGTAACTGTTTAATGAGAGACTTTATTGATTTTTTATTTTCGTGTTAAATTCGATTAATGCTATGTTGAATACTTGTGGCATCGTGAATTGTGGTGTCGTCCATGTCCTCCAATTATTTAACCCGGAATGGTTTGAACTCTGAAAATATTGTTTTTTTTTCCTTCAGTAAATATAAAACTTCGTGTGAACGATAAATCTTTTCTGTAGTGTCCTAATTACTGTAATGAAAAATAATACACTTTTGACAGCGTTTCGGGAAATTAGTACAGAAAATTCGCGTGAAAATGGGATAGGGTGAAACTGCTAAATATGGGTCACCAGATTTAAAACAGTATAAGTATATCAAAGATAAATCCGATTGTGTTTACCACTTTTACTTCATTATTGGTAACATTAATAAATTATTAATGTTTTGTTATTCATTTTTTATTTAATATTATCATTCATTTTTTATTGATTTAATATCGATTCAAGTAAATCAAGAGAAAATAATTTATTTCAGTATTACCGACAGATTGTTCCAATATTTTCTCACGAAGCATCACAAACATCTGCAACCTCGGACAGGATATTCAAACACAAATAAACCAAGAAGACTTTTTATTTATTCAACTGTCACAAATACATGAAACACAAACGAATCAACGAGCATTTTTGTTTATTTATTTATTGATATAAATATTCGATACACGAGTAAAGATTTGGATGCTATTTTATCTCGTTGTTGCTGCGAAGTGACGATCATCCCCGAGGATATTTCGTCGTCTCGTCGTCCACTGGTCCATTCATCAAATCCCGGTTGCTCTGTAACAGAAAAATCACGTTCACTATATCCCGTGTATCAAATCCAGCTTCATCGCGACGCAAGAGTAGCTGAGCCGGACAATGAGAACCGGATATATCCCCGGCATCTGGAATAGCCATCCGCGTCGAGCGAGCGACGAGCTCCTCTCCCCTAATTCTCAGAGCGCGCAGCATCCTCCGTGCTCGCGAGCTCCAATACCTTGACCTTTTCTCATGACACCGCGAGATACGAGGGACAGACAGGCCACACGATCATCCCGTAATAAAAATGCTCCGCGCAACCGGTGCGAAAATCTATCCCAATAAAAGCGAACGCAACGCTTCAACCCTACTAAAAATTACCAACATTATTTTCCGCACCCTCAGCCCACGAAACACGTTTTAATTAAGCCAAGGCAGACTTGTAAATCCCTAATTTGTATAGAAATAAAGTTGAAGGTACGATTGGCTGTGTAATTATGTTTTTATAATAATAACTCGTAATTTATAATAATTATAATAATTTATAATAACAACTCGTTTTTATAATAATAACTCGTAATATATAATAATTATAATAATTTATAATAACAACTCGTTTTTATAATAATTATAATAATTTATAATAACAACTCGTTTTTATAATAATTATAATAATTTATAATAACAACTCGTTTTTATAATAATTATAATAATTTATAATAACAACTCGTTTTTATAATAATAAGTAATGATTATAATACGATGTATAAACTTTTAGATAGAGGCAAGAAATATTAATTTCTCACAAAACTTCATGGAGTTCTTATTGAAAAAATGGAGAAATACTGTTAATGCATTGCGAAAATAATGGAGACCTGTGCTTGCCCATTTTTCTCACAATTTCCCCGAAAATTAAATGAAAAATTCGGTTTTTCTTACGGCTACTTCAAAATTCACATATCTTTTTATAATCGCTACAGGTCATCGTTATAAAATTATAAAATCTTAACTGGAAAATAAATTGTTGTGTAAACTTTAATTCTTAAAGTAACGGGGACTTTCAACACTGCCCCAAAGTCTCCCATAGTCACCAAACGAAATTACAAAATTCCTTCTCACTCTCCACGTTCGCAACGCAAAAACCAAAACCCCAGGAATTCGAATTACCCGCCTAGATTTAATTTCCCCGGTCTCAATGAAGTCGCGACGTCGTCAAAGACGAGCAGGTGAAAAATAACTGCAAATGAAGAAGCGCGAGATCAGACGGTACCAGACGACACAAAATACGTAAATCGTGTCGTGACAAAAGGAGCGCGAGTGATACGTGATTACGCTACGACCGCGAACCACCGCCGATATTGCGTATTTCCCGGAGATTCGCTCCTCGACGTCCCTCTTTCTTCCAGCGCGAAACGAGAAGTCCATGGCGCGGCGGGGATGAAATACTAACGCAATTAAATACCGTCGACGAGGCCAAGCCTGGTTATTGGCACTTCTCGACCATCCAATTCTATTACGTGCGACCCCCGCACCGTTCCTCTATCTATCTCTTTACCTCGCCTCGACGACCACCGCGTCACCTCCACGAGAGCGGCCCAACCGGGAAGCCGTTTTCCAAGCCTCTCGGCCTTTGCGAAACAAAGCAAGTGCCGTGTGTGCCCCGTGTACCTCCCCCCCTCGGAATCGTCCAATAGCCCCGCGAGAAGGACTCTCGGAATCCTCGATATCACTTTCCGATAGTCGTGTCGGAATGACTTCGTCGTCGTCGCTGCTGGAAGGACTCTCGGAATAGGACGGGGGCCAAGCGGCGCGGCGACGTACGTGAGCCTGGGGAGAAAGGGCGAGGTGGAGGAATATGCACCGATCCCCTACGGACACGACCCGGTTAGCACGTTCGCTGGATTCCATTCACTCTCCTATATTTCTCTCGTCGTACATTGCAGCATCGACGTGTATCCGGGGGGCGCTCTGAATCAACGGTGCACCACGACTCTGTGGTTTCTTGACTATTTACAGAGGTAAAAATGAAATATTATTACGGCTGTGTGTGTGTTGTTGTCACGTGCTTCGCATGTCGTCGATGATTTGGGAGGAACTGTGGAGGGTTAGACGTAAAATTGGGTGAAACGTAGAAACTTTTGTTTCTGAGAACCCAAAAAGAGTATAGAAAAAAAGAATTGGAGTAACGTAAATGAATTAAATAAAAGATAATCGGCAGTTTTGGGGGAAATTTGGTGGAAATTTTTCACTCTTGTCGCGTCCAAGAGCGAAAAATTAAATTTTCATTATTGTCACATCTAAGACTGAGCAATTAAATTTTCACTCTTGTCAAATCCAAGAATGAAAATTTTTATTTTCACTCTTGTCATATCCAAGAATGAAAAATAAAATTCTCACTCTTGTCACATCCAAGACTGAAAAAATAAATTTTCACTCTTTCGCATCAAAAACTGAAAAAATAAATTTTCACTCTTTCGCATCAAAAACTGAAAAAATAAATTTTCACTCTTTCGCATCAAAAACTGAAAAATTAAATTTTCACTCTCGTGAGATCCAAGACCGAAAAATTAAATTTTCACTCTTGTCACATCCAAGAATAAAATTTTTTGTTTTCACTCTTGTAAAATCCAAGACAGAAAAATAAAAGTTACGCTCTTGTCACATCCAAGACCGAAAAATTAAATTTTCCCTCTTGTCACATCCAAGACTGAAAAATTAAATTATCACTCCTGTCACATCCAAGACTAAAAAATTGACGAGAGTCAGTAGGTCTCATTCCCGACTCTCCTGATACCGCGAAAATTCGCGAACCCGCGGGATCGATATCCGATCGCTCGAAAGAAAAGTAACGACACGAGACGAGGCAACGACTCGCTCGTCTGCGCGTTCGAAAGAGAACGACGTATCATTCTCGTCCAACGAAGGCCTATAACCCGTTTCGCGGCCGCAACTCAATTCTATCTTGATCAATCAAGCCCAACGAGTGCGAGGGACGATTTCAGCGCTTCACGACTACTCGTCGAAGTGAGAGGTACGTCACGGTCCGGGCGTTTCGCTCGCTCGCGAAGTGCACCAGTGGATTATAGTATAGCGCACGCATATACTATACACGCGATACACGCATACGTACACAACCTGTGCACCATACAAGCCACGCCGGAGAATTGTGCAGGTCGAGGCGGCAAACCGAACACCCATATTACGACCGAGTCTCGAAAGGTACCTAGAGAACCCTGTGGTGATGATCCCATCAGCAGATATATACTACATACTCAATATACACGTACAGACAATACACACATATATATATATATATAAAATATCTATATATACAGGGTGATCTAGAATCCCCGCGCCAAACGAGTCCCGGAAGTCCGAAATGGTCCCAGAAATGCATGTGTAAAATTTAAGATTTTTATTTCCAGTCGTTTTTTTAATGAGAGCCAATTTGTGACAGCCAATAAAAAAATTCGCCGTCTCAACTTACTCTCAACTTTCTCATAATTCGCCCTTAATTTACGCTCAACTTGAGTACATACGCAAAATTTAAGATTTTAATTCCCAGTCGTTTTTTAATGAGAGCCAATTTGTGACAGCCAATAAAAAAAATTAGGCGTCTCAACTTACTCTCAACGTTCTCATGATTCGCCCTTAATTTACGCTCAACTTGAGTACATGCACAAAATTTAGGATTTTTATTCCTAGTAGTTTTTTTTATGGGAGCCAATTTGTGACAGCCAATAAAAAAAATTAGACGTCTCAACTTACTCTCAACGTTCTCATAATTCGCCCTTAATTTACGCTCAACTTGAGTACATGCACAAAATTTAGGATTTTTATTCCCAGTAGTTTTTTTTAATGGGAGCCAATTTGTGAAAGCCAATTAAAAAATTAGCCGTCTCAATTTACTCTCAACGTTCTCATAATTCGCCCTTAGTTTACGGTCAACTTGAGTACATGCGCAAAATTTAAGATTTTTATTCCTAGTAGTTTTTTTAATGAGAGCCAATTTGTGACAGCCAATAAAAAAATTATCCATTTCAACTTACTCTCAACATTCTCTCAATTCGCTCTTAATTTAATTTAATTTTGTTTGTGTTTTATTTTATTTTGCTCTTAATTCTATTTTATTTTGTTCGTGTTTTATTTTATTTTGCTCTTAATTCTATTTTATTTTGTTTGTGTTTTATTTTATTTTCCTCTTAATTTTATTTTATTTACGCTCAACTTGAGTACGAATTACGAGAAAGTTGAGAGTAAATTGAGTGCGAATTCTGTGATTGGCTGTCACAATATTGGCCCTCATTAAAAAATTACTGGGAACAAAAATGTCCAATTTTGCACACGCGTTCCTGGGACCATTTCTGACTTCCAGGACTCGTTCGGTGCGGGGATTCTGCATCGCCCTGTACACAGACAATATATGATATACGCACGTGTCGTGTACGACTGGGAAGCGGGTGGTGGTGAGCGTTCGACTCGGCAGCGCCGATGTAGTCGGCACATAGGTAGAGTCGCGGCTATCGGACGAGAGTAGCGGCGTTATTACGAACGCAGATGAAAGGAAGATTGAGTTAGACCGGCATTATAGCACGCGCGAGCATCTACGCCCGAGATAGCGTGGGGCGCGCGTACGTTTCTCTGATACCGTGACGTTAACGCTCCTTCGCAGGGGGGATGGCGGGGGGGTGCGTTGGACCACAGCCCGGCGGAGTCGCGAAGGGCGGGGGGTGGAAGGGACGACGCAGGGCGAGCAGGACGAAGGTGGTTGTTCGACGCTCGCCAACGACGCAGGGCGATATCCCCGCGAGTGCGCCGCACGGTCGACACTCGGTCACGCTCAGGGAGTTGGCCCGAGATGAGCCGAATTTGTCAGACTAACAACTTGTTAGCTTCTCGCCCGTGCGACTCGCGCGGCCCACCTCGACATCTGTAATGCTCAAAGTTAATTTCGCAGCTGACGGATTCGGGTCTTAGGTGCGGTACAGACGAGATTCTGGCTGGAGACGCTGGATTCGGGTGTGTCGGATGGAGGGGAATGAAAAAAATGAGAGCCAGGCGTTTTTTAGGTGATGGATGAGCGATTTTATCTAGGAGGGATGGTTTAAGATTTCTATTGGCTAAAAATGTTAGTAATTTTTGTTGATAGGTTGATGCGGATTTTTTTTATCGTTTGGAAATCAAATTCGTCTGATATATAAAAATAGTTTGTTTATTCGAATTCGGGTCTTAGGTGCGGCGAGATTCTGGCTGGAGACGCTGGATTCGGGTGTGTCGGATGAAGGGGCGTGAAGACATGAGAGCCAGGAATTTTTTAGGTGATGGAGGGGCGATTTTATCTAGGAGGGATGGTTTAAGATTTTTATTGGCTAAAAATGTTAGTAATTTTTGTTGAAAGGTTGATGCAGATTTTTTTTAATCGTTTGGAAATCAAATTCGTCTGATGTATCAAAATAGTTTGTTTATTCGGATTCGGGTCTTAGGTGCGGCGAGATTCTGGCTGGAGACGCTGGATTCGGGTGTGTCGGATGTAGGGGCGTGAAGACATGAGAGCCAGGAGTTTCTTAGCTGATGAATGAGCGATTTCATCTAGGAGGACTGGTTTAAGATTTTTATTGCCTAAAATGTTAGTCATTTTTGTTGAAAGGTTGATGCGGATTTTTTAAAATCGTTTGGAAATCAAATTCGTCTGATATATAAAAATAGTTTGTTTATTCGGATTCGGGTCTTAGGTGCGGCGAGATTCTGGCTGGAGACGCTGGATTCGGGTGTCTCAGATGGAGGGGCGTGAAAAAATGAAAGCCAGGAATTTTTTAGGTGATGGATGAGCGATTTTATCTACGAGGGATGGTTTAAGATTTTTATTGGCTAAAAATGTTAGTCATTTTTCTGCAAAGGTTGATGCGGATTTTTTAAAATCGTTTGGAAATCAGATTTGTCTGATATATAAAAATAGTTTGTTTATGCAAAAAAGATGACGGAGTGTAATGTGATTGGAAATAAGAGATGCGGGGCTTAGTTGTCCGATGAACTGACGTGAAAAACGGACTGACGACTTTCTTATGACTTGATCTGGTAAACACAGTTTTGAGAATTCTTGTTAATTTTTATTCGCAAAGCACTGATAACACCCGATGGAAGTCAGGTGTAGGTCTCATGTAGGATTCTAAAAGTACGCTTTTCAATGAGCTGTCTAACTTTTCCAGGCATTAGCATTCAACAACGAATGCTTTTTAGGACATCATAAGCCTAAAAATGGAAACCCAGGTAGCGGACTTTAGTGTCCTAAATGCTCACAAATGGAACCTTCGGTGTTGTCAGGGAAGACTGTCATTAATTTCTGCTCAAAATTCACTACGTATATTTAAAAATCGTTCAGAACTGAAATTCGTCGGAGATACAGAAACAGTTCGCTTCTACAAAACAGTTTGCAGAGTTAAGCATCGTTGGAAACAAACGATGCAGAAATTCCGTATTTAAGAGTATCGATTGCGGAGTTTCTTGAAGAGGGCTGACGTCGCGGCGACCATTGAGTTTGTGTAACCAGGTCTACGTGTGACAGTTATGTCGGCTAGCGGTCCGCGAGAAGACTATAAATAGGGGGGTAAAGTCGAAGGCTGGCAAAGTCGATAGGCAAGCGTCATCCTCTATCGCGTCATCAATCTGACCGAAGGCTGGAACGTACTGGTGTAAGTACGGTATGTTCGTACCAGGAGGGACGAGAGAGAGAGAGAGAGATAGCGTTCGGTAGCGATAGGGAAGAAGGGTAAAGGGGTTGAGGGTGGTGGTCAGTCAGGACACCGGGTGGATTCGACGGCGCCGCCCGGCGTCCGACCAGAATATTATGGACTTATCAAGCCATCCTAATAGTCTCATCAGGATGCAAGCCTGCAGATCTCATCATCCTCGGCGTCCCTGGTACCACCGAGTACCTATAGTATATCCACGTAGAAACGACCGGACAGCCGCGTTTCCCCGCGACGCAGATAGCGCCGCAGGAAGTATCACAGTAAAGTGCGGAATGATCGTGGGACCTTTTCAAGAACGAGCCGACACTCGGGCTCGCGAATTGTCGGGAGGCTTTGTTCGTCGCGGTATGTTCGACAAAATCGGTTGCCTTGTTATTGAACTTTGTAACACGTGGCAGAGATCATTGGGTGCCTAAATATGGTGTCTTTTAATTCAGTTTATATGAACGAAATGAATGTTTTTAGCTAATAAATTAATTTCGAAGGCAGGCAACGATGACGAATTTTTATGCTGGACTGACGAACGACTGACGTGCAAAGGAAAAATTAAAAAAAATGATTAGTCAGTCTACGTCTAATTAGATTGACAAAAAATTGCCTTAGCTATAAAAAAATGATACCACAATTGAATAACCTCGGCGCGGGAACGAATTGAAGGAAAAGCAAACAAGACAACTTCGCGGTCAACTCGGAGCCCTCGCTACCGCGTATTGCATACCGTGTATACTCCGCGCCCGGAGAATTACATAGTTTTGAGGTATATATTGTTGTTTAGTACGGTTTAGAATTTCCATAGATAACGGAGAATTATAACGGCAGGCGCCCCCTGCCGCGCGCGCGGTCCGAGGAACGTTGCAGTACGGAACAGGAAATTATTCATGCACTATGCACATCTCCTACAAATGGTCCCCTCCCATTGCCCTTCCCAATGGGCGCCGGACCATCTTGAATTATAAATTAAAACGTTGCGGCGAATATGCCAACGACGAGTCACTCACTAGCGATTGTTACTGCCGTCACGATTTTTTTTTTTCAATATCTGGTGTCATTATGTTCATCGTCATAATTTTCAACGGACATCATTTTTATCGTCATTAATTTCAACGGACATCACTTTTATCGTCATCATTTTCAACGGACATCATTTTTATCGTCATCATTTTTATCGTCATCATTTTCATCGTCATCATTTTCATCGGACATAATTATTATCGTCATCATTTTCATCGGGCGACATTTTTATCGTCATCATTTTGAACGGTCATCATTTTCACCGGTAAACCGAAAACGCGCATTGAAACACATTTGTAAAACAATTATTACAATAATTATTACTGCCGTCGCGATTTTTTTTTTTTCAAAATCTGGTGTCATCATTTTCATTGAACATCATTTTTATCGTCATCATTTCCAACGGTCATAATTTTCACCGGTAAACCGAAAAAGCGCATTGAAAAACATTTGCAAAATAATGATTACAACATGAATCACCACAGCTAACAAAAAAAATTGCCATTCAAGCCTATCAAGAATCTTCCACCCCAATTTACAGCAACTGCACCTCATTACCCACAAAAATCGAGACACCTGTGAAACCCAGCACTCGGTCATTGTATCCCCCGTCCATATTTCAACGTCATCTTAACGAGCTGCCCGCGCGCTTATTTGCTTTCCAATTGTTCTTCCCCGCGCGGACAAGAACCCGCGGAGTTCGGCGGTACCGCAGAGTGAGGAAGACAAGGGTTGAAATTGCTTTCTCGGCGAATCTGTCGTGGCGCACAGAGACCCAGAGAGAGAGAGCCTGCCCGCCTGACGGAGACGTCGGGGTGGCGCGGAGCAACCCAGAGGGGGTGGCGAGAAGGGGTTGAGAGAGAAGGCCGAGTGAGCCCGTGGAATCATCTTCCGAGCCTCTCTGACCCTTAACCGCGGCTAATAACTCGCTTTTTTCTTCCAACTAAACTACGAACTACCAACTAATCTGCGAGGCACACGAGACCCTGCAGCACGGGTCGTGTGTACGTCGACCGGAGTCCTATTGACGACCCCATAAAGTATATTCCACCCCCTAAACACCACGAGGAGTTCCCCGAGCCCCCCGCGACCCCCCCTTCGATGGTCCCTCCAGTCATCCCCCTCGTTTCAACAAAATCTTCATGCGAATATCGCGAAATCATCCCTCATTATTGGACTATTTTTCTTGGCCGAGGGACGAGACTTGACCGTCCGACGTCGCGTCGGCCTTGGTGGTGGTGGTGGCGCGGAGGACGGGGCCGAGGCCAGGCTAGGTTTAAGCAACTCTGTGGAAGTTGCGGGCAGGGTTGGTCGGTCGCTCGGTCGGGGTTTTGGGGTGGCGCGGGTGCTTCGCCTGCTTGTGGAGTAAAGAGCGGCGTGCAGGGGGGCGTGCGGCAACTATTATAAACTGTAGCACCTCGAACTACCGCCTCCGCAAGCTCCGTGTGCCGGCGGTACCGGCGCTGGCCGCTGTCCTCCTCACTTCCACCCCCTTCCGACCGTCGGGCTCCCGGTTCCTCCACACAGTACCACCCTCGAGCAGCACTATACCACCGCCGCCGCCGCCACCACCACGAGCATCACGACCGTTGCCGTTATCCACCCGACCACCCGACCAACCCCCCCACGTCCCTCCAAATAACCCAGGGGCCTGCCGAACTAACCCGCACCCTCTCTCTGCGGAACTCCCGCCTCGACTCGACTCGCCTCTCGGAGAAGTGCAGGCGAGCGCGAGCGCGGGAGAGCTTTCCTTCCGCGAGCTTCGTACCCAGGTACCCTCTAATCAATCAACCCCGAGGCGTTTCGAACAGTTCGCCCCGGCGAAGCCAGGATTCGGAGGAGAGAGAGACGGGTAACTCTTGCACCTGTATACTTTGCTTATGGAGAGGCGAGGGAAAAATTTGAGGAAGAAGGACGAAGAAGGTGAGAAAATGGGAAACTTGATTATAGGGAAAGCGAAGAGAGGGCTGGGAGGGTTTTGGGGGGCTTCGTACGGTAAGCGGGGGCGGTGGAGAATTGTTTTCTTGAAGATGTCGATAAGGGGAAAAATTGGCGACGGAGGACTTGACGTGAGAAAAGGGGAAAGATAATTAGCGAAGGAGAATAGAGGGTTGGGAGGGTTTAGGGGGTTTCGTACGCTAAGCAGGATGCGGTGGAGAATTGTTTTCTTGAAGATGTTGAGATATATGTTGAAGTGCGCTCTAATCAATCAACTCGAGAGACAGGTACTTTTGCACCTGTATACTTTGCTTTCGGAGAGGCGAGGGAAAAATTTGAAGAAAAGGACTCGACGTGAAAAAAGGGGAAAGATAATGAGCGAAGGCGAAGAGAGGGTTGGGAGGGTTTAGGGGGCTTCGTACGCTAAGCAGTTTGCGGTGGAGAATTATTTTTAAGAAGACGTCGAGGTGTGTCTTGAAGATGTTTTAATCTGCACCGTCGTTTTCAGAGTCGCATATTGCATATGGTGGAAACCGGATGAAGTTATTAAAAAAAAAAATAAACTATCGAGAGACACTAAAATTGATCCTTCGAAATGTTGTTCTTCAGGATATCAACGCTTAATTTTTATCATCATTCCCACGGTCTATGTAACACTCAGCAAAACACCAATATCGGACCTTTTTTTTAGGAGATTACTTTTTTTTTGAGAATTGTTTTTTCGCAACTTGGTATCGGTTTCTCGGCCAGTTGCAGCACGAGTAAATCGTCAACAATGCATACATCGCACTACGAGATTTCCAATAAAAAAAAATCATAACAACCCGCCCCCTCCCTTTTAGCAATTGATCACCATAAAAACGTCAGGTTTACACAGCACCCATAAACCTTAATCCTGTTTCTCCCAGCGCGAATCCGTCTGCCGGCCGATAAAAGGTCGGTATAAGCAAGCGATTTCCACTTAATTACACTTTTTTTCGCGGGTCGCTCGAGCCGCGCACTGGGGGGGCGGGGGGGCGGGGGGGGGGCGGGGGTGTGACGGCCGTACACACAGACATCAAGGCGCGCGCAGTGCAGTTAATAGGTAATTATCAGGACTGCGATTTTGCCGGCGGGCAATCCCATTCATTTCCTTGATATCTTGGTAAGGTCGCGGGGGGGGGGGGGGGGGGGGGGGTCCGGCCATTGGCTTCCGTGAAATTGCGCGCCCGGTCTCGCCGCTCGTTCGCCCCCCACGTGTGTGCGCGACCGTTCGGCTTCGAGGGAGCCCGCTTTTCTACCATCGATTCCGCACTATCGTCCCGCACCAGCAGCAGCAGCACGCCGTACATTCGCCGAGGGGGGCGCGGGGCGCGCGGGACGTGAGGATTGTGAACGGAGGAAATGGAGTAATTATAAGGAAATGACGGGCGTTACCCGGTGGTGGGAAATATCGAGAGACTCTCCAGACGCGGAAACTCGCCCGGGACGATAATCCGGGGGGCATCTTGAAAAATTCGCGGACCACCCGGACGAATCTTCAAATCGGTTATGGGGGTCAGTGTTGTAAGTCCACATTAATTTAAGAATTAAAGTTTACGCAACAGTTTATTTTTCAGTTACGATTTTACAACGATGACCTGTAGCGATTATAAAATGATATGTGAACTTTTGAATAGTTGAACGAAAAACCAAATTTGTTATTACACTTTGGGAGAAATTTTGCGAAAAATGGACAAAAAGAGTCCTCCATTATTTTCGCAGTGCATTAACAGGATTTCTCCATTTTTTCAATAAGGTCACCATGAAGTTTTATGGGAAGTTAATTTTTTTTGCTTCTATCCAAAAGTTTACGTATCGTATTATAATAATTACGAGTTGTTATTATAAAAACATAATTAGAAAGCCAATCGTACCATTAGTTTTATTTCTATAGAAATTAGGGATTCACAACTCTGATGGGGGTTAATACATGAATATAAAAGGCGTTCAATGAATTCGAATAAATCGATCGCCTTCGATCCGTCGGTTCGAAATATGCGATGAGTGAGCCGCAATGACGGTGAGGAACCGCTGCGCGAGAGGAGTTACAATAATCGTTTCACATGAAAATGGAATGGGGCCTATGGGCTATAGGCGAAACTCGAAGAACTCTGAACGTCTGTCCCAGATGTTAACCCGTTACGGTTTAATTGTGCAGTCGGTTCCTTCTGACAGTTACAACTCGCACGTGGACCCAACGGTGCCCCCCGATCCCCTCCCCCTCACCGTCGAATTAACGGCCAACGTGGATATACTCGACGGCCAATACACCTAAGCTTCTCGAGCTTTCTCGAATAGCTGAACCGGGGGATGTTCCGCGCAATTAATATAATTACTTTCGATTAAATGGAGACGGAATGAGAGACTGCCCGTCTGGGCTCCGTGGTATTCCGACAATTCTCCTATCCTCTCGCGCTGCCCGAATAGATGAGTGGAAGGATCGTGCCCACCGATAACTTTACGGCCACGCCGTAAAGCGCCTGAGAGATGTGACTTAATCATTCTCGTTCTCGCGGCCCGTGTGAGAAGTTATTGAATTTCGGAGTTCCCGCTGAAACCAATAATTTTCCCTAAAACGTATGATTATTCGAGATACGATACAAATATCGGTGTCGGTGACCTGGTGGTTAGATGCTAGGTGGTGGTGGTGGTGGTGGTTAGACGCCCTGAACTGCCGGCGACTGAGGTTCGGGTTCGCGAAAAAAAAAAAAAATTTCGATTTCGTAAAATTTGAGGGTTCTGTCCAATGGGAAATTTCCTGCTGATTTTCGTCGAATTTTTTATTTTTCTGGCAAACAACGGTGCTTTTCAGAATCAGCAAGAAATTTCCCATCGGATAGGATTTTCAAACTTTAGGAAACCGAAATTTTTTTTTTCGGAAAAAACGCAAGCGTGAAAAAGCGTTTCGGGAAAAGCAAGGCTTCAAAATTCGGTGAAAAATTCAGAAATCAAGATATCGCGTTCCGCCTTGCGGCATTCTCTTCGTCACAGAGTTTTCTCCAAAACGAAGGAAGAAAAAAAAAGTAACTTCGATTTTAGTCAAATGCCAACAGCGTATGGGATAGTACACGGAGAGAAGGATCTGATACTTTTTACCATATTTCTAGTAAAAAGTATTGTAAATTTCCGGTAGAGTGGAGATATAACGCCATCTATCGAGAAGAACTAGAACGATGAGAATTTTTACCACGAAATATGGTAAAAAATATATTATATATATATTAAACATTCTTATAGTTCTCGTACTGTTCGTCAGGTGGCGGCTATGGCTTTTCAATACCAGACGCCTTGGTAATTTTTACTGCTGCGTCCGGTAAATTTTATCAGATCCTTCTCTCCGTGTAGTTTAAAAAAAGATGTATTTACACGTCACACCGCATTAAAAAAAGTGTATCACGCTTCCCGTCCCCAATGTTCAAAATCCAACCATCTTCAACCCACCCTTCAATCTTCCAAAAACCACCCCAACGATCCCAAAATTAACTCACTGACGAAGCCCTAATTTTCGAACGTCGCAGCCCACCGCAATACGAAGCAACAAGGAATTCAGTGGCGTACTTTAAGCCCAGCGCCGTCGAGTACACCGAAACTACCCTTAAGAATTCAGCACTCCATTACGTCGTCGGCGCGCGGTAAGATACCGTTCTCCTTAAATATGTAGGTAATGGTACCGGCGGAACCGGCGTGAGGGGGGGCAGATGGTCTTTCTGAAATATTTAACACTCCGAAGGATGCTGTTCGCACCCTTATCCTCGTATATACAGCGAGACCGGGTTCACCCCAACACGTGCCACGGGTGGCCCGTCGAGAGTGTGCGAATTGGAGGACAGCCAGAGATGGTCGGGGGAGGAAGGGGCGAAGGGGGAGGGGGAGGGGGGCGAATACACTCGTGTAAAAGCGAAACCAGGAGGAAGAGGGATATACGAAGCGAGATAAAGAAAGTGCCCGAACGTGCTCGTGCACTTCTACAAACGAACTATATATGCATAATGGGCGCAGACTCCGCGCTATATCGGTATACGACGGGATGGACCCCGAGCTAAGCAAACAAATGTCTCGCTTTCGCGAATTCACGTGACTATTGCCTCGCGCGCCCCGAGAACGAAACTGCGCGTGCGGTTCGCGTGCATGCAATTTTGACTAGATTAACGCTGCATTATTCAGCTAATTAACTACTCCGAACGCTTCTACGGTATTTCCCAACATATACCCCGCGTCCCCCACCACCCCTTTCCCGCGCTTCCCCCCCTCAACTATCCTCTCCACGTAACTTACCCGACGTATGGACCAGCTATAATAATGCGCTACGTGACCACTATTTGGCTCATAGTCGAAATATAGTGATCTGGATTGTCGATCGTGAAGAAAAAAAAAGACGACGCGAATTAATTTTTTTTTTTAAATATGTTCCGGTGTTTTTCGTTAATTACCTCGTGTCAAATTTTGCTAGAACATTCGTGATTATGGGTTCGACGAACACGCGAATTGCGATGAAAATTGTTTTGATTTTGCGACGTGGACATTTTTTTGTATGGGGATTGTTGGCTATGCGAGTCGGTCGTGAAGACAAAAAAGAAGGTGCGAATTAATTTTTCATCAAAATATGTTCCGGTATTTTTCGTTAATTACCTCGTTTCAAATTTTGCCAGCGCATTCGTGATTTTGGGTTCGACGAACACGCGAATTGCGAAAATAATTTTGATTTTGCGGCGAGGAAATTTTTTGTATGGACCAGCTATAATAATGCGCTACGTGACTACTATTTGACTCAGACTCGAAATATACTGATCTGGATTTTTGGCTCCGCGAGTCGATCGTGAAGAAAAAAAAAGAAGACGCGAATTAATTTTTCATCAAAATATATTCCGGTTCTTTCCGTCAATTACCTCGTGTCAAATTTTACTATCCTATTCATGATTATGATTTCGACGAACACGCGAATTGAGACGAAAATTATCTCGACTTCGTGGCGCGGAGAAAAATCTTTTTTCCAAGGCTACAAAATCCCAGCATTAAAATAGCCGCTGCAGCTGATCCGAAGTACAGATTTCCGAGCCTTCCGGCAATCCCCCAGGACAATCCCTACATCTCATTTCACATTTTTCATGCGCATCTCAATTCTCACTTCTCGCAACCCCGAAAACCGAAGCCTCCGCTCTCGTACTCCCCAAACTTCCCTTCGCAACCACGTGCATCGCCCTCCCGCGTTACCATTACCATTATTACCATTATCATCATAGTTATTTGCAGATTTTCGCAATTCCCGACGATACCGCGCCGTGACAGGCGCCATGTTCTTCCCGAACAATGTACAATTACACTGGCCTTCGACGGTTTCTCTCGGAGCGCGAGCTCTCGAAACTTTGAGAGAACCGAGGGGGGCATTCAGAGGGGGGGGGGGGTGAGAGAAGCAGGGGGACATGGGGGGTGAAGGGGGTGAGGTAGAACAGTTCTCGCGCTCGGCGGAGCCCCGATTGGGGATAGTGCGGAGAAAGAGAAGGATACAGAGACACCGGAGAATAGCGGGGGGGGGGGGGCCCAAGTAAGCTACCGAGAGTTCGAGATAGAGCGAGATCGAGAATGACCACTATGTCCGCGGCGGGCACGGATGGGGGGCCAGGGGGGCGGGGGGGGGGGGGGAGTAGCGAAGGGGATTTGAGAGCAGAATGGCTGAATATTCCTGCGAGAGGTTTGAAGCTGGCCCCGTAGGATGGTGGTGGTCGTGTGTCTAGGCGTAGCCGGAAACCTCGGTCTAGGAGAGCCAAGGTATAGCGCTAATATAGAGCCATCTTGATACCGCATATACATCTAGCAGGCGATGCTGCACACTCCATACTCGGCGTCGTGGTCTCTCTCTCTCTCTCTCTCTCTCTCTCTCTATCCGTCCGTCCGTCTCTCCCTCGCCCGCAGACTCTCTCTCTCTCCTCTCTCGAACGAGAGCCCCGCGCACGCGGCTGGGGCTGTTTCTCTCTGTACGGCTCTCGGACTCCAGAGGGTAGTTTGAGGATGGACTAAAATATGTATATAGCGATATATGTATGCACCAGTGGGCAAGAGCGAGGTCGAAAGGGCGCTGGCAAATATCGATACTTTGCCGCTGCTTCTCTGTGCCCGCTGCTCCTCCTCCGCTCCTCTCTGACGCCGGCTGCTGCTGCTGCAGCGGATACGTTTACCTGACTTCGTCAGATATCAGGCGCAGCGATCGGAGCATTCGTATTTACTCGCGTCCGAATTCTGAACGTCCGGCGGGGGAAAGACAACGTTACCCAGATTCTCGTCATACGTGCGGGGATATCTTTTTCGGATGCCAATTAACGTCGCGGGGCCGACGTGGGTTCGTTGAACTCGCGGGTGGCTTCAATTTCGTTGGACCAATTAGCCAATTTGACTGAATTAGAGTAACCGAAATTATGCGAGCGAAGTTTCAAGGAAGGGGATGGGGGAGGGGGGATAAATGCTCGGGGAAGACTTGACGATGGCGAATTATTTTCGAATCCATAATTTTGTCTTGAAAGATCGTGACGATGTTTTTTAAAAAAGCGATTTATAAATATATAAATTGCTTTTTATAAATATATAAATTGCGATTTATAAATATATAAATCATTTTTTATAAATATATACATTGTATAAATCAGCTCCATGACTCAACAAACATGCCAATTGATTAATGACTATTCACTCGCAACGATAAATAATCTCTCCTCAAATGTAAACTCATGCAATAAAAATTAGCAAAATAATTTTTCGATAACACGAAACTCATCATAATTCATCGCTATACCGATTCTCATAATTGATTATAGCATTGGTCGATAACATATTTTTTTAATGAATTTTGCGAATATGCTGCTCGTACATCGCGGAAGAAATTGGCTCAAATCGCGTCGTAGATAGGTTCTTTAATGCCAGGAAACTCATCCGAGAAGCACATCATCTATACTCGTGAGGTTTGCGCCGAAGGACCGAGGCCCGAGGCCCTCGGAGGACTAACAACCGTCTGGCAAGTAGTATGATCGCGTTATGGTGCAGACCCGGCTAGGTGTAGGGTACGGACACCATCCTCCACATCGAGTGTCTACGTTCGGCGGTGCCCCACCCCGCTCGCCACCCCCCCCCCCCCGCCCCCCGTCTAACCACCCCCGTTGCCCTTCCTTATTGCAAGTTCCACGAAGCGTGTATTAAACTATAGAGTTGCCTAGGCATCGACCGAGAGAGCCAGCACCGACCACCGACCACCCTCGCCCATAGCATCTGGATATGTGCCCCCCTCCCCCCTCCTCCCCGCCCCCGCTCCTCGCATATACCCTATGTACATTTCTAATCAAGCGATATTGTAACTGCGGTCTAACCTCCAAACACCACTGGCCCCGGTCTTCTCCGCCCCCTCGTCGTCCAACGTCCACCGGGCCACCGTCCTCCCCCCCCCCCCCCTCAGCCCCCCGTCCGCCCACACTCGCCCGACTAGCGCCGGGCAACTCCGTCGCCATCACCCTCCGCACGAGTACACAGGTACCCTCGGGGCATTATAAATTGCAACCGCAAAAACCTCTAACTTCGATTTGGGCGACGTTCTCGAAAAAAAAAGAGGGCGACAACTCGAAAACGTGGGGAATTTAATTAACCTGGTCGAAAAACGTGTCCTCGTTAAAGTTATCGCTGGTTTTTTTGGGGGGGGGGGGGGGGGGTAATTCGGTGGGAGATGTGGATGCAGGTTTTGTTTTAGTAGTGTAAGAATTTGTTTGCTTTTTTGTGTTTTTTTTTTAAGTTTTGCGTCCGAAGGTTTGCAGTTTGAGGATATTGAAAATAATATGCAAGGATTTTTTTCGTTTTCCATGTTTTTTTTTCGTATGAAAAGCATCTTCAACTACTTCTAATTATTTTGATATTTTGATAAAATTTTAATCCAAGTTATAGTAAAAAAAATCAACTTGAGAAAAAAAAGGGCTGAGAGAAAAATTGAAGAAGCTCAAAATAAATGTGCAATAAATGTGCAAAACAATATGCAAGAATTTTTTTCGCTTTCTGTTTTTTTTTTTATGAAAACCATCTTCAACTACTTCTAATTATTTTGATATTTTGATAAAATTTTAATCCAAGTTACAGTAAAAAAAACAACTTAAGAAAACAAAAGAGCTGAGAGAAAAATTGAAGAAGCTCAAAATAAATGTATATAAAAAATCGGTGAAAAGCAATTTAAACTTGCTCGATTATCCAGTATTTATGCACAGCTCCGGTATAACCGAGATCTGGGTCTCCGGCGTCGGCGTCGTCGACGTCGTCGTCGGTATCGACGTCTTCAAGTGTCCGCCTGGGCCCGGATCCTCGAAGCTGCCGACCCGTGAACAGCGTGCAGTTTCTCAGCTTTCCAGTTACCCCCCCCCCCGGTACCGCCCGCTCTTCCACCCTCGTCGCGCAGCTATAGCAGCCACCCCTCTTCTTCGCCTCAGCTCCGGACGCCGCTCTGCCCGGAAACCCACGGAAAAGCAGAGACGCCGTGGCTTCTCTCGAGAAGCCGGCCAGCCGAGCTATGCAAACATGGCGGCAAAAGCGCCTTACTATACCCTTGAGCTATTCTACCCTTAAGCGACCCCACCCACCCCCTCCCCGTCCCTCGCACGACGTTACGTGATATTCGCTCTCGGACGAACCCCGCAACGTCCCGGGAATATTCGTGGCGAATGAAGTATCAAGTTTCCAAATAATTCCTAACATCCCTTCGACAATTTTATTTTTTTCTCCTCATGGTACACGGAGAAAACGATTTTGGTATGCCAGCAAATCTTTTGTTAAAATAGTGACAGCATTGCGTTATCTGCTTGGCTAACAATTTTTTTTTGTTTGGCTGACATATTTTTTTGCTAGGCAAACAAATTTTTTTGCTAGACAAAGAAATTTTTTTGCTAGACAAAGACATTTTTTTGTTAGACAAACAAATTATTTTGCTAGGCAAACAAATTTTTTTGCTAGACAAACTAATTTTTTTGCTAGACAAACTAATTTTTTTGCCAGACAAACTAATATTTTGCTAGACAAACAATTTTTTTTACTAGACAAACTTATTTGTTTGCTAGACAAACCATTTTTTTGCTAGACAAACTAATTTTTTTGCTAGACAAACAATTTTTTTTGCCAGTGCAACAAAATTGGTAGCTAGATTAGCAGATAACGCAATGTTGTCACTATTTTAACAAAAGATTCGCCGACATAGCACAACCGTTTTCTCCGTGTAATTGTGGGTAATGTAGTCGAAAATGCAGAAACGTTCGTTTTACTCGTCGTCACGCACGTCGAGCGCCTCATGAGGCGACTCTTCGTGAATTCGACGGACCGTAAGATATTGTTTCGCATCAAAACGATAATTTGATGGACGGAAATGTGGCTGCGGAATACGCGATGGTCAGTCTGGAACACGAAGGGTTGATATCACACGAGTAGAAATAAACCCGTCTCGGACGAGAACTTCTGGACCACTCGGTTTTCTCACGCCACTGACCACTGGTCATCTCTCGAGATACGAGAGAGTTGAATGTATAACGTGAAGAATTCGGGGAGACGTCATCCCCGCGCTCTGGAGGACCGGGCGGCAGGGGGATGGAAACTGGTCGGACGGGGACGAACGATGCGCCGGGCTGTGACACTTGGAGCGAGGATCATCGAGATCTCACGCTCCCGCAGGTGTCACGCGTGTTTTCTCCGAGGATCATCAATTGTGGTTGGCGTAAAATTGCGCATTTTTTAAATAACAATATTAATATGTTTTGTCGTTAAATAATTTGCGGGATAAATCTTTAAGATATATTTCGGAATCGCAATGACGAAATACATACTGAAGTTAATTTTAAATAGTAAGTTTTTATTCCAAATTTACGGTTTTTTGTAAACATTATTAATTCATTTTTTGTATTTTTTAATTCACTTTTTATCGTGCGAACCTTTAGATCCAGCAAATATGTCGAGTCTAAGATGATCTGATATAAGATTAATTTTTTTCCCTAGCCCAAATAAAAAATAAAAAGAGGAACTTATGTGATTAATTTTAGAAATAATTTTTGATTCGCGACAGCATCAAAGCGCAAATATAATTAGCCGTCACATCTCGGTTTTTTCAAAATGTGCAAATTTCAAGTCAATTGTAAAATACAATTTTCCGTATAAATAACATATTGAGAATAAGCAAGGAGCTATATAAATTAATTTTTGTGGAATTCCGCCGAATAATTTTGCAATAAATTATTTTTTATTTATATCATTCACCCCAAATAAATAACCAGCATCGCTCTTTACACGCGTCACGGTTAGTCAACTCAGCCAGTACTTTAAATCCCCAAAGTTCCGAATTCTAAAGAAACCTGTCTCGTCGCCTCGCGTTCGCTGGAGGTTGCTGGACCGCCGGGCGTTCTCACGGTCCAGTCACCGGTCATCTCGGCGCTTGACCACCGCGAAAAACCCGTGGACGAAAGATGATTCGAAGACGCGAGTCTCGTTCACGTCGGGATGTCGCAAACTGGTTTCGCGTGTATTCCGAGAGCGCCGAAAAATCCCGGTCACTCAGTCAGTGTCGGGGATGCTGCAGTCGACGCAGCATCCCCCGAGTCTCGGGCTCTACAATTTTCAACCAAACTCTCAAATCTCGACAAATCTCACAAACTGCCGGCTGGACGATATTTTCAACAACCCCTCAAATCTCGACCCACAAACTGCCGGCTGGAAAATATTTTCAACGACCCCTCAAATCTCGACTCACAAACTGCCGGCTGGACGATATTTTCAAATCGATCTTTAACCTCAAATCGACCTTTCGAAATTGTGCAACAAAATCGCCGATCCTCATTGGCAACGAGAAGTAAGTAAGCAACGAAAATAATTACATTATCGGTGATTCGGGCGTTCGCGGTATTAATATCTTATAATCAAAGACGTTTAATGCGGGCGACCCTCGTGGCAACCCCTCGAACTCCAAACCGATCTTTCGAAATTGAGCAACAAAATCGTCGATCCGCGTTGGCAACGAGAAGTAAGTAGGCAACGAAAATAATTACATTATCGGTGATTCGCGCGTTCGCGGAATTAATATCTTATAATCAAAGACGTTTAATGCGGGGCGACCCTCGTGGCAACCCCTCGAACTCCAAACCGATCTTTCGAAATTATGCAACAAAATCGCCGATCCGCGTTGGCAACGAGAAGTAAGTAGGCAACGAAAATAATTACATTATCGGTGATTCGGGCGTTCGCGGAATTAATATCTTATAATCAAAGACGTTTAATGCGGGGCGACCCTCGTGGCAACCCCTCGAACTCCAAACCGATCTTTCGAAATTGTGCAACAAAATCGCCGATCCGCGTTGGCAACGAGAAGTAAGTAGGCAACGAAAATAATTACATTATCGGTGATTCAGGCGTTCGCGGAATTAATATCTTATAATCAAAGACGTTTAATGCGGGGCGACCCTCGTGGCAACCCCTCGAACTCCAAACCGCGATCTTTCGAAATTGTGCAACAAAATCGCCAATCCGCGTTGGCAACGAGAAGTTAGTAAGCAACGAAAATAATTACATTATCGGTGATTCGGGCGTTCGCGGAATTAATATCTTATAATCAAAGACGTTTAATGCGGGGCGACCCTCGTGGCAACCCCTCGAACTCCAAATCGATCTTTCGAAATTGTGCAACAAAATCGCCGATCCGCGTTGGCAACGAGAAGTAAGTAAGCAACGAAATTAATAACATTATCGGTGATTCGCGCGTTCGCGGAATTAATATCTTATAATCAAAGACGTTTAATGCGGGGCGACCCTCGTGACAACCCCTCGAACTCCAAACCGATCTTTCGAAATTGTGCAACAAAATCGCCAATCCGCGTTGGCAACGAGAAGTAAGTAAGCAACGAAAATAATTACATCATCGGTGATTCGGGCGTTCGCGAAATTAATATCTTATAATCAAAGACGTTTAATGCGGGGCGACCCTCGTGGCAACCCCTCGAACTCCAAACCGATCTTTCGAAATTGTTCGAAGTAAGCAACGAAAATAATTACATTATCGGTGATTCGGGCGTTCGCGGAATTAATATCTTATAATCAAAGACGTTTAATGCGGGGCGACCCTCGTGGCGGCGCCGAGCGTTGACTGACACGCGGTGAAATTTAATATTACATTGGAGATGAAAGCCCGCGCGCGGCCGGGGATAATGCAAGGCGCTTTGGAGAAATAATATCGCGTTACGGTGGTGGACCGGGCGGCGTTATACACCTTCGACGTACTAATACGCGCGGCGCGCGGTTCACGAGCAGAGTACGAGACCCAGGTTAGAATTATTGATCTAATATTCGAGGAAGCTAAGCCGGGTGTCTACGTCGGGTCCGTGGGACGCGTATCTTATACTTCCCAGGCGTTCTCGGCCGGGTGTTTCTCGCCGCCGCGACGCGGCGGCGTCGGCGGCCCCCACGTCGGGCTCAAAGCCGCGGGGGCCGCGCGCCGCGCCGACCGTCTCTACGAAAGGCATAATTAATCGCATCCCACAAACGCCGCGCCGCGACCCCTTGTGAATCGGAATAGCCCATCGGAATAGCCCCCGAGTGTTCCCGAAATAATAGACGCGGGAGAGGAAAATTTCAATCGTGAACGTCTTGGGGTTGGAAGTAAAAAAAATTTGGAGGAACGTAAAAAAAATTAAGAAATATAATTTCTTGTGAATCACTTTTTTTCATCGACCTCAAATCGATAAATCGAGTGATCTATACCGATTTTAAATGACCATCAGGAACATAAAAGTTAAAAAATTGTTATTCTTCCCCGAAGGTTGAAGGCGGACAATTTTTCCTTTCGACTGCCAAGTCGAATAATGTTACGAAATTTCCCTAATAACTTAAAAAACATAAACAACCATTCGCGCTTTCCAGGATACGAAATCCTCGTTTCGTCCTTCCGGAGAGCCAAAAATTATGTTATCAAAACGCCTAACGTTGTATCAACATCCATTTATCAAAATTTCGTATGTCAATTCCTGCCACTAACTGCATCTCTCTTCCACTCCTCTATTTTCCCACCATTCGCCTCACATTCCCTAAATCATTACGAAGGCTGAAGACACCAACGAAGGCTGAAGAAAAAAGAATCTCTCCCTCCCCCTGCGCGACACCCCAGCTACCCAGGTAGAAAACCCATGGCGTCCCGCGCAAAAAAAAAGTATTAAAACAGTATAATAATGGTGTGAAGATGGAAGTATTAGACGTATGTCGTATTGGACAAAATCATACTCAAATTATACTCTACCAATTACTTATCGGAGTATGAAGTATGAAAGTACTATACAATCAAATACTTCAATATGATACACTTTTCATACTTTCCATCTTCATACCATTATCATACACTTTTAATACTTTTTTTTGCGCGGGGTCACATCGAGCCCTGGTCAGGGCCACGTTAATCCAGCAAGGGCCCTATCAAGGCCTGACTTGGGCCTGCTGTAACACCACATCGCATGCGTCATCGTCAATCATAACGCAGCCCTTAACGAGGTCGCATCGCATAAGTTCGCCTCAACATTTCATCGCGCGCCGAGCGCTGATTTTGTTAGTCCTGCCGAGAGCCGGGCGCGCGCGAGTTAATTCGAACAATCGAAAGGTACGAGGCGACCCTGGTAGTGCGGCGAGGAGTCCGGTGTGATACTAGAAGTGTACACGACCGAGCGGAAAGTGCGACCAACCAAAGCCAGCGTCGTAGTCCCGTAGGTGGAGAGTGTACGGCGTGTATACGGGGCGACACGGTGACGCCGCGCGTGTGTGCGCCGGGTTGGAAACTAACATGTAGCCGGTGATTACGTCGATCGTCGAAAGAACAAACTTCGGATTGGATTAAACACCCACCCCCCCGTCGCCCTCCTCTTGGCTGCCTTCGTGTCGCGTGCACCCCGGTCCTCTGCAGAGCCGCTCGAAGCAGCAGCAGCAGCAGCAGCCACGGCGGCCCCTTTGCTCCTCTTTCTCGCTCTCGTGCCCAGTACCAGGGCCTCCATTTACCGGCTTGGTGCCGGACGCCCGGCACACGGTTTACCATAAAGTTTGCAACTTCTGTCGGAGGCGCTAGAGTCACCCCCCCTATACGCCCCCTCCGCCCTTCCACCTCTAAACCACCCCCTCGACCTTCTGTGTAACTCTACGTTGGAGCGCCGAACTCTACGACGCTGCGCCAGGAGAAAATGCAGGGTCGCATACGGCGAACATCGTGACGTCTTGTTACGTGTAACGATGAAGTCTTGTTACGTGTAACGATGAGGTCTTGTTACGTGTAACGATAAAGTCTTGTTACGTGGAACGCTGAAGGCTTGTTACGTGTAACGCTGAAGTTTTGTTACATGTAACGCAAAAGTTGTGTTGTATGTAACGCTGAAGTTTTATGACATGTAACGCTGAAGTCTTGTTACGTGTAACGTTGAAGTCTTGTTACGTGAAACGCTGAAGTCTTGTTACGTGTAACGCTGAAGTTTTTTTAAATATAACGCAAAAGTTGTGTTGCATGTAACGCTGATGTTTTATGACATGTAACGATGAAGTCTTGTTACGTGTAACGATGAAGTCTTGTTACGTGAAACGCTGAAGTTTTGTTACGTGTAACTCAAAAGTTGTGTTGTATGTAACGCTGAAGTCTTGTTACGTGTAACGCTGAAGTCTTGTTACGTGAAACGCTGAAGTCTTGTTACGTGTAACGCTGAAGTCTTTTTAAATATACCGTAAAAGTTGTGTTGCATGTAACGCTGGAGTTTTATGACATGTAACGCTGAAGTCTTGTTACGTGTAACGCTGAAAACTTTTTAAATATAACGCAAAAGTTGTGTTGCATGTAACGCTGATGTTTTATGACATGTAACGCTGAAGTCTTGTGACACGTAACGCTGAAGTCATGTGGCATATAACGCTAAAATCTTGTAACAGGTAACGCTGAAGTCTCTTTACATGCAACGTGTGTAATAATACGTGACTCAACGTGTCACGCTACGAGGAACTTCAAAGATCGATAAATGCTCGAGGAATTGCTAAATATTTTTTTCGCGGTGTCGATTCATTTGAATCTAGCGACGTTTATGTCACAATCAGGACGTGAACTTGTAAAATGTCATCAATACTCATTTTTGAGCCGAAAGTGGACAAAACTACACAAAAAAGAATTAGGGTGAATCAGTCGCTGTACAAACGATTCTGTACATTATAATCAAAATTTCGGTCCACAAAAAGTAATTCAGGAATGACAAAGCTCTCCATTAAATAATTTCAATATCTCAATTTTAATCCCCATACCCATTACTCAGTAAAAACTCACTTTTTTCCACTCAGACGCGACCAACAAAAGAATACACGAAAGACAAAACCCGCACGTCATATATCGCGCAAATTTAAGATGGTCGGCAGTTTTTCATTTCCACCCCCCACTCACCCCTCGCAAACTCCCTTCGCACACTCGCCGTCTGTATGGAAAGGGTTGAGTGGGTAAAGTATGGCGTCCGGCTGCGCTGGCTCAGCCACCCCCGGAGCTACGAAACTGCATGGGTCGCCGGGGCCCTTCCACCCTCTCCTTAATTCAGAACTAAGATGGCCGCGCGCCGAGCGACTACAACACCCTTCCCTTGTCCCATCCCCCTGCTGATGGTCCTACATGTATATATCCCCGACGTTCGTTCCGTATTTCTCAAATGCACGTCGTCGTTACGTTTCGCCGAAGGGGTTGATACTCTTGAGCTCTTCGCCTCGCCGTCCTTTATTTCTCTCGCTCGCCATCGGCCGCCTCTGTATATATACAGTGTCGGGATATATATACACCGAGTGTACCTAACGCGTGCGAGGATAATTTTCTCAATTTCGCAGTTTCTCCCGTGGGGTCGGTCGTTAAGGGCTCGAAGTGAGATTCTCGGGGTTGACGGGCGGCCGGAGGGGGAGGTGGAATGGCTTGCGGAAGGCTCGGGTAAGGGTCGCACCAGCGTATAAGATAGTTTGATAGGCTTGGTTGCCAGGAAACCTCGCGAAAGCCTTAGTCCGCCTGGAATAATGCCCAGAAAGGCTGGGGCACGCTGGGAAGCTCCGGCTACGAACCATCGTCCACCACCCACCCATCAACCCCCTTCGATACGCTTCACAGACACGGCCGACGCGCTCTCACGTTCATTGAGAACATCTGGGTATTGCCTTCGGAGCACAATGGGCTCGAGGTCTGAGGATCCGCGATCATTGCGATCGTAGGGATAACGAAGAGGAGGCTTAAGAATCCCATTAGGGCATCAAGAATCTGGTGGTCGATATAAATGTTTTGTCGATATAAACGTTTGAAGGATTCATGATATTTTGTTGAGATGATTTTATTTTTTTATTTAATTTTTTTTCTCGGTATATTTAGGGTTGACTTTGGTGAAGCTGAAACCGAGCGTTTTATTATTTCCAGTTGATAAAAAATAGAGTTGTCACAGCTGATCGTTTCTGATATCATGATATGATATTAAAAAAAAACTCGATCCAAATATCAAAGATCGCAGAAATTCGAAATTACGTTCGAGACCCGCTTTGAAAAAAAATCCCGAAAAAAGTCCCTGGTGAATTTCGGGCGGGACTCTTTTTTTTTCTGCGCTGGAACCTGTGCTAATAAATTGTACGCCGAGAAAATTAATTTAACCCAAAAATATTTCAGAGAAACAACATTTTTATCACCATTACAGATATCTCTCAAACCCTCCACCAAAAAACCATCAGTCAGCACCACAAAAAATTCAAGAACGTCCCAACTTGCTCCCCGTCAAGTGTTTTCATCCCCCAACTTCATTTCTCTCGTTCTCCAAGCTCCATACTGCGCGCGAACGAAACGAAACAATTGCGTCCGACCGCAAAATCTCGTGAAGCATGCGAAGTGCAGAACCGGAGAACACGAAGCGATATCGAGCCCGATATAGCGAGCGTTCGCGGAGGTAGCGCTGTCGGTAGCGGCGGTGCGACCAAGGGGTCGGGGGGGTTTGGCATTCCCAGCAGGAGCATCCAGTGCTTTCGTCGTGGAGCATTGAGAGACCCGTGTAGAGAGCGCGGTATACGACTCCAGAGGTGCCCTGGATGGGAATGTAAACTGGAACGATTTCTCGAGAACTGGCCGGGCTATCTTTCGCCTTCCGCTTTTCTCCTGTGCTTCGTCTCCTTCCCACCTATCTGCGGTACCTCCATACATACCCACATACATGTATATACACATTTAGACAGCACATAGAGCTGCTGCACCATGGCTACATAGGGGAAACCGGGGTAAAATGGGCCTCTGGGGTAAAACGGGCCCCCCGTTTTTTTTTGGTCATGAAAAAAAAAGTTGCAAAGTAGAACTTTGCACATATTACTTCCTTATTAACATATGGACATTTTTTCTAGACCACTTTTCTCGACGCTTTAGGTAATTCAAAACATACTGGCATGAAAATCTCGAAAAAAAAAAAAAATGCATGAAAACAAAGCTTCCTCTATGAGGAAGCAAAATTAGGGTAAAATGTGCCCCCGTCTCCGTCGTAAGTCTTGAAGCTTCTTTCTTCATCAAACCTTTTTTTCCCGCCGTTCTCCGTGATTTTTTTTTTTTTTTTCGCGGGTTTCTTCGGCAACAGTTTTATTTCGCCATCAATTCTCGCCTGTACGACGAAACCGTCACGACTGAAGTGTGCCACATTTGTGTCAGATTTTAGTAAAAGACCCAAATAATCAACACTTATCCCAATCGGTAGCATTCTGTGTACTAACTCATATTTGTGCCGGAACTCTAAGGGGGCCCGTTTTACCCCGGAAATTTTTTTACCGACACTCAAAATTGATGATTGATATCGAATTTTTTTGTGAAAAGCAATAAAAAAAACACTTTGAGTTTTTTCATACAGCCATTTTTTGCTTAAGGGGCCCGTTTTACCCCGGATTTTTTTTTTCGACGCTCAAAATTGATGATTGATATCGAATTTTTCAGTAAAAACCAATTAAAAAAACACTTTGGATTTTCTCATAGAGCCATTTTTGCTTAGGTGGCCCGTTTTACCCCGGTCTCTGCTATATCCCTCAAGTGTCTCGAGAGTCTTGTATGGGTGGCTCTGTCGAACCCCCGGTACATCCATACCCTATAGAGACGACGACGACCCATGTACAGATATGTACTTCCTCCGTCTCTTTTGGTGCATATCCATGCAAATACGACGAGGCGGTCTGCGCAGTCTTCAGTGTACCGCGGGGGGAGCGAGGAGGGGGGGGTTGGGACGTGCGGGGGGCACCGATACGAACGCGCCCGCACCGCTCTCCGTACGTGTGCGGCCGAATCTATGCGCTCGGCGCGCGCGACTTTGGCGCCTGTTTGTGTGTGCGCGAAACTCGGTGCGAGCTAACGCAGCGTATAGTCGGGGGGGCCAGCGGAGACAGCATTAGAGGAATACCATGGCGAACTCCGCGTTTACGCCAACTGCCATGTATCCATGGCCCGAGAAGTAGGTATAAGGCAGAGAGGAGATACTCTCGAGAGCGCGCGCGGCGCGGCCAATGGCTGGACTCGGCCGTCCCGTATACGAACAGTTTTACCGATAAGACCCGCCGTGTTTAACAGCCCCTAGCTAAAGCACCACCGACCCTCGGCTCACACGACTCATCTTCCCTCGCATCTTCCTCTCTCTCATTCTCTCTCTCTCGCTGCTGGCTTCGCCTTCCTTCGACCCTCTCGGCGCTCCTGCCTTCCAACCCCCTTCCAAGCCCTCCTCCTGCCCACCTCTCACTCCTTTCCCTCCCCCCGGCAACCTCCCACGTTCTCTTCCCTCGGAACTGATGCGCCGGGTTATACCTAGTCGTCTAAACCTCTTGTCGACCGCGGGAGACCCCGCTGGAACTACTTTCCGCGTCGGACACGTGCGAAACGCACCGTACGAGAATTGGATTTCTCCTTGATGGAATTGCGAAGTACTGCGTGAGAAGGTTTGGTAGTCGTTTCCAGGGATCTTTGAACCTCCGGTTTCTAGAGATTTTGTTTGGAGTCCCGGAAACCGGGGACATACATATCGCCTGTTTTTGCGGTCTTTGATTGGAGGATTTAAAAAAAAATGTAAGAACACGACACCGTACAAGAAAAAAGAAATTTAAGAACACGAACACCGTAGAAGAATTGGATTTTTCCTTGATGGGATTGCAAAGTACTGCGTGAGGCGGTTTGGAAATCTTTCGAGGGATCTTTGAACCTCCGGTTTCCAGAGATTTTGTTTGGAGTCCCGGAAACCGGGGGCACAAATATCATCTGTCTTTGCGGCGTTTGATTGGATCCTTAAAAAAAAAGGATTTTATCAACACGAACACCGATGCACGTAACAAGTGGTCGCCCCGAGATACCAAGCCAACACTACGAATATAAATCCCCGTTAAATCCATCGCGCGAAAGTCAGGAAGACAAATAATAAGGAGCAACCACCGCCACCTCCTGGTGAGCAAATATTTGAAACGGGGGGTCGAGGGTGTTCGCGGCGCTAAGACCAAAGAACAGCGCGTAAATCAAAGGTGGACAAAAAAACGCGGAGGTGCTAAGTAAACACCAGCTACACGCGGGGCTCGCGGGGGTTGAAGGCGAAGGGTGGGGGGTGGCGGGGCCGAGGCTCTCGGATCCTCGGAGGAGCTCGGCGATGTCTACTGCGGCGCAGGGGAGGTTAGACCCTTGCGGGGCCGCAAGAAACGACCCCCTTAGTCCCGGATCAATAGAAGAAGGGGCTGAATACGCCGGTAAGGGTGGCCGACTCGGGCGAGCGGTAGAGTGGGGGGGCGGAGGGTCGGCAGTCGAGGGAGCTGAGAAACGGGGGAGACGGAAAAATCTTAGGTTCTCGCCGGGTGGGGGGGATCGGGATCGTCTGTGCCGGGGGAGACGCCGCGTGGTGGGGATTTACCTTAGACAAGAGGCGTGGTCAGGCCGCGACGGACGTCTATACCCCATGCATATTATCTGTATTACATGTATATCTATATACATCGCCTTATATATATCTATATACGTGATATATATGTACGTGTATCACCCAGCTCCGTCGCTCCTGTCACTGACGTTGCGCAAACGGAGAAGCGGAGAGGCGGCTGCCGCTGCCGCCGCAGCCCCACCACCCGAGTCGCCCCGGGTCGCGGTGCTCCTGAAAGATGAAGCCACTCACTCACTGCGGAATCTCCTTCTTACTTCCCGCCGCCTCTTCTCGTTCCTGTTTTTCTTCCTCAGCGCGGCTCCGTCGTCCCCTCCTCGCTCACCGCTTTTTCCCTCCACCACTTCGACCGCATCCCCCGACGTGTACTTCGGGCCTGGAGAGGTGCGATAGAGGCTTTTCAGGATACAACTGCGGTGAAGCCTTTTGCCTCTTATTGCGTCCTGCGCCTCGGCCTGATCCCTCCCGCTTATTATTGGCGCCTTCGTCGCAACCACCGCACAACTTCGCGACTCGGACTTTCTCGAGGCAAGACGAGAGAAGTAGTTTTGTCCTTTTTTTTTTTTTTTTTGAGGTGAGACTTTATCGTTGGACGCGAGGAAAAAGCTACGACCGCCGTGAAGGCTCCGCGGCGTAAAAGCGAGTGACTGTCTCCCGAGGCACTGGGGCCGGGACGAGGGCGGCCGGCGCGGGAAGCTTTTTTATCGACACGCGAGAGAGAGAGAGAGAGAAAGAGCGCAGGGAGGACGCCGACGAGGCTGCCGAGTGTGCGGCGAGCCGGGCGGCCTGTATAGCGAGCGGCGGCGGGTCGCGAGGAGCTTTTTTCACGGCGCATGCGGCGAAAGAGTGTGGCGCGACAGGGAGCAGCGAGCTGTCGGCTCGCCGGGGCCACGCGGTGGGGGCGATTCGATATCGAAAGCCACTCGCACGATTCGAAGAATGTCGGTCGAGAGCGAAAGTTGAATAACATATCGATTTCACCGCTGACCGACTTTGCGCGCTGGGGGTGTGAGGGTGACGCGCTTTTCGAGGCCATTTTTAGCGTCGTTGCGCGTGGAGATGTTTGAAGTCGAATAATCAGGGGAATTTAAGAATCAATTGGAAAAAATTGTCGCATTTAGGGGAAACGGTAACGCTGAACCACTCAATGACCATCTTTTATATACATGGATGGATATAAATATCCATGGATGGATGTAAACGGTAACGATGAAAAAAAAAAAATCCGGGTCTCCTTTTTGGAAATAGTAGGGATTTTGGGAACACCAGAAGCTTAAGTTATGAAGAATTGGAAGCGGAAGTATATACCCTAATGCTTAATTTTTCTCTGTTTTTTTTCGACATATTTTCAACCAAAACTCTGTCGGTAAAGCAGATTTCCTCGCGTCCTGAAGGGACCGAAAGTCGCAGTTGCCGAAAACCAATTCCCAAGCAGGTTAATCCACATGGAAAAAAAGTATATTTCATGTATATTCAAAAGTATATTTTTGAGTATAATAAACATACTTTTTACGAAAAATTAGTTATGTCGAATATACTTTTGGATGTATTTAACAAGTATATGTTATGGCAGATATACTTGAAATATACTTCCCATGTATTCAGCATGTATTTAAAATGTATAATAAGTATAAAATATATATTTCAAGTATATTTTATATACATTTTTGAATATAACAAAAAATATATTTTTCCCTATACTCTTTTTCCATGGTGGAACAGCTAGGACGGTTCGTAAAACACACAATCCGATCATCATTGAGCCCCTTTCGAGCTTCGATGTCTCCATGTGTTCCAAATACCAAAGCCATACTGAATCTCCATAGCGATGCTTTTCGGACTCCAAATTACGCCGATCCACCTGCGCCACAGGGTCTTTCGACCCGAACGCTATTCAAACTCACCGACCGACTGATCGAAACGAGCCTCGCATTTTTCGTCGGTTCCTCGCGGTCGCGCAATTAGCATGAATAATGAATATTCCGGGGGCAGATAAATGGCTTGAGAGTGCGCGACCCGTCCAGCGCGTATCGCGGCGAAACGCGGCGCGCACAGGCCACCCGAAACACCGTTCGAAATGAGGCCTATGTATTAGACATAGATATCCGCGCGTATAGAACGCGAGCAGTACGTATAACGCGCGGGCAGAACGCGACGGCACGAAACGTTCATACATTTCAGTTACATTACCGTAGACATCATCGGATGTGCTGACGGGAAATACGAGCATAACTCAACCGAGACTACGGGTATTTCGCGAAAATCTCCCTCTGGCCCACTCGCCCCCCCACCTTCCTCACTCTCTTGTCCCTCACCACTCTCTGTCTAGCTTTCTAGTTCCATTGCCGCAGTGTGTACACACTACACAGCTTCGTCCCCCTTCCACCCCCCCTCACCCCTGGTTCTCCACCCCCGCCTCGCCAATCCCGTCTCGTTCACTGCACCATGGCTTTACTGTACCACCAGTATTCTCACTCCACTCTCTCTCGCGCGCGCTGCGTTACATTGTACTGAGTGATGACGTCATTTCCTGCGAAGCATTATACATCTCGGTATGTATTTCCGTCTAAATGATTAAGACTCGATCGGTCAGGCAAAAGCCATGACGACTGGGCTTTGTTGGCAGCGGCGTTTTTAGAGGGAAGCAGGGGTGAGGTAAGATTGACGCTGGTTTGATGAAAAAATGATGGACCAGGTGATGATGTTAATTTTGTGTGATTCCTGTGGGAATTTTGATCGGACGACTGGTTTGTGAGTGTTGGTAAAAGTTGGAGACGTCTTCTATGTATTTCCGTCTAAATGATTAAGACTCGATCGGTCAGGCAAAAGCCATGACGACTGGGCTTTGTTGGCAGCGGCGTTTTTAGAGGGAAGCGAGGGGTGAGGTAAGATTGACGCTGGTTTGACGACAAAAATGATGGACCAGGTGATGATGTTCATTTCGTGTGATTCCTGTGGGAATTTTTATCGGATGACTTGTTTGTGGGTGTTGATAAAAGTTGGAGACATCTTCTATGTATTTCCATCTAAATGATTAAGACTCGATCGGTCAGGCAAAAGCCATGACGACTGGGATTCGCTGGGAGTGACGTTTTTAGAGGGAAGCGAGGGGTGAAGTAAGATTGACGCTGGTTTGACGAAAAAATGATGGACCAGGAGATGATATTCATTTCGTGCGATTTGGGCAGGAAATTTTGATCGGATGACTCGTTTGTGGGTGTTGGTAAAAGTTGGAGACGTCTTGTGAAGATGAATGGAGGTGACAAGTAAAGAATTGTTGATCGAGATGGATAAAAGGTTGAGTGACCTTTTGATGAAATTCCAGGGGTGGTTAGTAGGGGACCATCAATGTCGATATTGGAATGACGAGAAGAAACGTTTTTGTGGAAACTAGAAACAAAGAAAATCTTGAAGACGTCTTGTGGAAATAAATATAGGTGACAAATCAAAAATTGGCGATGGAGATGGACGAAGTCGAACGTAATTTTGTTGAAATTCCAGGGGTGATTAGTAGGGAACCATCAGTGTCGATATTCCAATGACGAGAATAAACGTTTTTGTGGAAAGTAGAAACAAAGAAAATTTTGAAGGCGTCTTGTGGAAATAAATATAGGTGTCAAATAAAAAATTGGCGATGGAGATGAACGAAGTCGAATGACTTTTTGATGAAATTCCAGGGATGGTTAATAGGGAACCATTAATGTCGATATTCGAATGACGAGAAGAAACGTTTTTGTGGGTAGTGGAAAATGAGAAACAAAGGAAAACGTTTCAGGCAGCAGCTGATTCGTTCGGCGGTCGGCTGATTTACCGAGAAATCGAACAGGCGGGATATCAACTAGCAGCCTCAATGCTTACGCAGTGTTACACACGGCGGGCTCGTAAACGGAAATACACAGGACAATCGGACAATTCGCAATTCGGTCGTGCGAGCAACAAGCGTTTCCCTTTCACAGTTATGGCTGCGTAAAAGGGGGAATCGTCGTTGTCGTCGACAAAATTCAGGCACGAAGCGCACGCGAGGCTGCGGCATAAACTCGAGCACTTTCTCGGAACTCCAGAGTCCAGCAGCCGTACCCGCACACGTTATGTCGTTCCTGGAATCGCTGCTTGTGTGGTTCACCGCGAATGCAGTCGTCAATCGATGACGCAGTCTTGTTTTCCAATTAGAGACGTGCGAATTTGTTTTCATCAAAAAAAAATGTTACGACCCAAATGGCATTTATTTTAATTGACAATTATTTGTCTACCCGCAAAATCATCTGGCGATCGAACAAAAAAAATTTTATGAAAAACAAAAACCTGTCGATGAGAAGCAAAAACCTGTCGATGAAAAACAAAAACCTATCGATAAAAAACAAAAAGCTGTCGATAAAAACCAAAAATCTGTCGATGAGAAACAAAAAGCTGTCGATGAAAACCAAAAACCTGTCGATGAGAAACAAAAACCTGTCGATGAAAAACAAAAACCTGTCGATAAAAAACAAAAACCTGTCGATGAAAAACAAAAACCTGTCGATAAAATACAAAATCCTGTCGATAAAAAACAAAAACCTGTCGATGAAAAAAAAAATCATGCATCTTGTCGCGATCATCAATGCAAATTGATTTAAAAGTGGTTCAGTCGTTAATCGACGTAGCAATGGAAATCACTCCACTTCGTTAATACCGCGATGCTTTTCAGCCGTTGCGAGAGCTCGGAGCGAGTTAAGCGTCAAAGCGGACACAAATAAATGAAGTCTCATCGACGCGGACGACGAGAGCCTCGCTGCTCCTTGTCTTTCGCTTTGTCGGATGCAAATCCTCCAGCTGCCTGCGCGTTTCCACGAGCGAATGATTCCTGCACGTCCGGAGCGTCTCTGCCCTCCGCGTTGCTGCAGCCCGAGCTCTCAAGGCACAATAAGGGTCCGCTGATTCGAGCGACGTCAAACGGTTTCGAGGCAAGGTCACTCGCTCGGTTGCACTCGTATCGAGGGAAATCGAGTCCCGATTGACGAGGGAATTGTCCGTCGATTCCACCGTTTCCACCCTGCCCGACGTTCCTTCGCTCCTCCTTTTAATCGACACAAGTGGCGAAGGACGAGAAGAGCAGCCCGGCAAAAAAAGGTCAGCCTCGCGCGACTTATCAGTTTGTAATTAACGAGACGCCCCGGAACTGCGAGTTGTTGAACCGTGGAGATGCAAAAAAAACCGAGTCGACATACAATCCCGTAAATTTAAGGGGTCCGCGTCGACCGGTGGCTTCCATTACAACGGCTTCTCGGAGCCGAGCAAAAACGTTTGTTTCTCCGTTACCATCAATCGCTCCCGGCAGCGAACTTCCAGCTCGCCGAAGCTCTTGAATAACACTTTCGAAAACGTTTCGATTGATTTCCTTGTTTGTGGAATTTATTAGCCAACCTAGTTGACATTGGAAATGATCATTTGTTAATCATTATAGGAAGTGATAACATTATTATTTTTTACACAATTACCATTTTTATGCAATAAAAAATACATTCGAAAATACATTTTTTGTCGCATAAAAATAGGTCAACTGAGTTTGTAGAATTTATTAGCCGTCCTAGGTGACGTTATAAATTATCATTTGTTAATCATTATAGGAAATGATAACATTATTATTTTTTACACAATTACCATTTTTATGCAATTAAAAATACATTTGAAAATACATTTTTTGTTGCATAAAAATAGGTCAACTCAGTTATAGTGATAGTCAACTAGTTATAGGTGAACCAGTCGACAACAGGCATTTTTGTTATTAATGTAAAACATTATTATTGTTTTTTGCATCAAGGAATTTTGCGCTCCCATAGATGTTGAAAAAAAAAAGAAAATCTTCTTTCGACTCGTAAATTCTCATGTGACGAGAAATTTTAGAAATCGATTTTATACTTACTTTTGAGGATGTCTCAACCTGCCCAACGGGTGAGACCAGTTTCTTTTCATCTCGCGAAGATTCTCATCCGGCGTTGAATCCTTCGGACCGGGAGGGATTCGCAGCTTTCGTCCACGGCAGCAGGTTTCACTCGCCGAGTGTGAAATCTTTCCGAGGGGGTTGCTGGACGCGAGGGTCAAAAGTCGTGAGAGCAGATTTCTTCTCATCGCCTGTGCTCGTCGTTTATCGCTCTCCATCAAACTGAAAAGCTGTGCAATCCAATTTCACATTCAAATGAAGCCGTAAACGTAACCTCGTTACGTCAGCTCGGCAGTCGGATATCGAATACGAAAATTACGAATCCGTGCAAGCGCAATCAAATTAACAGCCAGACAATGAGTTCTCCATTATCCTTATTCACTTTGAATATAAAGCGTCGTGTCAATCAATATCGCTCATACCAAAAACCTTCCACCTTCCATGTTTTCTACCCGCATAAACGCTGAAAGTGATATCCAAAATTATATTAGACCGCGAAACTATTCGTTGCTTTCCAAGCCAGAAATTCCAAGTACTTTTTGCACAGAAGGTAAATATATTGTCACTCATAACCTACAAATTCGAAAATCACATCCAAAATATTCACCATGTCGTCAAATTATATTCGCTAAACCTGACATCTTGTGTAAATCTTGATTTTACTCTATTCTCATAGATTTCCCTCTCTCAAAGCCAGTATGAATGCATTAAACACCGTTAAGAAAGCAATGTCGTGATTCTTGATTCTCCTTACATGGCTGTACAAGTTCTAAATCAATGGTGAATCACACAATTCCAAGTACCCTTTGCACACAAGACGAACACATTTTCATCCATAGCCTACAAATTCGAAGATCATATCCAACATATTCACCATGTCGTCAAATCATATTCGCTAAACCTGACATCTTGTGTAAATCTTGATTTTCCTCTATTCCCATAGATTTCCCTTTCTCAAAGCTAATACGAATGCATTAAACACCGTTAAGAAAGCAATGTCGTGATTCTTGATTCTCCTTACATGGCTGTACAAGTTCTAAATCAATGGTGAATCACACAATTCCAGGCACCCTTTGCACACAAGACAAACATACTTTCATCCATATCCTACAAACTCGAAAATCATATCCAAAGTATTCACCATGTCGTCAAATCATATTCGCTAAACCTGACATCTTGTGTAAATCTTGATTTTCCTCTATTCCCATAGATTTCCCTCTATTTCCATAGACTTCCCTCTCTCAAACCCAATACGAATGCATTAATCATCGTTAAGAAAGCAATGTCGTGATTCTTGATTCTCCTTACATGGCTGTACGAGTGCTAAAACAATGGTGAATCACACACACACGTCAAGGGGGTATCACGGTGTTGAGAGACGCCTGGGCGTGTTGGTGTTCGAAGGTTGGCTCGGGGGAGTGAGATAGGGTGGCGAGCGGAGTAGGAGGAGGAGGAGGTGAAGGAGGTGGAGGGTGGCGGTGGCGGTTTTCGACGAGGGCGAGAAGAGAAGAGCGCTTCGTGCGTCTCTTGGGTCGGCGGTGGTGCCGCTACGAGAACGAACAGGGTCGAGGCGAGGGGTGGGAGAACGAAGGAGGAGAGAGAGGGCGGTCACTTGGCGATTAAGAACACGTACTAACCCTGCCCGGTTTTACCACCCCTGCAGCCTAGGATCAATACAACTTAGTTCTCCGGCAGGAGAGAGCCACCCTCGGACAGCACACACCAGCACCCCCGGTTGCCTCGGTTGCCGCCGTGGCCGGTGCCGGCGGCCACCCCTTCCCCACCCCTCCCAACCCCCCCTCGTGTTCTTATGTCCCGGGGGCTGTCCGCCAAAGCCGTGCTTCTTACGACCCCCGGAAGCTCCAAAAGCCACGGCTCAGAGAGGTGGAACGAGAGACCGAGTTCACCCTCTCGGTACAAAGGGTGTCCGCGTTGAAAATCACCCCCTGCGCTCCAACTTACTTGTAACGCCGACGATAATGGCTTGGGGCTTTTTTTTTTGCAGAGGATGTTATCAAGATCCATGACGTTTGTACGGATTTTTTGGGTGTACAAAATCGCATTTTTGAAACAGATTGGAAAAGTTTTTTTTAGAATTCTAAATTAATTGTTTGAAGAATTATAATTACGACTTGCTGAAAGAATTTTCTTTTGATTTTTCTGTTTTTCTGTTTTTGCAGAGGGTGTAATCAAGATTCATGACGTTTGTAAGAATTTTTTGGGTGTACAAAATCGCATTTTTTAAATAGATTGGAAAAGTCTTTTTTTAGAATTCTAAATGAATTATTTGAAAAATTATAATTACGACTTGCTTCAAGGATTTTCTTTTGATTTTTCATTTGATCCTTCTGCAAGGATTTTCTTGAGCATGAAGCTTATTATTGAGGGGTTTCCCAATTTTTTTTTTGCTTTCAAGGTCAAGCGATTCATCCGGAATAGTATTCGAATGATCGAATGATTTTTCCAAGGCTTATTTTTTTGGTTTTTTTTTAATGGAATATTTAAGACATTGCCGGTTTTTTGTTGTCGAATCTCGACCACCCAGTATACCGCGCACTCCGTGGAATTGCGAGGATCGTAGGTGTGCGAAGCTTCTTACGATCGATAGAGGTTAGTCGCGCCCAGAACCGAGAATGAAGCACCACCGAGACCACCCACCTCTTTCGAGGTACAAGCTCGGGTGGCTTTCTCAGAGTCCGGCGGGCTCCGTGAGGGTAGGAAGGGGTCAAAAATCGCGCTGGAACGCGCTACACCCGTCCACATCCGTGCGGCTTCTTCTGCTCCGCGTTCTTCTCCCACGGTGTGTCTTTTATGCGCGACCTGCGCGATCACGGACCGAGCGGCGCTGGATCACCAACGATCGAGATTTAACTGTCCGAGCGGTGGGGGGCGGTTCTCAACCCTATTTCGCTACTTTTCAGGGGTTGGAAAGCTTTCCAACCCCACGGCAATATCGTCTGCGCTTCGCCCCGACCCTTCCCGCATTCCTATCACTGACTTCTTGCTGTTCACCTCACCCCAATCAACCGCGGGAAGCTTAAATCTCAGGTGAGTCTTCAGGGTTTTCGGATTTTTCGATTATTCGTTTTTCTCGCTTCGAGACTTTGGAAATAACTCAAGCACAATATTTACGAAGTCTCGGAAAAAAGAAAAACAAATGATCGAGAAATCAAAAAACTCAGAAGATTTACAGCGAAATCTTAAATCTCAGGTGAGTCTTCTGGGTTTCCGGATTTTTCGATTATTCGTTCTTCTCGCTTCGAGACTTTGGAAATAACTCAAGCACAATATTTACGAAGTCTCGGAAAAAAGAAAAACAAATAATCCAGAACTCAGAAAACTCAGAAGATTTACCTGAGATTCAAGCTTCACGAGGTTGATTATAATAATTACATCAATCCACGTATAAGCCAAAAAAATGTTATCAAAAATCACACTCGAAATATCCAACTATTAGAAAAAAAAAGTGCCAAAAAATGCCATCCTTCCCACATTCCCCAAAACTCCAAAAAAAACCTCCTCAAAAAAATCCCAGAAACCAAACCCAAAAATCCAGAAGATCATCAAAATAATTCTATTTTCAGCTCCCCAGCGATCCGCGATCAATCCTGGAATAATGATCGGTCGCGCGCATCGAAAAGCCAAAAAAAATGAAAACCATCCGTCTCGCGCGCCGGTTGATGATTGATCCTTCGATCATTCAATTCTCGGCGCACTATCAATCGTCTATAGAAGTCCTCGACCAATTACGCCTGTAGAATGGATTTATAATCGAATGCCGTATAGGCGAGGCGGCCGGCCGAAGGAGGTGGAGGCGGGTGGTGCGGGGGGGTGGAAACGCTGGTGTATCTAGGGTAGTTTCCGGAATCGCATTGAAAATCGGCTGGCCGCATCACCGGGGCTACCATTTTGATAGAGTTCCAGAGCAACGTCGGGGGTGCTGCCGCCGCTGCTGCTGCGCCGGAGCGCTCTGGAGCTCTCGCTATGCCTCGGCCGGTTGATGCCGCACTGCCCCGGTGTGCTGCCCCGCGCGGGGTTGTTGGGCGCGCGCTGAGAGCCCGAGTGCGGGCTATGCTTTCACCACCGACGGACGCCGCAGCAGGGTAGTACCTGGGCGCGCCACCCCTTGGATGAGCTTCAGCCGGCGGCGTGGCAAGCCAACCCGGCAAAAGCGATTAATTACTTTGAGCAATTTGCTCACCAACTCCACTCAGCTCGTAGACCGACACTATTCTCATTTCTCTGTCCGGGCGACTACCGCCGCGCCACCCTCCGTTGGCCCTCCGCGTTTCCCCGGCAGTTTCGCACCGAGAACCTCTCGCACACGGCGCACACCGACCCGCAGATCCCAACGCTCGCCGCGCCGCTTCATCCCTCTTCGTCCTCACTCTCTGTCTCTTCGTGTCTCTTCGTCTCTCTCGTTTCGTACCTACGTTTCACACAAACATCGCAGCCCCCGGAACAGCCAGCCAAGGGTGTCGTCCGCCGGCCTAGCTGGCTTCGTATATCGCCTGGTTGTGTCTGTGGAAGCTGTGGAAGCCCACGACACCGGCACACCGGAGTCGTCGTCGCTACGCGGACGTGGAGCTGTAACGTCGCACCAGAAGCCTTCTCGTTCTCCGAGCGCCGCCGCGGCAGAGTCACTTCCTGTATGACGCGCTATGTACATAGCGTTCCCGGGCGCGCGGTGAAACACCAGGGGGAGGGTGAGAGCTGTCGAAGGAAGGAAGCGGGCGCGGGAGCATGAAAGGCTGAGGGGGCCTATGGGCGAGAGCTCGAACTTGGAATTTTCCACGTGGACGATACGAGGAACTATTGGAGAACTCTGAGGGGGTTGGGGGGTGGGGTGGAATAAAGATTTGTATCGATTCGACGGCGATCCTTTTGAGGGATGACAGGCTGGGGGTGGAATGTGATGGAAGAAATTGTGTCGAAGGAATAATGGGTGGATTGGTCCTTGGAAATGGGTGGCAGTGGTTACCGAGGGTGGTTTAAGAGGAAGGGTTTTTTTTAGGTTTGTTGATTCTTGATGGTTTGGGATGAAAATGAAGAGGGATTGGCGGCATTTTAAAAGATGACAGGACGGGGTAATTTGGAAGCGCAGGAAACGGAACGTAAGTCCTGCAGCACCTGGACTCGAACGCATTATTTTTTAGCGGTGGGATTTTCAAATTGTGTCTCTGAGGCTGACAGTTTTGAAACGATGAAATTTTCAACCTTACGACCTGTCTTCGAATTTTTATTTATCGAGTATTTATCGTTCGGATCCTGATACGTCACGAATGGCACTTTTTTTACTTAAATTTGTTACCAACGACGACGTTAATCTAAATTTATTTATATTGAGATTTTTGTATCTTAAAATATTAGTTAATTCGAAAAATAAGTTAAAATGGTTCATCTTTATAATCATATAGGAAGTTAATTAAATTATTTTCCATGTAAATAGCGTGAACAATAATGGATTGAGAGAGGAAAAAGATTTCCGACAAAACATAAATATTTATATTGAGATTTCGGTATCTTAAAATGTTTTTGTTAGTTAAAAAAATAAGTGAAAATGGTTCATCTTTATAATTGAACGTAAAGTTAATTAAATTATTTTCAACATAAATAGTGTGAATAATAATGTATTGAGAGAGAAAAGAGATTACCGAAAAAAAAAACATAAATATTTTCGGAGCTGTTGTATCTACCATATAAGTAAACTCCGAGGGCGGATAAGTGTCTTACTTCCCCTATTTCGGCTCCGCATCGCAAACTCCGCTCTCGCGGCCATCTTGTTACCCCGCCTTTCCTTTTAACCCTCGCGGTGTATTTCCTTTCCCCCTTCGGCGCAACGTTAGACTCGCCACCACCCCTCGCCGCGTCTTACCCTCCCTGGAAAACGGCGGCCCCGTACCCCGATCGCCCCACCCTCGGCGACCCCGGCACCGACTTACCCTCTCCACGCAGCGACGCGAACGAGGGTTGGCTGAGACTCTCCCCTTTCTAAGGCACTCGGAGATAAAATAACCCTATCCACGCGAGCGTCGTAAATACGAATTACGAGAATCGTGTCAAGAAATTCACGAATAATACGACAAGTTTCTTAAATAAATTCCAGACTTGGGAAAAAAATGTCTTCGTTTTGCCGACGATGCTTTCTACATCCCAAAAGGTGAAACAACCCTCGACACGAAAGCATCTTGAAAGTAACGTAGGAATTAATTTTTCGTATTTGCATCCTCGTGCAAACAAAAAAAATCACTGCAAAAAACAAAAAGATGAGTCAATTTATTTAAAAAAATGGTTTCACTAAAAATACTTCACGTATACAATTTCCGTACTTTACTGACTCCCTGGTAAGCTTAAAGCTTCAAAGAAACCGTAAGAATTAAGCGAAGGAGTCAGGAGTGAAAATTGACACTCTTAATTTGAAAAATTAAATCTTACGAAGGTCATTCTTTCGTGTAATTTGATTCCTAATTTTTTTTGTCGGTGCAGACGTATCGATAATTAAAGTTCAGTGCCAAATGATCCATAGACTCGAAATTGTACGTGGCCAGCGAGTATTTTGGGCGCGCAGCTCCCGTCGTCTATTCACCTCATATCAGACGCTCGAGCAGTTCACGCGAAAGAGACGGAGCGGTAGTGGTGAGACATAGTGGATGGAATAGCGTGGGAGGGGGGCGGACGAGGAGGAAGCACTTTACCATTGCGGACTGGCAGTATTCCGGGACTCCAAGCCGGGCACGGGATGGATAGTGGCAGGATCAAGGGATCCTTAATGACCGAAGTCTGATCCGCGCTGAGGAGAACCGGAATGTCCTCATTTCCAGCGTGTGGCCTTTACGCTCCCGAACGTACCCGGTATTCGCGGCAATAAAGATAAGAAAATACCTTTGAGGCGGTAAAAAGGCATTTCAACCAGTCGCTCAAAAAAAAATGATCCGCGTAAACAAAACAAAAATGGTAAAATCGACCCCTAGATCATCCAGGAAATTCGTGAATCCTCATCAAGAAAATCGCATCTTTCATATGGTACAAATTCGTAAAAAAAACAGCACCAAATTTCAAATTATGCCTCTATAAATTGGTCGCATGCTGAAATCTCAGGTGAAACAAACGCAGACACTGCAGATTGAAACCCAAAAAATTTAAATTTCTCATTGTAAAATACACAGCTAATTCCCACAATTCCCAACCCTCAGCGTTGGTCGGAATCGCCGAAGAAAAAGCATTGAAAATCGCAAGTACAAACTATAGGAAACCTCGGAGTGTGCACAAAAATAGTAAAAATCGGCCCCTAGATGATCTAGGAAAATCGTAAATCCGCATTTAGGAAAATCGACTCAAGAAAAATTGCATCATTCATATACTACAACGGCGCAAAAAAAGCATCACCAAATTTCAAATTATCCTCCCAACGTGTTGAAATCTCGTGTGCAAAAAAATCAAACACAGCAGATTGAAACCAAAAGAAACATAAATTCCTCGGTGCAAAAAATCCCCAGCCAATTCTCCCAGATCCCAACCCTCAGCATCGGTCGTTTTCGCCGAAGAAAAAGCATCGCGAATCCCAAAAACAAACCGCACAAAATCTCGGAATATGCAGTCAATAAAATCGTAAATCCTCATTTACGAAAATCGACTCAAGAAAATCGCATCTTTCATAAGCTTCAAAATGCGCAAAAAGAAACATCAGCAAATTTCAAATTATCCTCCCAAGGTGGTCGTGCGGTGAAATCTCATGTGAAAAAAATCAAACACAGCAGATTGAAACCAAAAGAAACATAAATTCCTCGGTGCAAAAAATCCCCAGCCAATTCTCCCAGATCCCAACCCTCAGCATCGGTCGTTTTCGCCGAAGAAAAAACATCGCGAATCCCAAAAACAAACCACACAAAACCTCGGAATATGCAGTCAATAAAATCGTGAATCCTCATTTAGGAAAATCGACTCAAGAAAATCGCATCTTTCATAAGCTACAAAATGCGCAAAAAGAAACATCAGCAAATTTCAAATTATCCTCCCAAGGCGGTCGTGCGGTGAAATCTCATGTGAAAAAATCAAACACAGCAGATTGAAACCAAAAGAAACATAAATTCCTCGGTGCAAAAAATCCCCAGCCAATTCTCCCAGATCCCAACCCTCAGCATTGGTCGTTTTCGCCAAAGAAAAAGCATCGCGAGTCGCAAGAACAACTCCCACAAAACCTCGGAATGCAGCGCAGTCAATAAACGTCGCAAGTTTGATAACGTCAATGCCTGCGCCCCATGCTTCGTGCCCCACGTATTGATGTCACACACGCGCGCACTTTGGTTCATATAGAGAGAGGCTCAAGGCTGCAGAATTCTATATATAACGAGCGTCGGTTGGGTGAGAGAGGATGAGTCTCGGTGGTGCGGTGGCCGCGATGCATCCGCGCATCATCTCGACCGAGGGGGACGTTGATGCTCGGTGGAAGGACGAGAGATGCAAGGATGTGTAAGGATGCGTTGCTTTGCCGGACGAAGGAGAGAAGTAGGTACAACGTGAGAGAGAGCGCCGTTCCAGGGGCCCCCCCAACGATCAATACCCAACAACCCAGCGGCGCACACGGCATACACGACGTGTATATATGACTCTGTATAACTATACAAGTGTATTCGGTAGCGTTCGGTGTACAAGGCGAACGTGGGGGGTGGTATAGTTGGTAGAAATAGGGGTGGAAACATCCCCAAGGAGCCGATAGAAGCCGCTGGTACTGCGCGAATTCCATCTCTTCCTACGTCCCCCAACCCCCATCAACCACCCCTCAGCCACCCCCTTTCGTACACCGCAGCACCACCGGCAGCCTACGATCTGTAGATCTGCACTGCGAATAGGAGAAACGCTTTCTCACTTTCCTCGCTATCTCGCCGCTTCTCCCTGTCGTTTGCTCTGCCTCCCTCCCTCCCTCCCCCGCCCACCCCCCTCGCGTCTCTTGACCACGAGACTCCCGTTTTCTCGTGCACTCTCGTGCACCCTTATCTCGGAGTACTCTCGAGGAAATTGAAACGTCGGGCGAGTAACCGGCTGAAAAAAGGAACTGCAGCAAGCTGTGTGTATATATACAGGTGGTGTCCTTGGGAGAAGGCGAGCAAAAGTTTTTACGCTTCGTCGCTGGAAGCCCTCGGGGCGTTTCTGACACAGTTACTGTCAAAACTTTGACTGTAATTTGAGTGCGAAATATTGGGGTCTGTATTTTCGTGTTTTAGGATTTTTTTGGAGACTGTAATTAGGTAATTAAAGCGGTGGCTTTGGTTGTGAGGGGAATTTTCGTGGCGTTGTTTGTCACGCGGGTGAGTTTTTGAGGATTCGGGGCGGGTGTGATTCGCGGGGTTGGGAATGCAGTGGAAATGCGTTGCCCTTGAGGCATACGGAAAGCAGGGATCGAGAAAACATGTTTGAGTTTATGGCGAAGGAGGAGGGATGACGAATGGAAGGAGGATAGCGAAGAGTATTAAAAGAGGGTGGTCATATTTTTGGACCCTCGCAGTGGGTTTTTCACACCGCTGAGTTTTCACTCGGTTTTACTTTGAAACTTTTCGTTATATAATTGTTTCACGATTTTAGAGCCCACGATTAATTAAACAAAATGCACGGAGAAAAATATCAACGGAGTGATCATAACATTTTTGTTGTGGTACCTGAAATTTTGTTCTGTCGTACCTGAAATTTTTTCTGTCGTACCTGACATTTTTTCTGTGGTACCTGACATTTTTTCTGTCGTACCTGACATTTTTTTCTGTCGTACCTGACATTATTTCTGTCGTACCTGAAATTTTTTCTGTCGTACCTGAATTTTTTTCTGTCGTACCAGAAATTTTTTCTGTCGTACCTGAAAATCTTGCTGAAACAACAAAAAATTCGTTAATACAACAATCGATTTTTATCACTCTCTCGTGTTTTTTCTCCGTGTGAAACCATGAATTGTAGCGTTCAGGAACTGAATAATTCCGCGTCGCTATTTGTCGCCTAGCTGACTCTTCGAGCATTCGGAATCGGGCGGGTTTCGCGGGTTTGGGAATGCCGAGGATAGAGGAAACGTTGCCCTTGAGCGAAGGAGCGAAAACGGGAACGGGGCACCTTCGTGTTTATCACGAAAGCTACCACGAGTGAATGGAGGGAGGATGATGAAGCGCGTTAAAAGAGGGTGGTGCGTCGGTGGCGAACGTCGTGCGGCATGTCGAGTCCTACACGCGGGGGAACCGGCGGGGCTTCATTCATGAACGTGTTTTATTGTTTCAGGCACAACGCCGAGACCGGAGCAACGCGGAGAGGCCGGATAATAGCAGCGCCGGAGGAACCGGAAGGCATAAACCCCCGACGTAAAAGTGTTGCTGGTCTCTTACTCTCTCTCTCGCCACTTTGGTCACATTTTCGTACACACTGGAGAAACGACCCACCCGGCAACGCCACCGTCACCGAAATTGCAAGCACGACCTTCGTCGACCCTGCCGACAATCAAGACTTCTCACACCGCGACGGCCCGACCGGCGTCGTTCGGGCGGACGAAAAATTGCCTCACCCATGAGGAAAAGAACGGAAACTGTGAGAAAATTGGGAAATTGAATCGTCGATTAAGAAGACGTTGAAAAATCGACGAGAAACGAAAAAAAAAACGAAAAATGAATGGAAATTAAATCGACAATTTTGAGAAGAGATTTTTAATTGATAGTAAATATAAAAAAAGAAACAGTAAGACATCTGCATATTAAATCGAGGATTTTTTCGAAGACATTTTATGTTGCGAGAAGAATTGAAAAAAAAACGACAAATTAAATAATTTGCAAATTAAATCGACGATTTTTCGAAGACATTTTATGTCGTGAGGAGAATTAGAAAAAAATAACAATTAAATAACCTGCAAATTAAATCAACGATTTTTCGAAGACATTTTATGTTGTGAGGAGAATTACAAAAAAAAAACTAAAACTAAAATTATCAACAAATTGAGTCGACAATTTTATGAAGACATTTTGTCGTGACAAGAATTTAAACAACCAAAAAGACGAAAAATATCTGTAAATTTAGTCGACAGTTTTCACCCCTTTCCACCCTTTTCCATTGGTGGAAAAAAAAGTTGCATCTAAGACATCGCCACGCCCAGTCATAATGTCGTCGACTTCAGGCACCACCTATACGCACCCTTAGTTCTTCCCCTCGCGCTCTACCGTGACCGCCTCCCGTTCCGCAACCCTCGCTCCGACAGGGCTAACCAAAACTATGACCCGGCAACAAAAATTCTCCACTGGGGCATTGCCCCGATGTATTGGATGTTCCGCTTTAAAGAATTCCACACATTCGATATTTCAACGTCACGCTTTTTTGCGGAAAAAGAAAGGGAAAGGAATCCATTGCAATCCCAACGGCCTTTCTCCGCGTATCCGAGTATTATTCTTATAATTTATTGAAAGCATTTTATTAAATAAATAACAAGGACTCCATGACTAAATCAATAATTAAAAGAAATTAACTAACACGATTAACAACGAAAATAACAAATTACCAAAAAAATGCTACGATTCATTTGACAGCTATTTTGTTTCGACGAGGCAATCGAAAAATTACATTTAAGATATTCTCTACAAATGATGATAAATTTTATAAAAAAAAAAAAACATATTTCGTAGCATCTTAGCTGCAAGTAGAAAATACAAAATTTAACGCAACTCCAATGACTGCAATTTTCGAATCATTCGCTTAAATATTTAACATCAACCGAACATCAGTTATTCAGTCATAACAGTAACAAAATTAACTTCACGTCACAAAATTCGTAAAAAAATGATCCTCCCAAAAAAAAAATCAAACCCGAAATAATCTATCCAAAATCTCTCTGAAATCCATTATAACTAAGAACCCAATTTCGTATAACTCTTAATACACGAATAACATTTGCCAAATGTTAAACAGTCGCATCCCTCGCGACTAAAAGATTTCCATTATAATTTAGCGAAAGTCGCGATGAAAAAAGCGACTAATTAAAAACCAAAAGTACGGTGTTTGCGCGATATAAGAGTGCGTAGAAAGAAGCTTTCCAATTAGCATTCTTACCCGAATACGTCGAACAGGCCGAGTGTTTCTAAACTGTCTGAATACCGCGTAATAATTTGTTACATAATAACTGTAATTATGTATTAAAAAATGCGAAAATATTTTTATATTATGTCGTAAATTTAAAACAAAATTCCAAATACGTCGAACAGACCAAATGTTTCTAAACTATCTGAATACCGCGTGATAATTTGTTACGTAATAACTGTAATTATGTATTAAAAAATGCGAAAACATTTTTATATTATGTCGTAAATTTGAAACAAAATTCCAAATACGTCGAACAGGCCAAATGTTTCTAAACTATCTGAATACTGCGTCCCTCGCAACTAAAAGATTTCCATTGTAATTTAGCAAAAGTCGCGATGAAAAAAAGCGACTAATTAAAAACAAAAAGTACGGCGTGTGCGCGATATAAGAGTGCGTAGAAAGAAGCCAAACTTTCCAATTAGCATTCTTACCCGAATACGTCGATCAGGCCGAGTGTTTCTAAACTGTCTGAATACCTCGTGATCATTTGTTACGTAATAACTGTAATTATGTATTAAAAAATGCGAAAATATTTTTCTATTATGTCGTAAATTTAAAACAAAATTCCAAATACGTCGAACAGGCCGAGTGTTTCTAAACTGTCTGAATACCGCCTGATAATTTGTTACGTAATAACAGTAATTATGTATTAAAAAATGCGAAAATATTTTTACATTATGTCGTAAATTTAAAACAAAATTCCAAATACGTCGAACAGGCCAAATGTTTCTAAACTATCTGAACACTGCGTCCCTCGCGACGTCCTAAAAAGATTTCCATTGTAATTTAGCAAAAGTCGCGATGAAAAAAAGCGACTAATTAAAAACAAAAAGTACGGTGTGTGCGCGATATAAGAGTGCGTAGAAAGAAGCCAAGCTTTCCAATTAGCATTCTTACCCGGGCGCAGCGCCGGCGAAAGCGTCTGGCCTCGGGACAACGATACGAGAACGCGGGGATAAACCGCGCGATAAAACGTGGCGGGACTCTCACATAAACACGCGCGCGCACACGCGTGTCAGAAACACACACGGGCGCGAGAAACTTCCGTCCGTTCGCCCTCTCGCCTCCTTCTCACTTCTCACGTCACTCGGACGTTTTATTTTTCACTCTCGTTCTCGTATCTCGCGGTGTCCGAGCACCACGTTGCGGTCTAGTGCGAGAAAGCGGTAAAGTAGAAACGACGGGAAAACACGGCCAAGAAGAGTTCATAATATGCAACGCGCCGCGACCACTGCCGTCAACCTTTCCTGCACCCTCCGGTGGTTCTCAGAAAACCGCGGGGAAAAAAACGTCATGAGTTTTATTCGCGCAGTTAGCGCCCGGAAAAAAATGGGTCGTCGTGAATATTAATTTGAAAAAAAATGCTCCTCTATATTTGTGGCGAATTAATTTTGTATTATTTATTTTCCCGATTTTATAAAAATTCATTGGCGAAAATCTACAAAGATAGGAAAAATGTATTTCACTCTCGGGGGTTGAGAATCATTGGCCGCAACTGCTTTCAACTCTACGTTTAAACTTGGGGGGGTTAAGTACTGCCAGAAGCCCCGACGCGTTTGCCGCACTTTCGGAGTCGAAAAATTAGCCGGTATTTGCACGCGAATTTCGTGATACGTACGCCGAGTCTGCGGGTAGTAAAACACTCCTTTTCGCGCCATTGGCCGCGCCACCGGAAGTTACACACGCAGCGCCGAGGCGCGCTAATTGTTCAATTATTTATTTACCAAGTTTATTTCGTCGGATTATACCAGCTCCGGGCGAGTCTTTTTTTTGTTCATTTTTTATCGCATCTCCGCCGGCTCGAAACGCCCTCCGGCTTGCGGCCGTCTAATTGTTTACGAAGTGCTCGAGCCCTTTGTGCACCCCCGGCCCACACCTTCCTTTTCGCGTGAGAGGCTAATTAGGAGACGCATTTTTAATAGACGGTAACGTGCGAAAGGGATTATTTTCAGCGCGAATGAGGCATTCACGACACATCACGGCAGGCGTGATAATCCTTTACATCCAAATCCTCTTAACATATTTTTATATCATGTCGTAAATTTATAAAAAAATCTCAAATACGTCGAATAGGCCAAATGTTTCTAAACCGTCTGAATACTGCGTGATAGTTTATTTCGTAATAACTGTAATTTTGTATAAAAAATGCGAAAATATTTTTATGTTATGTCGTAAATTTAAAACAAAATTCCAAATACGTCGAACAGGCCAAATGTTTCTAAACCGTCTGAATACCGCGTGATAATTTGTTACATAATAAATGTAATTTTGGCTAAAAAATGCGAAAATATTGTTATACTATGTCGTAAATTTAAAACAAAATTCCAAATACGTCGAACAGGCCAAATGTTTCTAAACTGTCAGAATACTGCGTGATAATTAATTTCGTAATAACTAATTTTGTATCAAAAACTGCGAAAATATCTACTAAATATTATCACTGTTTCTGCCTATTTCATTGGATCCAAATATCACAGGACTCGCCTAAAAACTGCGATAGTCCAGGAAAATCGTAAATGATGATTCTAATCTGAATAAAAAATAATCCACTTTCACGATAAAAAAAACCAATATCACGATAATGAAGAATCGTTAAATAAAAATGTGAGATACTGGTTTACAAATTATTTACCCAATTAATTGCGATGATAAGAGTACTTATCAATACTTATTTCGTGACAATTTATCATACGAAGGAAAATTTGTATTGAAATAACCTATTTTTCAGTCTGTTCTCATTATTGTATCACTTCTCATTATTATTTTGTACTCTACCATTAAAAATTCGTCACGAAAAGGCGACCTGAATTTTGAAAAATCAAATATGCAGCTATTGAATGGAGCAGAATGTAAAAATAAATTGCTATCATCCCAATTTTTCCCCGCTGTTATTTTTGATTTTATATTCCCTCATCCTTTATGGCGCATTTATGACGGGACACAGGAAGGCAGCTGGACCGGTCGCTCGTCTTTCCCCGACATCTGCTGGACCGGTTCATCGGTCATCTCGCGCGATGTCCAGTTTCATAAGCCGCTCCGCGCGCACCGAGCGCATCATTGTCCACGACTGGTCCATCATTGTACCGGCAGCCTGTTTCAACGAGATGCTGGAAAACGCGTCCAGCGATGCTACGCGCAATTCTTTGCCGCTGACCAGTTCACCGGGAGAGAATAACTGACCATCTCGTCGCACCCCTCGCGCGTGAATAGGGGACGGACTGGTTCTGAATGCGACGCGTGCTCGCGTCTGTTATTTCTCTCTTTTTTTATCTTCTCACATTCGCGCGTCCGTCACAAGGAAACGCGGTCCACGGGAACAGTCGACGCTACATGCGATTCGGTGGTGGACGGTGGTCAGTGATTTTTTACTTTTTTTGGACAGAATGGTAAGTGAAACGCAAAATTACGAACCTTCAGAAAAAAAAAAAGAAAAATTGAGTGCTGTCTCAATCTGCGTTCATACAACTCAAAAATTGTCTCACGTTTTTTTACCATCATAGCAATAAAAAATTATCTCGCGTTTTTTTACCATCCTAGAAATAAAAAATTATTTCACGTTTTTTTACCATCATAGAAATAAAAAATTGTCTCACGTTTTTTTACCATCATAGCAATAAAAAAATATCTCGCGTTTTTTTACCATCGTAGAAATAAAAAATTATTTCACGTTTTTTTACCATCATAGAAATAAAAAATTGTCTCACGTTTTTTGACCAAAAAAAAGTTGGTGGCGACCAATATTTTTTTTGTTCAAACTGTAATTTTGTCAAACGACGACAGAAGCAAAATCCATCGAACTACGTTTTTTTTTACGTAGAAAAAAAATCATGTTTTGGATGAGAAAACAATGTGTGAACAACGCTTGCCCAGAACTGTCGTAGATTTCCTTCTGACCGGTCGAGCCGAAACTACCCTTATCACGGCGGATACCGTGAGGCTTGATAGAGCAAAACGTAGGTGGCTCTGGCAAGCAACGTGCTAAGAGGGTGGATCAATAGCTCTTATCGTCTGATATAGTCTCGACTCCCAAGAGAGAAGGCTTCAAAATGGAAGCGCACGCCATCTCTCAGATTTCGCGCAGATAAGCCGTGACTAAAGACGGAAAAATAACAGGAGACCAGGAAATGCATTCCCTCAGCTGCGGTGAATTTATAATTATCTATTTCAACATGACCAACAACAATGTGAAGTAAACTTTTTGTGAGTTCAAATAGAAACGTTGAATTCAATTTGTCTCATTTCGTGATTATTATCACCCCTAAATTAAACAATTAACCCTGTTAATTATTATTGCACTCCAATATTCAGTTACAAAATCTTCTTTTATTAAATTTATTAAAACCTGATCACAACGAAAATCTCTAATTATGACAACTTATATAAAGAAATGAATGTTCTTCTTTTACAACTTATTATTATTATCATTATTACCACAGTAAAAAAATATAAAAAAATTCTTCGAAATTTACACAAAATTCCCTTCAGCTTTAATTCTCCCCTGCACTATTTGTCGTCATATTCGTCAGAGGCGAAACTTTCGGGCGACACCGAACGACCAGAACAATTTCGCCTCCTCAACAGAACATTTCGAGCCAGTAGATCATTCCGTGGCTGGTCAGTCGAGGATTAGGACGTCAGGAAAGTTCTCAGCGTTGTTTGCGACAGCCACTAAATCTTCTAGAATAAGTAAATCTCGTACCTCCCGGTGGAAGGGGTGACCCCCCCCCTCCCCTCCCCCCATCCACCCGACTCAGAATTAATTTCTAACGAAGTCAGTGAATCTTAAGTCGACGACATCTGCCGCTGAAGGAATCCATTAGTAGGCTTAGGGAGACGCGAAGGCGTCTTTCGTACGAGACGCTGTGGGTCCTTCGTACTCGCGGTTGCTCCGTGCGCCCCCGGGGCCGTTTCGTAGATCCGCGCTTTTGTCCGAGATAATAAGCCACCATTGTTAGGATAGGTGCGGCCGGATCACCGAGAGCGACGAGCGCCTTATTGTCCGAGGCGTCTCCAGGATCCCGGACGCCTCCGCAGCGCCGACTGCGAATCTCCGCGATAAGGACCCGGGGATTCTAATCACAAGACCCTCCCGCATGCCGCGCGCGCTCACCAACTATATACACACACGGCACCTTATCGCCTGCGCGCAACTAACGAGAACCTCGTCGTCGTCTAATCGCCGGAATATTCCGCGTCACGTTCGTGGAACTCTCGGCCTTGACGTGTCCAATATTTTCGAGGACCCCTCGAAATTATTTCGCGCGAGCGTCAATCGTTCACGAATAAAATTACGCTTTACCAAATGGACACGAGCGCGAAATTTATTGAATTGAGGTCAATAAAATTGACCCTTATTTTGTTTGGATAATCGATTCTTTTATTTAACCCAGTTTGACATATTTTTTTATGTAATGTTCAGAATAAAAATAAATGTATAATAAAAAAAATCTTGTTTACAACTGAAGATAATTATGTTGCTGAAATTTTCTTAATAAGAATACTAAATACCAGTCTGAGACTAGAATACTTCTGGTCTGATAAAAAAAATCTTCATTAATGAACAGGATTTTTTTTTACCAGAAATTTATTTTTATTATAAACATTATACCAGTCTCGACGTTCTCTAAAAATGTCCTAAAATATCAGCCCTAATTCTCGCTCTTAATTCTCGCAACACAAAAAAAAAAATTATCATTGCTCTCCCAAACCCGCAAAACCGAGCGATATCGCTTCACCTCCACCCCCAACAGACACCCCAAAATTAGCCGATCGCCTTACCTAACCACCCCTCGCCGCGCCCCACAACCTCTTCACCCTATCTTACTTTCCCCGACTGTCCCCGGCCTGCGCGCGTGGGAAGCTCCGCGACGCGCGAGCACGTCTAAGAATATTCCTCGACACAATTAAGCGCGGAGGACGACCGGTAGTGACGATCGGGGCGAGCAATCGAGAGGTCCCCGCGTACCACGGGAAGCAGTACTACCCCCACAGGAGCAAAGTTTATATCGGCTGTGCGGGGTGCAGCGGTGGCCCCGCTCTGCAAGGGGGGCGGGGGGCGAGGGGGGGGAGGGGGTGAAAAGAGCAGGGGGTGGGGGGTTGGCAGTCGGTATAGGTGGGTTACAGAGGGAGAGCGGCGAAGTTCGGTGATTACCCAGGACTCTCCGAGGACTCGCCGAGGAGTTTCATACTTTGGCCATACCGGCTTCGGTAACCTAACAGTCCGGCAAAGTAACTAAGGTTATTCGGGGGTTCCCGCGCGCGCGGTCCGCGCGAGGCTGGAGGGGGGGGGGGGGGGGAGAGCAGCGGCAGCTCCTGAGGAGCAGCGGCGCGTCGAGGGTTCGACGGGAAGAGGAGACTCCGGTGGAGGATGGGGCGGAGAGTGCGAAGCGGCCCCGGCGAGGCACTCCGGTCGCCGGGGCCACAGCGCCAAGTTACTCTCTCGTCGAACGATCGCCCTCGTGGGAGGAGAGATCGCCGTGATTGAGAGGACTTGGCCGGAACTCCGGGACCTTCCTTCGTCGCGTAGCCGTCCCCCCCCGCCGATGACCGACCAATGTACCCTTCTTCCCCATCCCCTTCTGGGCGAGCGCGCCAAGTATCCACGCTCGCGAGCAAATTAAATTAATAACCCAAGAATAACAGTCCCTTCGGAAATCAATCGACGGGCACTTAAGTTATGCCGGGCTGCGAAGATGCGTGGGGAATATATGTGGGGTGGGAAAGTTTCGGGGCGAAGGATTTCTTTGGCGGTATGCGAGATTTTGGGAAAATCGATTTGGACGGGAGGAACACTGAGAAAATGGTTTTGCTATGTCAGGAAATTTTTTGTTAAAATAGTGACGACATTAAGTTGTCTGCTAACCGAGGAAACAATTTTGTTGTGCTAGCAAAAAAATATGTTAGTCGAGCAAAAAAAATGGTTAGTCTAGCAGATAACGCAATGTTGTCACTATTTTAATAAAAGATTTGCTGATATAGCAAAAACCTAAATTCTTGGGTTATTAAATTAATAACCCAAGAATAACAGTCCCTTCGGAAATCAATCGACGGGCACTTAAGTTATGCCGGGCTGCGAAGATGCGTGGGGAATATACGCGGGGTGGGAAAGTTTCGGGGCGAAGGATTTCTTTGGCGGTGCGAGATTTTGGGAAAATCGATTTGGACGGGAGGAAGGAAATAACCTGCCTAATAATTCCTGTTGACAGTGATCGAAACCGATCGAATGGACAAAATTCCGATTGAAAAATTAATGGGTCCAAACTGATTTCTATCGGATTTTGATGAACCCACATGGAAATATTTATATGTGAAATATATGTCGACAAAAATTTCTATATGTGAAATATATGTCGACAAAATTTCTATATGTGAAATATATGTTGCATATACAACTTTTTGGTGACATATATTTTACATATAAATATTTCCATGTCGGTTTAACCAGGGATCTTCGTTATTGAGATAGAGAACTTTGGGAGCTTCTGACGCGTGGTATACTTTGTAATAGGACGGGCAACGTCGGACATGGGAAAATCGAATTATAGTGTCAAGAATGAGGGGCTATCGATTTCGGAGCTCTTGAAATTTTGGCCTCTGTCTTGAGGTTTTCGGTATTCCGGACGTATGCATTTTTAGGTCTGACTCTTTGAAACTTGGTCATTTTTGTCTGTGTTGACTACTGCAGTTAATAATTTTTTGTTAGGTAAATAATATAAAATGAAGATTAATGAAGATTAACGATTTAATGAAATTGCGAAGTTTTATAAACCTGACATGAATTTTAATGAACGATAGATTGTTAAAGGATGTCGAATCTGGAGAAAAAAGGAAACTCAATTATGTGCGTCACATTGCAAATAAAGACCCGCAGGAATTTCGCGAACTCTGAGTCTTCGTGTGTTATCGAGAATCCGGTGGCTTCCAAGGCAATCAGGAAATCGCCGTCTCGTCGACGAAGGAATCATTCGGGCCAACGTAATACCACGAATATTGCACAAGCAATCTCTTAACGAACAGCGCTGATCGAGCCAATCTCGTTCCCTTCACAACCGACGACGACGTCAATTATCATAACTATTCCAGATTACTCATATGTAACTCACAAAGTCAAATCAGTCCGGTCTTCACAATCAATCAATTTCAAATTATGCCAGTAATAAGTTTCAACGAATCTTAATAATGTGCAATAATATGGCAACAAAATAATGACATAATCAATTTAATACCGTTCATTTATTTACTCAGGCATCAAAAATAGAATTTATTCTTCAGGTCCCAAGGACTAGAATAATAATTTTCCATGGACATTCGATGCTTTCAACATTCCAGGCCGCCTAAATTGCCCAAGTCCACATGACAAGATGGCCAATCAATTTTCAATCACAGCAACGACTCTCATCGAATCGCAATAATAAACCATAATACGACAGCAATAACGACAACCAATTTAACAACGTTCATTTATTTACCCCATCATCAAAAATACGTCATTATTATCCAGTCCCCGAGGTACACGGAGAGAAATTGCTGTGTTGTCGCAGCAAAGAAAGGTGACAACAAAAATAGTTTTATTAGGCTCACCAATCTTTTACTCGGCTGTCAAATCAGTTTTGCTAGGCTGACAAATATTTTGTTCGGCCGAAAATTCTTTTTACTGGGCTGACAAATATTGTGTTCGGCTGAAAATTCTTTTTGCTGGGCTCATCAATATTTTTCTTGGCCTAACAAAACAATTTTTGTCGTTACTTTTCTTTACTTTCACAACACAGAAATTTCTCTCCGTGTAGAAAATAATAATTCTCCATCGCCATTCGATGCTCTTCCAATACTCTCAAGGCCGCCTTAGTTGCTCAACCCTTTCGCGCGTGCGGCAAACCTGGCAGGGGGGGGCCGGGGCGACCCCTTAGAAATTGCATTTGGTCGGCCATATTTTTCCACGGGATAATTTCGCTTTCATCATAGAGGAGAGAGACCGAGGGAGAGGGGGATCGGCGAAGCGTTGATGCTCGGCTGGATGCTGAAGAGCGTCGCGGCTTCGGGGTTGGGGGACGAGAAACGTCGGGGCAGCCGAGGACGAAGCGCGTAGGGTGGTCGCCCAATCAACCCCCCCCGATACGCCATCGTCTTGCCCTCTCCCGGCGAAGTTATCTTTCTTGTTCCTGCCCCGAAGGCAGTTGGCCCCCGTCTCGGCGGAAACTCTCGAAACTATATCGGGTGGACCCGGCGGATCCTCGTTATAAAATCTACATCGCTGTACCCACGGAGAGACCGAGAAACTCTCTCGCACGACAATCGAGTTTCTCGAATTTCTACCGTCAACGTAAACTGCAACAATCTCGACGCGAATTTTCTACAGTGAAAACTACCCCCCCCCCCCCCCCCCTCCCCCCTCCCCATGATTGTCGCGGTGGATTCAATCTTCGTAAAAGGTGTTGACAACTTTCCGCCTGAAAGTCGAATATATGTATATTGGTTGACCGGGCCGGACGTGGCGAATCGACGAAACAGCTTCAATAGCGCTGAAACCGATGCATATACGTATAGCGAACGCGAGGCACCTCCGAGCTTCGAGCGAGTCCCTCTTGTTATGGCAGCAGCACTTAACTAGAGTGTTTCAGGTTATTCAGGTGACATTGTCGAGGTTCGCGCGGATTACACCTGGTGTGGCGAACGTATATCACGAGACGCTCGCGATTACGCGAAACGTTTTGGGAAAAATTGTGTTTTTTTTTTCGTTTTTTGTACACGGGACGGTGATGGAAATATTGTGGGGAGGGAACGAAAAATACGATTCGAAGTATTAACGCTGGTGAAATGTGAAGGACGTGATGTAATTTTGGGGATATGAATTTCATGGATTTTTGGGCAAGCAACGGTGCTTTTAGGAATCTGCGCGAAATTTGCCATCGGATAGGGTTTCCAGACTTTACTAAATCGAAAGAAAAAAAAATTCAAAAAACGTAAGGTTTACGTTTTTCGTGAATTTTTTTTTTTTTTTTCTTTTCGATTTCGTAAAGTTTGAAGACCCTATCTGATGAAGAATTTAATTTAAATAATAGAAAATTCGACGAGAAAAACGCAAAAAAATGATTTCTCACGTTTTTTCGAAATTTTGTCACTTCGCTAAAATCGAGGTTACTTTTTTTTCAATCGATTAAACACGAAAAACGCATGGCAACTTTCGGCTTTAAAGTATGAGGATAGTTCAGAAACCAAGATATCGCATTTAGCCTTGCGGCTTTCTCTTCGTTATAGTGTTTTCTCTCGAACGAAAAAAGAAAATCCAGGTTCGAACAATCCAAAAAAAAAGTAACGTCGATTTTAGTGAAGTTACAAATGAGTAAGCTGGAATAGAATTTTTTTTTTTTTTTTTTTTCAAGTGTGGAATTGCCTTTATATCTTCGTTGATATTTATCATTAATATTTTCCGGGTGAGTTGGGTAAAAAAAATGTTATAATTGTTCAGCATCGAGATTTGAGCGAGCAAGAAATATTGTAATACCACTTTGGTCGTACGCAGTGTTTGCTTCAACTTTAAGGATCGGGCCGTAAGTTGTTCGAACAGTGGAAGTCCGAGCATCGATAATACCAAGAGCAGTGGACGTGGCCGGGCGTGCTCGACCATCTCCACCCGGTACCCATCCAATTTCCTTGATATTCGCGTCGAAGGGGTCTTTCCGGTCGAACGGCCTAAGGATTCCAGGGATGCCTTCGGGCCGGACCAAAGAGGCCCGGGCCGACTCAGCGCCAAGTAGAGACGATAGACTTGTATTAATTTCATATCCCTTCCGTCGTCGCGCGGAGGAGGACCGCCTTCAATCATCTATTTATTGCTGGCGCTCAATCTCGACCGGTTTTGCGCCCCCTGCACGGCCTTCTCGAGCAAAGCCAAATCTTGGGGCGATCGAGTAACGCGAGGCAAAGCCAACCATTCTGTTGATAATTTCATCCACGATCCAAATCGTATGGTAATTTGATAAATAGAAATCAGACTTCTGAAAATATAATTATGATGACAGTTGATCGTTTTTTTACAAAAGCGAAAAATAATCAAGGAGTGATAAAAAATCGATTGTTTTACGTTTTCGTTTTTCGTTTTTCGTGTTTTTCGTTTTTTTACAAAAGCGAAAAATAATCAGGGAGTGATAAAAAATCGATTGTTTTATTAATGAATTTTTTCTTGTTACAGAAAAATTGTCAGCTGCCACTGCAAATTTGCAGCTGCCGCAGCAAAACTTTTGCTATCACTCCGTTAATATTTTTCTCTGTGCTTTACACAAATGTTTGTCAAACCGCATGTGATATGCGAAAATGAATGTAAATGGAGTAACATACATTTCCGTTTAGTATTCGATTAATCGACAGCTGCGTTGGATTAGGCGGTTGTATATATTTTTTTCGAAATAATCATTACGAATTTCGTGTCGTTGCGTTATTCCCGGTCCTGTCTCTTTCGCAACGCGATAGCCGCGAATATAATATCACCAATATGAATGCAGAAACGTGGCGCATGTAATTTGTAATTACAACTTGAAAGCTTTTTGGATCGTTCTCGCGCGAAGTAGATTTTACCGCAAGCCCGAATGCCGCGTGTGGAGATACGAGCGGAGCCCACCGGAGTTACATATAACGACATGCTTGAATAATGTAATGCGAATGTTTATGGCCACAGGGTGCTAAACGCGCATGCAGTTGTAATGCCTATACTTTACGGCCGTAACGAGATGCCGCAAAAGTACGAGTGTCCCGAACACACCACCGGACTACCACCGACACTTTCCACTAATCTAGTAGTCAAATCGCCCGGAGAAACGAGTTTTAACTTACCCCTCAGAGCGCAGCGTCGTGTAACAAACGTGCTCTTAAAAATCGGTGAGAAACAACGAATTTAGGGATCCGTTAATAGCTGTCCAATTAAACGAGCATTTTTAACGCGCAATAAAATAGTAGATGTGGTTAGAGTAAAGTAACGATTTGATGGATTTTCCGTAGTGAAAAATTGGTGAGAAACAAGGAATTTAGGTATTCGTTAATAGCTGTCTAATTAAACGAACATTTTTAACATGCAATAAAATAGTAGATTTAATTAGAGTAAAGTAACAATTTGAAGGATTTTTCGTAGTGAAAAATTGGTGAGGAACAAGGAATTTAGGTATTCGTTAATAGATGTCAAATTAAACGAGCCTTTTTGATATTAAAATAAAATAGATGTAATTAGAGAAAAGTGACAATTTGAAGGATTTTTCGTAGTGAAAAATTGGTGAGAAACAACGAATTTAGGTATTCGTTAATAGCTGTCGAATTAAACGAGCCTTTTTAATATTACAATAAAATAGTAGATTTAATTAGAGTAAAGTAACAATTTGAAGGATTTTTCGTAGTGAAAAATTGGTGAGAAACAACGAATTTAGGAATTCGTTAATAGCTGTCAAATTAAACGAGCCTTTTTAATGGTACAATAAAATAGTAGATGTAATTAGAATAAAGTAACAATTTAATGGATTTTCTGTAGTAAAAAATTGGTGAGAAACAACGAATTTAGGTATTCGTTAATAGCTGTCAAATTAAACGAGCCTTTTTAACATGCAATAAAATAGTAGATCTAATTAGAGTAAAGTGCCAATTTGAAAGATTTTTGTTAATGAAAATTTGCATCTCGTTATTACAAAATGACTACGCAACAATGTAAAACGACTGAAATTTTGTTTCGTGCTTTAGCTGTCCAATTAAACGAGTATTTTTAACACACAATAAAACAGTAAATGTAATTGGAGTAAAGTAACAATTTGAACAATTTTCCGCAATAAACATTTGTGTCTCGTTGTTACAAAATATCTGTGCAACAATATAAAACAAGTGAAACCTCATTTCATCTGTTTCATTGTAATGAAACAAATGCTTCAAAGTCCCGACACGTTTGCAACTGGTCCACTAATTTTTCTGCCGAGAATAAATTTGCTACCAGAATATCAATAACCCAAAAAAAAAATCAGCAATATTGTTCCGTCGACGATAAATTGATAATAGAATTACCCGAACGTCGAGTAAATGTGCCAAAGTTCATCATCTTTAGAATTGAGATATTGGTCTGAGATGGTCAAAGGCATCCACGGAATCCGAGGTCCTGTGGTATAACCGCTTCGGGAAGCCGCCTCGATGCTCTCGCGGAAATCGGAGAGATTGCAAAGCGAGAGAGAGAAGAGGAGAGAAAGAGAGAGAGAGAGAGAAGGAGAAAGTAAACCCGCGTGCACCCCTCGCGAGTCTCCGCGTTTCTCCGCCCCCGATCATCCGCGACCCTAGTCACCCTCAAGGCTAGTTTCTCCGTAGGGCCGCGAATACTACTTCCCCCATACCCCCCCTTAAAGCTTAACTATCCGCTGAAGTTCGAATCGGCCTCGGCTGCCTATAGTCGAGCGGAGTCTGCGTCGCTTTTCCACGTAGGCAATCCCTTCGCGCCTCGCTCCCCGCTCGCCGGACAACCCTCGGAAACTCACTCGCGCTGCAGGAACCCCCCCATCCCCTTTACACCCCCCTCACAACGCACCAGCACCCGTACAGCCGCAACCATATTATATTCGCGAGATGGTCGGCAGCAAGACGATGCAGCGTAGTAAGATAACCGTTCTTGTTTCTATATAGAACTTGTGGGTATTTAATTTTTTGTGGGGAATATATGAACATTTCTAACGGCCCTTTAACTTTTTGATGATTTTTTTTTTTACATTCACTTCGTAGTGCGTGAAATCGACGTCTTTGACATATATAATTAAATTCTGATATTTCAAATAAAAATTTCAAGTTTTTATATTTCAAATAAAAATTTCAAATTCTCATATTTCAAATAAAAATTTCAAATTCTCATATTTTAAACAAAAAATTTGAATTCATTTCAACCATTATTGAAATACGCACCGCTATTTCGTTTTCCTACTGTCAAATCTCGCGAGACTGCAACTCGCGCCAATTTTGACGAATCACGTTGGGAATAAACCGGCAACAATATAAGTCTCGAAATTTCGATAGTGAAACTCGAAAGTCGATATATATCACCACCAACTTTTTGGAGTAAAGATCTATATGTTATTGTTTAAAAAAAAGAACATTTCGAAAGGTGCAAAGTGGAGATTGGCAAATTGCGTCCGATAATTTGCGAAATGTCCGCTAGATGGCCAGAACCGTGAGAACGGCTAGCAGCTTTCTCGCAAGTGCTCGTACCGACGTCTGTATCGATATATAAGAAGAAATTATGCTGTCGTATACTCAGGGAGCTTCCGGGTGACTATGTAGACAACGCTCGGCGACAACGTTCAAGATGTTTTCTTCATTCATTCGTTCATCCCAAAAACGAATGATACGCCTGGAACTCCCATATTTTTGTTCTTTTCGCTCTTCCCCTTCAAGGCAGTCGCAATTGCTCAATCTAACCGTTCTTGTTCCCATATAGAATTTGTTGGCATTTAATTTTTTGCGAAAAATATATGAAAATTTCTAATGGCGGCTTAATTTTGTGATGATTTTTGCTTCCTCATAGAGGAAGCTTTTTTTTTTTTTTCATTCACTCGCTCATCTCAAAAACGAATGATTTACCTGGGGCTTCCATATTTTTGTTCTTTTCGCTCTTCTCTCTCAAGACAATTGCGCAATCTTGTCCAAATGAATTTGCTTCCTTTCCTCCGGCCCCACTGTGCGAATAAACTGGCAACAATATAAATCTCGAAATTTCGATAGTAAAACTCGAAAGTCGATATATATTGCCAACAACTTTTTGGAATAAAAATCTATCCGTTTTTGTTAAAAAAAAAAGAACGATTCGAAAGATGCGAAGTGGAGCTTGGCAACTTGCGCCCGATAATTCGCGAAACGTCCGCTAGATGGCCAGAACCATGAAAACGGCTATGAGATTTCTCGCAAGTGCTCGTACCAACGTCTGTATCGATATATAAGAAGAAATTATGTTGTCGGTCACTCAGGGAGCTTTCGGGGAACTATGATGTCTGAACGTCGTCATGATAAGATGTTTTCTTAATTCATTCGTTCATCTCAAAAACGAATGATTTACCTGGGGCTCCCATATTTTTGTTCTTTTCGCTCTTCTCTCTCAAGATAGTCGTAATTGCGCAATCTTGTCCAAATTAATTTCCTTCCTTTCCTCCGACTCCACGGTGCGAATAAACCGGCAACAATATAAATCTCGAAATTTCGATAGTAAAACTCGAAAGTCGATATATATCGCCACCAACTTTTTAGCGTAAAGATTTATCTGTTTTTGTTAAAAAAAAAGAACATTTCGAAAGGTGTAAAGTGAAGATTGGCAAATTGCATCCGATAATTTGCAAAACGTCCGCTAGATGGCGAAAACCGTGAGAACGGCTAGCAGCTTTCTCGCAAGCGCTCGTACCAACGTCTGTATCGATATATAAGAAGAAATTATGTTGTCGGTCACTCAGGGAGCTTTCGGGGAACTATGATGTCTGAACGTCGTCATGATAAGATGTTTTCTTAATTCATTCGTTCATCTCAAAAACGAATGATTTACCTGGGGCTCCCATATTTTTGTTCTTTTCGCTCTTCTCTCTCAAGATAGTCGCAATTGCGCAATCTTGTCCAAATTAATTTCCTTCCTTTCCTCCGACTCCACTGTGCGAATCACGGTGCGAGTAAACCGGCAACAATATAAATCTCGAAATTTCGATAGTAAAACTCGAAAGTCGATATATATCGCCACCAACTTTTTAGCGTAAAGATTTATCTGTTTTTGTTAAAAAAAAAAGAACATTTCGAAAGGTGTAAAGTGAAGATTGGCAAATTGCATCCGATAATTTGCAAAACGTCCGCTAGATGGCAAGAAACCATGAGAACGGCCAGCAGCTTTCTCGCAAGCGCTCGTACCAACGTCTGTATCGATATATAAGAAGAAATTATGTTGTCGGTCACTCAGGGAGCTTTCGGGGAACTATGATGTCTGAACGTCGTCATGATAAGATGTTTTCTTAATTCATTCGTTCATCTCAAAAACGAATGATTTACCTGGGGCTCCCATATTTTTGTTCTTTTCGCTCTTCTCTCTCAAGATAGTCGTAATTGCGCAATCTTGTCCAAATTAATTTCCTTCCTTTCCTCCGACTCCACGGTGCGAATAAACCGGCAACAATATAAATCTCGAAATTTCGATAGTAAAACTCGAAAGTCGATATATATCGCCACCAACTTTTTAGCGTAAAGATTTATCTGTTTTTGTTAAAAAAAAAGAACATTTCGAAAGGTGTAAAGTGAAGATTGGCAAATTGCATCCGATAATTTGCAAAACGTCCGCTAGATGGCGAAAACCGTGAGAACGGCTAGCAGCTTTCTCGCAAGCGCTCGTACCAACGTCTGTATCGATATATAAGAAGAAATTATGTTGTCGGTCACTCAGGGAGCTTTCGGGGAACTATGATGTCTGAACGTCGTCATGATAAGATGTTTTCTTAATTCATTCGTTCATCTCAAAAACGAATGATTTACCTGGGGCTCCCATATTTTTGTTCTTTTCGCTCTTCTCTCTCAAGATAGTCGCAATTGCGCAATCTTGTCCAAATTAATTTCCTTCCTTTCCTCCGACTCCACTGTGCGAATCACGGTGTGAATAAACCGGCAACAATATAAATCTCGAAATTTCGATAGTAAAACTCGAAAGTCGATATATATCGCCACCAACTTTTTAGCGTAAAGATTTATCTGTTTTTGTTAAAAAAAAAGAACATTTCGAAAGGTGTAAAGTGAAGATTGGCAAATTGCATCCGATAATTTGCAAAACGTCCGCTAGATGGCCAAAACCGTGAGAACGGCTAGCAGCTTTCTCGCAAGTGCTCGTACCAACGTCTGTATCGATATATAAGGAGAAATTATGTTGTCGTTCACTCAGGGAGCTCCCGGGGACTGTGTGGGCTCAGCAGAACGACGTACGATGTTTTCTTCATTCATTCGTTCATCCCAAAAACGAATGATACGCCTGGAGCTCCCATATTTTTTTCTTTTCGCTCTTCCCCTTCAAGGCAGTTGCATTTGCTCAATCCAACCGTTCTTGTTCCTATATAGAACTTATTGGCATTTAATTTTTTGCGAAAAATATATGAACATTTCTAACGGCCCCTTAATTTTATGGTCATTTTTTTTTTTTTTTTTTTTTTTTCATTCACTCCGTAGCTCGCAAAATCGACGTCTTTGAGATTTATAATCAATATTATAAATCTTCATATTTCAAATAATAAATTCAAATTCATTTCAACCATTATTGAAACACGCACCGCGATTTCATTTTCCTACTGTTCAAAACGTCCGCCAGATGTCCACAACCATGAGAACGGCTAGCAGCTTTCTCGCAAGCGCTCGTACCAACGTCTGTATCGATATATAAGAAGAAATTATATTGTCGTTCACTCAGGGAGCTCCCGGGGACTATCTGGGCTGTTGGCTACAACGTGCAAGATGTTTTCTTCATTCATTCGTTCATCCCAAAAAAGAATGATGTACCTGGAGCTCCCATATTTTTGTTCTTTTCGCTCTTGTTTCTCAAGGCAGTTGCAATTGCTCAATCTTATCCAAATAAATTCTTTTCCTTTCCTCCGACCTTACTGGTTACTTCATCCTACAGACAGTTTTGTAAAAAATGGAAATTAAAGAGGAAGCAAATTCGCAAGGTTCTTCCCTAGCGACTTTCCAAAATTACAACTTTCAGATAATTAAACAACGTTTGCTCCAAGTCCAAATGGACTGAATCCTCGCATTCAAAACGAAAAAACCATCACTCGTACCACCCGCGCAAGAACGGAAGTATTAAAACAGTATTGCTTAAGTATTAAAAGAGTCGTGAATTAAAGTATTCCAAGGCTGGCGTATTGGAATAATACATACCGAATAATACTTTGAGAAGTATTAACAAATATTAATGAGTCTTGCGAGTATTTTTGATTTCGTACTTACCCGTGATATTATTACTTAAAGAAATATTCGCAATACTCGCAATACCCGCAAGACTCATTAATACTTCATAATACTTCATTAATACTTCTCAAAGTATTATTTGAGTACGCCATCCTTGGAATACTTTAATTCAAGACTCTTTTAATACTTAAGCAATACTGTTTTAATACTTCCGTTTTTGCGCGGGGCACAGAAACAAACCGTGCAACGACCAAGAAACTTGTCGACCCAAATGACATTGACTTAGGTCTCCCGATATCGATTCAAGAACATAAGATTCCCGGGGACAGGAACTGCCCGCAAACTCGGGAGGAGGCGACATCGGGGGGACGGCCGAGATTGAGTTGACATGGAAGGAGCAACGCGAAGGGTCATCGAGTGCCAGAAGGACTCGGCGCGCGGGGCGCGCGTAGCTTCGGACTTTGTAATTTCGACAAGACGCCCGGGGAACCGCACGACCCGCGAGCGAGAAAGCCAGCCGGGTGGTGTAGGTAGGGAAAAGGGCGGAAAATGGAAGTGGAACGATGAGAGGCGAAAAGGGCGTAAAGGTGAGGGTCGCTAAAAGAGACGAAGTATAGATAGAGGATGAACAGGAGGAGGAGGAGGCGAACAAGATCGAAAGGACGATCGGCTATCGGAGACCCGCGGGCTTATGAAGTCCACCCGTACATCCAGGAGTTATGTCCTGGAACTGATTGCCCCGCCCGATCCTGCAATCTCGTGAGAGCCACCAATTTCCACGAGGGACACCCTTTCCTTCGGCATCACTCGGCCTTCTCTCTCTTGTCCTTCTCGTCCTCTCTCCGCATGATAGCGCAATGCAATGAAGACCACTGAACGTTCCAGGAGAGAGAGAGAGACAAAGCCTCAGATTCGTCGAACGTTTCGAATCGACGACAGGAGAATTAATCGAGTCCAACGAGAAGACTCGCAAGGTTGATCAGGAGTCGAGAGAAACGCCTCATATTCCGCATGCGATGGGAAAGTCCGGAGTGATGGTCGACTTCACGAAATTCACCGCAGCTTTTTCCAAAGTCAGTGTGGGGATTTTGTGATTCTGGAGAACGCCTCGGATTTCTGTAACCAGATAAGACGTTGTTATTGAGAGGACGTTGTTGAGGGACGTTATTATTGAGGGGACGCTGTTGAGGGACGTTAATATTGAGGTACGCTATTATTGAGGGGACGCTGATGAGGGATTTTTAATCAAGTCCAACGGGAAGACTCGCAAGGTTGATCAGGAGTCGAGAGAAACGCCTCATATTCCGCATGCGATGGGAAAGTCCGGAGTGATGGTCGACTTCACGAAATTGACCGCAGCTTTTTTCCAAAGTCAGTGGGGGGGATTTTGTGCTTCTGGAGAACGCCTCGAATTTCTGTAACCAGATAAGACGTTGTTATTGAGGGGACGCTGTTGAGGGACGTTAATATTGAGGGACGTTATTATTGAAGGGACGCTGTTGAGGGACGTTAATATTGAGGGACGTTATTATTGAGGGGGCGCTGTTGAGGGATTTTTAATCGAGTCCAACGGGAAGACTCGCAAGGTTGATCAGGAGTCGAGAGAAACGCCTCATATTCCGCATGCGATGGGAAATTCCGGAGTGATGGTCGACTTCACGAAATTGACCGCAGCTTTTTCCAAAGTCAGTGTGGGGTTTTCGTGCTTCTGGAGAACGCCTCGGATTTCTGTAACCAGATAAGACGTTATTATTGAGGGAACGTTGTTGAGGGACGTTAATATTGAGGGACGTTATTATTGAGGGGACGTTAATATTGAGGGACGTTATTATTGAGGGGACGCTGTTGAGGGACGTTAATATTGAGGAACGTTATTATTGAGGGGGCGCTGTTGAGGGATTTTTAATCGAGTCCAACGGGAAGACTCGCAAGGTTGATCAGGAGTCGAGAGAAACGCCTCATATTCCGCTTGCGATGGGAAAGTCCGGAGTGATGGTCGACTTCACGAAATTGACCGCAGCTTTTTCCAAAGTCAGTGTGGGGATTTTGTGATTCTGGAGAACGCCTCGGATTTCTGTAACCAGATAAGACGTTATTATTGAGGGGACGTTGTTGAGGGACGTTGACGCTAATGATGGGTTCCTCGAGATACGAAGGGCTCGTCGTCTTACGTGGGTCCAGCGAGGGTGGCTGAGAATTCCCCCGAGATTCCGACGGTATTATAGGCACGGAATAATATGTAGGACCGCCGGATTATGGCCTCGGGGAACCGTAAAGAGAGTCGAGAGTCGACGAGAGCAAAACGCTCGCTGCCGACCCCGCGTAAACCGCCCTTCTCGCGGCCCTTTGGAGTTTAGGGAGGACGCCGAGCGATCTTATTGCGGCCACTGGAGTCGCCCATCTGGTCGAGTCTTACTGATCTTCCGCGTGATTGCGATGTCCCTTCGTGACGAGCGTTGTTGGGCTGGGAGAAAAAATTGAAAGGATTAAGTATAACGAAATTTTGAAAAGAGAAATATATCAATTGAAATAGAATAATTATTAAAAATGCAGCTTAATATCCTGTTTCGTTATCTAAGGAAAAAAAACGTGCAGATCAAAATATAAAAATACAAAAAATATCAGGAGTTTCATTCTTTTATATACTGTTTAAAATTTTTTTAAATCAGAACTTTTACCATTTTTTGTGTTTGGACGTCGACGTTCCTTTGCACGATCCGAACAATCAATGAGTTTGTATTTTTAATACGAGTCCGTTTCAACGATGAAAAAAAGGAAACAAAACGTGCAGATCAAAATATAAAAGTACAAAAAATATCGGGAGTTTCATTCTTTTATATACTTCTTTAAATAAAAAAAAATCAGATCTTTTACCATTTTTTGTGTTTGGACGTCGAAGTTCCTTTGCACGATCCGAACAATCAATGAGTTTGTATTTTTAATACGAGTCCGTTTCAACGATGAAAAAAAATATCCGCATGTTTGCCATTGTTTCCTCTTGAGTTTGTTCGTCGGCTTAGCACAGTCGAGGAGGCCGGGAGGCCCAGAACCAGGAGAATGGGATTTCGGATACCAAATCGTTTTTGTTGAGTTCCCTCGGCAAAGTTCCCGCGGAGTTGGACGGGCTGCTTACGAGCCACTGGTGTACAACGCTATAGACCGGTAACCAAACTTCGAAACATACCGCAAATTTAGTTAATTGAAAACCGTCTCGGGCGAATCTCGCTCACGAGCGTTTGAGGAGCACGTTCGAAAACACGAGACCGTCGGCTCGATATCTCGACTCTTTTAATGACGAATTATTGCTTTCACGTTCGGAGCAGAAAAAAATTCTGTCGGGGGGGTACGAGAGCAGATATTGTTCAATCGTTGCAGCGATAACTCGCGATATCTCACGACTGACGTCGTTACTCATTTGCGTGAGATTAAATGTTGCATAACAAACGCGATTGCTCAACAGCTGAGACTCAAAATGCGCAGCGTTGACTGAGAAAACTGGTCAACGTCATCAATCACCCTAAAATCTCCCATTTAAATAAGACTTGAAAGACGCAACGTTGAATGAGAAAATTGTTCAATGTCACCAATCACCCTAAAATATCCCGCTTAAATACTCCGAGCTACGAAAAGTCGCTGAAACAAACGGTAGAAAATTAAAGAAAAATTCCAGCTGCAACGAGCGACGAGTCGAAAGGACGGAAACAAATATTTAAAGCGGCAAATAGTTTCCACGTCGACTTGCAAGTCGCGTGAAGTCAGAGTTTATCGTTTCCAAGTTTCTCAACGGCGATAAGACGCCTCGTTAGTTCTGACCGTGGCTACTTTTTTTACCCCCCATGGTGGAAATAGACCGAGGGACGTCGAAATTTTCGACTTCTCCTCAGTTTTCGCCTAATCGCCGCAACGAACGATCTATGAGTAGAATACTTCAAGTCGTTAAGTAAGGATAGACGATTTTTTAGCTCCTACGCACTTTTCACGAGTTCCTTTTATTTTTAATGTCCGATCTGTGTGTGCGTCGAGTGCAACTAACATAATCATGTTTTTGCTGTAATTACATAAGTGATCGTGAGTTTAGTATATAGCTCAGCCACGTGTTGGAGATTAAAGCGGTGACAGATTTGCGTACAAATCGTTGCGTAACCCGATATAGCAACTGTATTAAATAATTAATTTATCTCAATGATTATACAAACTGAGGGCGAAAATATATAAAGATTTGCAATCAAGAAATTCATTATCTAACTTTCTGAAAAAAAAAGAAACACTAACCATAACTTAAAGCGATGGTGATTATATAGCATAGCAAAAATAAAAAAAATAATTTTTTTATATTTTTAAAAAATTTTAAAAATAAAAAAATATATTTTTAGTTTTTAAATATAAAAAAAAATTATATTTTTATTTGTTAAATATATTTAATTTTTTTAATATTTTGTTTCCTAAATAAAAAATGTAATTTCACTTTCGTTAACGCAGCCCGTATGAAATACAATTAAATAAAAAAATAACGTGATCGTAATAATAATAAAAATAGCGGATGAAATGCAAAAAAATTACGTAATGATGACCATGAATTGCATCTACCACATAAACATAAATGCAATCTTTAACAGCGCTAAAAAAAATCTCACTCTCCTCACCGCGAGCCGTATTTATAGATTCAATTTTCAAGGGTCCCATTCGATATAAAATCTTATGAGAACCTCTGTCGATTGTCCGGCTCGGGTGCCACGACAGAAAGAGAGAAGGAGCAGTGGAAGGGGGTTTCGCGCAGATATTCGAAACCGGTGTGGGAACGCGAATCCGTGTGGCGTGCGTGAGCCGGTGAATACAGACGAGAAACACGCACGATAAGCGTTGAGAAACGGGTACGCAGAGCCACTTGTGAACCGGCGAAGCTCATTCTATCGCCGTCAGTTAACTCGGTAAACACACGTTGTAACGTCTCAACGCTCGTCCACATCGATTCGTCAAAAACTCGTTCTCGTGAATCCGGCTCGCTGCTCTCTTGATCCAACTTGTCTGAAAATTCCACTGGTATTTCCTCTCGCAGATCATTCAACAGGGGAATGGCGACGGATGTACGTGGTGTTGTGCTGTCCGGCGCGAACCTTGCCAAGTGAGTTTTTTCTACGCAGAAGCAAAAATTATTAATTGCACATGCAGAAATATTTTTGGATTCACGGCTAATTTTTGGATATCGGAGTTTCGGAGATAACAGCAAGCAAACGGAATTATTCACGGAAAATGTGATAAGAATCACGTTAGCCGCATGGCAATATTTGTTTGCCCTTGGTAGATCCCGTGAGATGTGGATGGCGGGAGAAAAAGATCTCGCTATCTACTTTATCTACAATCGATCTAGCGAGATCATTTGAGTGCAGAGAGAAATTTTAAATTTAATTGGATAACAGCAACTTTTTGGTACACGTTACACAATATTTAAATTGACTTTGAAAAAAGTAAGAACATTTGTATTTTTTATTTTTTTATTGTGAATTTCTTACATTTTTTATTTTTTTATTGTGAATTCCTTAAATTTATTATTTTTTTTATTGTGAATTTTTTTAATAAAAAAATGTATTATGAAATTTTTTAATTTTTGTATTTCTTTTATTATGAAAATTTAATATAGTATTCGGCTTTTGATGTTTTTCATGCAACGACATTTATACTTTTTTTCGTTCATGTAATAATTAATAATAAAGCTCGGCAAAGATCACATTTTATTATTATTCTATAGAATAAATATGGAAGAGTAGAATTTATTGTGGTATAGCCAAAAATTGTAAAAAAAATTGTACTGTATTTAATTTAGGGAACTGGCATCTTAATGATGATAACTTAATACTCGACAGAGAAATCCGAGAGTCTTTGGCGAAGGATGTCGCCGCAATTAAAGAGAAGATGCCGGACTACGCGCCGGGTCTGGCGATCGTCCAGGTGGGCGGACGGGAAGACTCGAACGTGTACATTCGAATGAAGATCAAAGCCGCATCGGAAATCGGGATAGTCGCTAATCACGTAAAGCTCCCGAACACAACGACAGAAATGGAGCTTCTGAGCAAGCTCAACAAGCTCAACAACGACCCGATCACCCATGGAATTATCGTGCAAATGCCCCTCGACAGTGTGAACAAGATCAATTCTCACTTGATCACGGATACAGTCTCGCCGGACAAGGACGTCGATGGGTAAATATGCGAAAATTAGTCGTTTCATCGCTTCAATTTACAACACGTAAAAGAAGAAATAACGAGTTGTGCAGTGACGTATGAAGAAACTGATAAACGATCCGCGTAAACAGCCGATAAGACCTTTGACACTCTCGTCGAAGATTAAAGCCATCGAATTTCTCTCGCAATAATTATTCGGGGAATCACGCGACGAATATAACGCGAACCACAACAATGATTTGTGTTTCTTGATTTTTTTTTCTTCTATTTTCAGGCTCAACACTATTAACGAGGGTCGCGTGGCCATCGGAGATATGTCCGGATTTCTGCCGTGCACGCCCAACGGATGCATCGAGCTAATTAAAAAGTACGAGTCGAATGAAAATTAATTAAAAACTGTCGCGTCGCGCAAACATTTTTTTCCAATGGATTTTGTCGGTTGATTTTAGGAGCGGCGTGCCGATAGCCGGTGCTACGGCTGTCGTTTTGGGCAGAAGCAAGATCGTCGGTACACCGGTGGCTGAATTGCTTAAATGGCACAACGCGACCGTCACCGTTTGCCACTCGAGGACGAAGGATCTTCCGAAAGTGGTCGGTATCAAGCGACCACTTTTCTGATCTTCAGAAATCTTCACTGATCATTCAGAAATCTTTTCTTTAATTCAGAGTCGTTTACTGATCATTCAAAAATGAATTAAAGCAGACGGATAATCCTTCTTCTTTTTCAGGTGTCACAAGCCGACATCCTCGTAGTGGGAATCGGCTCGCCTGCATTTGTCAAGGGATCCTGGATCAAACCGGGAGCAGTCGTAATCGATTGTGGCATCAATTCCATTCCTGGTAAGTTTCACAGGTCAGCTGATGACTTTCGACTCAATTAGTTTCACATCGGAACTTCAGATCGATGTCAAAATCAAAATCATTTCCCACTGCAGCTTTTCAAATATTTGCTTATTCTAAATAAAATTGCTTATTTTAAATATTTGCTTATTCTAAATAAAATTGCTTATTTTAAATATTTCCTTATTCTAAATAAAATTGCTTATTTTAAATATTTGCTTATATTATATTATTGAATTAAAAACCTGTGAGCAGCAAAACTTGTTTGAGAAAATCCGAATATTATTTTCTGGGAAACTGACGACTGTTTTCTTGCTCCAGACGCGACAAAGAAGTCCGGCCAGCGGTTGATAGGCGACGTGGATTTCGAGGAGGCCTCGAAGGTGGCTTCGTACATCACACCAGTGCCAAATGGCGTTGGTCCGATGACCGTAGCGATGTTGATGAAGAACACCGTCATATCGGCTCAGCGCGCCGTCGACAAGCTGATAAAGAGCGAGTGGAATATCCGGCCGCTGCGTCTGCGTCTCGAGGAGCCGGTGCCGAGCGACATTGCGATCTCCCGAGCCCAGGAGCCCAAGCCGATCACCGTGTTGGCCGAGGAAGTCGGTCTCACGGTGAACGAGATCAGTCCGTACGGCTCGAAGAAGGCGAAGATCAGCCTGAACGTCCTGAAGCGACTGAAGAATCAGAAGAACGGAAAGTTCGTCGTCGTCGCTGGCATCACGCCCACTCCGTTTGGCGAGGGCAAAAGCACCACGAGCCTCGGACTCGTTCAGGCTCTCACGGCTCACAGAGGCAGAAATTCCTTCGCCACCCTCAGACAGCCCAGTATGGGTCCGACTTTTGGCGTCAAGGGCGGAGCTGCTGGTGGAGGCTACGCACAGGTGAGAAAATTATAATTTATAATTTATAAATACAGTCATATTTTATTAATTATCAAAAATTAGAATTAATAAAAATATTATAATAAAAAATAAAAAATTAGAATTAATAAAAAAATCAGAATAAAAAATAAAAAAATTAAAATAAAAAATAAAAAATTAGAATTAATAAAAAAATCAGAATAAAAAATAAAAATAAAAAAATTAAAAAAATTAAAACTAATCAAAAAAATCATAATAAAAATAAAAAATAATAAATTGAAAAATTATAATAAAATAAAAAATAATAAATTGAAAAATTATAATAAAATAAAAAATTATAAGTTAAATAAAAAAAAGAATAATAAATAAAAAATTGTAATTAATAGATACAACAAAAATGATGGACTTTATGTTAGAATTAAACGTAAATCGAAGCGTAAATGGCGAACAAATGTTTTTACAGGTCATTCCAATGGAAGAATTCAATCTCCATCTAACCGGCGACATTCACGCGGTGAGCGCGGCGAACAACCTTCTCGCTGCCCAGATCGATGCGAGATACTTCCACGAGTGCACGCAAAGCGACAAGGCACTCTTCGACAGGCTGGTCCCGTCGATAAAGGGAGTGCGGAAGTTCTCGAAAATACAGCTGAAGCGGCTGCAGAAGCTGGGAATCGATAAGACGGATCCCGCGAGTCTGACGGAAGCCGAGCAATCGAAATTCGCCAGGCTCGACATCGATCCCGAGAGAATCACTTGGACGAGAGGTGAGAGAAGCGACGAATTACTCGTTTACTGTAATATTGAGATCCTAGCACAGTTGGGGCACGATCAATGAAAACTAATTGTCCCGCGCTTCCCGCTTCAGTCGTCGACTTGAATGACCGGTTCCTCCGCAAAATAACGATCGGCCAGAGCGCCACGGAGAAGGGACACGCTCGGGAAACGTCCTTCCGCATATCCGTTGGCTCGGAGATTATGGCCATCCTGGCTCTCGCCACAGACGTCGACGACATGAAGAGGAGGCTCGGCGAGATCGTCGTTGGTTTCAGCAAGAGCGGAGAGCCACTTACCGCCGAAGACTTTGTAAGTGACTCTCAAACGTAGGAAAAGTGAAATTTTCTCGCTGTTTTTTTTACCTTGCCCTTTCCAGTTTTTTATTTGAAAATATGTTTCGAATTTAAAAATTCGATGTAATTCCTTTTTTGTTACAAAATTTTTATTGCATCTTTAATACAATTCAAATCAATTCATTGTGTCTTTAATCAATTTTCTAATTTGAATTCTATGTTTAATACAATTCAAATATTGAAATTAAAAAATTTGAATTTTTTCCAAAATGATTTTAGATTTTTTTAAATTCTTACATTATTTGAATTTATAAAAAATTTCATATTTCCAATTGAAAATTAATTTTTTCTTATTGTATGTTTAACACAATGCAAAATTTGTAACAAAAAAGGTCTTTTAATATCATGAAATTTAATTTACTTTATATAAATTTCGAGATATATTTGACTGATAAAAATTTCTTTTTCCAGGGTATGACCGGAGCAATGGCAATATTATTGAAGGACGCCATCGAGCCGAATCTCATGCAAAGTATCGAGGGCACCCCGGTCCTTGTCCACACGGGGCCATTCGCAAATATAGCTCACGGTTGTTCGTCCATCATCGCCGACTCGATAGCTCTGAAGCTCGTCGGACCCGACGGTATCGTGGTAACGGAGGCTGGCTTCGGCTCGGACATCGGTATGGAGAAATTCTTCGACATAAAGTGCCGCACGTCCGGACACATTCCGAACGCCATCGTTCTTGTCACGACGGTGAGAGCACTCAAGATGCACGGCGGTGGACCGACCGTCACACCCGGAGCTCCCCTCAAGAAGGAATACGTCGAGGAACATTTGGATCTCGTGGAAAAGGGTTTGCCCAATCTTCTGAAACACATAAGCAACGGCAATAAATTCGGCGTACCCGTCGTCGTCGCTATCAACACCCACGCGTGAGTTATTTATTTATTTATTTATTTTTGGTGATAAACGGAACAAGCCCTTGAAAGCAATACAAAAAATAGGCAGAACAGCGAAAAACAAAAAATTATTCAATATACAAAATATACAAAAACAAAAAAAAACAAAAAAAGAAACTATAGAAAATTTCAAACAGAATACATTTACAAAAAAATATCAAAAACAATAGATTATTCAATATACAAAACCAAAAAAAAAGAAACTACAGAAAAAGTCAAACATAATAAGAAATTTAAAAAAGTACCGCGATAGCGAATGACGATTGTGATAAATATTTTGGAACTAACGCAACCTCTTTGATTTATTTTAACACCATAGAACCGACACCCAAGCAGAGTTGGAGTTGGTCAAGGCAGCAGCAATCAAAGGCGGTGCGTACAACGCGGTTATCTGCACTCACTGGGCGAAGGGAGGCGAAGGAGCGCTGGACCTCGCAGATGCGGTTATAGCCGCGACCGAAACTCCCAGCAACTTCAAGCTCCTCTACAACGACAACATGAGCATCGAAGAAAAGATAAACGTGATCGCCAAAGAGATGTATGGAGCTGGGGAAGTAATTCTCGCTGATAAGGTAAATGCGCTGAAGATATTTATTTTTACTTACTCGGCCTCTTTAAAAAAGGCTCCAAAAAAGTTGCTAAAAAAAATGTGGACACATAATTATGATGTTATTTTCAACCAGATTAAGGAAAAGATTGCCAGATGCAACAAATCTTTTATTTTATACACTTTTATGCACTATTTATTTGTATATACTCGGCCTTCTTAAAAAAGGCTAAAAAAAAAGTTATTAAAAAAAATCTGGGTACGTAATTACGATATTTTTTTACCCAGGTCAAGGAAAAGATTGCCAGATACAACAAGTTCGGATACGACAAATACCCGCTCTGTATGGCCAAGACATCCAACTCTTTGACCGGCGATCCAGCTATCAAGGGTGCACCGACCGGATTCACCCTCAACATTACCGATATTTTCGCTTCCACTGGTGCCGGATTCGTGGTGCCTATGGTTGGCGAGGTGAATAATCCGAAAACAGATATCCTATCCACAATTCCCGAGAAATTAGCAAACTGACTAACGTCTCCTCATTTTCAGATCATGATGATGCCAGGCCTGTCGACCAGGCCCGCAATTTACGACATGGACTGGAACAGCGAAACAGACGAAATCGAAGGACTGTTCTAACCACGTCGTCCTCAAAGCTATAGGCGGCAAAAACTTCTCGCGAATCCGCGTAAATTCAGCAAAGGACAAATTCCCAAGCTGACCGCGTTGCTCCGAGCCAGAGAGACTCAAGAAGAAAAATCTATCTTCATATTCACGCGAATATATCATAAACAAGTTGCAATAAATTTTCCAGCAAAGCGTTCGTTCGTCTCAATACATTTATTGCATAAATCGTCTACTATGTTACAATTTCAACATTCGGCGTCGCTCTCACTTGACTTTGATGAGAGCGCGAAACTTGGCGGATCGCGATCGAGGATTCGCCTCGACTTCGTCGCCCTTGGGCACCAAAACGTGTTTGTGCAGCATCAACCACGGCACTTCGGTGATATTCTCGAAGTCCGATCGTTCGAAGAATCTGTTGGGGTCGCAATATTTCAGAGGCGACGGATTGATCATGTATTCGGTGATATTTCCGGAAAGATGTCGCTTCACCACGGTGTCTTCGAGCGAGTGAAAGGATATCGTGATCAATCGCCCGCTGAGCTTCAGATATTTCTGCGCCACGAGAATCCCGTAGTTAATCTCGTTGAGCTCGTCGTTGACGAATATTCGGAACGCCTGAAACGTCTTGGTCGCCGTGTGCGCGAATCTACCGAGTTTATCGCTTCGCACGTCCTCCTCGACCACGGATTCCACGAGCTTCGCGAGTTCCTCGGTGGTCTCGAGTTTCTTGAACATGTAACGCGCCTCGATTATCGCTCTAGCGATTTTCTTCGCCTGCTTCTCCTCGCCGTAGGTCTTGATTATCCTCGCTAAATCCTCCTCCGTCGCCCTCGCGAGAACGTCAGCCACGGTCGGCGCCTCCGGACACCGAAAACCGTCCATCCGCATATCGAGAGGACCGTTTTTCGCGACGGAAAATCCGCGGCGAGCGACGTCGAACTGCATCGACGAGCAGCCGAAATCGAAGAGAAAACCGTCGATGCTGTTCGCCGGGACTTTTTGCTGCTTGAGAAGCTGCGGGAGCTCGGAAAATCGGCCGAGCAGGGGAATCACGCGGCCCGGATATTTATCAGCCAAATCCTTGGCGTACTCGTGAGCGACCGGATCGCGATCCAACGCGAAGATCTTCACGTCCGGCGTCGAGTCTAAGAGTCGCGTCGAGTGTCCGCCCGCCCCGAAAGTCATGTCCACGAAAGTCTCGCCTCGCGACGGCTCCAAGTACTTTATCACCTCCTGCGCCATCACCGGAACGTGAGCCGCTCGCTTTCGCTTTCGCTCGACATCGAGGCTGAGCAATCTTTTCGAAATACCGACGGAAAAGGAGCAGCCGCAGCTGGGTAGTACCGACCTGAAGCTAAGACTGCGTCTTAGAATCCCCGGAGTCATATTTCTTGCGCAATCGGTGTAGATGTTTTTTGAAAAAGCCCAGATCTTCTTCCTTGAAGTAATCCTCCAGCTCCGGCGACAGAGCGATGTTACACTGCTCCGGGGTTAACCCGCTCGCTGTGCTTTTGCGCGTTCGCTGGTATTTCTGGCCGTAATAATTTACAGTTAGTCGCTTGAGACACGCGTAGTAGCGATCGCACTTTTCCTGATCCACCTGGGAGCGAATCTCCCCTTTTGCAAACGCGATTTTCACCTGATCTCTTATGTGTTGTCCCAAATCCCTGCGGAATGGAAATATAAAAAATTCGTAGTACATACTTTTTGGTATTTTCTATATGTGTATTTGCTGATGTCATTGCAGTCAGAAAAATGTATTTATTTATTTGTTTTTTTTATTATCGATAAATATATTTCAAATTAATAAATAATATTAATATTGATTAAATATTATCAATTAATTAATTTTAAATTAATATATGAATGAATAGATTAACGATGTATATATGAAAATTTTTCAAAATTATGAATATATTTCGCACGTAATAATGACGATGTCGGACGAACTAATTACGTTTGGGATCAGTTAGAACTGGATAAAAAGGACGCGGAAACTCACATGTTGAACGGTTACTTTCGCGAAAACTAACCTCAAAACAGTGCGACACGAAACGCCGTGAATAACGCATTTCGCGAGTGTAATTTTTACATGACCTGCTAAGCAGCGTGATTGTAAAGCTCTCACCTGCCCGTCTTTGACTTGTCAAGCGGCCACGAATCCAATAATTTGAGGTAATTCTTGTAATTACCGGCCATGATAGGGCCAGCGACTCTAGTGTTTTGATATCATTTTGCGCGGACAGCGACGGCGAGGAGGGCAAGCTGATAACTAAGTAACGTGTGAATCACAACGCACGAGGGTCTTTGGATAAAGTTTTTCACGTTTTTGCCGGCGCGAGATACAGGTTGACTAGCAAATGTCCCGAAAACGCAAAAACCCGAAAACTGTTTTACCCCATGAGGTTCAGTTGTTTGGTGTTGCGCCACAAGAGGGCAGCGATAGAGAAAGGCCGAGACGAGTGGTGCTCGTGGTGCTCAACGAAATAATAGTATATTGTGCAACAAGGGTCGAAAGTTGGCAATTGCGGCGAGTGTGAGGTTTGCTGCCCGAGCGAAGCGAGGGCTGCAATCACACGAGTCGCAATTGCCATTTCGACCCGTGTTGCACATCATACTTTTTGTAACGAGTGCACGAATCTGCGGCACTTGGAATGGCAGTCGCGCGAGACGAATACTGAAAAGTGAGGTTGTGATTGAAGGGACGAAAGTGAATGACAGAAACTCCCAAGGGACGAAAGTGAACGAAATGCGAACTGCGCATGCGTGACTCTGTCATTTCACCACAGGTTCGCAACTGAAAGGGAAACGGCCACTTTCGGCTCGCAAGACTGCCATGGAAAGTGCCGCGATTCGTGCACGTGTTACAAAAAATATTTGTTTGTAATGTTATTTAATGGATAACAAAAATGCATAATTTTGTGTTGGTGTTTATGTGCATCTCTACTCCCCACTTTTTCTCTCTCACTCGCTCTCTCTCCTAGTCAATAATCGTTGAATCAAGACATGAAGTAGCCTGTTTATGCCTAGAATAATAAGATATTTTTTATTGTTTAGCCGCTCAGCGGCGGGAGAAATTTGGTTGTGTACCGAATACCACAAAAATGTGCGCACTATTGCATCAATGCTGCTGCAGATCTTTTTTGCCGAAAAAAAAAGATGTCTTTAAGATGTCTTTTTTTTTCGAAAAAAGATGTCTTTAAGACGTCTTTTTTTTCCGAAAAAAGACGTCTTTAAGACGTCTTTTTTTTTCGAAAAAAGACGTCTTTAAGACGTCTTTTTTTCCGAAAAAGACGTCTTAAAAAAGACGTCTTTAAGACGTCTTTTTTTTCGAAAAAAGATGTCTTTAAGACGTCTTTTTTTTCCGAAAAGACATCTTTTTTATCGGCAAAAAAGATCTGGAGCAGCATTGATGCAATAGTGCGCACATTTTTGTGGTATTCGGCACACAACCAAATTTCTCCCGCCGCTGAGCGGCTTAACAATAAAAAATATCTTATTATTCTAGGCATAAACAGGCTACTTCATGTCTTGATTCAACGATTATTGACTAGGAGAGAGAGCGAGTGAGAGAGAAAAAGTGGGGAGCAGAGATGTACATAAACACCAACGCAAAATTATGCATTTTTGTTATCCATTAAATAACATTACATACAAATATTTTATTTTGTTGAGCACCACTCGTCTCGGCCTTTCTCTAACACTGCCCTCTTGTGGCGCAACACCAAACAACTGAATCTCATGGGGTAAAACAGTTTTCGGGTTTTTGCGTTTTCGGGACATTGCTAGTCAACCGAGATAGAACAAAACCAGGCTGGACACACCAGGCGTCGGTTATGCGCCGACTGGTGCGGCAGCTGATCATGTATCATCAAATTGGGGGTCAATGACTGTAAATAGTTATGGAAAAAAACCGTTAGCGCCACTTGTGCCGTAATTTTCGTCAGCCGCTAGTTGCTGTCGTTTAACACTCAGCTGGACGACACGATCTGTCAAAGTCTCTTCGCAATTTCTACAAACTGCTTAGAACGTCCAATTGTTCATCTTGTTAGTGTCCGACGTCTGAATTTGGAATTTTCCTACATTTTCGTAGTCGTCACATCAGTAACAGTATTTTTTGGAAGGTGAGTGGAGACCCCTTGAAAAGGTTATATTTCAACAATTTAATCATGATTAAAACTAAACAAATTGCGAGCTTGAAGCGTTTGGACCTAAAGATAAAATATGTTGAATAACCTACCCTGTCTAATTTTAATGCAAACTAAGGTTTTGTCACAAAAATTCATTCGCCGCAACTCAATAGAGGTCACATTTTTTTTTACTTGCCGCAACTCAATGGAGGTCACATTTCTTCACGTGCCACAATCCAATAAAGGTCACAGTTTTCAGAATGAATTATTATCCATATTTCAATGTCACTTAACCTTCTTGCAGAATCGGTGAAGAAAACATGGCTACGATAGAATTGTTGGAAGAACGTATAGAGGAGCTGGAGAAACAAATCTACGGCTCGAAGAAAAGGCCATCGTTGGACGATCCGTTGCCCGAAAGTTCCATGGTCGACAGCCTGTTGCACGTCAACACTCTGATCACTTCGGCGCTGTCCGGAAGGGACAAAACCAACAGTCTGGTGAAGAGACTTCCCGAACTGAACGATATGTTGGATCCGAGCTACGACGGAATAGATCTTCACAGCGAAGCAAAGTTGGAGCTCGTACTAGCGATGGAACCAGAAATAAGGGAATACATGAAGTCGATCGAACAGCTCAACGAGTTAAAACCCGTATTGGAGCTGGACAGCATCAGAAACGTCCCGGAATTGACTCCAAAACTGGGCCTGCTGACTCTGAGCTACCTGAAAACTCATCAAGAGGCGGACGACCTCGCCCAAAATATCTGGGCCGTTTTCTCCGAGTACAACAACATCATAACGAGCATCGCGAAAACGTTGATAGGCCTCGAAGCTGCGGTAACGGCCGCCGAAATCGCCGCCACGCCCAAGAAGCAGCTGGATTAGAATTCGTATTGTAAGCATTTTAAGTTTTTTTTTTCGTTTCACTTTATGTACAATTTAATCAGTTTTCATCGAATATATATTTATGGCTAATCGATATACTCGAGACATATATTTTTTTTACCCATACTTTTATTGTCCTTTACAGGCTTAACACGATAGGGACTGTAATTAATAATAATCTTCAATATTGTCCTTGTCTTACAATATAAAAATACTTGGGCACTCATCCATGACTATATGCATACATGATCATCGTAAATTTCGTAATAGTAAACCATATAACAATATACTTTCATTATAAAATACCTACATATTTATATACATTTATATCGCTATCTAACTAATCCTAGAGGCTGAATTCGTCGTTCGCGTCCGAAATCCCGTCGCGGGATCTCCGAGGCAAACTGTCGGGTTGTATGTAAACGTTCGTACATAGGCAGGGGCCCCTTGGCTCTCGAGTGACAATATGATTACGTACATTGTATACCATCCAGGAACTTGAATTCTCTCCCGAAGAATTATAATATCGTCGCGACTTCCTTCGCTGCATAATTAAATGATTTTTCGCCTTTATTTTAATTTTTGTTTTTATCGTTGCAACAATCGATTCGCGTGTCACGCGAAAAATAAACGAAACGCAGCATCAAGGAGCCCGCTACGCTACACAAGTAAAAAAATCTCTTATAGTTCGTATCAAACAGTCACTTTATACAGTATATACAGGTATCCTCGGCATGTCTTCGTATCACGCTTTTCTCTCCTCTTACGATCGATTTAGTGAGCAGCGGCGACGCACCGATTGGCTCTCCGGAATTAGCAATCAAGGTTTTTTTTCTCCCTTTTTTTCCTCTTTGCTGGGCTTTGTCGGGAAGCAGTGTTTGTGCTTGCGAGGGTCTCGACTATAAAGTCTCACTAAAAGTTTCGATGTACCCTGTCAATCGAGGAAGACGAGTTTTCGTGCTCCCGACGTTACCTCACAATGTTTGATTGCTGATCACAGACTGAACACGGCTTCGATCAGCAAGTCGAAGAGAGGCCGATCGCTTCTTTCTTCGCTTTCTCTTCCTGTGTCTTTTTTGTTTCGCCTTTTTAATTCATTCGTAACTCGGTGCGACTGGCCGGTTGAAATCTAAGTTTGCGTCTGCAAAGCTGGCACCGAGTTTCGCAACCAGGAGAGAGCTGGATTTAAACTCGAATATATCGCCGGATGAACTCGGGAACATCTGCTGTGGTGACTGAGCAATCCTTGGATCTCCCATCGTCCGTTCTCGGTTGCACACATCAATGGGGCTCCCTCGTCATTCTGCACGGCAATAAAAATGATTTATTAATGAGTTATTCATTAAATTATGATTAATTAATCAGTCTATTAATTAATCAGCCTATTAATTAATCAGTCTATTAATTAATCAGTCGCTTTAGTAATTTAAAAAATGTCCTTGCTGCCATCGAAAGTTACTTACGTAACAGGATCCTTTATCGGTGTCGGTGAAACCAGCGCAAATATTGTCCTTCGTGATGAATCCAGCGTAGTGACTGGTCGCGTTGCACTCCTGGGAGTCGTAAGTTGGAATCGGCAAGAACTTGAGGTACTGCTTCAAGTTGACCTCACCGTTCGTTGCGAAGCCCCAACCGGCGGTTACGCACAGAGCTCTCGGCTAAAATATCGAAACAGCGAGTGAAAAACACGAATTCCACATGGAAACCGGAAATCTACGTCTGTTATAGGAGCCAAATGGTACCTGGAAGGGCTGACTGGGCAGGCAAACCGCGCTGACGTTTCTCGAGAACACCAGAGGCTCGGAAAGTTCAATAAGGGCGATGTCGTTGTTGTATAGGAACTGGTTGTACTTCACTTGCGGATAGGGAATGATACTTTTCACCGGTGTGGATTTCTGCAGATCTCTGCCAGTGAACAATTCCCAGCTGCTGCTCTGTCTGAATCTGCGAGGAAGAATAATTTAAGTCGAGTCGTCCTTCAACTTTAAGGTAGTCCTTGCGTCTAGTATTAATTTCACATAAATTCGAGAAAAATGAGAGAGAATTTCGAATACTTCTCGATAGGATATAAATTTGAAAAAATTCACGCACATTGAAGATACTGCAAAGATTAATTTTGTATAATAATAATTCGAAAATGTTATCAACAAATTGATGAAAAAAAATTGATTAACAAATATTTCAATGACCCAAGTTCTTCTTTTAAGTTCTCTTTGAAATTCGTACATATTTTCCATATAAAAAACACAAATTTCAAAGAGAACTTAAAAATCTTAAATCTGAAAAAATACATACGTATTCAGAGAAACGAAGTTTTTCCTTTAATGTGCATGCATTTTTTTCAGATTTTTAGGCCATCGAGAAATGTTTGCCATTCTCTCTCATTTTTCTCGAATTCATGCGAAACGAATACTAGACGCAAGGACCACCTTAAAATAATTACTGGGCTATTTTAATTTTTTTTATTTTTACCTGTGGATGCAAGAGTAACTCGCGAGTGCGTGCATCGGTCCCAAAACGCTGGCCGTGCAGGCGACGCCGTGTTTTTGCTCCTTGAGCAAAGCTACGCTCGACCACTGTCCTTCTCCAGCCGGAGTTCCGCCCACAAGACGAGCCGTGGGTCCCTCGTTCTCGTGGGGACCGCAGGCAAATTCTTGGCAGGAAACCTCGACCACTTTACCGCTTTCGCATCTCTCCACTGGCTCCAATTTCGACACGAGATTCGAGCCAATTTCGGACTGGGCCTTGAGTTTCAAAACCTTCTGACCTTCCTCCTGCGTCATCGTCTGAGTACTTTCGGCCCCGAAGAAACCGAGACTTCGGCAATAAGTGTCGCTGAGCTCTTCGGTCCATCCGTCGTTGCAGACCAGACGACGTTCGTTGTTCGATTGTCTGTTAATTCAGAAGAAAATGAAACAATTACGTTAAACGTACAAATGGAAACGGATAGATTTTTATTTTTGGGAACTTATTCGGCATTACCTTATCTTCAATGGCGTAGCTTGACCAACCAACTCTCCGTGTCCAGCCTCGTCCAACGCGCTTTCGTTTCTCGTGATCGTCAAATTGGCCACGAGACAATTCCACTCGTCCGACCGATCCGGACAATGTTCGACTCCGTCGCAAACTTGTTCTTTGGCGATGCATCCGCCTGTTTTGCACATGTGTTGATCGAGGGAACAGTCGCAGAGCTTCTCGTCCTCGCCGTCGACACACTCGGACACCCCGTTGCACCTCCAGGTCTGAGGGATGCACCATTTCTCCGCTGGGCAGAGATACTCGTCGTTTCCACAGCTCTCGGAGCACGAGTACTCGTCACGATGGTCCTCGCAGTCGGGACGACCGTCGCAGCGCCAGAGCTCCGGAATACATCTTCCTACAATGAATAACAGTTTCATTTAATTAATCTTATATATCATTAATATTAATATTAATATTAATTTAATGAAATAATATTGCTTAAATAATAAATTAAACAATATTTCATTTAATTAGTCTAATATTAGTTCATTATTATTTATTATTATAATAAATGAAATAATATTAGAAATAATATTTAAGAAATATTATTTCATTTAATCAATATCATGTCTAATATCATGATATAAGGGTAGGCAATAAATTCTACATAAATCCGTTAATATCGTTTCCTCGACTCACCGCTTGGACACTGGAACTCGTCGAAGTTGCAGGTCCATTGATTGCACTCCATCTCGTCGCTTCCATCGCCGCAGTCCTTGATGCCGTTGCAGACGAGATGCCGCTTCAGGCACTGACCGCTCTTGCACTGGAAGTTACCCTGGCAGTGTTCCTCCTCGCAGTTGGCCTCGTCCGAACCGTCGGAACAGTCGTTCTCGGAGTCGCATTTAGCCGACAGACTGACGCAGTACGCACCATCCCTCGAAGTGCCGTTCACACATTGGAATTGTCCTGTGGCGCATTTTGAATACATCGTGTTCAGGGACGGAAACAAAACGCTGGGTTCCTTCGTAGCATCGGCCACCGTCATAGGAGTCTTGGTTTCAGGGGTCAAATCATCCGTCTTGCTTTCAGGGATCAAAGTTTCAGGCGTCGTGGTCATGAGACTATCAGCCGGCATCATGGTAGCTTCTTTTTGCATCTCTTCAGCGCTGGAAGGCATTTCCGTGGGTCGAATAGGTTCCTCCCTTCCAGGAAGCATCGCATTATCGTTCGCGCCTTTGGCCTCTTCGTCTTCAACCCTAGCAGCTGTGGTGGCCTCCGGCATAAAAAGCATAGGATGCATCTGAGGATCCGAAAAGTCCTCCTCGACCTCTTCGTAGACCGGGATGATCGCTGGAGCCTGACGCACCTCAGGCATCAAGGGACTCGCAGTCACGTTTTCCTGCATATTCGTGCTTCCCATCAGAACAGCAGCGGTCGTCATCTTGCTCGTGGATTCTTCCTCCCTCGTCGTTTCAGGCTTGTCGGATGCCGAAGTTATTTCGACGATCTTCAGCCTCGGCACCGGAAGGATGTTTCCTTCGGTGTCGAGCAGGGTAAATTTGGGCGTCGTGCTACCAGCTAAATCCGACTGGGTCGTCATATTTTCCTCCGTTTCCCTCGCAACTTCGGACACAGCCTGAACAGTCGCGGGAATTTCGTGCTCGTCGTATTCTCCCAGAGGAATAACCCTCAACGCTTCTTCATCCTCCTCCTCGACGATATTCGTGGTGCGAGTTTGTTCGGTCGTGGTGAAGAATTGTTTGTAGTCAAACTCCGCGGGCTCAGGATCGTCGACGACCATCTCGGAGACTGGTTTGATGTCGTCGGGCATCATAGTCACGCTTTCGGTCTTATTCGGCTCAGTCGTATCCTTGGAAACGTCGTTCTCAGGCACCGGTACAGCTGAATCAGTCGTTGAGTCATTGGGCGTCATTGTCTCGTTCGTTTTCGGCTCTTCGGACTCCACGACCGGGTTCATCGTGCTGGGTTCGACTGGCGACTGATTTTCCGTCACCATCGGAGCCTCGGAAGACATTTCACTCTGAGACTCGTTCATCATACTTGAGGTGGCTTCGGTTGCTGAACTCGTGGCTACAGAAAGTTCGTTCTCGGTAGTCTGCATTTCTTCAGGAAGTATTGGAACCTGGGCGGTGGTTTTAGTCTCAAGGGCAGGCGTGGTTGTCGACGTCGAGGACTCGGTGACGGCCTCTTTTTCCGGGCTCATCGATTCCTGGGACATTCCCTCACTGGTCGTGATACCAGCTGTTTCGCTTCTGTCGCTCATCTCCGTCGTCGAGATATCCTGCTGAATCTCGACTGGAAGAATTGGGACTTCGGTGGTCAATGTGCTGTTATCCTCAGGTCGTTTTTCAAGACTCGCTTCAGTCGTTGCTATCCCTGCTGATGTATCCATTTCGGGCACTGAAGACGAGGACTCCTGGACGGTCGTAGGAATAGCTTCGCTGGAGGACGAAGATGTCTCTGGCATCATCGTCGTGTCTTCCATCATTGGCTTTGCGGTGGTCGATGGCTCGTCAATCATGGGACTCGTTGTTTCCCTGACTTCCGGCACGGTGCTTGGTACAAAATCAGTCTTGGAAGATTTTTCGCTGACCTCCTCGCCAACGGTGACGTCGTTCTCGCCGTGGAAATCCTTGAAGACCTTCTCGTCGCCGATGTCGTTGTACTGATCCTCCGAGATGCCTTGGTAGGTCTTTCTCACGTCGTATTTCTCGCTTTCCATGTTTTCTTGACTTGGAATCATCGTGGTCATCGGGAGGGACTGAGTGGTGGAGGTTTCCATGGGCTTCTCGTTCGTGGTGAACTCCGAGGATTCTGGTACCGCTGTCTGCTCATCCGAGACATCGCCTTCCAGAGGAATGACTCCTGGAACGACGTCCGTCACGAGAGGCGTCGAGTTTACATTCGTTTGGTCAGATACCGAATTCTCAGTCGCCTTCGACTCGCCGCCAGGCTGTTCAACGTCCTCAGCAATCTCCGTAGTGTTCGGTGGTTGCTCAACGTCATTCGCAGATACCTTCAGGTCGTCCTTCGTCGCGTCTTCTCCGCTCAATTCGTTGTTATTCACCGTCGGACTTTGTCCATTCCTGCTGTCGATGGATTCGATGAATGTCGGCTCGTCAGCATGCAGCTCAGTATCGTCCTTCGCACTTGTAGGTTCCTCAGAGGTGTCCGCGAAAACGCTGGGCATGGTCGTCATTTTGTCTTCCATCGTTTCGTCCTCGTCCTCGGGCGTCATTTGTGTCTGAGACGTGTTTGAGGAATGAAGTTCGTTCGACAAATCGGTGACTTCGGTTCCTTCTGTTCCATTGGCGGGCGCTGACGGCGTCGAATTGGTGGTATCGTCGTGATGACTGGTGATGACGTCTTCGACGTGAGGCTCGAAGGGATTCGGGAGATCCTGCTCGTCTTTATCCAGCCTCGGCGCCTTTTTCGGGATCTCCTTTTCCTTGCCAGTGTCCGGCAGGAAGGGCGACATGTCCTCCGCGTGCTTCTCTTCGTTGGCTTCGATTCTTTCGGTTGATTTTTCAATGTTGCCTTCGGGCATTATCAGGGGATGTGTCGAGTGCATGGTCGAGCCTTCGAAGGATTCGTCCGCCTTGGAGGGCATCATTTCTGTGTTCGATTGAGCCGTGGAGCTCTCGTGCGAAATGTCATTGCTGGTCGAAGATGTGCTTTCTATCGCTTCGGGAATCAATTCGGGAATTACGCCATGATCAACGTGACGATCACGATGTTCTCCATAATGTTCGACAGGTTCTGCAATCAGCATGATGTGCTCGTCGTCGTCGGGTTTCGTTTCGTTCTTAATGGGCTCGTTGAGAGGCTCCACGTTCTCAGCAATGTTTTTCGGCAGTTTTGGGAATACCGTGGATGGCATATGTTCAATTACGTTTGATTCGTTTGACTCCTGAAGTTTTGGCTCGTGGATTACGTTGACTGGTTCGAAGGGATGTTCGACGTCCCCGCTGTTCACGAGGGTTGCAGCCATCGTCGTAGATTCGTCCTTCGTCATTTCCGAATCTGTGCTGGCTATGGAATCGGATGTCGGTTGTACCTCCGACATCGTGGCAGTCGTGGCCATCTCCAGCTCAGGTTCAGCTTCTATAGAATCTATTTTCGAGTGCGACCGGGATTCGGATTCGAAAACGGGTGCTGAGTCCTCAGTGGAATGGCTTTCGGACGATGAAACTTCGCTTGGCATGAAGGATTCTTCGGTGGATGAGGACATCGGCACGAATGAGGGAGTTCCGCTTTCCTGGGAATCTTCTTCGTGTGAAGACACAGCTGTTGGGGCTGCGGTGGGCTCGGGTGCAGGTTCGATGGTCGCCGTAGGTTCAGCAGCGGGTTCTGTGCTGGATTCGTCAGTCGATCTCGACTCGTCGTTTGAGTCAGGCATTGATGTTGTTTCGGACTCAGATTTTGGTTCGGACGAAGGTTCGGGCTCAGTTTTTGGTTCAGACGAAGGTTCGGGCTCAGATTTTGGTTCGGACGAAGGTTCGGGCTCAGATTTTGGTTCGGACGAAGGTTCGAGCTCAGATTTTGGTTCGGACGAAGGTTCGGGCTCAGATTTTGGCTCAGCAGAAGGTTCGGACTCAGATTTTGGCTCAGCAGAAGGTTCCGGCATTAACGTTACGTCAGCGGGTAATTCTGACGTCGCTGTTGGTTCGGCTGAAGGTTGCGGCTCGGATTTTGCCTCTGCTGAGGGTTCCGTAGTCATATCTGATTCGACTTTATCAGTTTCGTCGAAAATTACGTGATGTCCAAGGTATTCAGGAAGTTCGCTGGTGATATGACTATTCTCTGCGGAAGTTCCAGGCTCAGACGTCGGTTCAGCAGACGTTTCTGGCTCTGGTTTTGCTTCGGCGGACGTTTCTGGTTCTGGTTTCGGTTCCGCGGAAGGTTCTGGCTCAGATTTTGGTTCTGCAGAAGGCTCGGTTGTCATTTCGGATTGAGCATCATCAATCGGTTCGTAAATAAAGTGATGATCGTGCTGAGTGTGTGGCGAATCAGATTCGTGGGACATAAGGTGACCCTCAGGTTCTGCAGACTCGGATTTCGGCTCAGCAGATGGTTCGGGCTCGGATTTCGGTTCCGCAGATGGCTCAGACTCGGATTTTGGTTCAGCCGAAGGTTCTGGCTCGGATTTTGGTTCTGCAGAAGGTTCAGGTTCAGCTTTTGGTTCAGTGTCCTCAATTCCAGCGTTAATTCCAGCGACGGATTTTTGTTCAGCATTTGGCTCGTCCACAGGTGATGGCTCAGGTTCGGACTTCGGCTCAGCAGCAGATTCAGGTTCGACAGGCTTGGACTCAGCTGAAGATTCAGTTTCGGATTCGTGTTCTGCTGTCGGTTCAGGCTCGGATTTAGGCTCTGCCGAAGGTTCAGGTTGGGATGTGGAATCCGCCGACGGTTCAGGTTCGGATTTAGGTTCCGCTGAAGGTTCTGAGTCGGGAGTAGAATCCGCCGGAGGCTCTGGTTCGGATTTAGGCTCGGCTGAAGGTTCAGATGCCAATGTAGCATCAAACGCCGAAGGTTCAGGTTCGGATTTAGGTTCTGCTGAAGGCTCAGCTTCGGACGCAGAATCTGCCGACGGCTCAGGTTCGGATTTAGGTTCTGCCGAAGGTTCAGATTCAGATTTAGGTTCTGCTGAAGGTTCAGGTTCTGATTTAGGTTCTGTCGAAGGTTCAGGTTCTGATTTAGGTTCTGCCGAAGATTCAGGTTCGGATTTCGGTTCTGCCGCAGGTTCAGGTTCGGATTTCGGTTCCGCTGCAGGTTCAGGTTCGGCCGAAGGTTCAGGTTCAGATTTCGGTTCCGCCGAAGTTTCAGGCTCAGATGCCGAGTCTGCCGAAGGCTCAGGTTCGGATTTAGGTTCCACAAAGTGTTCAGACCCGGACACAGAATCCACCGCAGGCTCAGGTTCAGACTTAGGTTCCGCCGATGGCTCAGGCTCCGATTTCGGCTCCGCCGATGGCTCCGGTTCCGTCGTCGGTCCCGCACTCGGTTCAACCTGACCGTCCACAGACTCCGTGACCGTCGCCGAGTGTTCGTGTATCCAGTCCTCAGGTCGTCTGGGATTAAACGCGCTCTCGGGCGCGCGACTTCTGCCTTGAACCACGTCCTGAGCGGACTCTGTGCTGGGCTCAGAAACCGCCTCATCCATATTGACGTTGCTCAGGTCGTTCTCATCCACGCATGTTTTTCCTGAACCATCGAAGATCCTTCCCGGCAAACACGCGCAGGCGAAGATCCCCTCGGAATAGTCGTATCTGCAGGTCTCCTCGCAGTTGAGGTTTCCGTACTGACACTCATCAACAAGTCGCTTCAAACTCAGCCGCCTCAGATGATACTTTCCGACCATGTTACTGTTTTCCTGTAGCATCCTCTCCATGCTCTCCTGCGTCGACTCGGGCGTCGGGGTCGGTGGATAACTGATCCTGAACATGACTTCACCGTCGTTCCCGATGCTGTAGACCTTCACGATCGCCAACGGCGAAGCCGGGTGCAGCATCTCCTTCAGATTCTCCTCAATCTCCGCGGACACGTCTCGGTAGACTCGGGACTTCGGATCGGACAGATCGTCGCTCCAAGCGAGATTGTCCAGCAGGATGCTTCCCTCCAGAGCCTTCGGCACCGCCTCGAAGATCGTCTCGTCGGTCGTCGGCCACGGCGGCGCGGTTGACGTTTCCGGCGGTGGACTCGCCGGTGGATTCTTCATGTACTCCTGACTCCCGGCCGCGTGGACGTCGCCGAAAGGTCGTGAACTCGTCTGCTCGCCGGTCTCCAAGGGCTGCGTGGCTTCCTGGGTGAGAATGACTCCGGCTGGAAAAAAATATTGTACAGATTGTGATTACATGACCATTGTTTTTTTTATTTTTTTAATTTCCTGACGACTATGCACGGAAAAAATACCATTGATTCAATAAAACCGTGAATTGGGAGATGCCAAAAACAAGTGTAGTCAAATCAATGCCACTTCCAGTTCCTACAATTTCACATGATATTGAAACGATAACTCCAAAATAGACAAAAATATATTTTGTTATTTCAATGTTAAATCGGATTGTGACAACGATAATTGATTTTAGTATAATTGATTTTGATGATAAGTCATTTATATTTTATATTTATTTTATATGTATAATTTATTATTATTATTATTATTATTTTTGTATGCATTTTGGCCGGTTATTCATTCGCCATTATATTACACTGTATTTTCAAGGGCCACTCCCGTTCACTGTCAAATAAATAAATAAATAACTGGAGTTAATTTTAAAACATTATTTTAACTCCAAAATAAGCAAAAGAATATTTTATTGCTCCAATATTAAATCGGATTGTGACAACGATAACTGGAGTGAATTTAAAAACATTGTTTTCGGCAGCCCGCAATCCACGGTCTTATTGAATCAATGATTTTTTATTTTTTCGTATGACGTCAGAAGAATAAATCGAAAAGTCACTTACTGCCAGCGAGTATGGCGATGATGAGGGCTATGGCGAGCACCAGGAGTCCGCATCCCCAGCAGGCGGCCCGCCTCCAGTACGAACTCTTCGACCTCTTGTCCTTCGTGACGTACAGTTTTTCGCCCCTGAAACACAAAGACCACGCGCTTTGGAATCTCGATCGGTTGAGGGGTTTTGCGCCCTGGCGCCTCGTGTCCACAACGTTTCGCGCGAACACCCAAGCGATTTTTGTACAGCCGCGAAACAGCGTCTCACACATCCTCACACGATCAATTGTTTCATACACACAACTCGCTCTAATTGTGCGTGTGTTTCGCTGAAGCCACGGGGGTTAGAAGCTTCCCACGGTTATCAGACCACCTCGCCAATTGCTGTATGTACAGCGAGCGCCGCCGTCGCGTATTCCGATCCTCCCAAAATTCGCCTCGAGCCTCTCCGTATGTTCGTGTCAAAGATAAATGTGATACTGTAAGATGTACAATGTATGTAAATCCGTCCACCAACAATTTTTTTTTTTGTTTTTTTTTTTTCCGTGACCAAGAGAAAGCGCCGGGTTAGTGCGAGATTCCCCGGACCGGCTTGAACTCTCCGCCGTGTTGGTAGTAGTTGGTATAGTGCGTAGCAGTCGATTCGCAAACAAATCGTGTAATCCCGCCAAGCAGCAGCAGCGCATTGGGATTGGGGATACGATCGTCACTTCGAGCTCGGATTGATGATGTACCTTAAGGCATTCAGCCAGTGGGAATAGTCGACCAGTCCTGCGGCCGGATCTCTGAGGCTCAATCCCTCGCGGCCGACTCCCGGGCCCAGATCAAAACGGACCCCGGCGACCGTTGTCTCGACTTCTGCGCTCGGGCTGCTGCTAATTTTCGAGGGAGTGCATTTTCATGAGAATTTTTTTTGTGCGTTTTTTTTTTGTTTGTTGGGTTTTCCACTGAAATACGACTATCTCTCTTTCGCTCTATGTTGCTGATTTTCCACTAGCCACTCTGCTTCTTTTTCTCGGCATTTTTTTATTTTTACTTCCAATCACGACCGAGGAATGCGGATGAAGTAAAAATACTTAGTGGACTTGTGAGTCCATTTAAGTGATGAATATTTTTCTACTGATCTAATCTGTCTCGAGAATTCGCGCGCGTATGATAAAAAATCGGAGGTTTTCTTTTTTTTTTATTAATTGGCATATTGGTTTATTTCAAATGGGAATAGTCTATGGGATTGTATGTCGTGTTTTCGGTACCCGATGTCTCGACCCGTGCACATATGATAAAAAATCTTAGGCTATTTTTATTTTTGATTTTTTCTTATTAATTAGCATATGGGTTTATTTCAAGTCAGAACAGTCTATGGGATTGTATGTCTTGTTCGAAATAGTCTATGGGATTGTACGTCGTGTTCTCGGTACCCGATGACTCGACCCGCGCCCGTATGATGAAAAACCTTAGGTTATTTTAATATCTTTATTTTATTAATAATTGTCACATTGGTTTATTTCAAAGCGGAATAGTCTATGGGATTGTACAGCGTGTTCTTGGTACTCGATGTCTCTACTCGCGCACGTGAGATGAAAAACCTTAGGTTATTATTTATTTTTTACTAATTCTCATACCGGTTTATTTAAAAACGGAATATTCTATGGGATCGTACGTCGTGTACTTGGTACCCGATGACACGACCCGCGCACGTAAGATGAAAAACCTTACATCATTTTTTAATTTTTTTTACTAATTATCAAATTGGTTTATTTCAACACGGAATATTCTATGGGATTGTATGTCTTATTCGAAATAAGTAGTCTATGGGATTGTACGTCGTGTTCTCGGTACCCGCGATGACTCGACCCGTGCACGTAACATGAAAAACCTTAGGTAATTTTTTAATTTTTTTTACTAATTGTCATATCGGTTTATTTCAAAACGGAATATTCTATGGGTTCGTACGTCGTGTTCGCGGTACCCGCGACGAGTACCACAGCGACTCGGACGAGCGGCGAAAGACCCGATGACTCGACCCGCGGAACAATGAACTCACGTGGAGTCGGCGGTACAGGCAGCGGTGGTACACGAGCCAAGTTGGCTTGTCTCGGATCTCGGGGTCTCCCACGACCTTCGCTCTGGTCGTTCGCCCTGATCCTTTCCTACGTCGTACGGCACGTACACCGAATGTAATTCCTACAATTGTTACAGTCGGACGGAAGACGAGCGCTGGGCGTCGCCGCGCGTTACGAAAGGACTCGTGTATATCGCTCCTTCGTTCCCTCTCGTCTCACCACGACCGATACTGATAGCGGTATTAAGCCGGCGAAATGAGGATCTCGCAACAATCGCCCCTCGACGGAGTCGCCTTCGTGCGCATTTCCTCCACCGCGTGTTTCACCGTCCGACCCAACGTGATCCTTTCAGCGTATCCGTTCTACTGGAAAATCGCTCGACGGCTCCGCGCCCGCGCGAATGGGGACACCCGGCCCGCCACCGTTTGTGACCACCGTCCGTTACCGACGATTGCATCGATTACCGTTTTTCCTCGTCGATTAGTCAATTCTCCCGGGGCTGCCTGGAAATCGCCGAGTCCGCTGACGGTCGACGGTTCGTCGGAGGATAACCTAATGTCCTGGTTATTGACTATTTTCAGTGGTGTTTAGGAATTAGCTATAAGACTTTCCGACTCGTTGACACCGCAAGACTATTTTTTTGCAAAAGTATTATAATTCACTTAATGTTTACTTATTAAACTGAGAGAAAAATCGGTAGAGTTGACGGAATTAGTGGTTAGAAAATAATTGTTGTAATAAATAAACGTAATAGTTGTAATAATTGTTGTAATAATGTTTAGGAATTAGTAATAAGACTTTCCAACTCGTTGACATCGCAAGACTATTTTTTTGCAAAAGTATTATAATTCACTTAATGTTTACTTATTAAACTGAGAGAAAAATCGGTAGAGTTGACGGAATTAGTGGTTAGAAAATAATTGTTGTAATAAGTAAACGTAATAGTTGTAATAATTGTTGTAATAATGTTTAGGAATTAGTAATACGACTTTCCAACTCATTGACACCGCAAGACTTTTTTTTTTGCAAAAAGAGTATAATTCACTTAATTCTGTACACTGAGAGAAAAATCGGTAGAGTTGGCGGAATTGGTGGTTAGAAAATAATTGTTGTAATAAAGAAACATTCCATTTTATTCGTCGCGTTGTTTTGGTCAACCAAATATTTCGGTTTTTCTTTATTGCACGGTTTTATTTTTTGTACGATTTTCGCGATTTTTTTTTCTTTACTGTGTACGAATGACGGTAATTCAAATTTCCAAAATTGAATTATAATTTGCCTAATATGATTGTCAGTATTAACAATGAAAATTTCGTTGCAAAATCCGGCACAAAGAGTCAATTACCGGGACATTAAATTCTCCGTAGCGCACCGGAAGGACGTCTCACCGTTTCAAGGACCAACGCGAAAAATCCTCACGAAGAGGATCATCTTCGTGTCTTACGAAGCGTCCCGGGATCGATGCGGAGTCGCTCGAGAAGGACGAAAATCGATACCTCGATCGCGCCGGTATATCAGACTTTTTTTTCGCTCGTCTTTTTTTTTCTCTTCCTCACCACACAAACTCGCGCAGCCCTACATAAAAAAAACTCCGGAATTCAAGGGCGAAGCCCACGAGACTCCAAAGCCGGATGCGAGCGATCCTCCCGCATTTTAAAACACTCACAAAAAAAAACAGAACCTAACAAAAGCGCGAGAATATTATATAGCGTCTCATTAGTCAGCTGCCAAAACTCCGTAATCACCTACGTCTCAAACCTCATTATTATCGCTTCTTCCATTAGCAGTTTCTCCTCGCAAGCGACGGCCTCGGAGAATTATAAAGAAGAATTTCCAAACAGAATCAAAGAGCCACTGAGAGTCACAAACGATGTGCGCAAGAATTGAGGAAAAAAAAAAGAAATAGGGAAACAATGACACGAAACGAAGTGATTCATTAGTTAGTGCATGAGCGTGAGAAGAATCTGGGGTGAGTGAGCGAACAACTCGAGTGAACAAAACGACGAGAAGAAGCTGTGATGCGGATGGTTATTGAGGTCGAGTTTCTTACCTCATGTACTTCCGGTGCTCGTTGACGGGGACGAAGTATTCCTCGTAGGGGTCGGTGGGCACCTCGCACGCCTCCTGCCCCTTCGTCTGCAGATTGTTTCCTGTGTAGGGCCTCATCGACACCAGCTCGAGGTTCACCGCCTCGATTTGCTCCTTCTTCCCGTCTGTGGGTCAACAGGACAGTTTTCGCGTTTAACTCAACACCTGTAGCGTCTCGTGTGTCTTCATATAGATATACAAATATAAATATATTTCTCTATATTATAAAAATATTTCGCCGCCGCCGCCGCCGCCGTGTCAAGAATGGAGGGATCGCCAGGGGGTTCTGGGAAAACCCCAGAGGATTCTGGGAGTACCCCAGAGGATTCTGGGAGTACCCCAGAGGATTCTGGGAAAACCCCCAGGGGATTCTGGGAAAACCCCAGAGGATCCTGGAAAACCCCCAGAAGATTCTGGGAAAACCCCAGAGGATTCTAGGAAAACCCCAAAAGATTCTGGAAAAACTCCAGAGGATTCTGGAAAACCCCCAGGACTTAGAAAAATCCAAACCTGCATTTTTCAAAGTCCCTCAAGGGGCCCTCGGGCTCGAATTTTTTTAAGTCCCTCAAGGGGCCTTGGGCCTGAATTTTTCTAAGTCCCTCAAGGGTCATCATGGGCCGGCTGTTTTTTTCTGAGTCCCCCAAGGGACTTGGGCTGTTGTTTCTAAGTCCTCCAAGGGACTTGGGGAGCCTACGTTTTTGAAAAAGGACTTTGAAAAATCCGGGATTGGGGGGTCTATGCTTTTGGAAAAGGACTTGGAAAAATTCGGGCGTGGAGGAACTACGTTTTTTTTTTAAGAACTTCGTCTGCAGATTGTTTCCTGTGTAAGGCCTCATTGACACCAGCTCGAAGTTCACCGCCTCGATTTGCTCCTTCTTCCCGTCTCTGGGTCAACAGGACAGTTTTCGCGTTTAACTCAACACCTGTGGCGTCTCGTGTGTCTTCATATAGATATACAAATATACATATGTATATATACAGGTATATAGGGAAGGCGATCAAGGTCACTGCGGGAAGGTACCAAAGATCCCGCAAGCTTATGGTGGGGCCGAGCAAAAGCAGGTTCAGGTATTCGGGAGAAACTTGAGAGAGTCGCTTCCTCTCTGTGTGACCCTTATCGAAAAGGGGGGGGGGGAGGGGGGACCGAACGGTTTTGGCCGAAAGTTGCATAGCGTGCGATGCACTCGGCGTGCAGCATCTCGCGAGCAATGCAGGCAGGTGAAGTCGTGTCAGCGACGCCTGGAACTTCCACGCGGGGAATTTTCTCCGACCTCGAACGACTTCTGTCCGGCCGCGACGTCTCTCGCCGTCTTCGTCGTGTAATTAACGATCGAAAGTGCGCCTTCGATCGTCACTCGCACGGACTGAATTTGCCCCCCGCCGGGGGGAAAGGATAGATAGACGCGGCTGAGGTTTCTATGATAAATAATTTTGCATGTGATCCGAGAGCTGATCGATCGCTGGATCGACGGGCAGGCCGGGGCTAGATGGATTTGGTTTCTCGGTTGTTGGTTGATTTGTGAAAGTCGTTGTGCAATATTGTTTTTGGTAGATGTTGGCTGTACTTTGATGGCTTCTATTTTGGTTCTCAGGCCTGTCTGAGAATAAGAATTGAAAACATTTACAGAATGAAAATAATCTACGATGACTCATTTTTTGTATTGTGATCATCGAGAAATACAGTCTCTTTTTTATACCTCAAGAGGGATTATTTTTCCTCCGGCTTCAACTTTTTTTATTTCTCATGCCAACCTCGGATTACCAAAGCCAAAAATATCGAAAGAATATGAAAAATCAACGACAACCAATTTCAAATATCCCAATCATCAAGAAATACTGTTTCTTTTTTATCCCTCAAGAGGGAAATTTTCCCAATGGCCACTACTTTTTTTATTTCTCAGGCCAACCTCAGAGTACCAAAGCCAAAAATATCGAAAGAATATGAACAATCAACGACAACTAATTCCAAATATCCTAATCATCAAGAAATACTCTTTCTTTTTTATTCCTCAAGAGGGAAATTTTCCCAATGGCCACTACTTTTTTATTTCTCAGGCCAACCTCAGAGTACCAAAGCCAAAAATATCGAAAGAATATGAAAAATCAACGACAACCAATTTCAAATATCCCAATCATCAAGAAATACTGTTTCTTTTTTATTCCTCAAGAGGGAAATTTTCTCAATGGACACTACTTTTTTATTTCTCAGGCCAACCTCAGAGTACCAAAGCCAAAAATATCGAAAGAATATGAAAAATCAACGACAACTAATTCCAAATATCCCAATCATCAAGAAATACTGTCTCTTTTTTATTCCTCAAGAGTGTTTATTTTCCCACTGTCCTCTTCTCCTTTTATTTCTTACGCCAACCTCGGAGGAAACCAGCCAAAAATTAAAAAAAAAATCAACGACAACTAATTTAAAATATCCCACTCATCAAGAAATACTGTCTCTTTTTTTATCCCTCAAGAGGAAAATTTTCCCACCGATCCATCGAGCCCCGGCCTCCTGTATGCATCGTCGTGCATTATCTTATGCATTACCCGAGCGCGGCGCAGCCGGGTAATGCAATTTCTCTTTACCATTCATTTGAATGCTGGTGGCACTGGTGTTGAGGAAGCTCGCGTCGTTATTGTTGCCGTTGCCGTTAACGCCGTTGACCTTAACGCCGCCGTTCGGCGCGCTCTTCGTCTCGGCGCCGTCGGCCGGAAGCTCGATCCTCGTTTCCGTCTTGTACTGCTGACTCTGGGGCTCCGAGCCGTTGCGCGCCGGCTCCACGTAGTGCTGCGACACGAAGGACTTGCTGTTGTGATGCCCGTTTTCCGCGGGCAGCGCGTCCACCGGCGCCTTGTAGTCCGGATCCACCGTCACCTGACTCTTGTGCTGCTCCTGCTGGAGCGACTCGGTCCGACTGTTCTCCAGGGTCGTCGACGCCCCCGTTCCGGGGCTACCGCACTCGTCGTCGTTCGAGAACGCCGGGTTGTCCTCGCCCCCCGTGTCCGACATCGCGACGACTGATTATCGCCCCCCTTCCTTTTTTTCTCGTCTCTCTATGTCGTCCCCCTTGTCGATCGACCGGCGCGTATTGTCGGGCACTAGCTCGACGCTCCGCCGCGTGGTGCTATCATGCGTCCTGCGATCTGCAACACCAGAACGAACGGAGAAATTAAATTAGTTAATTGGTTTTTGTGAACAAATTTTAAGTACACAAAGGCGTGGAATTTGTCATGTGTCTTCTGTTTTATTGGGGACATAAATGTACATTAATTTATCCTTTGTTTTTTTATTTTGGTGTCACGTTTTTTTTAAGTGGGAAATTACTAAAATCGATGCATTGAAGACCCGAGAACAAAGTTGGACAAGTTGGTTAGAAGCACATAATTTGTTATTTATCTTTTGTATTTTATTGTGGACAAAAATAAATTAATTTATTCTCGATTTTTTTAAATTTTAGTATCTCGGTTTTTTTTTAAGTGCGAAATAAATAAAATCGGTAAGTCGAACCTCCGAGGATTAAGTTGACCAAATTCGCCAAAAGCACTGAATTTCTTATTTATCTTCTGTATTTTATTGTGAACAGAAATAAATAAATTTATTCTTGATTTTTTTATTTTTCGTATCTCGGTTTTTTCTAAGTTGCGAAATGACTAAAATCGGTAGATCGAAGCCCTGAGCACTAAGTTGTCCGAGTTAGCCAAAAGCACATAAATTGTTATTTATCTTCTGTATTTTATTGTGGACAAAAATTAATGAATTCCTAATCAATTTTTTTAATTTTAGTATCTCGGCTTTTATTTAAAATTGCGAAATGACTAAAATCGGTAGATCGAACCCCCAACTACCAAGTTCTCCAAGTTGCGCGTTGCACGAAACTGACAAATTGCGTTGCGAGCGTATATTCGGGGCGGTCGTGGAGACAAAACGGAGATGCAAAAACACAAACAAAGATAGAAAAAAGAAACGAAAACAAAGAAATCGACTCCGCGCGGATCCGGAATTACGTCTCGGAAATTACGTCAGAGCGCGGCGAAACCGGTCGGGAATATTCCGAAACAAGGGAACCGGTTGCGAGACGCGCGCGCGTTTCGGGGGTACACGAGAAACGCAGAAGGCACCCTCGCCGCGGCTCGGCCGTGAATTTAGCGAGCGAGCGTCGGGGGACCGATATATCGGCGAGGCCTATGCTATACTGAACCAGCTCGTTTCGTTCCCAGACGATGTTTTGTCTTGGCCATTTTTTTGCCGCCCCTCCAATCCTCCCCCCCGCGCCTTCGGCTTTCCACCGCGATCTTCGTCCTGCGGTGGTTCGCCAGGGCGATCGCGGCCTCTTTCCCTCTCGATCCTCCCCCCCCCCCACCCCTCTAGCCCCCTCGGTGTTCCTCCTCTCCTTTTCTCTCCTTCTCTCTCTCTCTCTGAACGCCGAAGCCGCCGCCTCGTTGAGCCCCGGGGATCCGGGCCAGCTTGGAGAAACGCAAAAAGGGCAACGCGAGGCGCGCGCGGCGTTCGGGGGTCCGAGGAGCCGAACGGCTACCCGGGCCACCGACGCGCGGGCCCCGTGAGAAGGACGTCCGAGAGTCGCGAGCAAAACGAAACATTTTCTCGGCAGACGAAAATTCGAAACGCCGATTTTTCGCGATTTTTCGCCTCAATCCCCGTTGATGATGACCCCCCCCCCCCCTCCTTCCCCCCTCCCGTTCATTTACTGCGTTCATTTACTTTTATTTTTATTTTTAGTTGTTTTGTATTTTTTTTCTGTAAGTGCGGATTTTTTTTTGTATGTTGCGTTTTTTTTTTTTTTTTGACACGGTACCTTTGGGGTACCTTGGGGCCCCAGGGTAAGGAATAAACACCTCTTTCTCTCTCTCTCTCTCTGTGCCCCCCAGGGCGAATTAAGACGCGAATCGCGCGGCGAAACCTGCCGCGTGGACTTTGACATTTTTCGGCTGATAATTCGCGAGCGCGACTCGTTTTCACTTTCAGTCTCGAGTGCGCGCGAGATCTGTCGACAGGTTTTTGTGCGCGAGAGGAGGTTTCGTGGCTCTCTTTCTCTTTCGACCCTTCGCTCTCGGCTGGTCGTCGGCGACTCCGCGCTTAAAGTTCCCTCGCACGACTCGCGCCGCAGCGCAAACACATCTCTGGCGTACGTGCGGCCGGGTACAGAGCGATGCAGAAAAAGCCGACAGTTACGCGGATTTAGTTGGTTAAGGAGGTCGAACTGCTTTAGGGATTGGACCGCGTTGCAGCAGCTCTTGTGAAATCGTATATGGAGTTGGGCGGGATAAAAAAAAAATCGGTTGACTGGGAAAGTAGATTTTTTTTACGCAGGCTAGAATTGTGGTTGCTCGGTGAAAATATGTCGAATTTCGTCATATCATTAAAAGTGGAAACTGTGCAAATTTTTTGACCTGCGAAGTGATTTAATTTCAACTGAGAAAAAAAATTTGTTTGCAAAATAAAAAGAAATCGGTCGATTGAAAAAACAGAATTTTGTACGCAGGCTTGAATATAATTAAAAGTGGAAATTATGAAAATGTATTGACCGGTGAACTGATTTAATTTCAACTGAGAAATAAAAACATTTTTGTTGGCAAAATTTAAAAAATCACTCCATTTAAAAAGCGGAATTTTTTACGTAGGCTCAAATTGGTTTGTCGATGAAATTATTTTGAATTTTGTGGCATCATTAAAATGCGGAATTTTTTGCGTAGGCTCCAATTGGTTTGTCGGTGAAAATATTTGGAGTTTCGTGGCATCATTAAAAAAAGCGGAAATTATGAAACTCGATGGACCAGCAAAGCGATTTAATTTCGTCAAAATGCGCGATCGACGCATTTGAATGGAAATATCGAACGGGCTCCGAGCCGCCTCTTAATGATATGTTTTGCGTCTGTAGGGAAAAAAATGAAATGTTTTTTTTTCCTCGCAGCCGCATAATTTCCCTTTCGGCGAAATGAATGAGAAGAGGTTTCGGCGCGAAGCCACACACCGAGCGAAGATTCTTCTCAGCGCCCTGTACACACTTCCACCTTCCATACATATCCACAGGACGAAAAGTGGTTGACCCTGAGAGCGAGCCAGCCACAAAGGACTGATTCACCGTAGGGCTACCAGCGAGCCGCGGCTCAGCTCGGTCGCCGCGCACGAGCGAGAAAGACAGAAGCGGCTGCGAGTATCCAACGATATGCAAGAACTGAGACCGGTGTTGTACGCGGGGGCACGCTTCGACTCCCCGGGACTCGGAAGAGCCAGTCAATAATTGGTTATTGGCGTCGCTGCCTCTATTTTATCCAATTTGAATTTCAGAAAAAAAACACGTTACATTTTTTTCCCATCCTCAGGAAATCTGCTGCTGATTTTTATATCCGATTTTGAGTAAGTCGTTTTATTCTTGTATTTTTGTAGGTTTTTTCTTGTACTCCGACTTCAAAGAGTATCTAAAAATATTTAAAAAAATATTAATTTTGAAACAAAAACACGTTATACTTTTTTATATCCGCTCTCGAGTAGGACGTTTTATTCTTGTATTTTTGTACTATTTTTCTTGTATTCAGACTTCAAAGAGTGTCCGAAAAGCCAATAATTGGTTATTGGCATCGCTGTCCCCATTTTATCCAATTTGCATTTCAGAAAAAAATCACGTTAAATTTCTTTCCCGTCCTCAGGAAACCAGCTGCTCATTTCTGAATCCGCTTTCGAGTAATACGTTTTATTCTTGTACTTTTTATTTATTTTTTATTCCGACTTCAAAGAGTCTCTGAAAAGCCAATAATTGTTTGTTAGCATCGCTGCCTCTATTTCTATATCCGCTATATAAAAATGTGTTTTTTTCCTGATTACCTGAACAAATAACTTCAACGTATAACCACACTCGAAGTCGCTTTGCTCGATCCGCAATCCACTGTTTATGAAACCGAAGTTGCAGCTCTTTATTGAGTAACTTGAATCGCAACAGTGCGAAAAACGTCATAAGCTTTTTTCACCTTCGTCGCATTTCCACATGATATTACTGACAATGAGTTGTTGACAAAAACTTGCCGCGACTCGTGGTCATCGGGAATCCTCCTGTCGGACGGGATTTAGCGCGCGGAAAAAGTTTGATCAGATTGGAACATTTGTTCTTCTTTTGTTGTCACACAAAAAATTCCAGCCGTCTGGAAGTTTCCCGGCGATTACGACTGGCGGCAAGTTTTTCTTTCGCGATAACACGACGAATCCGTCTGGAAACGCAAACGAGGTGTAAAAACCTGTCGTATTTCTCAATAATGCGCTGAATAATGAGCTACAGTTACAGTTTCGTAAACAGCGAGTAAATAAAAAAAGGAAATCAACTTTAAGTATGAAGTTGTTGAATCATGATAGGAATTTTCCATACTATGTATTATCGTTTTTTCCCACTTAATTGCAAATGAAATTCAAAATTACGTATTGAATCCACAACTCAACTCAGAATCACGTATCGATTCCACAACTTGAAATGACGAATCGAATCCACAACTTGAAATGACGAATCGAATCCACAACTTGAAATGACGAATCGAATCCACAACTCAAAATCATGAATCGAATCCACAACTCAAAATCATGAATCGACACACAATTCAGAATTAATGACGAATGGAATCTCCAACTCAGAATCACGAATCGAATCCACAACTCAAAATCACAAACCGAATCCACAACTCAAAATCACGAATCGAATCCACAACTCAGAATCACGAATCGAATCCACAACTCAGAATCACGAATCGAATCCACAAACCAAAACTGCAACAAAAAATGATGCCAGAATTAATACGGCCAAAGTCAGTAATGCGCCAATCACTGAATCATCCAGCCAACAGCTGCACCGCTGGCTGCACCGCAGCGTGCGGCTATCGCGAAGCGACCGCGGCACGTGACACAACGAAACGGGTTGAGGGGGATGCGGTCGAGGCATTACTACACACGGCAAGCATACACGTGTAAACCCGGTCGGCAGTATCGTCGGTCAGGAGGGACACTCGACACCCCAATCCGGATCTCCGTCAATGACGTGACTCCCCATCGAATTAAAACCCCGTTTACGCGACTCTTTCGAGATAAAAACCGAGTGGAAGTCCAGCGGGCGATATCACGAGCGGAGTCTCGGATGTCTCGCGGGTATTTATCTCGGCGATGAGCGTAAAGTCGAGTTCGTATCGGGCTGAGATGCAACCGAGGCTGTGGGTGGATCTCCGGCTGGCGGCTGTGCTGGATGAAATATATATGTCGATGGCGCAAGCCGGTCTATCCTTGCATTTTATGTACATTTACCGTCGCCAATGGTAAACCGCTGAGTCGCGCATCGCATCAGATATCTGCATAGTCTCTGTCTCTGCCTTCACCGGTTTACCCGCTAGGTGAGGCTGACCGGCTGGGTTGCACTTTTCAGCGCAGAAAATACGCGGGAAAACACGAAGAGAAATAATCAGGGAGTGATGACAAATCGATTTTTGTATTAACGAATTTTTTGTTGCCGCAGCAAAATTTTCAGCTACCACAGCAAAATGTTTAGCTACCACGGCAAAATTTTTAGTTGCCACGGCAAATATGCAGCTAAGACAGCAACGTTTTTAGCTACCACGGCAAATCTGCTGCTGCCACAGCAAAATGTTTAGCTGCTACAGCAAACTTTTTAGACCCCACAGCAAGATTTTTAGCTACCACAGCAAAATTTTTAGCTACCACAGCAACATTTTTAGCTACCACAGCAAATTTGCAGCTACCACAGCAAATTTGCAGCTACCACAGCAAATTTGCAACTACCACAGCAACATTTTTAGCTACCACAGCAACATTTTTAGCTACCACAGCAACATTTTTAGCTACCACAGCAAATTTGCAGCTACCGCAGCAAAGTTGCAGCTACCACAGCAAAATTTGTAACTACCACAGCAAATTTGCAGCTACCACAGCAAATTTGCAGCTACCACAGCAAATTTGCAGCTACCACAGCAAATTTGCAGCTACCACAGCAAATTTGCAGCTGCCATAGCAAATTTGCAGCTGCCATAGCCAAGTTTTTAGTTATTACGGCAAATTTACCGCTACTATAGCAAGTTTTTTGTTATCAGTCCGTTGATGTTTTTCTCTGCGAATTTCCATAGCAATCCGGGTGCAGCTTCACCGCGGCGACGCGAGCGATGCGGCGTGTGGACGTTATCCGCGCGAAAGATCGCGGAATCGTAGAAGCTATGCAACGCGACGATCGGTAGGTACGAGCCGTAATGGCACCGGGTCGTACGAACGGATACGTCGCGCAACAGCGAAACCGCGAGCGCGGCTGTCTGTGACAAATAATATCGGAGACCTTGCTGGAACCAGTAGAACGAGTTCCATACGCTCCAACCGCGTTGTAAAACGAAGACGCGGCGCGGGAAAATACAAAAACCGTTCGGTGAAATCGACGAAAAAAATCTGCATCCAAACGAGTTTCGCCGATAGTAGCGTCGGGTTTTCTCTTACAAAGTCCAGACCACTCGTGAATCGGTGTTTCGATCGCATCGGCATGCCGGATACCACCGAGAAAATTATAACTGTTGAATTGTCAAAAAGACGACGACGAAGGATTGCAAAAAATGTTCTCGTGTGGCAAAATAATTCGAAAACATCAGACAATATTTTGCTTGATATTGTGTTTTTTTTGTTGACGAATTATTTTGATAATTTATAACGAATAAAAATCGTTGTCACGTTTATCGTTTTTTAAGTGCAAAAACGAGTTTTCGATTGTTTTTTTTTTTTTTTTGCTGCGTTTCACAGTTTAACGATAACGCTACCGATTTCTCGGGCTGAGATCAACGCGACCCAAATTCAGAATTGCGTTTATTATTTCCAGCCGCGATAATGGAAGGAATTTTACGAACTTAGCGACCGAAATTCGTGGCTCTCGATGACCGGAAGGGCTTCGCAATATTTTGCTTAATATTGTGGGTTTTTTGTTGACGAATTATTTTGACAATTTATAACGAATAAAAATCGTTGTCACGTTTATCGTTTTTTAAGTGCAAAAACGCGTTTTCGATTTTTTTTTCTGCGTTTCACAGTTTAACAATAACGCTACCGACTTCTCAGGCTGAGATCAACGCGACCCAAATTCAGGATCGCGTTTATTATTTCCAGCCGCGATAATGGAAGGAATTTTACGAACTTAGCGACCGAAATTCGTGGCTCTCGACGACCGGAAGGGCTTCCTCGGTGTTGACCATTAAAGTTTCTTTGTTCGGCGATTGTTCGAGAGGCGGTCGATTTAGATCGTTCGCACAGCGCGGCGAGCGCGGAGAATGTGCATTGCCGTAGAAAAACACTCGAACGGAGCGAAGTGCCTCGAGTACGGCAACTGGGATTGTGCGCGACGCGGAGGCAAAAAAAGTGACGAAGAAAACGCGCGGTGTCGAACCCCCGTTGCTCGCGAGACTGACGGCGAGTGTTATACACTCGGGAGTTCCATTATCGATAAGTCGAGGAGATTGACGCCTGGACGAGGAACAGAGCCGCTTGTAGATCGAACTCTCCGTGCTACGAAGTGGTCCACATTCTCCGGGGGTGACATGAGTGCGGCTTTGAGTGCAGCTAACGTTATTTTGTTGTTTACGATTGGAGACTCAAAGCTGCCTCTCTCCATGTCTCGAATTGTTTCTCCTTCTGCTGCAGCGAAATACCTAAACACACACCTTGTAAATTGTAAGCCATCACTTTTCTGGTTGATGCAACTATTTTTAAACCTGCAGCAACTAATTTAATTAAATCATTTAATTTGATTAATTAATTAATTTTATTGGTTTGATTAATTAAACGTAGGGAACTTCATCAAAAGTAATCAGTGACTGTAAAATAATTATTTTCGAAGTTACCACAACAGTAAAAAAAAATAAATGGATCAAAAAATAATTGACTCCCTTTATAGTTACCGATACTAAATTTTTCTTGGACAAATGAAGGAGATAATTAAAAGTAATCAGTGACTGTAAAATAATTATTTTCGAAGTTACCACAACTGTAAAAAAATAAGTAGATCAAAAAATAATTTACTCCCTTCATAGTTACCGATACTAAATTTTTCTTGGATAAGTGAGGGAGATAATTAAATTTAGAAATGAAAAATGAGCTGTAATAAAATAAGTGGAGGCAGAAGTGGATTCTGGATTGTGTAAGATTGATTTCATCATACATCAATAATATGTAATAATAATACTAGATTTTTCTCCAAGTGTAGAAAATTATATGAGGGTATAAGACGGGATCGAAGATGCGTTTCTCTTCTCTTGAGTCGAGGAAATTGACGCCTGGACGAGGGAGACAACTTGTACGTCAGTCTCTATGTGCACCGAAGCAGTACATTCTACCAGGGTGATACGTGTGTGTTGTGTTTGTAATGTAAGCTGCCCGCTAATGTTATTTACGATTAAGGATTCAACGCTGACCCTCTCCATGTCTCGCATTGTCTGCTCCGTCTGCAGCAGAGCGAAATACCTACGTACCACTTAGAATTTATACGTACATTGCGGCGAACTCGTGACTTTCACCTCTCGCTCCCTCTGCGCCCCCATCGCGCTGACGGATCAGAAACGACATTTTCCAACGGAGTCAGACACGCGATTATATTCCAATTCCTTCTCGAGCCTCTTCGATCGCGGAGAACAATTATTGAAAAAATGTTCCAATTTATTTCTGCCTTTTTTTTGTTGCCACGAAATTCGCAACGAAAAAAAACCGGCATTTTTGGTGCAACAAAATTAGACAATAATTTCAGGTGGTTCAAATTTAATGTGTTTTACGACTTTGAGCCCGAGAACTGGACATTTCACAATTCAAAAGTGGCCCTGAAAGGGCCACGAAAAAAATGAGAGGCGGAGCGCTAGGTGAAAAAAATGTTTTATGGATTTGTTATTTTTTTCGGTAGGTCAATTGGTCAGGGCGTCCCAGAACGACTTTGGCCATGACTTTCTACACGATTTCCTTATCTCAGTGTGATGAAATAATATTTCACAGGAATCCACGGAATTTTTCGAAGAATGTTTATGTTAGAATTTACATCTATTCCTCGCTGTGTCTCATCTCATCTCGTAAATCATCACAGCAGGCAAAATTTACTGACCGGTCGGCGTAGCCAGAAATTTCCTAGCACCCCAACTGCAACACGATTTATTTCGTGAAAAAATATGAATTTGCGTCACTCTCGGCGTGAATTTATTCGCACAGAAGCGAAGTCACAACTCATCTGTCAACCAGTCTGGCATATCGCTCATAACGTCAGATACGATCATTTCGGTGTCACCGTAAATGGTCCATTATTTACTCGTCATGCCTGCCGTCAATTTATTTCACTCAAAACATCACAAAATAACGTCACAGCGTTGCCATTAAGGACTTCTCCTTAGGAGCTGCATTTTTCAGGCGCTCACGTTTTATTTTTTTTGGGGGAAACGAACAAATGTAGACGACTGCGGTTTTTTCTAGTTGTACGTTTTAAAGTATACAATGGAATTTTCTTTTTTTTTAGTTAAAAATTGTCGGCGTCCCAGGTCCTCAAACACGTCTACATTCGTTCGTTTCCCAAAAAAAAAAAAAAACGTGAGCACCTGAAAAATGCAGCTCATAAGGTAGAAGTCCCCCTCAAAATTCGCAGCCTGCCCTCCGTCTCGTCATCGCGACGCAACCGCCTCGCGATAAATTCCGCGGAAGAGTTAAAGATCAAGAAAAAAAAGAAGAAAAAAAAAATAGGCGTCTGACGAGAATTTCGTTCTCGTGTGACCGCGCGCTGAATGGCGCGGAAAAAAAACGAGAACTCGGGTTTCCTGGCCGAGTGACGCAACGAAGGATTTGGCGCTAACGAGAGCGCGAGAAGTGTGCGAAAACTCTCGCGGGTCGCGAGTGGGCGTCGCGACGCTGTTGCCGTGCGCAACGGGGAATTCAACTCGCGGGATTAGGCGTCACGAGGATTGTGCAGCGCTCTATCCGCTCGTCGTTCGTTCGTTCGCTGCGCTCTCGTCTCTCTCTCGTCTCTCGTTCGTCTTCGCGGCTTCGATCTCGCGGCCGCTCACGACCGTCCGGTTACCCCGATGTGCACGAGGCTCGCCATTATATGCGCCGAGCTTGGGAAAAATGCGTTGCCGGAAAAATCGGCAAACCGGTAGATCCCGAGGCCCGAGGGCGAGAGAGCACGTTCAGCGTGTACAGTGGAAGCCCGATTAACCACGGGTCGGGTTAATCGCGGAAGCGCATTGAGAAAGATATCGACGGAGTGATAAGAACATTTTTGCTGTGGTAGCTACAAATTTGCAGAGGTGGCTAAAAATGTTTTGCTGAATTAGATGATAATTTTGCTGTGACAACTGCAAATTATCAGTGGTAGATGAAAATTTTGCTGTGATAACTGCAAATTTTCAGTGGTAGATTAAAATTTTGCTGTGATAACTGCAAATTTTCTGTGGTAGCTGAGAATGTTGCTGTGGTAGCTGAAAATGATGCTGTAATAACTGCACATATTCTGTGGTAGCTGAGAATGTTGCTGTGGTAGCTGAAAATTTTGCTGTGGTAGCTGCGAATTTTACTGTCATAGAAAACATTTTTGCTGTGGTAGCTGCAAATTTTACTGTCATAGCAGAAAATGTTGCAGTGGTAGCTACAAATTTTGCTGTGGTAGCTGCAAATTTTACTGTCATAGCAGAAAATTTTGCAGTGGTAGCAGAAAATTTTGCAGTGGTAGCTGAAAATTTTGCAGTGGTAGCTGAAAATGTTACGGTGGTAGCTGAAAATTTTACAGTGGTAGTTGAAAACTTTGCAGTGGTAGCTGAAAATGTTGCTGTAGTAGCTGAAAATGTTGCTGTGGTAGCTGAAAATTTGCTGTGGTAGCTGCAAATGCAAAAATGCACTTTTGCTATTTAGTTCGATTTCGATCACGTGGAAATTCTTCGGTCCTTTCCGGTTAATCGGGGTTCTACTGTAGTACCTTGCAGTGTAGCCAACTAATACGGCGCTGCTCGTAACGCGCGGTCCGCGCGCCCGATGAGACCGACTGAGCAGCTCTGCGCAGAACCACCCAGCTTTGTCCGGTATATATGACCGAGCTGTGCATGCAAACACACGGATGCTGCGCAGCCGCGAGTGTGCGGACGCCGGGTTACATAGTTCGAATGCCGAAACCCTATGAGAGAGAGAATACGCGGATTCGCCGCGTTATACCGGCTGGCTCGGACTTTTCTGCCGTACTCTTTGAACTTTAGAGTGCGGCGAACGGGTTCGAGGGGGGGGGGGGGGGGGGGGGGAGCCAAGCGAAGAGGAGACGAAGAAGATCGGGAGGGAAGAAGAGGAGATGAAAAGTGAGTGGGGTCGAGGAGTCACGGGAAAGACCGGGGCTGGTTGGGCCAATCCGCACGATTTTCAGCTTTCCCGATGGAAGCAAAAATTAATTTTGGTTTGACGCTGCTGAATAATATTTCACCATGGGACGAAGGTTTGAAAAAAGGGTATTTTTGAAAAATCCTCTGCCATTATAAAGTCTTCCCGCATCTGGAGATATCGTGGCAGCCCTCATGACATGTAAAATTACTGGTATCATTTTTTAGTACGGGTGACATTTTTTTATACCGATAGCAACTAATTCTTCCTCACAACGATTATTTAATGGTTGCTCCGACTGTGACTGAACACATTTTTGACTGTGAACACATTTTTTTCTGACTCCCCGCAACTTTGACCAATTTCTGCCTGGACTAAAAATTGACAGACACTCTAAAGTTACCGATGTTGACATCAATTTTTTTAAATTAAATTAAGTAAATTTGCTGCAAATCGTAAAAAGTCCTAAGTCGTTATAAGGTTGGACGAATCATCATCAATAAATAATAATAAAAATTGACGGTCACTCTATAGTTACCGATGTTGACATCAATTTTTTTAAATTAAATTAAGTAAATTTGCTGCAAGTCGTAAAAAGTCCTAAGTCGTCATAAGGTTGGACGAATCATCATCAATAATTAAAAATAAAAATTGACGGTCACTCTACAGTTACCGATGTTGATATATATTTTTTTATATTAAATTAAGTAAATTTGCTGCAAGTCGTAACAATTTAAATCCTAAGTCGTCATAAGGCTGGACGAATGATCATCAATAAATAATAATAAAACAAGGCAAAAAGTTTAAAAACCAGATAGAAGATGCGACTGACCACCGAAGCCCCGGTCACCCCGCACTCCGCACCGCCTATCGTTCGCCGTACTCCTGAATAGCTGCGTTAGCTTCGGTACGACAGGTACGGCCGGCAGCGTGGAAGCGGCAATCGACTGTTGGACCGTTTCTGAACTCTAACATCGTCGAGTCGGCTACTCGGCGAGCAGAAGAGTCGCCATGGGGCATGCGGCGGCCATCGCGAAGGAGCCTCGCGCAGGACGAAGGATAGAGAGAGAGACGAACGATTTTCGCGCGGCAAAAGCCGTCGTGGCTTTTGCCGTCCTCTCCTCCTCGGCTTCTGGTAAACAACTTTACTGTCGTTGTAAAAGCTACCAGCAATATAATTATCATCGATATACATGTGCGCCGCGCTGTGCAGCACGAGTTCTATTATAATATACATCGAATTTCTCCCTCTCCGTGTGCGTCGTTATACAGCCGTATGTCGTCGATTGCCGCGGCCGTGGGCCCGTATTGCGCGGCCGCAATAAACGCGCTACACGAACCGCGTGACCATCGGTGCGTGTCGCGCCGATGTGGCGTGTGGGCAAAAAGTCATTTTTCCCGCACACCGCACACGCACAGAGTTCATTCGCGTCCCCGACCCGCCTCGCGTATAGCAGATATATATACGTAACGGAATTATAAGCGCACGAGGATGTCCGAACCCGGCGGATATTTTCTACTTTCGATATAACGACTTTTTTGTCGTCTTATCGGTCGTTGACTGCCGCGCGAGTGGATCGCGTTGCTTCGGGAGCGTTCTATGGATTTTTGGTAAAATCGAAAATCCATTTGGATTGTCGGTTTATGGTTACTCAGCTGTCGCTTCACTAAAATCGAGGTTACTTTTTTTTCGGTCAACCATACCTGAATTTTCGTTCTTTGCTCGAGAGGAATTGAACTTTTTTTTCGCGAAAATCGTACTCATTGGGTTTTTTGCGATTTTTTTCTCGATTTCGCAAATTTTGAAAATACTATCCGATGGGAAATGTTTAAAAAGTAGAAAAATCGTCGAGAAAAACGCGAAAAACGATTTTTTTTTGGTTAGAGTACGACTTTTGAGACCTATTTTGAATACAATCCATTTGGATGCGACGAAAAAAAAAGGCAAAAAGGGACGAAAAAAGCCATAATAATTGTCTCTATTACGTAAAAACAATTATTCATTGCGACACATTTGTCGTCTCGTTATATTTTTTTGTAAAGTCAAAAAACGCTACGTCGACTTGCGAGAGAAGCGAGCAATGAGATACGGAGGCGCGAGGCGCGCATTTATCAAAAGCAACGTGTAGTGTGATTTAATGTGGCGTCTGTACAAAGGACGTTTGAGCGGGAAGGCCACGCCACGAGGTCCCGAGGGCGCGCTGCTGAGGTGAGGCACAACGAAAGTTTAACTTTCACTCGTGAAGTCGGAAGTGCGAGTCGATTTCAAAATCGAAGATCCTCCTTTCGACGCGGCCTCTTTCGTCTATTCATTTTCTATTATTATTATTGTTCTAAAAAAAAGTACGATTACCGTAATTATAATCTCACTGTCAAAATCCTCCTAATTACACCTCAATCATCAGCAATTATTGCAATGTTAGGTACTAAAACAATAATTATCTCTATTATTACTCACGCAAACAAGTGTAATAATTTTTTTATAATTTTTTTTTAATTCAACGAATTTAATTCGAATTTTTTTAATTCAACGAATTTAATTCGAATTTTTTTAATTCAACGAATTTAATTCGAATTTTTTTAATTCAACGAATTTAATTCGAATTTTTTTAATTCAACGAATTTAATTCGAATTTTTTAACCTTTTTAATTCAACGAATTTAATTCGAATTTTTTAACCTTCTTAATTCGACGAATTTAATTCGAATTTTTTAACCTTTTTTATTCAACGAATTTAATTCGAATTTTTTAAATCTTTTTTTCAATTCAACGAATTTAATTTGAATTTCTTTTTATAATTTTTTTAAATTCAATGAGTTTAATTAGAAATCTTTAATCATTTTTTTTCTTTTTTCATTCAACGAATTTAATTCGAATTTTTTAATCTTTTTTTTTATTTCAACGAATTTAATTCGAATTTTTTCAATAATTATTTTTAAATTCACCGAAGTGTCAACAAGCATCCTTAAAAGGAGTGCAGGCCACGCAGGAGCCCCGCGACATTTGCGAGATTATTGAAAACCCATCGACGAGCGTATCGCGTCGGGTATAGCGCAAATGCCGAAGCAAAAGAAGTGCAGCAGCGGCAGCGGCAGCCGCAGCGATCGCGAGGGACCGCGACGTGACCTTTCGGCGCGCGGCGACGACGAACCGCATGCGGCGAGCCGCGGCTGCGCGCACGCGGCGAGAGCAGCGAACAGCATCTCTCGGGGAGATCGTGACGCGCGCGAGGAACTTCCATCGTTCGCCTCGCGCGCGCTCATCCTCCTTGGAATCCTCGCCTTCTTCGTCCTCGCCTGGTGCAGCTCAACCCACACCGTGGCGCACCGACGGCTCCTACCACACGGCCGGCCTGCCTACCTACCCACAGCCTATGCCTCTCCGCTCGTGCACTCGCGTTACTCAAGATCTACCTTTACTTTCTACATTCTTCGCGAAAGACAATACGCGCGTATTCACCCACGCGCGCATATCGCGCATACGCGCGTTTTAATATACGTACAATACCGTACGGACAACGCGGCGACGGGGAGCCGCGATTAGCACGCCGCACCGCGTATATGTAATCTCGGTACGCCACTTATTAGACGGATTCTGGTAGCCTACGCGGGAACGCGAAGTAATGCGGGGTTCTGCCCCCTGTGTGGGGGAACACCGGGGCTCTTTGTATTTCGATGCCATATTTTGGACTAGTTCTTTGGACAATTTAATAAATGTTTCTTGTCTGATAATTGCACTCGAATGTATGATTATTTTTTTTATAATCCTTGGAAGTGATTAACGCAAAAATAAGAGACGCTTTGAGACCGGAAGTCCCAAGCAGGATTTTTAAAAACAATGTAGGTAACAGTGGACTTCATAAATGATACGTAAATATCATCAATTTTTTTTTTAAAGCGACATTAAAATTAAAAATACTATTTTAATTTAAAACTTAAAAATAAAAAGTACTGTTTTAATTTAAAACTTAAAAATAAAAAGTACTATTTTAATTTAAAACTTTAAAATAAAAAGTACTATTTTAATTTAAAAAAATTTAATAAAAAGTACTTTTTTATTTGATATAGAATTAAAATTGCTATTTTTATTTTATATAGAATTAAAATTTCTGTTTTAATTTTATATAGAATTAAAATTGCTATTTATTATTATTGCCGTAACAATTTCTAACGGTGTCGCGGTATCTAATAAAAAAAAATTAAAAAATCACCGACCAAGATCGAAGCATTAAAAACATTTTTTTTAATTTCCAGTCCAGACCGCCACTGTCCGAAATCCATCTCAACCTACACACGACTCAGACCCAAAAGTGCACTTTCCCCCCGGTCCACGTTATCCGCGCGCAAAATGTCATTATCACCCGCGCAACCGAACCGGTCTTCGAAATCTCGTATATCGCCGCTGCGGCGTATGACACGCGAACTTGGAGGCCAAACGAGCACTGGTGGTGGTTGCGGTCCAATCGAACGCGTGGGTTTCCCGCCGGGATGGGTGGGTGGTCGATTGAATCAGCTCCAATTAAAGAATCGAGAGATCCGAACGACTCGGCAAGCGCTCGGGAGCAGCACGTGACCCTTATATCGCGAATATTAACAAAGCAATAAAAAAAATATATATATATATACACATATATATATATATATATATATACATAATTTATATACACACGTGCACCCCGTATATAGTTTAATTATGCGGGTACCAATTTATATATATATACGTCAACCGCTTGCACGAGATACATCGATTAATCGCGCGGTCCCCCCAAGGAGAGAGTGCGCCGCGATCACGAGCCTTGCCGATCTCTCGCCTGCACACCGCATTCGCGAATCGTCGAATGCGATCGCGACGAGCGCGAACGAGCGAGAGAAAGACAGAATTCCGTACACTCGTTTATTATCCGCGCCTCGCGTCTCTCATTACACGCCGCGGATCGTCGATATCCTATATATATCGGATAGACCATACAGAGCGGCCCGCGGATAACCGTTTACATAATTTACCATACTTTTGATTTCTCCCCACGGAGCCGTTTATAAACAGTTAGTTCCCCACGGCCGGAGATATATACAGAGGCGAACCCGATCGCTCACAACGGGACATTCGCGCCTCGCGAGTCCTTGAGGGAAAAAAATTGTAGGCTGCAGTGGCGAAAAAAAAAAAAAAAAAAAAAAAAAAAAATGGCGGTGCAATAAAACGGCGATTATTCAGAGCGAGGAATTATATTTTCCGGAATTAGTTGGGCGTGTCACCCGCGTGGTTGAAACGTCGTGAGGTGGAGAAAAAAAAATGTGGAAAAAACGCGGGAGAAAAATCTTATGGCTGCGGTGGTCGCGATTGTAACGGGCCGAGGTGAAAATTCTCGTGAAATAAAAATAGCCCGGCCTTGCCTCGGCGGTGGAACGCGCAGGGAGAGTCGTTGTCGCGACGTTGCGACACGAGGCGACTCTGCACTCGACGCGAGACACATTGCACGCACCTTTCGCTTCGCCACCGCACGCCGGTTGTCCTGTTCGATATATCCCGAGGCTTCCGTCGTCGACGGGGCCCGTTTGTATGTGCGAGACCCTCCGCGGGTGCCGTACCATTAAACGTCAGATAAATCTTTGGTTTCCGACTCGCAACGCACGTGCGCGCGTTTTCTCCAACGCGGCGCGGCTGAGCGTTATGGGGAAAAATGTTGATTCGAGGTGAACTGAATAATTGGCGGTTGAAAATGGGGAAGCGAAATTATTGGTTGAATTGCTCTTTATATTTTTTAAAAAGATGTATATTTCGACGCTGCCGTCGTGTAGGATAATCGAGCAGGCCGGGGGCAAATGACACACCCAGGCTGGAATTATTCTGAGTTCCCAAGGGACATAAAACCAATTAAAAAAAGGCTGTCGGAGTTATTAGAAAAAAAAAAATTATTAGAACAAAATGTTTTATTCCATTTTTAATTTTTTTACATTTTTTTTATTTTAAAAATGTTTCTACATTTATTAATGAAAAAAGTCTTTTATTCATTTTGTTTTATTGGATTCTTTTTTCTTCTCGATTAATTATTGTTCCCGGTCAATTTCACTCAATTAATTAATCGAATGAATTTCTATAAATCGAACATTTTGATTCGTTCCCGTTACGATTCAGTAAATTATCCACGCAAATATGTCGAGTGCAACAAAATAGTTGAATTCGAATATTTCAATCTCCTTATTTTCGCGCACCCATGAATAAAGTGGATCCCGAACGGGTCGACAATTTCCGCGATCCGGGGCAAAAAACGAACGAATTTCGACGACATTTATAGTTCCAAGACCTGAGCCGGATTCTCATTGTAATTCGTCACGATGGCAAACTCCTCGAACGAAAGCGAAACGCGTATTAGCGATACGACGAATAATGCGTGATTCATGTGCGCGGAGCGCACGACGAAAGAGACCCGGCGGCCAGCAGAGGCGGGAGGGACATAAATTAGATATTGCCGGGTAGGGATAAGATCGCTCGTAGATCTCGCTGTTACACCGCGACATCGGGCTGTAGGGAAAGACCGGTGCGCCGTCGGTGTTGTCAGGTGTTGTAGGTTCATTCTAGATACGAAACATGCGGAGAGTGGTATGTGCCACAGACGTGTAGTTAAGTACATACCGCGGGGTCTAAGTGCGCGATAAATTGGAAATGCTAAGCACGCGCCTCACCAGACGGCAGATTACTCGAGCTTGTTAAGCCAAACGGCCAATTTACACAGACGAATTCTTTTTTACTACACGCTTTTTGTTTTTTTATTTTTTTTTATTTTTTTTTATTTTTTTTATTTTTTTTTTATTTTTTTTTATTTATTTACTTTTATTTATTTTTATTTATTTTATTTATTTTTTTTTTGATCTCACTAATAGGCTGTTTTTTATTTGACGTCTCGAGGAAATGAAACAGTCAACAGATTTTCGATTCGTCTTCATTTCTACGTCACGATTCGAAAGGCTCCAGTGCTACACATTTTGCTTAACGAGAGAAACTGCGATAATCCACTTTTTAATTGATTTTACGCGGAAGGTCGTAAAAAGTTGATAGCCTGGGATGGATTTAATTGAATGGAAATCAGCGACGACGCACATTTTTTGGTATCCATTTTTGTGATCATTCGCGTTTCTCGTGGTCGGAAGAAATCAGGAGTGAATGTCCAGTGCGTTGTTGGATGTAAAAACAACAGAGTTCTTAGGGACCAAAAAGCTACTTCATTGTCTTCAATTAAAATGTGGCAAGCTGCACATTAAACAATTACACATTTTATGACATAAAATAATTGAGGAGTGTAAAAAAAAATCCACACACACTAAATACCGGAAATTCCAGAAAAACGCAAAACACTCGACATTCATATCTGTTCAGTCAGAAGGTAAAAGTCTGGCGCTTTAAAATTATTGATCGCGATCGATTTTCCCCACTCGATTATCGCCAAGCAAATCGTGATCGTTTCCCTCAGCTGCGACTAGGCAAAAATTGCGAAACATCGGGCGAAGGGCCGCCTTGTCTTCGATGGTCCAAAAACGTGTTTTCAGGGAAACATCGTCCTCGTCTCATTTCCATCTCGACTTAATTAACAGTTTCTCGCCAGCGACACAAGTACGACGCGACGCGAGCACCGCATGCGCAGCTTCTCTACTCCTTTCACAACTCTCGTCGCCTGCCCGACGACTCGCCAAGTGGCCAAGTAATTCACTCCTCATCGACGCTCATTACAATCTAATTCCCGAGCTCCATGACAATTTTCCACCTGCCTGTTTGTCGTGTCTCGCGATTTCCGTTTACGGAATTTAACAGCCCTGACTTCCGGTGTTAAAAAGTGCCAAACATTAACCACCTCACTTTTTTTTATTCAGTATATCAACTTTCAGACTTTCAAGTCTGAAAGTCTTTCAAGTCTTTTAAGTCTTTCCTCGCCAAAAAAAAACCCTCCAAAGGCACATAAAAAATGTTATCGGTCCCTTTTTAAAACGACTCTCAAAAGTTGTTTGCAATTATTGCTTTATCACCAGCTCAGCCATAATCAGCCACTTTTTATTCAGGATTCTTCAACTTCAGGATACTTCAACTTTTAGTCATTCAAGTCTTATATTTCCTCGCAAAAAAAAACCCTCCAAAGGCACATAAAAAAATGTTATAGGTCCCTTTTTAAAACGACTCTCAAAAGTCGTTTGCAATTGTTGCTTCATCACCAGCTCAGGCATAATCCGCCATTTTTTGCGTCTCACCAAGACCACAAAAAATCATGTGGCCTGGATAATCAAAATTACCCTTTCAAAAAAAAAAAAAAATTTATTAACTGTGCACAAATGTACGCTTTAAGATACTTTAAGATACCCGCGACCGAAATTGAGCAAGGGAACCCGTGGGTCTTGCGCTTGCGCCACAACCCGTGCACTATATGCTTATTATATGATACACACATCAACTATATACATATATGGCAAACTGCGTATATGTAGCGGGTTTTGTATTTATTACATATTCAATGATTGCCAGAATTGTTCTAAATTCCCAAGGGACTTGAAACAAATTAAAAAAAAGAGTCCGTCGGAGTTATTAGAAAAAAAAATGTACTAGAAAAAAATGTTTTATTCCATTTTTTATTAATTTTTTTATTTATTTTGCTTACATTTTTTAAATGTTTTAAAAATGTTTTTAATGTTTGTAAATTATATAAATTAAAAAAAATATATTAAATTTGTTTTTTCTTAACGCGTACATGCAAATGTACGCTTTAAGATACATTAAGATACCCGCGACCGAAATTGAGCGAGGGAACCCGTGGGTCTTGCGCTTGCGCCACAACCCGTGCACTATATGCTTATTATATGATCCACACATCTACCATATACATATATGGCGAACCGCGTAAATGTAGCGGGATTTTGTATGTATTACATATTCAATGATTGCCAGACAGCCTTTACGAAACACACCGGGCGACGTTCGCGCGGTGCCCCCGGTCGTGTCGTAAAACCGTCGAAGGTTTGGCAATTGGCGCGAGGCGTGTGCGATAGGCGCACGAAGCGCGCGTGCGCGCGCGCGAGTGAAAATGAGAAAGGTGCCAAGTGGCATAATGCGCTCTCTTCGGTAGTCCTGCGGCATTCTGGGGCCCACGGCCAACCGCTCTTAGTCCCCCCCCCTCCCCCCCTCCGCATCTCCTGCCATTTCGATCTTCTCCTCGCTTATCGCCTGCTTAACGTTTTCATTTGCGCGCCAACACCGACAGCCATATATACGTAATTACCGACACTTTTCGTATTCTTCGTTAGACGTTTAATTACGCAAATCGCACGCCGCACTTGCGTAATCACTCAAGGGGGGAGGGGGGGGGGGCGAATGAAGTTTACGGACGACTTTTATTTCTCTGATGCATTTTCTGCCAATTATTTTTTTCAGCCGCTTCGCGACTCACTTAGGCCGCGACGCGGCGAAAACACGATAGTGCAACCTGCACACGAAGCCACGTACAGTGTTTGATTGGTTTGCTTAGAAAGTGGGACAAGCTTGCAGCGCCAGGATCGTGTCTGCTTGACTCTCTCGGCTGCTGCTGCTGCTGCTGCTGCTTTTTTAATCCCTCGGGGCTTTGCCAACGAAAGTTACGTAATCAGATTCGGAATTCGCGCGCATGCAACTTTTCGCGAGTTCGTGTGGCACGCACGACAATAACTTAGGCCCTTTATTGTCCGGATGTCATGTAATGTGCCAAATTAGACGATTTAGGAATTAAATTATTGTATTAATAAAAATTAATATATTGATTAAAAAAATGAGTCGATTTAGAAATTAAATTATTGTATGAATAAAAATTAATATATTCATTTAAAAAATTAGACGATTTAGAATTTAAATTATTATATTAAAAAAAATCAAAATATTAATTAAAAAAATTAGACAATTTGTAAAAAACGTTAGACATATTTTTCACTGATTTGTAAAATGCGTTAGTCATAATTTTTCACTGCATTACGAATTACCGATAATGACAAAAAATTCGAATTATGTATTTTTGTTACGAATTTTTGTAGTGGTATATATTGTACTCGTTGTATTACGTATTATATGTGATGTAAGGAATTATTTATTGCGTGTCATGCCTTTCAGTGGCAGCGTTACAAGTAAGAAGTGACTTTTTTCGACTCGAAAACATAAAAAGCTCAGCGCGAACGCATAACACGCGAAAGGCCTTTAGATTGGAGCAACCCAGCGAGTGTGTCTTTATATATAAAAATATATATATATATATATAGTCTAACGACAAGACACCTGTTCTTCGGGACGACCATCACAGCCTCAGCGAAATCCGGAAGAACGACGGCCGGCTTGTCCAGACTTTGCCCGAGCGTTCGTAGCCGCGCGTGCCCCAGGTGGAAATGTTGCCATAAGTTGCCGAGAAGCGGCTAAGCTGCATTCCTAAAACCCGGTAGACTCGATTATATATTGTAGCCGCGGCTTCTTTTTTGCCGAAGAATTTTCTCTCGGTCGAATGCTGCTCCGCGAGAGACGGGGCGACGAAAAAGTCCTCGACGGAATTCGCGACGACCGTAATCCGTATCGACGATCATTAATCCATTAGCTCTCGAGTCACTCATCAGCTTTGAAAATCACCGGACCGAGTCGCACCGGTCTGGATGAGTGAAAACTGAATCACCATTTCGGAGCTAATTCAATCACAAAAAATGCGTTTCAGGTGAAAAAAAATAATCGTAATCTGTTGATAAAAAGGTAGATACGAAATTCCTGTTAACGATCGAGGTGACGTTTTCTCTGATTTCGAAATTGGAACACATTTTAACGAGTTCCAGATACTCGGTGGAAAGCTTGATGGGAATTCCGGACATTTTACATTTAAGGAAAATCGAAATGTAGAATGTGATAACATTTTTTCGATTTCATCAAAATCATCATGCTGTTCGAATGATTTTTCAGAGTTCTCCGGATTACAATATTCTTTGACGAAAAAAAACTTTTTTGAAGGAAAAAAAACTTTTTTGAAGGGAAACAAAAACTTTTCTGAAGGGAGACAAATACTTTTTTGAAGGAAAAAAAACTTTTTTAAAAAGAAAAAAAAACTTGTTTGAAGCGAAAAAACATTTTTTGAAGGAAAAAGAAAACTTTTTTGAAGGAAAAGAAAACTTTTTTGATGAAAAAAAAACTTTTTTGATGAAAAAAAAACTTTTTTAATGAAAAAAAAACTTTTTTGATGAAAAAAAAACTTTTTTGACGAAAAAAAAACATTTTTGACGCAAAAAACATTTCTGACGCAAAAAAAAAAACATTTTCAACAACTTCGTCGCTCCGCAGCTGCCATTTCGTAACGAATCCTTCGCGAGCCTTGGACTATCCATACATCCATAACTTTTTGTCGCTAGAAAAAAAAAAAAAAAAAAAAAAACTATACGGTCCGTTCGCGATGGACCGTAGGCGTGAGGATCACCTTAAGCAAAAGCCATATCGCATTCACACTCTCGCCTCTGCGAGATTGGATTGGAAAGCCGGCCTGGAGTACCCCGGAGTTCTTCGACTTCTCTCCCGTTTCCATTTCTCCCCGGTACCTACAGTACCTCGAAATGAAAATTTCTCTCGTCGAGTTCGCCCGCGAGTCTCCCGAGGACGGCGTCGAGTCTCCCGAGTCTCGCCGCGTATATGGATCGAATTTACGACTCGCGCGCGGCAGGCTTTTGCGTTTAATACGTAAGTAAGTTCGCGGAGTGCGTTGAACAAGGTTATAAAGCTCGTCGTGGATATCCCGGGCGACACGTTGGCCAAGCCGGAGTGACGCAATTGCTCGCGCGGAAAAACATGAAAGGTAGCCGTATCGATTGCGGGAAAATAAATAAAAAAAAAAAAATTGACGGAGGGATCACGTGTCTTCTCGGCGGCGGCGCTTCGACGTTCCCGTCGTCTCGCCACGTAGCTCGGCGCGCGCGCGCGCGGTCGAAAGATCGTAGGACGGAAGAGGAAGGTGACACCTCGGGACTCGCCGGCCGATTTGTATTCGTCTGGCGAGCGAGGATTCTGTCCGTCGAATCAGCCGGCGTCAAGATTCATCCTCTCGTCCTTCCACGGATTTACCGTCTCGCGTATCCTTTCGCGTCCATAAAAGCGCGCAAATGGGAAATCGCTGATGAATAATAAATTCGCCGCGCGCGCGCATAATTTGCATACCGACTAATTCCAAACACTTTTACGGACGCGCCGAGTGAGAATCTATTAAACGAGAGAGAGAGAGAGAGGCTATCAACGTTTCTCGCTGCCGAATTAATTGCGTAATAAAAAAAAAATTGTAATTGCGAAATAATGACGATAACAACAAGGCGATAGACGCGAAATTGGCGCAATTATAAACGAAAGTCTCATTAGTTTTGTCATAGCTTTTGAAGAGCCCCCCCCTTCCGGGTCTATGAAATTGAAGATATTTCTTTTACGCCTCGCTTTCGTTGCCACTTTCACCCCTGCAACATCTCGTTGCCTCATCGTGCGCGCTCCACCTTCGTCATTACATTGTAACCGAGTCCCGAGACAGCTACACCTCGCTGTCACGCACTGATAATGACGCGCCGCGCGGAGCTGAAGATGAATTTCCTCAGCGTCGCGCACGGAGACAAATCATCGGGGAGTGATGACAAATGTTTTGCTGTATTATCACTGTTAGAGATATTAGATGTCAAATGCTGCTGGTGTGGACTTTTTCCTAGTGTTACTTATTTTTTCATGTGTAATGTTATTTCTTTATTGATATTTTTAATCAATTGTTTTTATAATTAGTTTTTCTTAATCAATTGTTTGTAATTAGTTTTTCTTAATCAATTGTTTTTAATTATTTTTTCTTAATCAATTGTTTTTTTATTAATTTTTCTTAATCAATTGTTTTAAATTAATTTTTCTCAATCAATTGTTTTTTATTAATTTTTCTTAATCAATTGGTTTTCAATTAATGTTTCTTAATCAATTGTTTTTCAATTAATTTTTCTTAATCAATTGTTTTAAATTAATTTTTCTCAATCAATTGTTTTTTATTAATTTTTCTTAATCAATTGGTTTTCAATTAATGTTTCTTAATCAATTGTTTTTCAATTAATTTTTCTTAATCAATTGTTTTTTTATTACATTTTTTTATTTTAATGTTAATAGTAACACCTTTTACGGTGTAAAATTAACCCCCAGCCGTTTCGTTAAATTTATTCCTGTGTAAAGTGACGATACATTGTAAGACTTTTCGCCTAATTCCGCTCGTTATCATCGTGATTGGTATGAACTTATATAGGCACCGTCATGGTATAGTTTTTACCACCATATTTTTAACAGTGTAGTGATTTTTGTTGTTGTCACAAAAAAAATGTGGCGATCAGGACAAATCTTTATAGCTAGCGCAACAAAACTTTTGTCGTCACTTCGTCAATATTTTTCTCTGTGCGTCGGCCGATATCGTCACTCGACACTTTTCTTAATCGCGACGCGTAATTACGCGGAATCTCGACTAATGTGTTTCTAACGTCATCGACGAAGACAAAAACAAATTTCCAAACAGAAAATCCTACGACCATCCTACCCATCGAAAAATTCCGAGGACAAAAAACGATAGCATATCATGTACATCAACGAACCAGCGACAAAGTAAACAAATTTAATGACAAAATCGTCACCCGACAGCCGCGTTCTAATTGTTTTTACACGACGATTTTTTTTTTTCGTCCTCCTTTTTCTTGATTGACGGTCGCGAAACTGGGGCGAATGTGTCAGGATGAAATAACGCTCGAGCGTTTTCGCCGCAATCAAGGCACTCGTTCGATGTGCATAATACACTCTAGTTGATGTATGGTATATAATAATAGTTGCGATAGGAGCGCAAGGACTCTCGGCGTGTCTTCTTGCGGTGCGCGCGTGGGGCACGTGCGCTCGATGTACATATAAAAGTGTCTCGAGGCGTCGCGACGCGAAATTATTCTCGATGGCCATATAAACGAGTCGTGTCCTGGGGGAGCGGCGGCCGCCGCCGCCGCCGCGTGATCTCGCCTTCGCCGGCGAAGGCGAGAGACCTCGACGACGCGCTCGACGACAACGACGAGAACAGGCGGCGGAGAAATGAAAGTGGTGCGCGCTGCCCGGTGTCGCGTTCAGCTCCGCGCCAGCCGAGCAGCTCCGGAGAACGACCTTGCTGCAACGGCGGCGGCGGCCGAGACTTCGCCGCGCTCCCTCCTCGTCACCGACGTTTCGCGTCTAGCTCGCCCGCGATCCATATTGGAGCGAATCGCGCCGGTTAAACCTGCTTCTGATTGATTCTTATAAACCTGATCGCGATTTTCGATTTTTGTTGGTTTTTGTGGAATTTCGAACTGAATTTTTTCGAACACTTTTGTATTTGAGGTTTTTTTTTTGCGGATAATAAGTGCTGAATAATTTTTTTGTTTTGATGAAATTATTGTTTGGTAAAGGTAGAATAATCATAAAGAATGTTTTAAGATTATTCGCTTGTAATTGCTTCATAATTTTCTATCGCTCCTCATCATCTTCTATAGTTGTCGTTTTATACCGTTTCACGACTGGGTGAGCCGATTCGATGTAGCCATATTGGAGCGAATCGCGGCGGTTAAACCTGCTTCTGATTGATTCTTATAAACCTGATCGCGATTTTCGATTTTTGTTGGTTTTTGTGGAATTTCGAACTGAATTTTGGGATCACTTTTGTATTTGAGGTTTTGCGTTTTTTTTTTGAGGTTAATAAGTGCTGGATTATTTTTTTGATGAAATTATTGTTTGGTAAAGGTAGAATAATCATAAAGAATTTTTGAAGGTTATTCGCTTGTAATTACTTCATAATTTTCTATCGCTCCTCGTCATCTTCTATAGTTGTCGTTTTATACCGTTTCACGTTTGGGTGAGCCGATTCGATGTAGCCATATTGGAGCGAATCGCGGCGGTTAAACCTGCTTCTGATTGATTATTATAAACCTGATCGCGATTTTCGATTTTTGTTGGTCTTTGTGGAATTTCTAAACTGAATTTTGTGAACACTTTTGTATTTGAGGTTTTGTGTTTTTTTTTTTTTTGCGGATAATAAGTATTAAATTATTTTTCTGATGAAATAATTATGGACGGTAAAGGTAGAAGTAATTCGATACATAGTGAATTGTATAATGTTTTATGATTATTCGCTTGTAATTGTATTACACGCCTCTTCCTCTAGATCAATCGTAGTACCCCCATTTCACACCAAAGTGACCACATTTTTAAAGCTTTGTAAAAACAAAACACTTCCCCAGCCTACCTTCGCTCCGCTTGCCCGGATTGCATCATTCTTCTTTTTTGTGCCAAACAAGCCACATCAATTTATTTTCTCATCCCTGAAAATGGGAAGAAACCAGAGAAAATCATCATCGAGGGAAAGTGAAAATGAACAGGAACTACGCGAACGGATCAAACGACTAGAAAAGTTGGTGGAGGATCGGGAAAAACGAGATCGTCACGACAGACATCGTAAGTTCAAACGCACCGAACCTCTTTCAGGCCAGACACGTCGGTTCAACCGATGTGTCGAGCAATACCTCAGGCCAAAAACGGATGTTTTCTCGATTTGCCACGCGTGGGGTCCAACTCCAAGCGGAGCAATGTCTCAGGCAGTGTGATATCGAGGTCGATGAAAATATTACATCGACGGAGTCACTTGCGTTGGTTCAACTAACACAAGGAGCAGTGTCTCAGACTGGAAATTGTCCTATTCTCATATAGGTCGTAAGGATCGACGTGGACACCACCACTCGGACAATCGTTCACGTTCAAGGAGTTCTCGACGACATCCGAGGGGGGGGGACGGATCTCGAGGCAGTCGCGAGCGACATCGTTCACCGATATCACCTCGCAGGGATGATCATCGCCAGAACCGTCGCGCCAAATCGACACACCCGGAGATTCCGCAGAATCAAAACAAGGGGAATGAAAATTTGCAAATAGTTACAAATACGTCGATTGTCACAGACGAGAATAATACGTCATCGTCGAACCCCTCCATTATACCTCTCTCCGGCAACACGGAGCGAAATGCAGAGGTTGATAACTCGTCGAAATCTACCACGGTAGAGAAAACATCGACCTCGGCGTCAGCAACCGAAGATCCCAAGGTAGATAAACTCGACGACAAGCTGCTCCAAATACTGGGCGAACGCTTGGCTACTGTAAGAGTTTTTGCTCCCGAGATACAAAACGATCTTGCCTTGCGTTGGGGAGACATAATTAAATCCGGTCTTCCTAAAGAGGAAAAAACACAACTAACTAAAAAATATCCCACTCCCGAAAATTTCACGGTGGGAGATCCGCCGAATCTTAACCCCGAGGTGAAAGCGTCACTCCAAGACACAATCGTGAAAAGAGACGGGCGCATCGCTGTCACCCAAGAGCGCATAACCTGCTGCCTGTCAGCTCTCGGAAAGGCGGCCTCAAAAATCCTCTCAAAACATCCTTTTGAATTGGAGGACCACGACCTGTTAGAGTGGATCTGCGATACGGGACGTTTACTGGCAGATTTGCAACACGAAGAGTCGCAAATCAGAAGGAGCCTCATCTTGCAAAATATAAATGCATCTATTCGAGAGACTCTCAACGCGACTGTAATAGAAGATTTCCTCTTCGGAAAAAGCTTAGAAGATCATATCAAGACGGCAAAATGCATCGAGCGCTCAAGTAAAGATCTCAAGGTCACCCCGAAAAATCCATCTAACCAAACGAAACCAAAAAACTCGAAGGGCCCGCCTTTCCGTCAGACGCAATCGCAAGCGAAGCTCAAGGCGACGGGCGGGCAGAGGAGGTCTTTCCGAACCGACTCGGGGAACCGCAAATTCGAGAAACGTCAGGATCACCAATCCCGACCGGCGAAAAAGCGTTATTAATATCGTCGGAAGTAAGTAAGATAGCGGGACGATTACGACATTTTTCTGAGGCGTGGAGAAAAATAACGTCAGATCCCATTATCCTATCTTGGGTTTCCGGTTACGAAATACCGGTGAATCGTCCGGTGATCCAACTAAGGCCTCCCACGGAGCCACTCTGGTCACCGACGGAGAAATCAAACATCTCTGACTCAATAACCGAACTTTTGCAGAAAGGAGCAATTCGTTCATGCGCTCCCACGTCGGGTCAATTCATTTCAAAAATCTTTCTCCGAGCAAAACCTGACGGATCGTACCGCTTCATACTGAATTTACAGAAACTGAACGAATTTCTCGACACGAAACATTTTAAACTAGAAGACGGGGATACAGCTAAGAACTTATTACACGAAAACTGTTTCCTGTCAACGATTGATTTGAAGGATGCATACTATGCTATCCCAATAGCTGAATCGAGCAGAAAATTGTTAAGATTTCTTTTCGACGGGCGGACTTACGAGTTTGTTTGCCTTCCTTTCGGGCTAAGCACTGCTCCGCGTGTATTTACCAAGGTCATGAAACCAATAGTGGGATACCTGAGAGAAGCAGGTTATCCATCTGTAATTTATCTTGATGATATCCTGATAATCGGAGATACCTACTCCGATTGCTTACAAAATCTAGATGCAACTACTGCCTTACTGCAGGAACTAGGATTTGTAATCAATTGGAAGAAAAGTCAAATCTCACCAAGCACGAAAGTAAAATTTCTAGGATTGTTTTTTGACACCCACAACATGATTGTTGAGCTCCCAGACGAGAAGAAGTTAAAAGCACTCGAAAAAATTGAAAAATTCAGCTCAACGAAACGTTGTAAAATAAGAGAATTCGCGGAATTCATTGGCTATCTCGGTTTTTGCTGCAAGGGTCTTAAGTACGGTTGGGTGTACATGAAAGACTTTGAGAGAGCGAAATTTTTCGCGCTTAATGCGAGCAACGGAAATTACGATGCTTTTATGGAGATCACTCCGAATTTAAAAACTGACTTCAGGTATTGGAAAGACAATATACTATCCAGTTATAGTCCGATCAAAAACCCAGAATTTACGAAAGAAATTTTTTCGGATGCTTCGAATTCCGGCTGGGGAGTTTGTTGTGATGGCGAAAGAGCTCACGGTCATTGGAGTGAGTCTGAAAAATCATATCACATAAATGTTCTTGAGCTGACAGCTGTCTTCTTCGGTTTGAAATGCTTCGCGGAAAATCTACGGAACTGCGACATTCTCCTTAGGATCGATAATACGACAGCCATTGCGTATGTAAACCGAATGGGTGGCATCCAGATTCAAGATCTCAGTAAATTAGCAAAAGAAATCTGGATGTGGTGCGAGGAACGAAATCTTTGGATTGTTGCCTCCTACATTTCTTCCAAAGAAAATGCTGAGGCTGACTATGAGTCACGCCGTTTAGAACCGGAAACCGAATTTGAATTATCGACAAGCGCGTTTATCGAAATAGTCGAATCATTTGGCAAACCAGAAATCGATCTCTTTGCTACGAGACTGAACACAAAATGCGAAAAATATGTTTCTTGGTTTAAGGACCCAAACTCAATAGCAGTTGATGCGTTTACCCTTAACTGGAACTCGTTCAATTTTTATGCGTTTCCACCTTTCTCGATAATTTTAAGGGTTCTGCGAAAAATTCGAATAGAAAAAACCAGAGGCATAGTAGTCGTACCACTATGGCCAGCTCAGCCCTGGTTCCCACTATTTATGTCCATGTGCGAATCAGAACCGATATATTTCGAGCCAAATTTGAATCTGCTACGTTCTCTAAATAGACAGACTCACCCTCTCTGGAAACGGATTACCCTGGTTGCTGCGAGACTATCCGGAAAGCTTTCGAACGCAAAGGAGCTCCGAAAAACTCGACAGAAATCATGCTGAACTCTCTGAGTGCCACTTCAATTAAACAATATAACAGCGCGTTAAAAAAATGGTGGATTTTTTGCAAATCGAGGTCTCTCGACCCTCTAAACAGCTCAGTGCCAAATATCATAACTTTCCTTACCGAGATGTTCAACAATGGATCGTCATACGGAACTTTGAATTGCACACGATCGGCAATAGCTCTGCTCTACGAACCGGAAGTAGGACAAACACTCGGCGAAAACAGCAACATCAAACGTTTTTTCAAAGGAGTGGGGAACATGCGACCGCCCACGGCGAAATACGACTCAACATGGGACCCTAAAACGGTTCTAAATCATATTTCCAAATGGGCTTGTGACGAAGAAACAAATCTAGAAAACATATCGAAAAAACTTGTCACTCTGTTGTCACTTGTCACGGGACAAAGGATGCAAACCCTCTCACTCATCGACACGAGGAATATTCAAAAAAATGACGATCATATCGAAATAAAAATCCCAGGACGGATCAAGACCTCAGGTCCAAGGAAAATACAACCAACGTTGATCTTACCATATTACAAGGAAGACTTACAAGTGTGTGCTGCTTCGACGCTGGAATATTACATTCAGAGAACGGAAAAACTGCGAGATACGGAACACAGTCTTTTTATATCATATAGAAAACCTCACAAAACCGTATCCTCACAGACGTTAGGTCGATGGGTGAAAGATACTCTTCATAAAAGCGGCATTAACACGAACATATTCACCGCGCACAGCACACGTCACGCATCGACGTCAGCCGCAAACAGGAAAGATGTAAGCATAGACGTTATACGCAAAGCTGCAGGCTGGTCTAAAAATTCCAGCACGTTCGCGAGATTTTACAATTTGACAATTGTTCCTAATAAAGATACGTTTGCGAAGTCCGTTCTCGACTAACAAGTTCGACTACCGTTTTAGATTAATGGTAAACTTCGCAGATGATTCAACGTAATTGTTTCAACAATGTTCGTTAAAGAAAATAAACTCTTGTAATCTCGAACTCACAAGTTCTCATTACATGAAATCCGCCGTAACCAGCGTTAAACATCTACGATTGATCTAGAGGAAGAGGCGTGTAATACAATTAACCAATTAAACGAACTTACCTGTAAGTGAAGTTCTATTGTAATTGTATGAAACGCCTCTTCCGAATAGATCACGCCCACCCTGGACAACCCAATTTTAACAAACGTTAAATAACCCGTAAGTGTTACGGCGGCACCTTTAAAAAATGATGCAATCCGGGCAAGCGGAGCGAAGGTAGGCTGGGGAAGTGTTTTGTTTTTACAAAGCTTTAAAAATGTGGTCACTTTGGTGTGAAATGGGGGTACTACGATTGATCTATTCGGAAGAGGCGTTTCATACAATTACAATAGAACTTCACTTACAGGTAAGTTCGTTTAATTGGTTAATTACTTCATCATTTTCTATAGTTGTCGTTTTATACCGTTTCACGTCTAGGTGAGTCGATTCGATGGAGCCATGTTGTTGCGAATCACGACTGTTAAACCTACTTATGATTGATTCCCAAACCTGCTGCGATTTTCGATTTCGTTCGATCTTTGTGGAATTTCGCACATAAATTTGCAAACACTTTTGTATTTTTTTTTGTCGAAAAATAAGTGTTAAATTATTTTTTTGATGAAATAATTGGTTGGTAAAGGTAGAAGTGATTCTAAGACGATACATGGTGGATTGTATAATGTTTTATGATTATTCGCTTGTAATTACTTCATTCATTTTCTATCGTTCCTCATCATCTTCTCTAACCGCCGCTTTATATCGTTTCACGTCTATAGATGAGCCCATTCATATTGTGGCGAATCACGACGTTGAAACCAGCGTCTGATCGATTCTGAAACCAGCTGCGATTTCGATTTCGGTTGATGTGAAAATTCGAACATAAATTTGAACACTTTTGTATTTCAACAGTTTCGCGTTTCTTTTGCCGAAAAAAATGTTGAAAATAATTTTTTTTTTAAGTGTTGATTTTTTTCTGAGAAAATAATTGGTTGGTAAAGGTAGCAGTGATTGTAAGACAATACACAGTGGAATGTATAATGTTTTACGATTATTCGTTTCCAATTACTTCATCATTTCCCATATCGCTCCTCATCACCGTCTTCAGCCGCCGCCGTTTTATGCCCAGGTGGGTTTGACACAGCCCAGCACATATTGTAGCAAACCGTGACGGTTATACCTGCTCGTTTCTAAATATTCGCCTACGGCTGCGGGATATCATTTCGATTTCGTTCGAAATCGCCGGAGCTAACGATTTATTTACATATATAGACACACCGCCGGATTTAATACACGGTTATCTTCGAGGCGTGCCCTCCTTCTTGGACTTTCTAAAAAAATATTTTTGATCTAATCGCGAATGAGAATTATGAGCGTATTCGAACGTATACGGTGGATACTGTTTCCAGGCGAAGTGGCCGCTTTTTCTGTAGGCCGGTCGCGGCGGAAAATTGTTGTTACACTAATTATTGATATTTGAGAGATTTGTGCAATGGCGATTGAATCTAATGACCCACCTCGACGCACAATCTGGTACAATAAATATTTTTATTTAACTGCTATTGGATACAGGTGAAAATGTTTGATTCGATTAATTTAATGTCCAGTGGCGACACTGGTGATTTTTTATTTTAGCTATTTTTTTTAGTCACGATATCGATGAATAAACTAATATTTTCTCCCTGGCTAGAATATATAATAAACTGATCTAGAGCGCTTCGCTAGCTCACTCAGTTGATACCAACAAACATATGAAAAAAGTGTTACATTTTTCTTTTTTTTATAAAAGTTTTTTCCGTCTTTGTTCGAAATTTCATTACTTGACTAAAATCGATGTAACTTTTTTTTTATGTATCGAAACTGCATTTTTTTCGTTCGACCGAGAGAAAACTAAGTAACGCGGAACGCGATATCTTGATTTTCAAATTTTTCACAGAATTTCAGAGCCGTAACCTAAAAAATCGCAAATTTTTCCATACATACCCCTTGAGTTATTTACGATTTTTTTTTTTTCGATTTCGTAAAATTTGAAAATCCTATCCCATGGGAAATTTCCCACTGATTCCGAAAAGCACTGCGTTTGTTAAAAAAAATCGAAAAATCCAACGAGAAAACCCGAAAAATGCGATTTTTTTTTTCTCCTATAAATATTGTAATTGTAATTGTAATTGTAATTTATTTTACGGATTGCTCCTTCACATAGTAAATCACAGTTTGTGAATTGCATCGAAAAACACGAGCGTAGACAATTAATAATTTAGTACAAAATTTAATATAAATATAATTATAAACATAAAAAAAACAAAAATGTGATAATATTGGCCCTGATTTTGAAGAGGGATGGAAGCTGCCTCGGTTGAATAAACGAATTAAAACAAAACAATTTGTTTTGAATTTTCTTTCGACTGTCAAGCGTAAGAAACGAAACACGACGAGGTTAAGGACGAAAGGACCGCGCGTCTCAAGGAAGTGGGGAAAAGTCACGGTTACCCACCTTCAACGAAGTAAACGCAGCGAGACGCAACGGGGCACAAATGCCCGACGACCTTGAGGACAATTTCTCACGAGACGCAGGTAGCAGCTCGTCGTATTCGTCACGCTCGGGACGATGTGCGTCTGATGATGGAGACGCGACGCGCTGAACCATGATGAGCGAGTTCTCTTTTTTTTTCCTTTTTTTCTTTCACACGACTCGAAGATGGCAAACAGCGACTAATTCGATTTGCGTCGACGTGGCGCGCGCGCGTTAAGAGGAAACGAAAGGACGGGACGACCGATGAGTCGAACGCTTAGCGTCCGCGTCCTTGAATAAAACGCCGGGATCTGTCGATGTGCTCACGTCACGCTCCTCCGGATCCGCTTTGCGGTATTTTAAGAATTCACGGTCCGAGCCGCGAGCCCCGACGTCCCGATACGTATTCAACGGGCATCCATGTGTCGGGATTTGCCTCTGAATAATCAAGTGGCTATGAGGAGTCTTGACCTTGCTTTCTGATGGTTAGGACCCCGCGTGATAATTTCGACACGAGGGTCGCATCACCCGACGTGCCACACCGAGGCGTTTAATTGAGTCTTTTCACTTTTACCTTCGCGCTCGGATTTGCATTCCTCACGATGACTGTGAACGCAATTGATCTGCACTTGACATTCCGTAATTTCGTCACCGAGCCGAAATTTCTGTGGCAAAATGTATTTTGTAATTCGCCACAGAGAAAAATATCAACGGAGTGATAATAATTGTTTTGCTGCAGCTGCAAATTTGCTGTGGTAGCTAAAAATGTTTTTGTGGTAGCTGAAAATTTTGCTGCGACAACAAATAATTCGTTATTACAACAATCGATTTGTTGTCACTGCCCGATTATTTTTCTTCACACGTGCATCAAAAGTGGCGATTTTGCATGACAGTTTTGGGGGACGAAAGTGTCCGATTTAATTACAGGTAAAAAAAAGTTGACAATTGTTTCACTTTCGGCCTTATGTATGTTGCGGGGCGAAAATGAGTTTCGTGATACCAAAATTGTATCGTAATTTATAAATATACAGAAATTACAATACGATTTTGGTATCACGAAACAGTATTTATATTGTTTAATTTAATACACTAAATCGTATCTTAATTTCTGTATTTCATTAAACAGTATTTGTACAGTTTATTTTAATACCCAAATTAATATACGCTTGGCTACTATTTGCAGTACCCAATTTTTGCGAACCCTCGCGTTTTTTCATCGACGTACTCGACGCATCGTTAAATCGCAAAATTTCAGTGCTTACGATCGGAATTAAGGATTTCGTAGAAACTCGCGACAAGAGCAGATTTGTCAAGACCGCCTCGACGGCGAAAAGTTCGATAATTATAATTATTATGCCGCGCGCGCGCGGGATTACGGTTGACAAATGAAATTGCTGAAACGTAACGCTCTCGGCACCGTCGCGTTCTTGGGATAGCACGGGCCATTAATTACACAATCGCAACCGGAATTACTCTTAATTACCCGGTGATTACCGGCCGGTGAGGCCGGGTAATGCGCTCGCCGCGCGCATTTGTTACGGCTGCATGCTTACACGTATTTTCTTCGTCTTCGGTTCAGCGCATCGGTATTAATGCGCGTCGTACGGTATATAATAATGTAACGAGGCATCAGCGCGAAGGTGGATTCGAGCGCGATACGCCGGGGAAAGGAAGCGATCGAGGGTTTCGTTTCTGCGGTCGCTCGCGTAGAACCGGAACACCGGGACACTCGATAATAGTACTCGAGGTCGCGAGGAGGCTCTCGCGGTATCTGGGCATGTAGGTTCTGCTTGCGCGGACCTCTGACGCTTGCCGCGGCCCGCGACGCAGGAAGAAAGAGTAGGTTACACCGCTGGCTCTGCTGTCACCGCCGATAAATCTCGTCGCTGTTGCGTCCCCGAGGAAAAAAACATCCTCTTTCGACGCCGCGCGCCGCGCGACACACGAGGAGAAAACGATGGCTCTCGGGCTGCGACTGAAGGCGACGCCAAATGCGTTTTCGTCGTTAGGTCAGCGGAATCATTTGTAATCGTGATGGCGGTAGAATAATCTGTAAATCTTGGCCAAGTGTTGTCGAAATAATTTTTTAATCCTGTGGAAATATTGCCAAAATAATATATTAATCTTGGCAAAAATTGGCAAAAGAATTTCTTAATCTTGGCAAAAATTGGCAAAAGAATTTCTTAATCTTGGCAAAAATTGGCAAAAGAATTTCTTAATCTTGGCAAAAATTGGCAAACAATTTTTCAATCTTGGCGAAATATTGTCAAAATAATGTTTTAATTTTGGCAAAAAATTAGCAAAATAGTTTCTTAATTTTGGCAAAATATTAGCAAAATTGGCAATATAGTTTTTCAATCTTGGCAAAATATTTTCAGAATTATATTGTTAATCTTGGCAAAAAATAAACAAAACTATTCTTAAACTTGCCAAAAAAATTAGCGAAATAATCGAAAAATCTTAGCAAAAAATATCAGCAATATAATTTACAAATCTCGACGACAAAAAATTAGCAAAATATTTATCGTATCTAGAAATATATTCTCACTTCAATTTATGTTCGCTATATTATCACAAAAATGTGCAATAAGCCTTGCCAATAAACCGCACTTACGCCTCCTTTGATAGCGCCAATAAATATCGTTTTCTCCGTGACGAGAGTGACGCGCAATAAATCAGGCGTAGGCACAAAAGCCATCGGAATGCGGCAAAGAGCTTTGCGGACATTGATATTCGAGGGGAAAATTTGCGCGTGATTCGCACGAAAACCGCGTGGCACGTGGAGTTTCTCACGTACGCCCCGGAGTCCTAAATTATATTGCAATAAAGCGATTGCCGATTTTGGGCTGTAGGTACGAAGCCGATTCACGGTACCGGACCCTCCGGGACTGACCTTCCTCGCGGGACGAGGATCCAAGGAACAGTTTATCGCGTCTCGGAGAGCCGATAGAACGTCCGCTAGACCGTTTAACGCCAGCCTGCCTCACCGGTTACCTGACTGCCCGTTCAGCTCGCCGCGCTCAACCCTACGCGGAGTGTCCGTCGCTTTATCGCGTCACTGGAAAGAAATGTCTAGGCCGTAGGATATATACCTGGGGCGTGGCTAATAGCTCCCCGTGAACAAACGAGCGAAGGATTTTTCGAATTCCCCACGCGCGGGGGCCGAAAGAATCAACTCGGTGAGCGGAAACCGATCAACCTGACACGCGGCGATTCGGTCAGAAAAATTCTGTATAACACACGAGTCACGTTGTATCATGAAATTCGAATAAAAAAATTAATAACAAAAAGGCAAAATCATAATTAAATTTCTGAGCATTTGACTTTGTTACGAGGCTCAACTAATTTGACACCGACAAATAAAAAAAAATGACTGCATTTATTTGAATACTTCAAATAAATCTACTTCTAAATCAAACGAAAATAAAAATTAAATAATAATCAAAAATAATAAATCAATAATAATAACAAATCTACGTCTTCTTTGTGTCAATATAAATATCAGAATTTTTTTTTTATCAGCGAATTTTTTTCTCGTGAACTTTTTTTTTCTTTTCTAATACCCGATATAATTACAATAAATAATCTGCTTCCCAGCAATCGTTAATTTGTCGGTTTTGAGTCGAATAAAAAAAAAGAAACATTTTGCGGTCGTCGATAATCGATTTTCGTAGTGCGACTAACAGGACAATATTGAGTCGAGTCGAGATCGGTAGCGGTCGTTCTCCGGGCATAAGTGAAAGTGTCCCTCGATCGGGTTCGCTCGCGGCTCTCGCACACGCAGCTGCTTAGAAAACCGCGCGTTCGCGCCATGCCTTGTCGATTCGTTGTTCCGGCATTATTGCAGGAGAGCCCGGCGCACACATACGTTTTAACATGTTTCGTTTATGCTGTTGCCAACGCCGCTCGCTCGCTCGCTCGCGTTTGACATAGCTCGCGAAAACCGGACCGGCACCGAACGACTTTCAGCGCTCCGTACGAGCGCCGCGAGTACCTTTGGATATTTCCGTTCCTGCTCGAACGGGCGGCGCGCGCGAAATCGAATCGCGCTCGCGATAAACGCACGAATGGAGCAGACTGGCCAATAATGCATGAACACCAAATGATGAATGAACACCAAATGATATATTTCCTTAAATATGTATGAACTAATACATCGAAGCAATATTTTGTTTGGCCTCCTCCTGAATTTTGGGCGTTTTTTATAGGGAAAATATGGGAAAATTCAAAGTGAACTGTAAAATCTGAAAAAAAAATTATATGTAATCGGAAAACTGAAGGAATCATTTTCATGAAAAAAAACTTGGGTCATCGAAATATTTGTTAAACAATTTTTTTTCATGAATTTGTTAATAACATTTTCGAATTATTATTATGCGAAATTAATCTTTTTAGTACCTTTAATATACATGCATTTTTTCAGATTTTGATACCATCGAGATGTGTTTTACACCAATCAGAATCGAAAGTGGAATGGTGTAAAACTTTTTTTTTCCGGAAACGTTGGGCATCTGCGGAATAATTGGTTACATTTTTTATTACCGACTGAGCAGGTTTCACTTCGCCGTAATATTGAACATCGTTCTGTTATATATCAGTTTGACTCCTACTGTTCGAAAGCTTTCGAAAAAAAAAAAAATTAGGAACCAAGTGTTCAATCATTCGCTTAAATGTTCAATAATTGGTCGGTCCTTCGCGACGCCGTGTGTCACAAGGATATCACGTTGTTTTTCGATGTACTCCGCGCAGCCTCGTTTCTGTGCATCCTGATATGATAATTAACGAGCGAAGGCTGCGTGCTCGAAGGATCCGCGGCCTTTTTATTATTCCGAGGAGAGAGAAGGTCGCGACTTTTCTGTACCGCCCCACCACCCTTCCCCCCACCCCCTTTCATCCGCACCGGTCCTTGGATCGCGATATCGAGGATATTCGATATATGAGCCGATTATCCAGGAGGATTTTCCTGCTCGTTTCTTCAGAACTCGATACACTCGCCTGACTGAGTTTGTTGTCTTTACGCAACCTTGGTCATCCATTAATCATACTTGCAGCATTAAAAAAAAAAATAATAATAATCGATCTAATTCCGCCGCGATTTGCATTTATAAATGCATATTTGTATGCATTTATTATGATGCATTATTCATTTTGATGCATTTACTTTTATTCGTCTGACGATATGGGGTACTCGTCGATGTTATCTGCAAATTGAGACTTCCCGTTGAGACTCCGTAACTGAGGTAGGTATCGAGGGGAAAAGAATGCGGCAGTCACGGTGACGCGACGTAGAATCGTAGAAATGTCACGCGACTAAATATCATGGCAACTAAATAACATGGCGTGAAAAAATATATTCAGGATTACACGGTTGCAATGATATTTTGTCAGCGTGATATTTGATCGTGTCACATTATGCCATGGAAACGGCGGTCATGAACTGCGATTGTTTATATCGTCATGATTTTTTTTAAGGTCATCATTTTTTATGTCAATTTTGTTTACGTCATAATTATTTTTAACGTCATAATTTCTGCTCTACTGAAAATCCTTTCATCGAATGACCGTCCAAGAAACCCGCGATTTCGTTGCTCCAATCGATCATTCATTTGACAATCCATCACGCATTCAATTAGTTGTGCCATCGCACTTTATTGTCATCGCATCGAAATCGCCTTGATCTGCGTGTCACGACCCATTCGGCAATACTTTCGTTTCCAAATGTCCTGCTACATCGTTAGACGCGTAACTCGCGAAAAGACAAACGGTACTCGCACACAAATTGCTCCACCTGTTGGCGACTCGTAATCGATCGTAGGTTGCCCCACAGCAAGGACGTTCAGCAGCTACGTCGTGTTACGTTGCAGAAATCGTCGGAGTTTCGACGAACCTGCGATTCAGAATTGTGAATCCCTAATTTTTATAGAAATATAATTCATGGTAACATTGGCTTGGTAATTATGTTTTTATAACAATAACTCGTAATGATTATAATATGGCGTGCAAATTTTAAAATAAACGCAAGAAATATTAATTTCCCATAAAACTTGACGGTAATCTTATTGAAAAAATGGGCAAAGACTGGTAATGCATTGCGAAAATAATGGAGGACCGTGTTTGTCCATTTTTCTCGCAGTTTCTCCAAAAATTTAATGAACAATTACGTTTTTCTTACGGCTATTCAAAAGTTCACACGTAATTTTATAATCGCTACAGGTCATCGTTATAAAATCGTGACTGGAAAAGAAACTATTGTGTAAAGTTTAATTCTTAAATTAATGGGGATTTAGAACACTGCTGTGATTACGCATTGCTTTCCGTAAAACCGTTGTGTCTCTTTTGATTCAGCACCGCGCACGGAAATGTTAAACCAATTAGTTCCATGGTCGAACACCGTCGGTTATACAGTCGACAAAGTCGTCGCAGTCGTCAATAGTTGCAGCACGATTAGCATCGACCAGGGTTCGCAGCACCACTTTGTACGTCGCTACAGTCGAACCTCGCGGAGCACTTGAAGTAGAAAAAAATGTCCCACCTGCGCTCTCAAAGTCGAACGGCAAAGTCGACCACCGTAATCGGCTCCACTCGTTGCGCAATCGTTATCCGTGTAATTCTTTCCTTCACACGTCTTGTGTACCTGACACACTATGTGCGATTTCGAAAACGCCAATGTGGCACGTGAAATCGAGTGGCACATCTTCGTCTCCACAAAAAAAAATCTGCGGCTGGAGAATCTCCTTCGGCTTCGGGCTAACTGGGCTTCGGGACACGTGCGGCTTGAAATATGTTCCTCTCGCTCCTTTAAAGACGCCAGATATCCGGAGAAACGTGTATGGCAATGGCTACCACATCGAGAGTTCGTTCTGTCGGTTTGTTCCGTCGTTCTGGCGATTTTTCCAACACTTTGTGCTGGTAACAGCGTCAGAACGATGCAGAATAAACTGCGACTTAAGGCTATTAATGAATGTGGTAATTATTGCCAGACACATTTATCTTCGTGTATTTCTATCCGTTTTATCGTCACACTGCAAAAATCAGTGAATCGGCACGAGAAATCGAATTGCACATCTTGCGTCTAAAAAACTCTGCGACTCGAGAATTTCTCTCGATTTATGTCTACAGCTATGTGATACACGTCTCAGAATGATTACGTTTTTGTCGTTCCTAAAGTGCCAGATACCCGGAGAAAACGATCTGGCAATGGTTACCACATTTACGGTAATGCAGACTCGATCTGCTCCGTCATTCTGGTGATTTTTCCAACACCCTCAGAAATCTCCAACCGTGTGTTGCGAAAATCGCCAGACCGGCGAAAAAAATTGATTTACACGTCTTAGAATGTTTATGTTTTTGTCGTTCCTAAAGTGCCAGATACCCGGAGAAAAGGATCTGGCAATGGTTACCACATTTACGGTAATGCAAACTCGATTTGCTCGATCATTCTGATGATTTTTCCAACACCCTCAGAAATCTGCAACCGTGTGTTGCGAAAATCGCCAGACCTGCGGAAAAAAATTGATTTACGACCCTAACGAATCTAGCAATCACTGTCAGACCTTCTCTCCGCGCAGTTCTGTATTTTTTTGCATCCCCGCGCACGCGATTCTGGTGATTTTTCCAACACCCTCAGAAATCCCCAACCGTGTGTCGCAAAAATCGCCAGACCGGCGGAAAAAATTGATTTACGACCCTAATGAATCTAGCAATCACTGCCAGATCTTCTCTCCGCGCAGTTCTGTATTTTTTGCATCCCCGCACATGCGATTCTGGTGATTTTTCCAACACCCTCAGAAATCCCCAACCGTGTGTTGCGAAAATCGCCAGACCGACGGAAAAGAAAAATTGATTTACGACCCTAATGAATCTAGCAATCACTGCCAGACCTTCTCTCCGCGGAGTTCTGTATTTTTTACAGCCTCGCGACACGCGAGTCGTTTTCGAGTCTCATGTAGAAACTGTGGAAATCGGTGAACCGACACATCACATCAGCCAGCCGCGAGGATATCGCGTCACGTGCGGTGAGCGAGCGTGACAACGATGCGCTAATGAATGGTCAAGCGACGATCAAACAGTGTGCGACTATAGTTTAGCCGCGTGCGAGAGGAGATTCTCGACCCTCGTTGCCTCCAACGATAATTATCGTGTAAACGAGCGACCCGCGCGGAGTCAATGTCTAAGTGAGCGATCAACCTCTGCACTTGTCCTCGTCTTCCATCACCGCGTACGCTAATAGCAGATATAAATGCGCGCTCGGTTCCCTCGTCGATGAATTCCACGTGAGCCGCTGAGCCAGGTCAAGGCGCCGCGAATTTTCGATACACAAAAATATATGTGTGTGCAGGTAGAGTCGACGGATTGAGCTCATGGCGCGCGGTGAAAGGAATTTTTTTCCATTCAGGAATTTATATGTTTGATCTCGAGCGATGAAATGACTTTTTGGCTTCTCAACATCCTCTCATTTTTACCCTGATGATATTAGAGACTAATCACATAATTGTGTGTATTTTTGTATTGACAATAATTAACACAAAAATAATCCTCGTTACACAAAAAATATGCGTGTGTATCCAGGGAAGAGTCGTCAAATTGAGCTCATGGCGCGGTGAAAGGATTTTTTTCCATTCAAGAATTACCTTCGATTTCGAGCGATGAAATGATTTTCTAGCTTCTCAACATCCTCCCTTTTTATTCTGATGAGATTAGAGACACAATCACATAAATGTGTCTATTTTTATATTAGCAGTAATTAACACAAAAATAATTTTCGTAACACAAAAAATATTCATGAATTTCATTCATGAATTATCTTCGATTTCGAGTGACGAAATAATTTTCTAGCTCCTCAACATCCTCCCTTTTTACCCTGATAAAATTAGACACTAATCACACAATTGTGTCAATTTTTATACCACCAGTAATTAACACAAAAACAATCACACATACAGCAAAAAATAAATAGTTGTCACTCGATACCTGTCAGGCCGAAGACAACCAAGATACTTCAACGAAACCCAATTCCCAACGACCGTCGTGGCTCTCAAACGTGACGACGACGAGTGACGATGATATTTAGGTCAAGCCGGTTCGAAATTTCGTGTCTCGGTGGATACCGATAATGCGTTTTCACATGGTGAACAACTCGCGAGCCGATAGCGATAGTGAACTCATATATCCGGGTCTGGTCTATCGATTTGGAGGGCACGTTTTCAGGTTCGACCTAGAGCGACTCAGTAAATAAGTTGCACCTGGTATTTCCGGTTTACAGGAATATTTAATAACGCCAGAGAGTCGCGCGCACTACACGTGTATTTGCGTGTGCGTGATGCACTTGCTGCACGGGAATTTGCGTGGAATGAAGTCCTGTTATGTTGCTCGAAGCAACAGGATCCGCCGGTGTCTCCCCCCCATGGAAAAAAAGTATAATTAAAAATATACTTTTCAATGTATTGAAAAAGTATATTCTAAGTATACTTGAAATATATCTTTTATATTTATTATGTATTTTAAATACATGGGAAGTATATATCAAGTATATGTGCAATAACTAGTTTTTCGTAGAAAAGTATATTTCAGGGGTATATGCGCCGTCCATGTAAAATATATAATATATACATTATGAGTATACTTCACACATACAGCAAAGTATATGTATATACTACATCGTCGTATGTATGAAAAATTTTACAGATGCACATTGCGTGCAATTTAGCCTTATATTTTGCTATGTTCGTGAGTAAACATCGTGTATGGTACATCTACTATTGATACATTAAATATATATTTGAAATAGATGGAATATATATTTTGCACATACTTCGCAATATACTTCGCAATATACTTCAAGTATACTTTTCAAGTATATTCAAAAATGTATTCGACATAACTAATTTTTCGTAAAAAGTATATTTATTATACTCAAAAATATACTTTTGAATATACTTTAAATATACTTTTTTTCCATGGGGGCCAACGAAGCCCGATGCACTTTTATATGCACGTCATATATAGCATATCGAACGAATTATATAGGTATGTCGGGTGCGCAAAGTAACTCGTGGTATTTAGCAAGGCCTACTTTTTTCGGCACTCGAGAGATACTCGGTCAACACAGATGGGCCAAGAGAGCCGAGAGACGCGCTTGGGACACGACGAACGAAATTTAAACGGTGAAAGTATACCGCTCGATGAACCGGCGATCTCTCCGAATATCGAGGCGCCCGCGGGTTATCCTCCTGCCCGGCGGTCCTTTCGGCGGATAAATCAAATGGCGTCGCGCTGGACGTGGAGAATTTTTCTCCGGCCTCGGAATAAGGACGCTCGCTGAGGAATTCGCCGATGAACAATTCATGAATCTCCTCGGCGATTTATCGATGATGAATTTAATTTCCGGATTAAATGAGCGGTACGCGAAGCTTCTGCCGGGTTGTCGTTCTGTTTATATCGCGATTGCCGGATGTTTTATTCTGGTCCAGACGAGACGCGGATCGTCGTTAGCGCGCGGTAATTGCCGAGCGATTATCGATTATGGTTGGTATTGATTTGTGACTCCAACGACTCGCCGCATTTTTCTTACGTGATGTACACTGAATTATTGTCAATTTAATGATAGGTCGGGATTAAGGAAACTTTTTTTTTTCATGATTCGTATTAATTACGGATGCTGCGTTGCGAGAAGCAAATATTTTACCGCGGTGTCATAAGCCAATGAGAATACCGAAGGTATTATAGTTATAGAAATAACATTTTTCATACGCTCATCTCGCAAACTGCTTTACATTAAAAGTATTTATCTGTTTGTTCTTATTTTCCTTATTCTTTTATTTCAAATATTTTTTAATTTTCATTTATAAATATTTATCAGCCAGCGAGCAAAAATTATTTTACCCCACAAAATAGACCGAAAAGCCAATTAATTGTTCGCAAATTAATGAAATTCCTCAAACGAATTTAATTACTCGAAAATCCACCGGAAGTTGTTGAACAAAAATCGACAACATCGTTGCAAACATCGCGGTTTTTATAATACAAACTGCTTTACATAAAAATATTTATCAGCCAGCGACGATGGAAATTATTTTCCCGTTCAGAATAGCCCGATACATTTAATTTAATGGCTCGCAAATTAATTAAATCGCTCGACCCAATTTAATTACTCGAAAACCCACCGGAAGTGTTGAACAAAAATCCGCAAGATCGTAGCGAGGCGCGGCAAGTAAAAAGACATTAGCGTTGCAATCATCGCGGTTTTTGTAATGAGTGGCGCACCGAGGCGTCAGAATACGTAACGGGAATTCGAGTGAATCGAGGAATGCGAGACTTGGTAGAACGGGGGGTCATCGGTCCCCGGGCGAAAATTCATGCTAAACGAGTGTGGTATATATCCGCAGAGGGCACTTTTATCGCGAGGTGTGCGCAGGTGCAGACCCCCTCTGACGTCACGGTCCATTGTTTAGCAGCGGAGCGTGGCCAGTGCAACGAGCTATCGGGAGCAGCGCGAGAAGCAGGTACTGCTGCATGTGTTGTGCGTGGAATTTTACGAGCCTTTCTTCCCGTTCCCGACACTTGCGAGCGGCTCGAGCATTCGAGTCCGGTGGGTGGACGACCGATGTGCATATCCGTCTGTATTATAAAAAGATCTCGCCGCTGCCGTGTAGGATAATCGGGCAGGCCGGGGCCAAATGACACAATGAAGACAGCATTTTTTTAAGTCCCCAAGGGACTTGAAGCTACATTTTTCTAAGTCCCTGAGGGACTTGAAGCTAATTTTTTCTAAGTCTCTAATGAACTTGAAGCTAATTTTTTCTAAGTTCCTAATGAACTCGAAGCTAATTTTTTCTAAGGCCCTAATGAACTCGAAGCTAATTTTTTCTAAGTTCTCAAGGGACCTGGGGCTGAATTTTTCTAAGTCCCGTTTTAGGACCTCCAGGCCCAAGCTGGCCAGCGTAAAATGACAATAAAGCCAGCATTTTTCTAAGTTCCCAAAGGACTTGAAGCTACATTTTTCTAAGTCCCTGAGGGACTTGAAGCTAATTTTTTCTAAGTCCCCAAGGGACTTGAAGATAATTTTTCTAAGTCCCCAAGGGACTTGAAGCTAATTTTTTCTAAGTCCCCAAGGGACTTGAAGATAATTTTTTCTAAGTCCCCAAGGGACTTGAAGATAATTTTTTCTAAGTCCCCAAGGGACTTGAAGCTGGGCAATTTTTCTAAATCCCTGAGGGACGAAGCTAATTTTTTCTAAGTCCCTGAGGGACTTGAAGCTAATTTTTTCTAAGTCACTGAGGGACTTGAAGCTAATTTTTTCTAAGTCACTGAGGGACTTGAAGCTAATTTTGTCTAAGTCCCCAAGGGACCTGGGGCTGAAATTTTCTAAGTCCCGCTTTAGAACCTCCAGGCCCAAACTCGCCGGGGTTAAATGACACATCGAGGCCGGAATTATTCTAAGTCCCCAAGGGACTTTTTAATACGAGCGCGCGAAGCGCGCGAGCCACATGACCTTCTAATATTATATATATTTAACGACGAATGCGTGCGCGCGCCACATATATGCATATTTCTTCGGCTCCAATTGCACCTTTCGCTGAATGCGTTTTCTAAAAGCAATTACGATTATTGCTCAGCGCGGCTACCTGAAGTTCGTAAATAGTTATACGCGTATTAGCGAGAAAACATTCACCGCGTCGTTCCCTCGGGACTCTCGTCGGAAATCGGTGAAAGACTTTCTTCCGTGTTGCAACGTACGACGAGCCGACGATCTCGAGGCTCATTCGCATTCCTAGCGAGCGGCAATCGTATCGTCAATCTTTCACACGCACTTTCGAGCATTTGGACAGGTGGTATAATATGGGCGTTCCAAAGCTGTGGATCTCATCGGTTTTCATCGACACCGGCGGCGGCTCGTTTCACATGCATAAAAATATGGGCCCGGAGGGCACTCAGAAATTGAAGGATCGAACTTTCGGCTGCTGTCGAGGTTCAATCATTATTATTAGTGAATGTGAAAATTATGAGACTGGATTAAATCCATTAGCGACCATCTTAGAAAATAATCAGTTCTTGAATTAAAAAATATTATATTTAATATAAATATTTTTAAATATTTTAAATATTTTAAAAATATTTAAAATTTTTAAATTAACACATTTTTAAAAAGTATTATGAAATATCGTCAAATTTTATCCAAAAACTATCGCAAACGGTGAAAAATCGTCCGTACCCAACTTTGCCGTCAGAAAACTGGATCCAAATTATTTACAAATTTTTCATTTTTCCTGACACCCAGAATTTCTCCTAACTCAACTATATGTAACAAAAAAAAAACCGCGCTCGCCATCCGTCAATTCGTTTCCGCAGCTCGCGTCCAATTTTCGACCCAACCACCGATCGAACAATCGGCGAAACTGTGCCGATGGTGGGCGTCAGCTTCGTCACAATCGTGCCGCAACGTGATTTCGAGGAATCGAATCGAAACTCGTCGTAGGTACGGCACGCGTGGGGTCCGCGCGTCCCGGATAACTCATACACATATATAGACATATGTATAGGCGCGCGCATTTCGTGTTTACGTACTGAATAGAGAATATAGTCGCGGTGCTGCGCCGATGGATAACGCTCTAGGTATGCCGCACGTAGGAACCTCGAGAGCCGCGTGTGCGCGGCACCGAGTTCCGGGGCCCTGCCCACGTAAAGCCGCACCGCGCGAGGAGTTGGCCAGCAGCAGCCGGTCCGACTGCATTTCACGCAGTGGCTGCGCACAGACGTGGGACCAGCGCTCGCTGCGCGAGCGCAGTTTATGCAGCGCGAGAGACGCGGAGCTGCGCGCAACGTGTGCACTTTTGCTGCTGCTGCTGCTGCTGCTGCCGATTCGCCTCGCTGCAACATATTCATGCACACCGGGTGCACCCGACGACGACGACTGTCTCGACGTGCGCAACGATATATAGGTAACGAACCCAAGCAGGAGCCGCGCATATGCGAGACACATTGCGGCACTCGCGGCCGCTTAGAAAAGGGCCACACATTTCTGTATGCATCGCGAATTCCTCGGCGCCGAGTGCAACGCGGTGCAGTCACGTCTCACGGCGCTTTTCTTTACTCTCTCTCTCTGTCTCTCTTTCGCCTTCTCTCCCCGTCTGTTGTTGGCTTTTCTTCCTCGCCGCACGTTGCTCCCCGCACTTGAGAGGAAGATAAAGAACACGAGAAGTGGAGAAAGATGGGGTGTCTCGAATGACTCAGAGACCAGACATTTGGATGCACTCGAAGGCGGTTTGGACGTCGAAAATATATGGTCGTCTTTGGGAATGACGGTTTTGTAAAAATGTGGGGAGATTTTTACTGATGTGATCATTATTACTGTATTGTCCTTCAATTTTGAGCATTTGTTAAATGAAATAACAGTTACAACTGCGATTTTATTTAAGATCAATAATAATTTATTAAATAAAATTATAAAAAACATTTGGATGCACTCGAACGCGGTTTGGACGTCGAAAATATGGTCGTCTTTGGGAATTACGGTTTTGTAGAAATATGGGGAGATTTTTACTGATGTGATCATTATTACTATATTATGCTTCAATTTTGATCATTTGTTGAATGAAATTACAGTTCCTACTGTAATTTTATTTAAGATCATTCATAATTTATTAAATAAAATTACAGTTGCAACTGTAATTTTATTTAAGACTATTGATCATTTATTTGTAACTTTATTTGCAAATTACAGTTACAACTGTAATTTGTAACTGTTTGTTTGTTTGTTTATTTTTAAATTACAGTTACAATTGTAATTTTATTGAATAAACAATCAATTTAGTTAATTAAAGTCCATTTTAGTAAGATTCAGAACTCACGTTTAATAATAAATACCAAAAATAAAATGATTACCCGCAAAAATCGTAATTCTTGTATTCAAACAAACGAAACAATTATCGCACCTTCATTCATCGACAAACTAATCCACTTTATCAACCCCAATTCCCGACATCAAAACTCACAGTCCGCACACCGAGTGTTTTACCGAGATTAGAATACACACGCGGCGCGGTGAAAAGTCCGACAGGACGCGATAACAAAGGCTCGGTGAAAAAAAAAGAGGAGAAAAAAGAAGAAAAAAAAGAGTTCCGACAAATTTTTAGGCTCCCCTCGAAATCATCGCCGAGACTGTGTCAGAACCGTGAGAACGGCGTCGAGCCCCGAGGACCTCGCGGCGGTCGCTCCGGGAGCAACGAAAAGCTGCGACTGCGACTCCGTCGAGAGTGCAGCACGCAGGGCACTCTGGGAAGGACTCTCGAGATTCCTCCTCGAGGAGACCAGCAGAAGATATAATAAACACCCACGTCTTCGAGGGGCTCCTCACGCACTCATCTCGTTTATTCCCGTCACGCGATATCCACCTTCGCGCGTATCGCGTACGTACGGCAGCCTATAATACATACATAATACATAATACGCGGGCGACGGCGGCGGCGTCGACGAGGCCCGCTCTGGACGCCCGTCCTTCGTGCCGCGGCGCGCCGCTTCCCTTCCTCGCACCCTTTGGCCCCGGGGACACGCCTGGAATCACAATTTCAAATTCTCCCTGTCCAACCGGTCTTTTCGCCGCGCGCAGCCGCGTCGTCGTCGTCCGGGCCGGACTTTAACGGGTCGAAGGGACACACGACGTAATCGAGGGAAAATCGGCCGTGGGTGCGAGGATCGCCGAGCCGGGGATATCGACGATGTCCCAGTGGTTGACCGGCTATGGGGACTCTCGGCTCGATGATTCAAAGCTGCGACAAATTTTTGCAGCTCGGGACGACAAAAATTCGGGTCTTCAGGGCCTTCTTTATTTCTTTAGGTTTTCATTTATTTTAAGGGCTTTATTTTCTTTCATTTATTTATTTTCTTTAATTACAGTCTTTATTTTCTTCAATTTACAGGTCTTTCATTTATTTCGTTTCCTCGTATTTTTGGTAAATAATTGAAGATTCGGGAATATTGGATGACGAATAATCATCGAGTTTTTATTATTGGAAATTATCATTTGAATACCAAGAGGCAGTTAATTTTTGTATTTTTTGTTGCAACCGGAGATATAAATATTCTACTGTTAATTTAAAAAAAAAATTCTTTTTTTTTTTGATTCCTCAAAGCTGCGACTAATTTTCGCCGCTCGGGACGACAAAAATTCCGGTGTTCGGGCCCTTCATGACTTTAATTTATTTCGTTTCCTCATATTTTGTTAAATAATTGAAGACTCAGGAATATTAGATGACAAATAATCATCGAATTTTGATTATTGGAGATAACCATTTGAATACCAAGAGGTAGTTAATTATTTTTATTTTCTTCTTGCAACCGGAGATATGAATATTCTAGTGTTAACATTTAAAAAAAAAATCTTCAAGACTGCGTGACGAAAATAAATACAGTTATTCATCGCCAGCGTCGCCACGATCAGCATAAGCGAGAAAAAGTGTTGAGCGTATTCGCAGTATAAACGTGACTCGCGTGTCAATTCCACGACTTCGCGTAACGTGTCAACGACTGGGACGCCCATCGAGACGCGTTACGCGAGGCTCGCGGTACACAAGCGGGTTCAGATGTCGTCGCGCCGCGCGCGCTCGGTCGCGATGAGATCATTTCTTGCCGGGCGTTGGAATCACCGCCGCGCGTTTCCACCGCGAAGATCTTCGCTCCATTTCGTCGCCGCACTAATAACAATCCTCGCGGACGCCGCGGTTTGTTTTCCTTTTTCACCTCTAACTTATTTTTCACTCGAGGACGACACGTCGCTCGAACCCGCCGTAAACCGTGTAATTACAGCTTCGCGGCCTCCGTGGCGCGATAATAAAAACCGCGGCTTCCCTTCATTAAAAGCAAAGGAGTCGATTTTTTTTTTTTTTTTTTTTTCATGAATGAACGAGCGACCGAATTTTTCCGAAAAAAAAATCGTGGCAACTCACCTGTCGTCGCGGTTCTAGATCCTTATGGCACTGTGCACAGAAAAAAAACCCAATAATAAACTCCCGCTCAGCGAGTATCACAAACCGATCGACGAGGAAAATCGGCGGAATCGCGCAGTGTCCGTTCACACAACTTGTTTTTTTCGTTTTACCGAGCGGTGGATGCGATCGGCGGGACTTGGAGAACGAGAACGAAAAACAAAAAAAAAATAATAATAATAATAATAAGAATCCAAACACTGTTTCAGTCCAGGAGCCAACGATCACTGCGGCTAACCGGCCGAAGACTGGTCAACCTTTGGGCCGGCGAGGCGAGCGAGGGCCGGAGCGACGACGGGGAGGGGGAGGAGGCGGCGGTGCGGTGCGAGAGGGAAAAAAGTGGGGAAGAAGAATATATATCGGCGGTGGCTTCTCCGTCGGGGAGCGGAAAAAAGGAGGAAAGGAAGAAAGGAGAGAGAGAGAGAGAGAGAGAGAGGGAGAAAAAAAGGTAAACTGTGCGTCGAGGTCTCGACGAGCCGATGGTGCGCGGAGCTCGAACGAGCGGGATTTGCGGGCCTTCCCTTGCCGCGAGGCTCGCGCGATAGAAAACGGACTTTGGGGTCTCCGACTGCCGTTGCTGCCGCCGCCGCTGCTGCTGCTGCTGCTAAGCTCTCGATGGTTACCGGCGCGCGCGCGTGCTCCTGAGGTGAGTCCCGCTCACAGTGTGCGGGCGAAAACCACAGAGATACACGAGGGAGAGAAGTGCCGGGGCCCCATTCGCTTTCGCGCAGGCGCCCCGGCACCTCGCGCGCGCCGTCGCTGTGATGGTGAACCCACACAGGCGCACCACGCGTTTGAGCGAGGTATAAGCAAGGTGGTTGTACCAGTGGTTGACCCGTTGGGCTCTCCGAGTGTTCGGGTACAGTCGAACCATTTTTTTTTATTCAATGACGTGTGAAATGCTGCGCTTTAAAAATTGTAATAGTTGATAACGAGAAATTGAACATGTTTGTGAACGAGGTGGTTGTCCCAGTGGTTGACCCGTTGGGCTCTCCGAGTGTTCGGGTACAGTCGAACCATTTTTTTTATTCAATGACGTGTGAAATGATGCGCTCTAAAAATTGTAATAGTTGATAATAATAAATTGAACATGTTTGTGAACAAGGTGGTTGTCCCAGTGGTTGACCCGTTGGGCTCTACGAGTGTTCGGTTACAATCGAACCATTTTTTAAAATTCAATGACGTGGGAAAAGCTGCGCTTAAAAAACTGTAACAGTTGATAACAATAAATTGAACATGTTTGTGAACATGTTTAATTTTTTTTTTACTTTTTTTTCAATATCGTGAAATGTTTGTGAACATGTGTGTCATTTTTTCAATATTTATTAAAGTCGACACGTTTTTCAAGGAATTTGATAGTGTACAGTGGCAATTTAAAGCACAGCCCGCAGATAATTCGTCAATAACGAAATATTAATAACAAATCTACGGTTTCATTATTCAATAAATCAGCCTTGTTGAGAACCTCTTCGGAACTTCCTTATACAAACATCGCTCGCGCTCCTGATTCTCTCAATAACATTTAAATTCAAAAACATTACTGAAAATAATTACAAAAAGCGAAAATCTTATATTCACCAAAGCTGTAATTTTCCCAGACCGAAAAAAAATGTTCCGCCCACCACACAACTGTAATAAAAACATTCGCATCCCCAAAACGCGCGCTAAAAAACATTAAAAAAAATCTCTCCTGCCCACTCGTCGCTCGTCGCCCGGTCAACCACTGGGACATCAGCCGCGCAGACGGTAAACACACCGTTCCCGGGTTCCGTGCACCAACTCACACACACACACACGACACAACACACAACACACAGTCAGCGTAATATAAGCAGCGAAGAAACGAGACGTCGTCCGAGGAGTGGGAGTCGCGAAGGAGCCAACCCCCGTCGGGTCGTCGGACCTGTTTCTCCGTCCCTCTCCGTCGCTTTGTATACACACGGCTTACGCACACGTTGCGCAGTTGTTCACCTGTGGAACGGTCCCCCCGGATCGGTCGTCGCTGCAGACAGCTCGAGCCACCATCACACGGCGAACCACGTGACCGCCCGACTCACCACGGTGCTCAGGTGCCGCGCGGAGAGCCCCTTTGCCCCCTTCTCTCCCCCCCCCCCCCCCCTTCACCTGGTAACATCTCTCGCGCTCGTCTTCCACTCATTCACCCTCTCACATCGCAGCGCGCTCGTCTTCCTTCGAGCCTTCGGCCGCTCTTCCCTCGCCGTTCGGTGAAGCTGACCCGGTTACTACAGTGGACTCTCCGATAAGATAAGTTCCGAAAAGTTAAGGCACTCCGATAAGTTGAGGACTAACGCTCTGGTAAGTGAAGATCGACCCTTTTCCGAGCTTTTTCCACCTGCTGGCGGGGAAGCGAATTACCCTTTCTACTTATGGCGTTGAAGTTTGTCATCGTTGCAATGCAACGAAATTAAAAACAACAAAATATTAGCGAACCCAAATAATTATGCTAGCTATAAAAATGTATTATAACGACTAAGAGCATGCAAAAAAAAAATTATTTCATACTCTAATGGTAACGCGGCAGCTAGTTTAGTGCGAGACAAGGACCGATGAAAGACCCCCAGTGCACTTTTTTCCCCTCTCGTCGTGTCGGGCGCACAGGAAAGGCTTGCGCAAGTGGTGGGGATCTTAAGGGGAGGCTAAATACCGACACTTACACCTGAGAATTTAGATCCAATCGTACGCGAAAATGGCTGAATCAATTTGAATGAAATTTTGACAATCACTCCAGCACGACTGCACGAAGAGGGCCCCACTTTATTCTTCGCAAAACGACAAAATAAAAATTGCAGAACATTTACCACGCGAAAGCTGCCACAATAAAGTAATTTATAATTACTTTTCTGCTTCGTAGTCTTCAAAAACACGAGCAGGGCCCTCTTCCTAGTAAATCAAAGAGTATTTTGGCGCATGTCTGACAACATTCTGAAAAACAACAGCGGAGAACGATCGGATCTAAAATTTTGATAAATTTGCCGATGCGAATGACCTGTCAAAGTATGACAAACATGATTCCAAGGTTAGTCTACCGCCCGACGGAGGGCACAAGCATGCCGCCACATTTTGTTTTATAGCCTTTAGCCTCCCCTTAACTTATCGGAATGGCCTAATCGGCTTTCGGTCCCGCGACCTTAACTTATCGGAGAGTCCACTGTACAGTCACTGCCGCGTGGTCCACAACCGCGGGGACCGAATTGCCTGAACCGCCACGGTCAGCTTAACCGAGTGTGGGGTAACCGATAGTGGAGACAGGCAATAATAATAGTACGAGCGCGCGGGTTCGGCGCTCAGGTGGCAGCACCGAGCGACGCAGCCCAATTTCGTTGAAGGTTTTATCTGTGTGCTGTATACCTGTTTCGTGTGTTCGGGTTCGGTCGCGCCCGTCTGGCACGGATCGCTCGTAGAGCTGATGTATAGGTATAGTCATGGACTGAGGCGATCCCTCCCTTCCATCCATGTGTTTTGAATCGGACCCTTCGCCCGCTGCGCAGGTGCGCTACGCGACGAACCGTCGCACGCGCGCTGCTTCCTCGGCATGTTTGTATATTGGGGCTCTATGAGTTTAATTCGCAATCCTCCCGCGCCGCGGATGCATTTCGCACTTTTGAGTGAGATATGAAGGAATGGGGATGGCGAGGATGCAATTGCAATTGTGTTATATTGACACTGCAATCGGAATTGTGTTATATTGACACTGCAATCGGAATTGTGTTATATTGACACTGCAAATGCAATTGGGTTATATTGATAGTGTAAATGCAATTGTGTTATATTGACACTGCAATTGCAATTGTGTTATATTGACACAGCAAATACAATTGGGTTATATAGACACTGCAATTGCAATTGTGTTATATTGACACTGCAATTGCAATTGTGTTATATTGACACTGCAATTGCAGTTGTGTTATATTGACACTGCAATTGCAATTGTGTTCTATTGACACTGCAATTGCGATTGTGTTATATTGACACTGTAAATACAATTGTGTTATATTGACACTGCAATTGCAATTGTGTTGTATTGATACTGCAAATGCAATTGTGTTATATTGACGCACTTATCAGTGACGCGTTTTTACACGTTTATAAAACCGTGTTGAATTAATACATTAATGGGCATTTAATGCGTTGAAGCAACACGCTTTAAAATGTGTTATTTTAACGCATTCAAATGCGTCAAAATAACACATCAATGCATTTATTCAACACGTTTTAAACGTCTAAAAACGCGTCATTCATAAATGCGTAAATGTAACTTGTATATATTTTACAAGTATATATTCGCATATACACTTGTATATATTCGCTGGGTGTGTGGAGGATGTGGCGGTGTGCGTACACACCGGAGCAATTATCATTACCGCAGCCTGTGAGGAGGTGCGACAGACGGATGACGGTAAACAGCTGGGCGGGACGCACGTGGATCCAGGGTAACCGTTGCGATTTCATCGTCGAGTCGCGGAGTTAATTGGTCGAGCGCTTGCGAAGGGTGCAGAAAGTTTGTTAATGGGGAGAGATGTAAAAATATGGGTTACTATGGCGATTGTGATGGGGCGCGGGTGATTCTGTCAGATCAGCGGGTATTTCCTGCTGATTCCGAATTAGTGGGAAAAAAACGGAAAGTTTAATTTTATTGGGGGAAAAAAATGAGTCAACTCATTTTTCTCTGAAAGCTACGTTGCGATCGGTAGGTAAATTCGCCTACATTACGCGGGGCGTTCAACGTATACAGCCGCAAAACGAGCGCCGTTCACGGGGGGTCAACGTTTGCTTGTTCTTCGGCGTTAACTCCCCGGCAATTACGTACCAGCGCGCCGCATGTATGTGTGTGTGTATCGATTCTCGTGGATAATTTCCGTTTTTACGGGGCATTTATAGGCCTCGCGGTACGGTAGTTAGCACGCGGTTATCAATAGCCATACGTAACGTTCGGCGCGCTACGTGACTCAAGGTGAGTCGTGTATAAATTCTCATATAGCGCGCGGAGACTATACAATTGCTCTGAATTGTGTGCGCTCGCCTATGTGCCGCGCATAGCTCCGGCGTCCCAAAGCGCGCGAGCTGCCGAGACCGCGTGGTAATAGCGCGCGCTGTATACGCGTCGGTAATTGAATATCCACGTCGCGGACTTGCAGATTCGCCGGTCACGCTTGTGGCAGTATTATACGAGGGCAGTGACTCCGCGCCAGCGAGCGCCGATCGGCTCGAGGATACCGAAGACCCGAGCGCGCAATAATAAACCGATGAATATACAACGCGACCGGTAACGAAGAAAAAGTGGAATTAACGAAACGCGCGGCGGGGGAGCGAAAAAAAAAAGAAAAAAAACGTAAAAATATCTCCGCGTGGCGTAAGGCCTAGGAAAATTGGCGCAGAGCGCGTGTTCTCGTTTTTTTTTTTTTTTTTTTTTTTTTTCTTCCCCCGCCGAGTTACATGTGTAAGCCGAAGCAGCACGTATTACGCGCGAAGAACGTAATACGCATTCCGGACAGAGCGAGCGAGATCTCTGGATGCACATCGGTGGGTTCGCTTGCTGGAGACGCGCTAATTTGTCTTCTTTTCCTTTTCGTTTCGTCGTTCCGAGCTCTGTAACGTTTCCCTTTCGGCTTTCAGCGGTTTACGTTGAATTTCATTTTTTTTATTATTTTTTTTATTGTTGACATAAAATGCATTGTGGAGTCGATAACGAATGGTGGTCGTTTTTTGGTTTCGTCGTTCCGCGCTCTCTAACGTTTCCCTTTCGGCTTTCAGCGGTTTATGTTGAATTTCATTTTTTTTTTATTTTTTTTATTGTTGACATAAAATGCATTGTGGAGTCGATAACGAATGGTGGTCGTTTTTTGGTTTCGTCGTTCCGAGCTCTCTAACGTTTCCCTTTCGGCTTTCAGCGGTTTATGTTGAATTTCATTTTTTTATTATTTTTTTTTTATTGTTGAAATAAAATTCATTGTGGAGTCGATAACGAATGGTGGTCGTTTTTTGGTTCCGTCGTTCCGAGCTCTCTAACGTTTCCCTTTCCGCTTTCAGTGGTTTACGTTGAATTTCATTTTTTGTATTATTTTTTTTTTATTGTTGACATAAAATTCATTGTGGAGTCGATAACGAATGATGGTCGTTTTTTTAGTTCGTAAAACTGGTTTCTGTGTACATCGATTTTCACTTTCCGAGCTGGTGCTATAGGTTTTGTTTTTTATTTTTATTAAGTGCGTTAGAGAAATGTGGGAAGACCTGCGACGAGATTCCATACGAGATAATTCTGGTTAGGTGTAGCGTCGCTAGGAAAACGAGCGCCGGTCGAGCGAATCCTTGTAGATGCCAGTAGTGCACAGTTAAGCGGTCACCCAACCGTGTACTAGACGCGCCAGCGCGCGCGAACCGCAGGGCTGTCGGTAAAATCGATTAATCTATTTTTTTATATTTTTTTTATTTTACGGATGCTTTTTATCCATGCAGGAAAATTTGATAATTAAATTACGGGCTGAAATTCGGTGCGCATAAGGTGCCCAAATTTATTCAAATAAGAATTACATCGTTCTCGAAAAATAAAAACGTCGCCTCCCATCGTTGTTTAATTTTTTTGACCTGCCACGATTTTTTGCAGGAAAACCAGACTGGCCTTAAATAATTAAATTCCACTAATTAATTAAAGGCTATTTTGATTTTAATCCATTGAATCCCCCCTCAGTTTTGACTGACAGAGGCTTTTCTTTTTCTATTGAATTAAAAAAAATGACATCCGGACTTACGTATCAGCATAAAATTAAATGAGGAAGGGGGAGAGAAGAAGATGTGAATCACTGAAGAATGAAAAAGGTCGTTCCACTGCGTAACTCAGTGCACATAAGGTGCCCAAAACTTATTCAAATACGAATTACATCGTTCTCGAAAAATAAAAACGTCGCCTCCCATCGTTGTTTAATTTTTTTTACCTGCCACGATTTTTTGCAGGAAAACCAGACTGGCCTTAAATAATTAAATTCCATTAATTAATTAAAGGCTATTTTGATTTTAATCCATTGAATCCCCCCTCAGTTTTGACTGACAGAGGCTTTTCTTTTTCTATCGAATTAAAAAAAATTACATCCGGACTTACGTGTGAGCATAAAATTAAATGAGGAAGGGGGAGAGAAGAAGATGTGAATCACCGAAGAATGAAAAAGGTCGTTCCACTGCGTTACTGTAATCTTGGCCGCGAGTACTATGCGCGTTTCTATCGCCGGGATCACCGGTGGCAGCCACGATTACTCACCGTGTGGACACGAGGAAGATCTCCTTTATTCGCCGAGGTCACGGTCGAGGCTTCCCGCTTGCTCGCAGTCGTACCGCTGCTGCGGGGAATCGCAGTTGAACGGATCTCACGCAAACGAATTCCTCGGTAACTCGTCGGTGCAGACCAGGGCAATGCAAAGAGGTATTACGCAGGATAGATATAACCCGCGCGAACAGCTTCCGGGCGGGTCCGATGCACATGAGCGAACACCACGCCGGGCTTACCCGATGAGAATAGTTCGCGCTCGTAGAATGTGCCCTAGGTGCACAACAGACGTAACGTTCGCGCCTGGTGTAAAACTTATTGGTAGGAAACGAGGATTTTTCAAAATTCCTGCTGTCTCATGGAGGCTGCGCTTTTCACGCTGGGAATCCTAAACAATTGTTTTACATTTTGACACTTCTTTTTTTTGTTACCTAACGAAATGGATAATGATAATAGTATTTTTCGTTTGACGAATTTTGTCCCGTCATTTAAAATTGAGGAAATTAAATTTCAGGTTGCCGCAAATTTAAAAAAATCCATAAATATTTTTGTAATAACAGGTTTTAGCGAAAAATGTAATCTAGATTTTTTTTGTTTGTTTGTAACAAGACAGAAATTCGCTGGCAATCGTTGATAATAAAAAAGGGAGATTTATTTTACATTTTTTGTATGTTTTCTGTTTTGCATTTTTTTTGTATATTTTTATTTTGCATTTTTTTTGTATATTTTTATTTTGCATTTTTTGTATATTTTTTGTTTTGCATTTTTTTGTATTTTTTTTTATTTTGCATTTTCTGTATATTTTTATTTTGCATTTTTTGCATATTTTATTCCAACCGATTTGGCAATGTTGTGTTTCTCGAGATGGGAACGAAGTGTCAATATCGCAAGGAGAGGCGAAGGAAAAGTGAAATGAAAATGACTTACAGAGCTGCGTGTAAGCAGGATTGGCGATTGCGAGCACGAGCTCGCATCTCGTAAAGCGAATTCATTGACGTGCGCGCGTCACGGGCGCGTCTTCGGCGAACGCGTAGGAATTCGCCGAGCACCGATCGTAGTCCCGAGCTCGCACGGCGGTGCGATGCACCCTACGGAAAGCTAGCCAAGTGCCTCGCGGCGCTTAGTACAGGGAATGCCGAGTGGCCGACTGAAGTGCGGTGGAAACACGAGAAAATTCTTTCCCCAACACTAATTCGCAGCGTGAATTAAACGATTTATTGACCGACGAGAATCTCCGAGCACTACACGTTTCTTGCATCATGAATGGAACATTTTTCCAGATGTGTCCACATAATTCCACTTACAACATAGAAAACAAAAAAAGAAACAAACATCTCTTTTTACAATCTGCATAAAAGTTTCGATGGTTTTTGGTCTAAAATTAATCGGCAAGTCGACAAATCGAGCTCGCGTCATTTATTTACAACAATTGCTCTATTTTTATATCATGATGAGATATATATATTATATATTCTTTGGGATGATTTCCAGTGGTTACTTTCTCTGGTAACTTAAAGTATCGGTGGAGCCAGAAAGAAGAATCGATGATCAACGATTTTCGGTGTCCTCCAAACTTTCGTTTTTTTTTGCGATTCGGGGTGTCGTCTCTTTGTTGGTAGATCTTTCATCCCTCATTCTAATTCGTCTTGGATCTCGATTTTCGTCCTCATCACGTCGTTCGTTCGAGGTACCTCTTGGCCTCGACCGACCCGTAACTCTGGCTATACCGGCCGCTGTACGAAGCCCTGGACCAGGCTCCAGCTCTGTTGGAGTAGCTGTTGCACGCTATCAGCGAGTTCATTCCGTTCGGCCTGTCGATCGGCACCCCCTGGCCACGACCTTGACCACGAAGCGATTGACTCGCGCTGTGCGATCTGCCGCTGTCCGTTAAGGACGCCCTGAGATCCTCGGTGATACCGATTTCCGTGTACGGCTTTGGACCCTTCGAGCAACAGCTCAGGAATATCGACGCCGAGAGTCCCTGAAATTTACAGGCGAATTTTTAAAATTTACAGGCGAATTATTAAAATTTACAGGCGAATTTTTCAAATTTACAGGCGAATTTTTCAAATTTACAGGCGAATTTTTTAAATTGACAGGCGATTTTTTTTAATTTACAGCCGAATTTTTTAAATTTACAGGCGATTTTAAAAAATTTACAGACGAATTAAAAAAATTTACAGGCGATTTTTTTAAATTTACAGACGAATTAAAAAAATTTACAGGCGATTTTTTAAAATTTACAGACGAATTTTTTTCATTTACAGGCGAATTTTTTAATAATTTTTTTCTTGGGACGAAAAAATTGTTAAGTTTCCAACCGTTGGAAAGTTTAATTAAAGCATTTGCATTTTTATTGAGTATAATTAAATTTGTTTCTGTAGTTACGTAACTTTGATTTTTTGCTTCCTCATAGAGGAACCTCTGTTTTATTTTGCTGCAGTGATCGTTATAAAGATAGGAACACTCACCACGAGGAAGTGAAGAAGAACGATGAACATGGAGGCGTGTCGGAAACCTATGACATCCATAAGAATACCAGCCACACTTGGTCCAATGAAGGCGCCCAGAGCGAATGCACTCGTCCATAGTCCACTAATGAGCCCATAGGTGTCGAGGTTATTTGGAAATCCGTAGGATCTTAAACGCGATAAAAATTAAATTGAATCGATTGGAAATGAATTCCTGGACTTGTTAACATTTGCATGTGTAGAAACAGCTTTTTTGTTGAATCTCATCAAACGGATAAAAAATTGTTTACGTCCAGCAGGGAGATGAGCGACATCTGCCTCTTTGCGATATTGTCAGAATGTCACAGTTACCAACAGTAGGTAAATTTACTTCAAATTGTTTTTTTTTTTCAGACTTTAGTCAGCCCACCACAATAAAACTCTGTACTGATAATTCAAAAGCCTGCGATTTTAATTATTACGCAAGGCAATCAAAACCCTTGAATTTGTTGCAGCCGGGTTTAACCTTGTTTTATAGAGCTCTACCATTGTTGCATTGTTACCGTCAGAGCTTGTAAAATATGGTACAGCTCGATCGGTATGAAAAGCTGTATACGATTTCCTTTGCCACGAATGACGTGTTTCATTTTTTATCTGACAGAGAATTCACGAGAGAAAGACACGAAAAAATCAAATCAAATCAAACATTTTGTTAAAAAAGTGACACATTGTGACTTTGTGTTATCTGCCAGGCTAACAATTTTTTTCGCTCGTCCAACATATTTTTTTGTTGTTGGACAAACAAATTTTTTTGCTGGTAAAACAAAATTGTTTGCCAGGTTATCAGATAACGCAACCTTGTCACTTCTTTAACAAAACATTTGCTGGCATAGCAAAATCGTTTTCTCCGTGTAATCTCATACGTCCCGCGCCTGCAAAGCCGCAACCACTGCTTACATGGATGTGTTGAGTGCGTCGGTGAAACTGGCGACCAGCTGGGCAGCCATGCCTAAGCCGTGGATGAGGAGACCGCAGATGGTGACCCATATGATGGTGTTCGACGGTATGAAGGGTGCGGGCCCGACCAGAGAGAATCCAATCATCACGAGGATGCATCCCACCACAGTGGCTATCTGGATGTTATTCAGAGTGAAATTAACAAAAATATTGTTCCGACGCCATCGGCAAGACTTTTACTCGCGACTATCTGCTGACCTTTGGCTGCAGTCGCTTGTCGCAGAACCATCCCCAGACTGGTGCGGTGACTGCGTAAGTGCCGCCGTTTATTACGAACATGAGGCCCAGGACCACTGGACTCAGATCGAATTGACGAAGATGAGGCTCGAGGGTGGCCTGCAGAAATCCGATGCTCATGCTCGTGGCTATGATCGACGCTGTCGCCACCATCACTCCTGGTATCCTCAGTACCCTCATGAAACCTGAACATTTATTGAAGACAATTCAAAGTCTTTGTTCAAGATATTCTGATTAGGATTTGCGTTAATTTAATTGGCAACACATAAATCAGAATGTGCTGCTAATTAATTAACATTAAAACGACATTTGTCTGATCTTACCTCCTGTGTTGTGAGCGTCCATTTCATTGTTCTCGTGAACTGGAAGAACGAATGCTGTCATCACAGCGGCCAAGAAGAGGGCAGATCCCAGTACAGCGAATGGAGTAACATAACCACCGACCTTGGTATTTTAAAATTGACAAAATGTTTTATTTAAAAATTAAGAAAATGTTTTATTTAAAAATCAACAAAATGTATTATTTAAAAATTAAGAAAATGTTTTATTTAAAAATTAACAAAATGTTTTATTTAAAAATTAACAAAATGTTTTAGTTAAAAATTAACAAAATGTTTTATTTAAAAACTAGCAAAATGTTTTATTTAAAAATTAACAAAATGTTTTATTTAAAAACTAGCAAAATGTTTTATTTAAAAATTAACAAAATGTTTTATTTAAAAAAAATGTAAAAAATGTAATCTTGATTAGGCGACATATTTAGTCATACCTGGTAAAGTGCTCCACCGACAGTCGGACCAACGATAAGTCCGAGCCCGAAGAATGTCTCAAGACTGGCGAAAGTCGTCGCCACGTTATCCGGAAATTCTTTGGCGATTATGGCGAAGCTGGCGGTCAGAAAGGCCGCGTTTCCCATGGCCTCGACTATCCTTATCACGAAGGACAGGATGATGAACGGGTAGTGACCCTCGACTTTGTCCAACAGCCCGAAAAATATCGCGCATGTTCCCGTCGTCAGGATTCCACCGTTGAACAGTAATTTCGGTCCAATTTTGTGTAGCTGTTGGTCGATCCAAAATATATATTTTATATAAAAAATGATTGTATATTTTATATAAAAAATTATTTTATATTTTATATAAAAAATTATTTTATATTTTATATAAAAAATCATATTTCAAATAAATATAAAAATATTTGATAGAGATTTTTTTATATAAAAGAGAAATAAAAAATTGTACAACCACGAAAATAAAATGTTATCCGCGAAACCTTCGCATAAATTGTGATATCACGTTTTTCATCCACGAGTTAAAAAATCATCTTTTTTTTATACGAGGATTTTCATACGTACGCGTTGTCCGTAAATGGGGCTGATGATGAACACGACAAGTTCGAAGATCCCGAAGACGAGGCCATACTCCGACGGCGAGGCGCCCTTTTTCTCGGCCTAATCGCGCAGAAGACGAGACGATATATACGTTAAATAGTACATAATATTAACGAGCCCCGCTGATAGCGCGAGAGAATGATCAATGAATGGGCGACGAAAAATCCCTCGCGATCGCGACGCACTCGGCGCGCTACGCAGTTCGTTAACGCGTTTCTGTGCGCTCCGCGCCGCGTCTCCCGTTTTACCCTATCGCGTAATAATTAAGTGCGTCCACGACGTGGGCCGATAAGTTAGACGTAAACTTTGAACGTGTCCCGGCGGCAATCGCGACTCGATTATCGCAAGGCTCGTGCCTCGTCCGATTCTCCCCACAATGTTTGGCGCATGTGCATCGAACACCATCAATCACTCGTTCATTGTTATTGCTTCGACGGCTCTAATTAAACCGTAATAATAGCGCCGCTCGCAATAATGCGTGAGCCTCGCGTCACGCTTCGACGGATTCTCGGCGCAAAGTCGCACCCACCGCGACTACACCGAGAGAAAAAGTTTCCTTGATTCAATGAAATTTCCTTGAAATCTCAACCTATGAAATATTTCTTTGAGGTCAATGAAATAATATCCTTAAGTTAATATTATATTTTCTTTGAACGATGTCATCAACCAAACAGTAGGTTATGCCCACCGAGTTTTTGGTTACGTACCATAGTACTTAGATATGGTCACCAATAACTTCGATGGTTTAACCAATGATTATCTTCTTGATTTGACTTGACTTAACTATAACATGACAGACGAGCTCGCGCGAGAAACACCAATACGACTTATCGCGAATGAGCCAAACGTTGACAGACCGGGTGCCACCCCCATGGAAAAAAAGTATATTTAAAGTATATTCAAAAGTATATTTTTGAGTATAATAAATATACTTTTTTACGAAAAATTAGTTATGTCGAATACATTTTTGAATATACTTGAAAAGTATACTTAAAGTATATTGCGAAGTGTATTGCGAAGTATGTGCAAAATATATATTCCATCTATTTCAAATATATATTTAATGTACGAATAGTAGATGTACCATAGACGATGTATACTCACGAAACATAGCAAAATATAAGGCTAAACTGCACGCAATGTACATCTGTAATGTTTCATACATACGACGATGTGGTATATACATATACTTTGCTGTATGTGTGAAGTATACTCATAATGTATATATTATATATTTTACATTGACGGCACATATACCCCGGAAATATACTTTTCTACGAAAAACTAGTTATTGCACATATACTTGAAATATACTTCCCATGTATTTAAAATACATAATAAATATAAAAGATATATTTCAAGTATACTTAGAATATACTTTTTCAATACATTGAAAAGTATATTTTTAATTATACTTTTTTTCCATGGGGGCATCAAGTATATCGTTTCTTTAAATCAAGGAGATCATCTCATTGAAATTCAAAGAAATATTTCATTGAAATCAATGGAGAAATGTCAATCCACCCATTTCTTTGGTATCAAGGAAACTTTTTCTCTCGGTGTAGCCGGTGGCTTAATTAAAAGGCCCGAGACGACTCGGTATCTTGAGAATGAAATTTTGCGTATATCTACCCCTCGGCGAATACTCGCATGACAATTGTTATCTTGTTCAACAAGCGAGAAATCGTATCCGGCGTCGCGACTGGAGGTTCGCGTGAATTATTCTCGTCCTCTGCAGATTTAGATTAAAGCTTTCACCCTCGTTAATTTCGACGTCGACTAGTGAGATTTCGAATAAAACCGAGAGACCGAAATTCGAATGAATGTTTAATCAACGGCAATGCAAAAAATTGTTGGTGTCTTCATTCTCCAATCGGTTCAGCCGAGGAATTTTTGATTGCCGATTTTTTGAGTAATCAAAAATGATGTCTGGCTGAGTAAAATTCGAATTAATGTTTAATCAACGGCAATGCAAAAAATTGTTGATGTCTCCAATCGCCACTCGGTTTAGCTGAGCAATTTTTCATTGCCGATTTTTTGAGTAATCAAAAATTACGTCTGGCTGAGTAAAATTCGAATGAATGTTTAATCAACGGCAATTCGAAAAATGGTTGGTGTCTCCAATCGCCACTCGGTTTAGCCGAGGAATTTTTGATTGCCGATTTTTTGAGTAATCAAAAACGATGTCCGGCTGAGTGTAAAAATTTATTCGACCATCCTTGTTTGTCACATTCAGTCGACTCAGCCAATCTGCTTTCTCTGCGTCCGAGTTCAAAGACTTTTTTCGCTATCAATTGAATTCCTTCGACCCGATCGCTCGCGTAATTATCGCGGCGAAGTGCAAAAAAGTTTTCGCTGCGTTCGCGATAATGTTTGTTCAAAAGAACTTGTCGTTAATCACGGAGATTTCTCTCTGCCGAACGGCGATATCGCGTCATTATGCTTTTTAATTTGATTCAAAAGTTCACGGAAGTGCATCGTTAAATAAATTTAATAAGGCCGCGATTAAATACGAGCGACAAAGTGTAGAACCTAAATAAATGGGCCAAGCAGCCGTGACGAATATATTTCGTTGCGGATATAACGTTTCGTCATGCGTCTAGCGCACGCTACAAAATCGGCGCGAATACGGCTTATCTCGTCGCGACAGAAATTATCCGTAGGGTTTCGGCGATAAGCCCGCCAAAAATCGCACGCACAGCCGTTAATCACGCTCAATTTGTAAACCAAACAGGCCAAATTTTCGGCGCCTCCCTTATCGTCTTTTACACATTACAGCCTCGCGGTATCGGCGGACCTATCGACCCCCCGACGAAGAGACGCGTGCGTTAAGCAATAATCCTAAATCCGTTGTCACTTCTGGTACAACCGCGGGAACCGTGAAAAAAAAAAAAAAACGTTGTGTCTGCGTCGCGTGATTTCGATGAACCCCCCCGATACGCCTCGAGGCTTTTATTGTGTTATTATCGGCTTTGGTGTACTACGACGTAGTGGAAAAATTAAATACTCAATTTGGCGGTATATCGACGCAGTGTAATGTCAAGGCAAATATTTGTCGCGAGCGCTTTTGACGAGTCCTCGAATGCGATTGAGGCGCTTTTTTAACGCTGTTATCGCTCGCATTACGACGTAGCTGCTGAAGAGGAGGAAAATTGTGAATTTAGTGAAAATTTCAGCTGACACGAAGTGGCTGATGTAATTGTCGATGAAAATTACAATTTCTTCTAGGACTAGAGAGGCCAGCGGTCGAACAAAAGTCGCGTCTCGACACCCTCATATCTGGGGTCGTGCACTGAGAGAAAAATCTAGTACACTGTTAAAAATGTGGTGTTAAAAACTACACCAACACGGTGTCTATATAGGTCCACACCAATCACGGTGATAACGAGCGGTGTTAAGGGAGTGTGAAACACCGAGTTTGCGCCTCAAAAGTTCGGAACTGCCGTTTTTCGCGAATTATGAACGGATCGAAGCGAATATTCAAATACAAACGCCAGTAATATGAATCTCGTTAATGAATTAATCAGAATTTTGATTTCAGAAAAAAGAATTACAGATCAATTACCCGCAGAGGGAATCTGTAATGAAAAAATCGATTTTTTTTTTCTTTAATTTTTCGATAAAAACTGAGAAAAGCGAGTAATTCATTCACGGGATAATAAAAAAGAATACACAGGAATAAATTTAACGAAACGGCTGGTGTTAATTATACACCGTAAAAAGTGTTACTATTAACAGTGTAACAAGTAACACTAGAAAAAAGTCCACACCAGCAACGTTTGGCACCGTATATTTTTAACAGTGTATTGGCGACTATAAAGTGACAACCATAAACTGGCAATTATTTTTTTATAGGTACAGCAACTATTTTTCTAGTTATGATAACTGTGACGCAGTTATCATAACTATGAATTTATTACCGTGAACTATAAAAATAATGGCATGAACGAAAATTTGATGGTTGTCACTTTATAGTTACCAGAACTTACACGATTTCTCTCAGTGTGGGATAATCGAACGTGGACATTTCGTGCCTTCGAGCTTTTGATTGCCGACTGAAATCTCGGCGACGCGTACTACGAGGGAGATACGCTCGTCAACATCATTATGATTATCATTACGGTCTGTGCGTTGATGCAGCGAGCACGTGGCACATATTCGCCTGTCTTGCGACTGTAGGAACGAAAACATTATGGCAATTGAGAGCTGATTATTTGCCTACTGTAACATTAATCAAACAGTTCTTCTAGATTCTTCTCACATTTGTATAAATACAACTTCGTATGCACGATTTAAATAGGAACATCGTGAATGTTCTAGAAATCCACCTACTTATCTACCCCTACGGTTATTATTGGAAACCGTCGTCTCGAATTAGTTTCCGCTTTAACGCTCAAGATTTTTTCTTAACTGAAAATCGACTCAGGAATTATCGTCGATACAACAAAAAGATCATGTTGTACTGAAATTAATACCAAATACAAACTTCTCGTTATTTACTCAAAATGTCTAAACTGAATATTAATAATTAAAAAAAAATCGCTGAAAAATATTTTACTTTCGATTCTGATTATCACGCACAAATTACGGTTTCGGTGAAAAATTGTCTAATTTTCCGCCAATCCTAACACAAATCTAATCCCAAAATGTCACCCCAAAAGTTATTCCTGTTAAAAAAAAAACTTTTCCAATATCTCAATAAAATATTTCTTCACGACTCATTAATGCACCTGATTCGTTACAATCGACTGTCAATCCTCATCACATCTCATCCGTCCCCCCACACATCGTGTGTGCACAAAACATTTGTCATCTGCACTTGCGTATTTATCAGGCAGGTCAGGGACATTTAATTATACAGCCAAGCCTCGGGCTTAGCACGCGACAAAAATGTCGCGTATATATCACACGGGGCCAACAGTCATGGCGACTTACCTCTTGCGGATAGAACGGCGCCTGGAGCGAGACGCACACGGCGTTCGCGAAATCGGCGATACTGATTACGATGAGGGTGAGCCACTGTCGCCTGGTGAACTGACCCATCATGTTCGGGCGAGGTGCTCGAGCGACGTCTTCGCGCCTCGTTGCCCCGTTTTATCCTCCTATCTTTTCAAATTATTTCCTCGCTCTAATAATAAATAATAACATAAATAAAAGTAATAAAAATAATGGAGCCACGTCGTTCGTTTTGATTCGCGACACTCGCGTCGCCCTCCGATTATATACTTCGGGGGTGGTTTTCACGTCGACGAGAACGACGAGAAACCGTGAAGAGCCACTCGGGGAACCCGACGAACGACTGACGACCGAAGTTGTCACGAGGAGCAAAAACACCACCACACGAACGATCGCACCAATTCGTTTCCCGTGGGTCAGCGAGTGTGAAACGCGTGCCGAGCATCGACGACCCGACCCCCACAGTGTGCGTGTGTATCAAGCGCGTCTCTCGCGCTTCCCGCTGTGGCGACTTCGGAGCGTCGCGTTTGTAAAGCAACGCGCGGGTGAAAGGTCGTTGTCGATATGACACGAGATGGTATTAAGACGAGACGCGGAGCGTCTATGGGTGCGAGGGAGATTAAAGCAATGGCGCTTCGGGCGGAGCGAGGGAGATCGATCGGGGATACGTTTTACATCGTCTTAAGGTAGTCCCCCTGCTTGCGTTCAATTTCGCATAAATTCGAGAAAATTGAGAGAGAATTGCAAGCACTTCTCGATGGTCTAAAAATCTGAAAAAATTCATGCATATTAAAGGCACTGAAAATATTAATTTGACATAATAATAATTCTAAAATGTTATTAACAAATTGATGAAAAAAAAAATTGTTTAACAAATATTTCGGTGACCCAATTTTTTTTTTCGATGAAATTGATTCTTTCGTTTTTCTGAATACGCACGAATTTTTTCAGATTTTTAAGTAATCTTTGAATTTTGGTGTTTTTTTATATGGAAAATTTTCCAAAATTCAAAGATTACTTAAAAATCGGAAAAAATTCATACGTATTCAGAAATATGAAAGAATCATTTTCATCGAAAAAAAACTTGGGTCACCGAAATATTTGTTAAACAATTTTTTTTTCATCAATTTTTTAATAAAATTTTAGAATTATTATTATGTCAAATTAATATTTTTAGTACCTTTAATGTGCATGAATTTTTTCAGATTTTTAGACCATCGAGAAGTTCTTGCAATTCTCTCTCAATTTTCTCGAATTTATGCGAAATTGAACGCAAGCAGGGCGACTACCTTAATTTGTGGGCTTTGACTTTGGCGAGACGATTTTGCGGTGAGACAGCAGAAACAGAAACGAAGCGACGCGTTCGGCCGATCGGCGGCGACTGAAAGTATTTTCGGTATTTTCGGAATTTTGGTCATGAAGATGTGTACTGTAAACTTTGATCTCATTATAGCGGATTATATTCGTAGACAGATTTTTCACCATAGATTTCACGAGCGTGTATTAAGAGCGGCATATTTTCTCGGGATTAAGAGATTATCGCGGGACTTCCGAGTGGCTTTCGTGGTTCTTGGAGGGAGACGTGATTCACCCCTGGCGATATACCTGAGAATGATGATCGTCATTGTGTGGTTATCCGTTACTAATGCTCGGTGAGCGAGAGTCACGCAGTTTTCATTGTAAACATTGAACCTTTCGAAGTTTGCAGATTGTTCATTAACCTGATGTTCATAAAAAAATATGATTGCTTCAAGTAAACATTTATTTGACAGCTGGTGACCGCTGGAATTAATTGACCCAACCATTTTTTTTTCTGTGTGTAGTAATGCACATTTTTTTTCATTTTAAAAGAAATAGAACTGTGTTAAATAAAGTGTATAAATGTCCAAGACTGCGTTTTGTGACTCATGAACCTTTTATGGAAGAGAACAATTGGAAAACTACCACAGGTCAATTTGGGCCCAAAATCAACAAAACTCTTCAAATAAAGTGTATAGAACTTCGGAGTTCCATCGGGGGCAATTAGAATTTGGCTTATTTTTAGATTATTTTTTTAAAAATGGGGGGCTAACTTCACACCGATAAACCTGCATGGGTAATCACAGCGCGAAAAAAATGCCCTAGACTGCGTTTCGTGACTCATGAACCTTTTAAGGAAAAGAACAATTGAAAAGCTACCATAGGTAGTTCAATCGTGAACCTCGCTTCAGGCTTCCCACGCAACCGCATATCAAGCCGATTTTTAAGGAAGACATCCAAATGCAGTTTCACTGCAACGCAGCGTGACTCCTGATACGGGGTGCTCGTCGCTAAAAACTAATCAACAATCAAGGCAGAACTGTTAAAATAAAGTATATACAACTTCAGAGCTCCATCGGGGGCAACAGGAATTTGTCTTGCTTTTAAAACATTAAAAAAAAATGGGGGGCTGACTTCACACCGATAAACCTGCATGGGTATTATAATCACAGTGCAAAAAAATGCCCAAGAATGCGTTTCGTGACTCATGAACCTTTTAAGGAAAAGAACAATTGAAAAGCTACCATAGGTAGTTCAATCGTGAACCTCGCTTCAGGCTTCCCACGCAACCGCATATCAAGCCGATTTTTAAGGAAGACGTCCAAATGCAGTTTCACTGTAACGCAGCGTGACTCCTGATACGAGGTGCTCGTCGCTAAAAACTAATCAACAATCAAGGCAGAACTGTTAAAATAAAGTACATAAAACTACAGAGCTCCATCGGGGGCAACAGGAATTTGTCTTGCTTTTAGAACATTTAAAAAAAATGGGGGGCTGACTTCACACCGATAAGCCTGCATGGGTATTATAATCACAGCGCGAAAAAATGCCCAAGACTGCATTTCGTGACTCATGAATTTTTTAAGGAAAAGAACAATTGAAAAGCTACCGTAGGTAGTTCAATCGTGAACCTCGCTTCAGGCTTCCCACGAAACCGCATATCAAGCCGATTTTTAAGGAAGACGTCCAAATGCAGTTTCACTGCAACGCAGCGTGACTCCTGATACGGGGTGCTCGTCGCTAAAAACTAATCAACAATCAAGGCAGAACTGTTAAAATAAAGTACATAAAACTGCAGAGCTCCATCGGGGGCAACAGGAATTTGTCTTGCTTTTAAAACATTTTAAAAAAATGGGGGGCTGACTTCACACCGATAAACCTGAATGGGTATTATAATCACAGTGCAAAAAAATGCCCAAGAATGCGTTTCGTGACTCATGAACCTTTTAAGGAAAAGAACAATTGAAAAGTTACGAAGGAACAATTGAGAAGACGTCCAAATGCAGTTTCACTGTAACTCAGCGTGACTCCTGATACGGATTGCTCGTCGCTAAAAGCTAATCAACAATCAACGCGTCTTTTCCAAGGTTCGCTCGCATAGTGGCTCCGGTGTTACGTATTATTGACAGAACGCACAACGCCCGGAATTCCACAGTCGCGAAACCAGTTTATCGCTTTTAACAGAAATATCGTCTTCACTTTCACCAGCCGCGTTCGCTGCTCGTAGATGAGTAGTACACGGATCTTGAGCGCGCTGTGTATCCTCAAAGCAAAGGCTCCGCCACAGTGCAGGAAACAATATTTCGTAACGTCGAGCGCAAACCTAGACCCATAATTTATGGGCGTCCCGTTACGCGAATACACGGGAGGTACTCTTTAATTATTGCTAATGGGGAATTGCTTTCGTTGGCAAAACCGCACCGCGAGTAACGTCGTCGTTATACTCCCGGCAAACATATCGCGCGGCTCTCGTGCGTAAAACCTGAAATTCGCGTGGCTTCGTGGCGTTTCGCAAAGCGCGTGTTACACATTTACGACCGAGTGAGGAAGTCGCGGGGAAAATCGAGAGTGTGACCTACGAAAACACGAGGGAATTTCACTCTGAATTACAAATTTATTTGTACACAAAATTGACGCATACTATAATATACTACGCAATATATATGTCCCTATAATTAAGGTGTACTCGGTACGGCAATTAGTACGATGGAAATGCTGCTGTGGTGTTATTAGGATAATAATGTACATGTTCTAAAGTGACTCAACGTCGTCGTGGCCGATGCAGGGCGTGCGCGCTATGATACAAAACGTGGCGGCGATGACAGTCACGACAATTCGAATCGGGACGATTTTTCTTTTTTTTTCTATGCCTATAAAATAGTTTCGATGACCATCGGTTTTTTTGTTCGATTGACAGTCACGACAATTCGAATCGGGACGATTTTTTTTTTTTTCTATGCCTATAAAACAGTTTCGATGACCATCGGTTTTTTTGTTCGATTGACAGTCACGACAATTCGAATCGGGACGATTTTTTTTTCTATGCCTATAAAATAGTTTCGATGACCATCGGTTTTTTTGTTCGATTGACAGACACGACAATTCGAATCGGGACGATTTTTTGTTTTGTTTTCTATACCTATAAAGCAGTTTCGATGACCATCGGTTTTTTTGTTCGATTGACAGTCACGACAATTCGAATCGGGACGATTTTTCTTTTTTTTCTATGCCTATAAAACAGTTTCGATGACCATCAGTTTTTTTGTTCAATTGACAGTCACGACAATTCGAATCGGGACGATTTTTTTTTTTTTTCTATGCCTATAAAATAGTTTCGATGAGCATCGATTTTTTTGTTCAACCGACAGCGAAGGATTTATAGCCGATTGACGTTATTCGCAATAAGCTCCACGGACGAGCTTAGGCTTTGCCTATATCACAAATGATTTTTTTGTTTCCTCAAAATTTCGCCGAATGCCAAGGAAAAAGGGTAACGAGTACCAGAACGTTGTCGTTAACGCCTTAAAAAAAATAATGAAACAAAGGTGTGATTCGTAATTATTTTACATTTGGAAATGAGAATCGCATTATTAACACAGCTCTGAGCAGCGAATCTCACAGCTTTGCAAAAGTTGACTATCGACAGGCGCCTGAAGGGAGAGAGAAATATTTATAACAAATTGGTTACAACGTTTGCATGGCGAAAAATCGTTTTTTTGCGACGAAAGTAAATAACGAAACTTTCCCCGACGAGTGACAAAAGTGGTGGAGATTGTTTTTTGTTTTATTTGGTGCCAATTTTGATGCAGTTTGGACATTGGATTCAACTCGTTCGTTGGGGTGCGCTTTTTAAGACGAATAATTTATCGTTCTCTATAGTTACAAATTTACCGCGAGACTGGAACGGAGCGAAATTTTCACTCGTTTACGTGTCATGAAGCCAGACCTTCATGGGTACTTTGGTGAACGCGGTGTTGAGGAAAGACATGAAGTGCTTGGCGATACTCGCGCTCGCCGCCGGTCTCATCTCCTCGATAATCTCCTTTGCATTTTGATTGAGGAACTGATTCATCGCCTGCCCGATGACGTTGTTGCCGTTCAGCTGATCGATGACGCGGAATCGCGCGCGGCCGAGACTGAAGTCGACGAGCAGCCGGCTGATTCGCATGTAACGAACGCCGTCCCGCAGTTCCTCGACTCCTTGGACTCGAGCGATGGCCTCGACGTCACCTGGATGCACAAAAAAATTATTTAAAACAGTAGATACTAAATTACAATTTATTAGTGATAATAAAAAAAAATCAAGTGCGTCAGATTTCTTACGAAATCCACTTGATATTAAAATTTTCAAATAAATTTGCAATCATTTGTAGTGATGATTTTAAAAAATCAAGTGCGTCAGATTTCTGACGAAATACACTTGATATAAACATTTTCAAATAAATTTGCAATCATTTGTTCATTTTCGACAACACAGTAAATAAAAATGTGACGTCACCTGGGTGCACAAAAAATGTTTAAAACAGTAGATACTAAACTACAATTTATTAGTGATAATAAAAAAATCAAGTGCGTTAGATTTCTTACGAAATCCACTTGACATTAAATTTTCAAATAAATTTGCAAATATTTCTAGTGATAATAAAAAAAATCAAGTGCGTCAGATTTCTCACGAAATCCACTTGATATAAAAATTTTCAATTAAATTTGCAATCATTTGTTCATTTTTGACAACACAGTAAATAAAAATGTTGACAAATTTGTGGACGTACCGAAAAGAGCCCAGAAATCACCCTGACTCTGAATGGGGAAGAGCAGAACGTTTCCAGCGACCTCGTAGCTACCCTGCAGCTCGATCTTCGGGATGCTCAGATGAAGATCGATCCTCAGCGACGAAAGATCGGCGCGGACTTTCCCGACGGTGTAGTTTCCGGGCCCGACCGCCGTGATGTTGGTAAAGAGGGCGCGAACTCTCACGGCACCTTTGCCATTTTCCATTCCCAGCTCGGGAATTACCAGCGGCTCGATCGGCGGAAGTTCCAGCTCCGGAATTCCTGTTCAATCGTTGATTTTTTTTTCAATACCATTTTCCACGATTTTTCCCCATAAACCCCGAAATATTTATTGGCACGATAATATTTTTTTATCAAACATGATGATTTTTAACTTTTTAAATTTTACGCGTACTGCGCGTAAAAATCCATTTTACAAACCGACAACAGTGCGTAAAATCGAATTTTACGCGTACTGTGTATAAAAATTAATTGTACACACCGAAAAGAGTGCGTAAAATCGAATTTCACGCATACTGTCTGTAAAAATTAATTTTACGCACCGAAAAGAGTGCGTGAAAATCAATTTTACACACCGAAAACAGTGCGTAAAATTGAATTTTACGCATACTATGTGAAAAAATTCATTTTACGCGTACTGTGTGAAAAAATTAATTTTACGCATACTGTGTGTAAAAATTAATTTTACGCATACTGTGTGAAAAAATTAATTTTACGCATACTGTGTGTTAAAATTAATTTTCCGCATACTACGAAAAAATATATTTTATTGGCTCTTCTACCTTTGATCAAATATGGTTTCAGGTGGTTGAACGCTTTCTGGATGCACGCCTCGATGGCCGGATCGGCCCGTCGACAGGGCAGGATGTACTCGGCTGGGAAAAGAAGGTGCAATTTGCAAAATTTCCGTCTCTCGTCTCGTCGCCGCGTTATCTCCTCATCGCTCGGAGCCGCCGTGTAATTGACAATCCGGGGCTCATTAAGACCGTGATAAGAGTAACGAAGAAAAATATAAATTAGCTGCGCGCTGCACGATCACGCGAGTTTCCGCTACCGGTGTCTTCCTGCTTCCGCGAAAATCATGTAACGCCGCGGCTTTCACTTTGTTGCCACGAGTCGCGCGGACTCGCAACAATTGACTTTTTTTTTGCGAAGATTCCTGATATAATAATCGAGCGTGTCTTATCGTTGATCGTGAGCGGGATGAGCGACACTTAAAAATCTTTCCATGCTGTCTGAACGTTTGACGCATTTTTACAGAATTACTACGCTTTTAAATTTCTGATTTTTGAATTTTTGATTTTTAATTTTTTAATTTTAAGTTTTTAATTTTGAATTTTAGAATTTTGCAACAATTGACGTTTTTTTTTGCGAAGATTCCTGATATAATAATCGAGCGTGTCTTATCGCACGAGCGCCGCCGGACTGGGAAGGACCTCGACGTGACCCATCAAGGTTTGCCTCGCCAATCGATCGTCCACGGCCAAAACAAAACGTCTCGACGTTCGACAACACCGGCTGTACGTGATACACAAAAGAATCAAATGTTTACGAGGCTTCGCGTACCGGAAGGTTTTGGATTATCGCGAGGCGTCCTTGGCCGCGGTTTATCATACGAATTAAGTGAAGTACGATCACATGTCTCTGATGCGGTCGGCCCGCGCGGCGACCACGCGCCGTTCGCGGAACGTCAATCGCACGTTCGTGCTTCGAATAAAAGCGCGTCGACGCATTTTTGTAAAATCTACAAATTTGGCACAGCAAATCGTTTTGTTTTTTTTTTATCATCTACCATTTTTTTGCGTAATTTGGGCCAGTCGCTTTGAGTCAATTAACGGCTAAATATAAATACCACAAAAAACGAAACCTTCGGCCACGTAAATTTTAAGGTCAACAAATTTGTCTTTGCCGGCAAAAAAGTCTTCTGTTCAATCAACCGTTCTAATTTTTTTTTTTTTTTTTTCGTCTCTTAATTAACTCTCAAGCGAACCTCTAACGACGTAAACGAAATTTATACCACTAAATGTAGCACACAGCCTTGCGTTAGCCTTGTGCTTATATATTTATGCTAATTTTTCTGCGAAAATGTCCCAACCCCGAAAACTCGTATTTACGTAATTTCGCAAAAAAAAAAAAAAAATTTGCCGCTCAATCGGCCGCGCCTTCGTGATCCGCGTTAGCGAGACATTGCGATTCTCAAATTCTCGTAAAACGTAACGAAGATTAATTTCCCAACATCCCCAAAAACATCCCAATCGCGAAAACTCGAATTTACATAAGTTTGCAAAAAAAAAAAAAAAAAATTGCCGCTCAATCGGCTGCGTCATCGCGAGCCGTTTCGCGATCCTCCGAAATCTCGTAAAACGTAACAAATATTCGTTTCCCAACATTCCCAATATTTTGGGAATACTTCCCAAATATTTCCCAATATTCTCCCAATATGTCTTCCCAATATTTTTGGGATATTTCCCAACCCCAAAAACTCGCATTTACCTAATTTCACAAAAAAAAAAAAAAAACTACCGCCCAATCGGCGGCGTCTTCACGATCCGCATTAGCCGCACGTCGCGATTCTCAAATTCTCGTAAAACGCAACAAACATTCATTTCCCAACATTCCCAAAATATCCCAACCCCAAAAACTCGTATTTACATAATTACGCAAAAAAAAAAAATTGCCGCTTAATCGGCCGCGTCTTCGCGATCCTCCGAAATTCTCGTAAAACGTAACAAAGATTCTTATCCCAACATTCCCAAAACATCCCAACCCCAAAAACTCGTATTTACATAATTACGCAAAAAAAAAAAAAAAATTGCCACTCATTCGGCCGCGTCTTCGCGATCCTCCGAAGTTCTCGTAAAACGTAACAAAGATTCGTTAGGCGCGCGACGAGAGGATTGCGACCCGGCGCGCGCTTTCTCCGGCCAGCTGCTCGGGATTCAGGTCTCTCAGTGGGGGACCGGGGAGCGAAAGACGCGAGTGTGCCGGCAGCATCAGCGTCAGCGTCGGCGTCGGCGGCGGCGGCGGCGGCCGGTGGTAGTAGGTAAATCCCGTGCGAGGAGTTCGCGCGCTCCGCAAGTTATACACAGACTCTTTTCTGTGTCCAACTGTGCGACTTTCTCCGAGCTCTGCCCGCCGCTGCCGAGAGTCCAATCGGTCCTGCCCGGAGTGCCTTTTTCGTTACGCAATCTCTGACATAACCTTCGCCACGCCACGGCAACCGACTCGTGCGCGCGTTACGCCACCTTTGCCATTACGGTTGTGTATACGTGTGTACTGACAAAACGCATTGTACACCGTGTGTACTTTGCCGCGTCTATACCCGTATATACAACGCGCGGGTGCTCCTTACGCGATATTACTCGACGATACACACCGGACCGCCCGTTCGGCCGGTATCGTCGTCGTCGCAATCCCCCCTAACTATCGTTGTCAACGATCTCGATGCAGTAATATCGGCTGCAACGCCGATTGAATAACCGGCGAGACGGACCCCCCGGATCACCGCCTCTTCGACCTTTTGTTTCAAAGCTAATTTAACGTATTATTGTTATTATTTTTATCGCTGTCAAAAAAATGACACTAAAGCGGGTTCGAACAGCCAAAAATCCAGCTACTTTTTCCACTAGTGAAAATGTGCGCTTTCAATGTGTATTATTTTTCGGCGTAATGAATAGCTGGATTTTTTGCGGTTTAGTCCCGGTTTGATGTCATTTTTTAAGAGTAATAATGATAATAATGCGTTAAAGAATCTGTATTGCTGTCAAAAAATGACAGTAAAGCGGGACCAGGCAGCAAAAAATTCAGCTACTTTTCACTAGTGAAAATGTGCACTTTCAGTATGTATTATTTTTCGGTATAATGAATAGCTGGATTTTTAGCAGTTTAGTCCCAGTTTGATGTCATTTTTTAATAGTAATAATAATAATAATAATAATAATAATAATAATAATGCGTTAAAGAATCTGTCTCGGATTTATCGAACATGAACGACATTTTTATTCGCAAAGTTTGACTTAATTATAAAAAAAAAAAATTAATCGAAAGAGTCTTATTTTTGTTTGGTAAACAATGTTTAATTGCGTATAATTAATACTAAATTTCTTTAATTTCATGGGAAAAACTGCGAAACTTTATTTTCAGTAAATTACTAGTAAAAAATTGATTTCTTTTGTAGATGGAGTAACTCGAGCGAAATTCGAAACAATTCCGTGAAGAATTACCGAGACAGCGCACGATATATTTTTCAAATATTTTTCACGAAGATTTCGAAGTGTTTCCTGACGACTTCCGATGCGTCAATAGCGTGAAAAAGCTACGCCCGCGATTTTTCCGTCACACCACGTCACATCACGAAGCGACGAAAAAGTGGCTTCCCTGTCGCCGCCGCCGAAGCGAGCAACACGATCATCGCATTTATGTTTTGTGAAAACCTTACGCGTCACAAAGTCCGGCTCGTTCGCGCCGGGGTTCGTCGCGGCGGTCGAGGACGCTGCTGCATCCTGACACGAGGATCTTCCAGCGAGTCCCACGAGGAGCACGACGCACGCGACTCGCGCTCCGAACATGATTCCCCGCCCTCGGTTAAATCCGTGTTTACACTCGAAGCTAACTTCGAATCCTCGAATTTAATTCGAGATTCGATCACCGTCACGTCAAAAGCGACAGTCGACCTTTTAGAAAATACTTTTTTCGTCACTGTGTTAAAAAAAACAACTTTCGATCCACCCCTGCAGCGATTTGTCACACGACTCTCGTTCGATCTCCCGCGATTTATCTGCCGCTCGATTTTCGTCGCCGGACACTTTTTTTTATTTTATCTTTTTCAAAAAAAAAAAAAAAAAAAAAAAATTCTACACACTAATGACGCAAGGTGAATGACAATAATAACGAATTATCGTGCCGTGCGAATTTGGGGAGAGCCGAGGGGACAAATAAAAGTGATAGAACGGCTTTGCTTTGTGATTTAAACTAAAGACGGCTCCCCTTCATATTCTGTCTTATATGCGATAGCCCCCTACTCTCCCGGGTCTCACTCCTTTGAAAAGTCGCGGGCGAGCCCGGCTCCGCGCTCCACCTGTACTTACCTTCTCTCCTCTTCTTCCTCCTCCTCGTCCTCCTCCTCCTCCTCCTCCTCGCGACGCCGCCGCCTCTACGCGAATAGTCTTTCGTCGTTCAAACACACCGGCGGCAGCCGGTCCGCCGTGTGCATCCGTATCCGCTCGCTCATCGTCAATATTACATTGCCGGATTCGCCACGTGTTACGTTATCGATTACGTGGTGCGATGATCTTGGACCGGCCTACTTTCGTCGACCGAGCACAATTCCAGCGCCTCGTAATTGCGCCTTCAGCGCGGTGTCTCTCTCGATCTCTCTGGCGTGTCCTGCACGCCGTGAGTCAGTCGCAAAAAAAAAAAAACCCGCGGTCCGAGGTGCTTTTAAAAAAATTACACGGCACTCGCGGATGCATCGCCCTGTGCAATCACCGCGGGCACGTAGATCCGCGGCGAAGAAACCCGGTAAACACGACAGATGACGAAAATGAATTACCGACAGTCGACGCTGCTGTCGTTGATCGCGAGCGGGATGAGCGACACTTAAAAATCTTTCCATGCAGCCTGAACGTTTGACGCATTTTGACAGAATTACTACGCTTTTAAATTTCTGATTTTTGATTTTTAATTTTTAATTTTTTAATTTTAAGTTTTTAATTTTTTATTTTAGAATTTAGAATTTTTTATTCTTAATTTTTTGTTTCTAATTTTAGAATTTTTTATTCTTAATTTTTTGTTTCTAATTTCAGAATTTTTATTTTTTAGTTTTAGAATTTAGAATTTGTTATTCTTAATTTTTTGTTTCTAATTTTAGAATTTTTTGCTTTTGAATTTTTTATTTTTTAGTTTAAATTTTTTATTTTGTAATTTAAATGTTTTATTTTTTAATTTAAATTTTTTATTTTTTAATTTAAATTTTTTAATTTTAAATATCGAATTTAAATTTTTGTCTTTTAAATGTTGGATTTTGTATTTTTTTTTTCTTTTTTTTTTCCAATAATCATGAATGTCTGGGCTTAATTCGAATTCACTTAATCGTATCTTGTTTTATGGTATCTGTTTTTGTAATCATAATCGTACGAAAAAGTTGTCATCGGACATCTCCAGAAAAATTGCGTTAATAACCTAATTGGTTTTTCCTGCAAACAGTTTGGTACTTTAAAAAACAATGCAATTTACGTTTTGGCTTCTATTGAGCAACGATTCTTCTCACCATGGGTGACGTCACGACAACCGCCACAGTGGCGTCGTGGAAAACCACAGCGCGTCAGCAAAACCCCATAGGTTTCGCGCGTCCGCGTCTGACGACACCGGGGCGGCTGAAACCATCGCAGGGTCCGCGCGTTTCCAGCACGTCGTCAGCCTCACGACCATCTGCGTCTAATTTTCCAATCTCTCTCTTCGATTCGCGTGCAAAGCCGATCTCGCAGTTGACGATCTACGTGATATCCCAGCGTGTACGGAGATAGCGTTACCGGTAGAGCGCAGAAAGCAGCGATCGGAGTTGCGACCGCGACGCGGGAAAACGTGACGTTATTGTCTAACTCACCGGGAGTTCGGAGCGCGTTGCAACAGACGACATGGAGCGCCGAGCGCGTGTTTCCGCCATATAATGGTTCGCGGCGATTGAATTATATATTTTTTTTTTCTTTCGTCCATTTCGACTCATAGTCCTCGTGCGGGTTAAACTTTACGAGGTGGCGTGAGCGGTGCGAATGTGGACAGAAGGGTCGATGTGGTAACCAGCGGCAGCACAAAACGACCGCTGGACATTCCCGCGAACGGTTTTTATTGCAGACCATTTAGCCTCCGGTAAACGCGGCGATAAATTTCTCAATAATTACTTTCTCGACGGAGTCGTAAGTCGACATTAGTCAGACGAGCGATGACTTCCCGTCACCTGGGAGGGCGTCGATGAGACCGCTGTCGATTATGAATTTCCGGTGTCCCATTGTCTCGTCTAATTCGTCGTATCGGGCTGCGCTGTTCGATCGGCCTCTCGGTCGTCTTCTATTCGTGCCTTTTTTTTTTATTTATAGCGCCTTCATGCTCGAATCGATCAACAAAGAATAATTGCGAACCCGGATAAAAAAAAGCGACTCGTGGACATGATTTTTCTGCGTATTCCTTTGCACACGAATTTGTCGCGGGGCGAATAAATTTTGGAATTTAAATTCTTCGCGAGTATTTGGTTGGTATCATTTGAATATACTTTGAGCTGTCGGGTTTTACGCAACACGACGCTATTTGACGAAGGCTGGGTTTATCACTTTCGCTGTGCGTGCGGAGAGCGCGAGGGAAATTCAGGTGGTACTTTGTTGAACGGTGATAATTTAATGTCGTTGATTATAATCTACATTATGTTACTTCGGGGAGCTGTAGATACGTTTCGTGCGATGCTATTCGAAGGAGAGACACGATTTTGTTTCGTAATGGGTGTGAGATATATGGGAGCTACGATCGCTCGCGTTGAAGTAATCAGGACGCTATTGAGACGGTTGCAATGGTAAAGGGGAACCGAAAGATATCCATAAGTTATCTTTCCGACAACTTTTAAGATGTCTTTTGGATATCATAAGAAATCGGAGTTGTGTATTTGTTTATTTTTATTGTGTATTTGTTTATTTTTTATTGTGTATTTGTTTATTTGTTATTCTGTATTTGTTTATTTTTTTATTGTGTATTTGTTCAACGACAAAATATTTTCTTAAATCTCTGTAATTGTTGTTGAAAAATACTTCATACGAAATTTTGTTAAATATTGTTCAAAAATCGGGGTTTTGTATTTGTTAATTTTTTTATTGTGTATTTGTTTATTTGTTTTATTTGAATATTTGTTCAACGACAAAATATTTTCTTAAATCTCTTTAATTGTTATTGAAAGACACTTCGTACGAAATTTAGTTAAATATTGTTTACCCCTAGCTGCTTCACTGATATCATTGATAAAATTATAAAGCCGGGTAAGCAGCTTTATTATGCCGGCGTGGGCGGCGTCTTCGAGAATCCCCGGCTGGGAATTATGCGGACGTTCGTCAAGCTGTTATTGCGCAATGCGGAGAACCCGATTTCGAGACGCATTCAGGAACAGTTTTTTTTTCAGGGCGTCGCGACTCCGAGTTCCCGCTTTAAATTGTACACGGTGTTGGCGGCAAATTTGCATAGGTATCTATTTACCCACGAGGAGTCGGATCGACAGCCGCTCGCCAAAAGTTTCCAGACTCACCGGAGAGTTCGTTAGAATTTTCCACGAAAACAATAATATTATTGCGTCCGCGCGAGAAAGGCGCTCAATCATAAACGTCAAAACAATTTTTTTCATTCATAAGTTTTACGAGTTAAAATTATCCGCAGACGAATTTCAAATAAGTTTTTTTTTAAGTTTCCAAAAGGTGACATTTTTTGTCGATTCGTTCTAGTCTGCAAGGGAGCAAATAAAATTAAACCTATACCTGACGCAATTTTGCAGACCAATAATTCGGTGACATTTGAGAGTTAAAGGTTAAAGCTCAATGTGTCGACCACGTGCGATGAAAACAAAAGTGCCTAACGGTACAATAGCTTCTTGATAAATGCGCACTTTCTTAAATACACACTAGGGTGTGTTAAAAAAGAATATATTATTTTTACTGCAAATGTATATGCTCACCTCCACTGAAAACGCGCCAAAATTTTTTAATTTTTTATTCAAGATTTGTTGCAATAAAAAACCTCGATTGAAGCATCTCGTAAATATTATTTGTCAGCAAATTCCTTTGACACAATTGATTGTCAGGCCAACTTCTCGAGCTTAAGCCATGAAGACCCAAAAAAAAGTCCGTCAGTACGCAGATAGAAACGGAAATAAAAAAAAATCTCAACATTTAATTATTTTTATTTCCTCTTAATTTCCGTTCAACTTTTTTCCTGGAAGAAAGTACTAAGTACTAGTGAAAGTACTACTGAAAAAGTTAATTTTTTTGTCCGGGAAAAAGATAATTTCAAGTTAAATTTTTAAGTAAATTTTAATTAAATTAACAATAAAAAGTTAATTTAAATTTGATTAAGTAAATTTCTAACCCTAATGCCTGAAGTTGACCACAGATCTGGATCTGTAACCAACGTCACACCCTCTCGATTGTCCTGCACTCATCGGCGGCGGCGAGATGTTTTTATAATATAGAGAAATGAATGATAATAAATTCTGGTAAAAATACAGTTGCGCTCGCTCAATGAACGGAACGCACTTGCCGTGCATTACGATGCGTTGCGATTCAAGCCGACAACGAGGGTCATCGAGTCGAGGAACGCAAGTGATGGACACGCGCTATAAATAAAAAGACACTGACGCTCGAGTCCGAATCGAACATTCTTGTCTTGCGACAATCCACATCAACCAAAGATGCAGCAATTATCGCGTAAATTTTGCCAACGCAAGTGGACGAAAAATGATATTCCACACCGCGTTGTCTCACGAGTACCACGGATTGAAGCTTCAATTTTCCCGGGACAAAGGATAATTCGACGAGGAGAAAGGAATAGCGTTCACCGACAGAAGGTGAAAATAAAAACAGCTGGATTATATATGGTGTGTAGTAAAACCCTCGTCACAGTGTTCGCTAAGAACCCAGTATTATGCTGTAAAACGGGCATTCGTAATGATGTAAACACCCGATGATGGAGTTGTAATTCACGACGGGTATGTTTCGCGACACTATTGCACAGTATATAAGGCGTACAGAGTGATTCAAAACAAATATTGAACTGACAATTATCAGGTGGTGTCCATAATAGTGGATTGCGTATGACTTTTTCGAATTTTTTTTTTAACATTTATTTGCAATTACGACTGTAGTTGACTTTAGTCTAAATGCAATCTCGATTTTTTGTATAGATGTATCTTCGGCCTGGTCCGCTTTTGAGAAAAATCTGGAACACCTTCAAAATCTTAAACACCTTTAAAATCTTAAACACCTTCAAAATCTTAAACACCTTTAAAATCTTAAACACCTTAAAAATCTTAAACACCTTAAAAATCTTAAACACCTTCAAAACCTTAAACACCTTCAAAATCTTAAACACCTTCAAAATCTTACACACCTTAAAAATCTTAAACACCTTAAAAATCTTACACACCTTAAAAATCTTAAACACCTTCAAAATCTTAAACACCTTCAAAATCTTAAACACCTTCAAAATCTTAAACACCTTCAAAACCTTAAACACCTTCAAAATCTTAAACACCTTCAAAATCTTAAACACCTTCTTTAACGGATCTTTTTTACACGACGTTTTAGATCAGGTCGCTTTCAAGAGTCATCCAGTTAAATGTCCGATTATCTTGAATCATTCTGTACATTCATAATTGCGGACATAAAAAATAAGAGGGGTAGAAAACTGATGGATGTGACGATCTGCGATAAAGTGAATCCAACAGCCACAGGTTTAACCATAATAATAATAAAGCGAAAACACTTGCACAGCCTTGTGTTATTCCATTCTTCAGCGCCGTCAGTAAAGGAGCATCTACGTTGCACAGAAAACTGGGTAGTATTACGAGTCACGACATGAACACTGTCGTAACCTCGGCGGTTGGAGTTACCAGATTTCATCGAAAAGTTAGTGGAGCACACGGGAAAAACGAAGTTAAGGAGGAAAAAAAAATACACGGGGGAGCCATTGCCATTGCGGTTCGTCACGTTTTCTATTCGAGAATCCAAACTATTAGGTACAAGGACGAGTCTGATGGTGCGTGCGTGCGATCGTCGTTCGGCCGTTCGGCGAGGGAACGAAAACGTCGCTTACGGTCACCAATTATGACCCGCGTTGAAGAAATAACCACTTGATCCTGACAGGTATCAACCAAATCATTGATTTTAGGACAGGTAAGTCATTTGTCACGGTTGGACAGTCGTTGGCGTATTTCTAGCTTTTTCTATGTCTTTTGTTTCAATGACAAACTATGACAATCACTGTCGAGAGGCCAACATTTATGTCGGATATCCCAGAAGCGCCTGATGAAAAGCAACCCACCGAACAGCTCTGTAGTCCAGAAAGCAATGCGGCGAGGGAACGAAAACGTCGCTTACGGTCACCAATTATGACCCGCGTTGAAGAAATAACCACTTGATCCTGATAGGTATCAAACAAATCATTGATTTTAGGATAGGTAAGTCATTTGTCACGGTTGGACAGTCGTTGGCGTGTTTCTATCTTTTTCTATGTCTTTTGTTTCAATGACAAACTATGACAATCACTGTCGAGAGGCCAACATTTATGTCGGATATCCCAGAAGCGCCTGATGAAAGACAACCCACCGAACAGCTCTTTAGTCCAGAAAGCAATGTGGCGAGGGATGGAAAACGTCGCTTACGGTCACCAATTATGACCCGCGTTGAAGAAATAACCACTTGATCCTGACAGGTATCAAACAGATCATTGATTTTAGGGCAGGTAAGTCATTTGTCACGGTTGGACAGTCGTTGGCGTATTTCTATCTTTTTCTATGTCTTTTGTTTCAATGACAAACTATGACAATCACTGTCGAGAGGCCAACATTTATGTCGGATATCCCAGAAGCGCCTGATGAAAAGCAACCCACCGAACAGCTCTGTAGTCCAGAAAGCAATGCGGCGAGGGAATGAAAACGTCGCTTACGGTCTCCAATTATGACCCGCGTTGAAGAAATAAACACTTGATCCTGACAGGTATCAAACAAATCATTGATTTTAGGACAGGTAAGTCATTTGTCACGGTTGGACAGTCGTTGGCGTGTTTCTATCTTTTTCTGTCTTTTGTTTCAATGACAAACTATGACAATCACTGTCGAGAAGCCAACATTTATGTCGGATATCCCAGAAGCGCCTGATGAAAAGCAACCCACCGAACAGCTCTGTAGTCCAGAAAGCAATGCGGCGAGGGAACGAAAATGTCGCTTACGGTCTCCAATTATGACCCGCGTTGAAGAAATAACCACTTGATCCTGACAGGTATCAAACAAATCATTGATTTTAGGATAGGCAAGTCATTTGTCACGGTTGGACAGTCGTTGGCGTGTTTCTATCTTTTTCTATGCCTTTTGTTTCAACGACAAACCATGACAACCACTGTCGAGAGGCCAACATTTATGTCGGATATCCCAGAAGCGCCTGATGAAAAGCAACCCACCGAACAGCTCTGTAGTCCAGAAAGCAATGCGACTGGCTCAGCCATCAAAATGTCATATATGGCAAATCGGATGCCCCAGAAGCGCCTAACGATAGGCAACACACTGACCAGTTCTGCAGTCCAGAAAGCAATGCGGCTGGCTTGACCACAAGAAACGTTATGCACGAATGTGAAAGCCTGGATTTCATGCATTCCGTCCCAAGACCTGCACTGACATCTCGTTGCAACGAGAAATATATTTTTTTCAATGCAATCTGCTCAGATGGTAACGAATTAGGAGTCACATTTTTTTTCTGGACATATGACTCATTCTTCGAGCACTCGCAAAATTCCAAACTATCAGCAGAACCGATAGATATTAAATCAAAGAGATTTCGTTCTTGATCCGAAACACTCGGCAGCTTTGGAAAACAAAACGAGTTACAGGTTTTGTTACCGACTGAGTAACAAAGTTGACGTCGTTGGTTAACATGCAGAATTTACCATTGATTGGTATCCACTCGAGGCTTCGACAAAATCAGCCATACTTTATTATTCTTATTATCAATAACGTAATCAATAACAAATGTGAACTGCATTGAGAAAAAATGTGATGGGGTGTCTTCTTTTTTTTGTTGGGGCAGTTCTCATGGCATTAAGGCGGAAGAAGAACGTCCAAGGGGTACTTGGAGTAGATCTTGTTGGAAAATGTCTTGAAGAGACCGGAGACGGTTTCCTCGAGCGCCGGTTTGATCTCGGCGGCGACGGTCTTCCAATTGTCGTTCAGGAAGAGATTCATCGCGTCGGCGAGGGTCTCGTCGCCGTTGAAGAGATTGTCCAGGTGGATGCTCGCGTGGCCCACGTCGAAGTCGACGTAGAACTCGGTGACCCTGAAGTGGGACTTCTCGGTCTTGCGGTCCTGGTAACGCTCGCCTTGCACCGTGACAATCGCATCTATGTCCGAATAATTTCCACGAGCCTGACCCCGACCTGTGATCGGTAACATGAGGATCTTGCCCTCCATGTTATAATCAGATGTCATTTCCAGTCGGGGGACGTAGAGCTTCAACCTTATACGATCCTTGTCCGTGTCGAGCCTGAAAAAAAACGTAATTCGTCAGTTTAAAAAATACAATCATAAACTTCACGTAAAAAAATAAACATTTTTGTTTCCTAGCTGAAAGACTGTGAGTCGTGTTTTTAACTCGTGTAAACTGATTGTTGAAATGTTCATATCCAAACTAAATTTCTAAATCGTACTAAACTAATCTATTTTTTTGTTTTCTATTTAAATTAAATTGTCGTATGTCTCCTAAAGATATTTTTGACAGATACACCAAACAGATTGCTAAAGTAGGTCAAAAACCTTTCTCATTGCTAAAAAAAAAAAAAATTTCGACCTATTACCTAATAAAATAATGCTGATTGCATCGCTTTCATTTGCATTTCCTTAAAGTTCTTAGCAATAAGTCGGGCAAACTTGTTTCCTCGACATGCTCTTTGGAAATGTGAAAATGACTTATGTAAAAACGAATAAAAAAAAAAGCTAACAGTCATCTATTACGGGATTTCCTTGTAATGTAATAAGTGAAAGTGACCTCCATTAGTAATTCTGTATATGAATACTCACTTCACACTCTTCAGGATAAAGTCGGTGCCCCCGAGGACTCGTATGTTTGTGTAAGTCGAACTTATGGACACCGGGCCGGCGGCCTGGCTGATCTCGACCTGGGGAACATGAAGCGGCTCGCAGGGGGGTATGTGAAGCGCTGGAATCCCGGACTTCAGGTGAGGCCGGAGGGCTTCCACGCTGCGCTTGATGCACTCGTTCAGATGCGGATCGTTGCGATGGCAAATCTTCAGGAATGGCGCTACAAAGTTGCATATGGATGAGCGTTTTAATTCATGCGCACTATATAAGCTTCAAACGGCGCGAGAAGAGAATAAAAAAGGCAAAAACGGCAAAGGCTTTGTTGGCGAGAGAGAGAGAGCGAGACAGCCGAGTCTCGAAATAGACTGAATCGCCTAGATTTTTCCACCCGAGGACTCTGAGTCACTTGCTGTTTACGCGGCTCGGCTAGCGAAATGCTCTTGGCAAGGATAAAGCTTCATCGGACACTTTGACGGCTGACATGCAATATTAATGATTAAATTATCTAATAATGTAGATGTTTAAGTCGGGGTCTGTGCAAACTTGAGGGAAAAAAGTGTCTCATTTTTTTCGCGGTCTAACCAAAATCGAATAAATCTCTTCGTTTTTTTCTGCTGTAATAAATTGTAGAAAAATTCAGGTTGTTAATTGTGATTTTTTTAAACCCTTCTTCAACTGTGAAGCTCCTGGAATTTTTATTAGGAACAATTTTTAAGATAATTTTAAAGACAGAAATAATAAATAATTATTAAGATATTTAAGTTAGATGTAATTTTACAGACAATTTTAAAGATAGAAATAATTTTACAGATCATTTCAAAGATAGAAATAATTTTGCAGATCATTTCAAAGATAGAAATAATTTTACAGATCATTTCAAAGATATAAATAATTTTACAGATCATTTCAAAGATATAAATAATTTTACAGATCATTTCAAAGATAGAAATAATTTTGCAGATCATTTCAAAGATAGAAATAATTTTACAGGTCATTTCAAAGATATAAAAAATAAATAATTACGATATTTAAGCCAGAAATAATTCTATCGCCGAAAAATGGCGCGGCTCCCCTTGAGAACGAAAACAGAATAAGACTTACGTATTTCTGGCACAACGTCAGCCTCGACAGTGGCATAACTCAGGCTCACTATCAATGCAAAAACTCGGAGATCCATCGCGACAGCCCCGAAGTCGTGCGTGAAATGACTCGAACGATCAGCATCGGGCCAATGCGAAAATTCGCTGAGCGCTGCAATCCGCTGACGCCGCGATATTTCGTCGACTCGTCCTCTTTCCCAACAACGACGAATTACCCAACCAGCCATACTGTGTCAATGCGTACACGTACGTTGATTTTTGTGCCTCGTGGTTTCGTGGAAGTCGGTCCCAACGCTAATTTCATAAATAACTCAAGATCCCCGTATATTCGTCAAACACTCGACGACTGCAGCCGCTTGGTAACCGTCGGATCATCCAATTGCATCGCCAATGACGTCGCTCGACCCTGGACGGCCCATCCAAGATCACCGAAGGACCTTGCCCTCCATAACTCGACACGACCGCGGTGATAAAATGAATAAAAAAAAAAAAAAAAAAGAAAAGAAAACCAGCAAAATGCCCGACTAAGCATCGACCAGTTAGCGAGAGTTCGCACCGGAGCCTGCGGTCCATGGCCCAGATCGCACGCCCTTCCACCGTAACTCTATAAAAACCCCGCGTGGTCCATCATTGACTTGCATTCAGTTTCGCTGCATCGATGTCAAAAGACTTTTCAATCGGTCGACCGGATTTTCCACCGTGTTTCCTCAAACATTCAGTTCAGATAATGATTCCTCCGAACGACCCATTTAAATTCTATTAAAATCGAAATTTGTCGGCTTACAAATTTAGTTGACAATAAGTTGTTCAATTAATCTTATGTGTGCTGTGATCTCGTGCTTCCTGACAGTATTTATAATAATAGCCATCGCATTGGTGCTGATTTACAGCCCCATAGTCGTTTGGGAGGTACATCAGCAATAATCACATTCGTCATCCGCTGTTTCGTGAACAAAAATGAGGGTCCTGACGGTGATTTTGTTGGTCGCGTTCGTCGCGACTGCGAGAAGCAGCAGCAGCAGCCTCCTCGAGATGTCACAGACCCTGTGGTCGAAGCTTCTCCAAGGTGGAATCACGAAAATCGGAGCTTTGGACCCTTTGAGGGTGCCAGTGGTGAAAGTCGATCAGTCCGAGGGTAACACGAGCTACCGGATGATCCTGAGGAACGTGGAGATCGTCGGTCTGAACGCCTCGAGCCTGGAGAGCGTCCACATAGGTCGTGGACGACTGAAGACCAACCTGACCGAGCACGAAGCCGGCTACGTCAGCTACAGCGATCAACGCGAGTTGGACACGATCAGATACAGATTCCACACTGTGGTGAAGGAGCCGAAGGGCCAGGAATCGCAGAACCTCGAGGTGTTGCCTCTCGAAGGGTCGGAGGGTCAGAAAACGAGTCAGAATCCATATGGAAGAGTCAGAAATTACGATTCGTCGAGGAGTCAAGTGAATTACCAGACGTCTTCCAGGTATCAGGATGACAGACAGCAAGGAACGCCTCAAGCATCGCGACCTTCGTATTCGAGGTATCAGGAGGATCGTAGCAGTCATCAAGGATCTCAGGGAGTGCGATCGAGCTACGATTCGTCGAGAGTGCCCGAAGTGCAGACTCGGTACTACAGTCAACCGCAGGATTCCCACAGGACGTCGGGTGACCTGCGGATGGAATATCAGATACCTCAGCGACAGGAGTCGTCATCGAGATTCTCGAGTGAACGAGAAAGCACGAAGAGTCCGGGACGAGTTCGCGTCGTTTATGCTGAGAGATTCCGCGACGATGATTCGCAAACGAGGAACGAAGGATCTCGGGTTAATTCGCAAATGGGGAATCAGGGATCTCACGATAATTCACAAGTGAGGAATCAAGGATCTCACGATTATTCGCAAATAAGAAATCAGGGATCTCACGATCATTCACAAGTGAGGAATCAAGGATCTCACGATTATTCGCAAATAAGAAATCAGGGATCTCACTATGATTCTCAGGTGAGGAATCAAGGATCTCACGATTATTCGCCAATAAGAAATCAGGGATCTCACGATGATTCTCAAATGAGGAATCAAGGATCTCACGATTATTCTCAAATAAGAAATCAGGCGCCTCAGAGTGATTCCCAAATGAGGAGTCGAGAACCTATCAATGGAGATACCGACTGCCTCGGAAGCTGCGTGTACAGAAGAAATCAGGGGCATCCTGTATTGAGGGACAACCAGCGGGACGGAATTCGGAAGGACAATCAGGATGAGGATATAGGAGTCGCTGCTTCCATGAACTTTGAGTCTCGAAGGGCTTACGTGGACGCCAGAGTGAATCCTCGAGGCAGTCAGGGTGAACCAATGAGAGCACAGATTCGATACAATAATGGCCCTATTAATGGCAACCGATACGCCGCGAGCTTTGGCCAAAAAACCGACGAACCCGATAATCAAAGAAAACCTCAACGCTACGAGGGGACTGATTCGCAAACGCGATTGGAAAATCAGCCTGGATACGTCGATATCGTCTATGCCGACGACAAGGACCACAAGATGAGACGCTTTGGAAATTTGAGGGTCGAGTCCGGACGTGACGCGACTGTCTACAGTATCGATGACGTTCTGAGGGTAAATTGAGGAGTTAAGGGCATGTGAAACATACCACGTGATACGTGAGAGCCAGAGAGATAGCTGTAATTTTTTTAAACAATGCCATTTCAAGGCTATTGTTAGTTTGGTTAAAAGCAAAATATCGTCCGACGAAGAATTATAAACTGGTCTTCGGACGACGTTTTTCTTTATCTCAGAATATTTACGGTGTCTCCGTAGGGCTGATTACAGTTTTTGTTACCGACTGAGTCGGTTTCACATTCCCTTAACGCAATTTTCCGGCAATCATTCACGCGAGTCATTCACGCGAGCGTCAATGTTGAAGTACGCGTTGCTACTTTGCGATGAACGAAGGAATTTTTCTTCCAGGATCTTCGCGATCACCGGAGATTCATCATTCACAACTTCACCGAGGGCGAGGCGCTGGCGAAGAAAAACGACGCCGTCAGGACGGCCAGCGAGACCAAGAGGATCAAGGACATGGTGAGATACGCCCGGGATTTCCAGGAGATGCAGGGATACTACGAGCAGGGCATGCAATTGATTTATCACTATGGCGACAAAGACAGCGAGGAGAATATCAAGGTGAAAGACGGGCAGAGAACGAAACGAGCTCACCTCGATGACGACACGGAAGAAGTAAGTTCGGCGAATTGTGTACACAATTTTTTGTAATTCTGAGTGATGATTGCCTCATTTACTCAAGTCGGACAGTCGATTTAAAATTGTTGGAAAATCCAAGCTGCAAATTTTATAGTTTTTCTTTGATTTTTCTATCGTTTTTGCATTATAGAAAATTAGGCAGAATTTCCCAACTTTTTGTTTTATTTTGTGAATTCTCTTCAGTAATAACGAGCGATATAAAAATAGTTGCAACCAACTTGTAAATTGTTTTTGCAACGGAAAGTTATGTCAGGATTATTTTTATTTTTTATTGTCGTTGTATTCTTTATTATTGCATTCGACTTATAGTTAAAATGATCTACATTAATTATAGTTAAAATAATCTAAATTGATTATAGTTAAAGTTATCTAAATAATCAGTCTTACATTTTTTTTTCGTAATGTTTTTGATTACGTATTGTCTTTCCCAACGTTTGTAAACACTGTTTGATTTCAGGACGATATAATGCACGTAATAATGAGGATTCGCGTGCCGGTGCTGCGAGTGAATGCAGGATACGTGTTGATGGGAAAAGTTGGAAAGCAGGTTTTGCGGGGCAACGGCCTGCTCAATGGAAACTTCAGTAAGAGAAGCTCGATGAAAATTAATATTGGGCTGCCCGCCGGTCGCACCGGTCGAGCCGGTGTCGGCGACGCAACAGCCTCGAAATTTTTCCATTCTTGTAAATCGCGCTTGTAATTTACGCTCGCGGTGTTTACAGCGGAACTGATTGGCGACTTCACACTGGAGCTCAAGAAGGTCGACGAGGATACGATGGTCGTGCGAGCCGCGAGAGCCAGACTGAGCGCGAAAGACAAGAAAATTACCCTCGAGGGAATGGACGAGGAAGGACCGGTCAAAGAGATCCTGACTCACGGTATAAGATTGTTCTTTAATTCATTATTTCCCAGCTGATCCGAGTCGATATTCCAAAAAAAAACGTCGATAATCATGACTTCTGCAACACTTAATTTTTTTTTAATTCATCTTTTGATCAAAACATTTTTTTTTTAATCCAGGGTGTTATCAATTTCTACTTGCAAATCATTGCAACGAAAAAAGGGTATAGCATTTTTTTTTTTACATTTTTTTCACCTTAACAACTTAGTCCTTATAATTTTCGATGCAAATTTTTTATTTTTTTTAATTCGTCATTTGATCAAAACATTTTTTTTTAAATCCAAGGTGTTACCAATTTCTACTTGCAAATCGTTGCAACGAAAAAAGAGTATAGAATTTTTTTTATAATAATTTTCACCTCAACAACTTAGTCCTTATAATTTGCGATGAGAATTTACAATTTTTCCGGTACATTTTTTTCGGTCCAGCTTTTTCCTTCTCACATTGCAAAATCCTTAAATCCCAAAAGCTCAGACTCTCGCGTAATTTGCGCGCGCGTTACATCTCGGCGAAATTCCTTCGATGAAAGCGAAGCTATCTCGTCAACGACGCAGCAGAAGTGGCAGGTTGACCGGGAATCGATCGAACGCGTTACGATACGGAGGTGCAACGGTTATCGAACGGGATTTTCGCGGGACCGTCGGGTAAGAGCGCGGAGGACTTTGCGCGTTTGCAATGTCCGGCGAACGCGCGACGCCGAAGCTGTGCGGTCGCGGTTCGTACGCGGAATCGTACGCAGAGTATTACGTAAACGCGCGATTATGTGCGCGGTACAGCCGCGACAAACGGAGCGACTGTCGTCGACGTCGGTTGCGAAGAATCTCACTCGACCCAATCGTTATCTCAGCATTTTTTTTTTTTTTTTTCGATTCCCTTTTTTATCTCCATATCAGTATTTTTCTATTCTATGCGAAAAACGACCTCCTGCCTCACAATTCAAAGTATTTAGTTGCA